>JAAXCT010000268.1:0-710391 GCA_012490785.1 Eragrostis nindensis | reverse complement strand
CACTCTGTAGCTTCATGACCATTGGAGCTAGGGAAACCCCAAGGTATGAATGTTTGGTGATAGGATGAGAACCATGAATGTGACTAACACTCTTTGTGAGATCTTATAGGTCACATACAAAGAAAGCTCCGTCCGTTGGTGGTGAACGCCAACACACCATGAACTTAATGAAAAGGATGATTGGTTGCCTTCATCTACACAAGAACGGACTTGATGGAGTCGCGGAGAAGACATGGATCAAGGCTAAGGACATGCTAGATCCAAGCGGGTGTTGCTTGGTTAGATGTTAGCTGAGTCCATAGGAAAAACCGGACTATCAAGAGGGTTCGAGGTGGTTCTCTTAGTACACACTAGTTATAGAGATCATTGGATGCATGGTGATCTCTCAGGGGCTAGGGTGGCAGAAGAGAGTTGAAGGAACCAAGAAGATCAAGTGTTGAAGAAGAAGATCAACAAGAAGATCGAAGCTGCGAAGGCAGAAGAGACCGGACAGTACGGTCAAGGAGACCGTACAATACGGTCTACAGAGGAAATCCAGACAGAAGAGCTTAAGTTTCTGGAAGTGGAGAAATAGAGACCGGACAGTTGACCGGACAGTACGGTCCTAGGGACCGGACAGTACGGTCTCTATTGAAGATCCAGACAGAGAAGCTGAAGTTTCTGGAAGTTGAAGAATGAAGACCGGACAATTGAGAGGATGGTACGGTCATGGAGACCGTACAATACGGTCTTACAGGAGAAGAGCAACAGAGAAGGAGAAGTTTCTGTTGGCTGATGAAGAAAGGAGACCGGACAATACGGTCCTAGGACCGTACAATACGGTCTGGTCTGAGATGATGACAGCACTCACCTCCCGACGCCAGTCTGGTAGAGACCGGACAATACGGTCAAATGGAGACCGGACAATACGGTCTATTGTACGGTCCCTACGCAGACTGGGTACTTTTGGACAACGGCTAGTTTGAGGTTGGAGGCCTATATATAGTAGTCTTTGTTTACCTCTTTGAGGTGCTCTTGGACCCAGGAAAGAGGGGAGGTGCTGCCAAGAAGCCAAGAGGAAGAAGTGTGAAGCACTTGAGAGGATTTGGAGTGATCCTAGTGCTTGAGAGAGTAGCAAGTTGCATCCTTTGATCTCTAGGCTAGTGTGGGCTTGAGAGAGTCATCTAGGGCTGTTACTCTTGGTCTATGGCAGGCCTAGACCGGTTAGGCGTCGGTGTTGAGCTGTCCAAGGAGATTGTGGAAGTCAACACAAGTTTGTACACGGTCTTGGAGCTTCCCGTGCGAAAGAAAGCATCACTAGTGGAGCGCCCTTTGGCACGCATCAAGTGCGGAGCCTTACCTCCGGAAGAGTACCCGGGATCGAGCCCGGCGGGACGTGCCCGCGACTTCACTCGGAGGGTGAAGTGTGCTCTAGGAGGATCGCATCGATCGAGCGGAGGGACGGGGTCGAGACTCCGGCGGGAGTGACCCACGTGGAGTAGGGGAAGGCGCCATCCTTCCGAGACCACGGGAAAACATCATGAGCATTCTCTATCCCTTCTCCTTTACTACTCGCATTTACTTATCGCACTTCATATGATTGCTTGTAGTACTTGAGTTGTGCTCTTATCTTGCTTGTGTGTTTACCTTGGTACCTACTAGCTTCACTAGTTTGCTTGATTGCCTTGCTCGTGTGCTTACTTGTTATAGCCTATCTAATAGCTCTAAGGACTCTACTTAGTGTGCCTAGTATCTTGGTTGCCTTGTCTCTAGTTATCTTGTTACCTTGCCTTGCCTAGCTTAAGTCTTAAGTCTTCCGCTATCTATCTATCTTGTGCTAGGTTGCTAGTGTGGTATGATTGTGTTATCTATATGCACTAGCTATATAGGTTAAGGATACTCCTTAGTGTGCTTTACCTTGTTACTAGAACTACTTGCTAGGAGTTGCTTGGGTGTAAGTGTTTGGAAATAGATTCTAGAGTGCACCGATTCACCCCCCCCTCTCGGTCACACGATCCTTACAAGTGGTATCAGAGCCAAGTGCTCATTATTAGGGCTTTACCGCCTTGAGTCGTGACCGGGATTGCGTGTGGGAAAATGGAGTCCACTCATGATGACGTTTCTAAACACTTCCATCGCCTCTACCTTGATTGAGCCTTATGATTGTGTGCTTAATGATATTTCCTACTATCATGTGCGTGATGAGTATGATGAGCTTGTTTTGAATGATAATGAGGATATCACTAACTTCGCATCTCGCTTGTATGTTCTTGCTAGGAAACTCATGTCACGAGGCTATCCATCTATTATGCACAAGCATGTTGTGAAGAAGCTTATCCGATCTCTACCACTCTCGCGGTTTGGTATTCTTGCTTTTGCTCGAGTGGATGAGTTTGTGAACATGCCCTATGATGAGGTGGTTGCTATTCTCTCCTCTCTTGAGGAGGATATCAAGAAGGGCAAGGATATCTCTCATGCAAGTGAAGATCAACACATTGAAGCTCAACCTCTACCCCAAGCTCAATCATCATCTCGTGTTGGTGAAGGTTCTTCTTCTCGGGATCAAGAGGATGGATATCTCAAGCTATGTGATGAGTTGGATCACATCTCTATGGAGCCGAATGAAGATCTTGTTGAGTTTGCTCTTCGGATGGATTCTCTCATCAAGAGGATAAATGAGAACAAGCTTTGGATAGTCACTAAGGGTCAAGGTCTTAGAAGGTTTCTTGATGCTCTCTCCGAAGGACAAGTATGGTGATCACATTGAGTTTGAGAGCTTTGAGCTTGAGTCATATTCAATTGAGCAAATCATTGAGATCGTCACAAGAAGAAGGGCTCGCTCTTTGCTCTCTAACACACATTCAAGACCCCAAGTGATGATGAGGAAGAGAAGAAGATGATATAGAGTTCCGGTTTTCTATTGTGATGATGACTATTCAAGTGCTAGTGATGATGAGCCGGAGCCTATCAAGGAATGCCACATGAAGAAAGAAGTCTTGCCATCCCTCTTTGAAGAATACTACATCTTGTATGAGCCGGATCTTGCCGATCGGCCTCACTATCACCTCTTCGACATGTATGATGTGTTCTATAGGGAAGATGGAGAGTCTTGGCTTGATTGTTGGAAGAGACTTCTTGTGTTGGTGGCTAGAGTGAACTCTTTTGAAGGAGAGAAGAAAGATTAGTGATGAGCATGCTATTCACACGGTGATCTCTATGATACCATACAATAGGAAGGTCCACATTCTAAATGATCTCAATGATGATATTAGTGGTATGACTCTCAAGGACATGATCTTGATGGCACTATCCTATGAGAATCAAATCTACAACATTCTTGAGTACTTCAATGCTAGTGGAGATGTGGGAAGGTTTCAAGGTCTTCAACTTGGAACTCATGTCACACACATGGGTGTTGATCGGACCATGTGGAGACACAATGGAGTCACCAAGGCAATGATTGACGCCTTGGATGCATTGGACTTGGATTTTCTAAATGGAGTCCTATGGCCTACATCAAGAGCAAGCAAGAGGTAAATGATATGTCAATTGATTCTCATGATACTAACCCTCCTCTTTGCTTGATGGCTACTTCCAAGGTGAACTACAAGATTGGTGGCAAACATTGGGTGTTGGATAGTGGGTGCACTCAACACATGACCGGTACTTCATCATCTTCACCAACTTGGAAGAAAAAAGATCATGACAAGGTCACATTTGGCGACAACTCCAAGCACAAGGTGAGAGGTCTTGGTAAGGTGGCTATCTCAAATGACCTCTCTATCTCTAATGTATTGCTTGTTGAGTCCCTAAACTTCAATCTTCTATCCGTTGCTCAAATATGTGATCTTGGCTTTTCTTGTAACTTTGATGCTAATGGGGTGGTTCTTCATAATGATGCTATGGGTCTCACTATCAAGGGCTTTCGTCATAATAATCTATATGTTGTTGATTTTGAGACTAACATTGTTGCCCCTAGCACTTGTCTCTTCACTAAGTCCGCTCTAGGTTGGCTATGGCATCGGAGGCTTGCTCACATTGGTATGGGTCAACTCAAGCGTGTGATGAAGAACAAGCTAGTGAGAGGAGTCAAGGATGTCACCTTTGAGAAGGACAAGCTATGTAGTGCATGCCAAGCCGGAAAGCAAGTGGCTTCACCTCATCCATCCAAGAATTTCTTGTCAACTTCAAGACCTCTTGAGCTCTTACACATTGATCTCTTCGGGCCTACAACTTATGTGAGCATTGGTGGGAATCTCTATTGCTTGGTGGTAGTGGACGACTACTCAAGATATACTTGGGTATTCTTTCTTGAGAACAAGGCACAAGCAATTGGGATATTCAAGAAGTTTGCTAGAAGAGTGCAAAATGAGTATGGGCATCGCATCAAGAAGATTCGGAGTGATAATGGGACGGAGTTCAAAAACTCTATCATTGAAGACTATTGTGATGAGATTGGCATCAAGCATGAGTTCTCGGCTACATACACTCCTCAACAAAATGGTGTTGTTGAGAGGAAGAACAAGACCCTTATCACTCTTGCTCGTGCTATGCTTGATGAGTACAACACTCCGGAGAAGTTTTGGGCGGAAGCTATCAACACCGCATGCTATACCTCTAACCGGATCTATCATCACAAGTTGCTAAACAAGACTCCATATGAAGTAATTGTTGGGAGAAGACCGAATGTTGCCTACTTCCGGGTGTTTGGTTGTAAGTGCTACATCTACAAGAAGAGGGAAAGACTTGGCAAGTTCGAGAAGAGGACCGACGTGGGCATTCTTGTCGGTTACTCGGGCTCGGCTAAGGCTTATCGGGTTTACAACACCTCTACCGGCTTTGTTGAAGAAACCTATGATGTGAAATTTGATGAGTCTCACGGGTCTCAAGAAGACCCTCCTTCTTCTCATATTGTAGGTGATGAACCCGTGGAGGAAGCTTTGGAGAACATGCCTATTGGTGAAGTTATTCCTCGTGAAGATGAACCTCCGACACCTCCTCCAACGACTTCATCAAGCGGACCTTCTACGAGCACATCTCAAGTGAATTCAAGCTCTCCCTCAAGTGAACAACATCAAGCACCTTCAAGTGATCCGCAACAAGCATCTTCGAGTCAAGCTACTCCAAGTGAACCACTACAAGCGCCATCAAGTCTACCTCATGCATCTTCGAGCCAAGCTTCACCGAGCAATCAAGAACAAGCACAATCTACTTCAACTCAAGATGATGGCTCGGGTTCACCTCTTCGACAACAAGACACTCACATCTCAAGGGAGCAAGCCGCAAGAGATGCGCAAGACACTTCGCCGGCTCCTCCTCCTCCTCGACAAGAACCTTCAAGGAAGCACAAACCCATTGCTCGGGATCATTCACGTGATCTCATCATTGGGAGTCCTTCTCAAGGGTTAAAGACTAGGAGAAGTCAATATAAACCTAATTATGTTGATGAAGCTAACATTGTTGAGAACTTCTCTTTTGTCTCTACCTAGAGCCGAAGACGATCGAGGAAGCCTTGAAAGACCACAAGTGGGTGCTATCCATGCAAGAGGAGCTCAACAATTTCAAGAGGAATGATGTTTGGAAGTTGGTGAAGCGGCCCAAGCGATCCAATGTCATTGGCGCTAAGTGGGTCTTCAAGAACAAGCAAGATGAGAAGGGAGCAATCGTGAGGAACAAGGCAAGACTCGTGGCGAAGGGCTACTCTCAAGTTGAAGGCGTCGATTTTGACGAGACTTTTGCCCCCGTCGCTCGTCTTGAGGCTATAAGAACACTTCTTGCTTATGCTTCTCATTTTGATTTTAAACTTCACCAAATGGATGTGAAAAGTGCATTTCTCAATGGACTAATCAATGAAGAAGTTTATGTAGAGCAACCTCCCGGCTTCGAGGACCCCGAGCATCCGGACCATGTGTACAAGCTTAAGAAGGCTCTCTACGGACTCAAACAAGCACCAAGAGCATGGTATGAACGACTTCGAGATCATCTCATCACCAAGGGCTACAAGATCGGTAGTATCGACAACACTCTCTTTACTAAGCATATTGGTGATGATCTCTTTGTTTGTCAAATCTATGTTGATGATATCATCTATGGCTCCACTAACGAAATCTATAATGATGAGTTCCGTGCTCTTATGAAGAAAGAGTTTGAGATGTCCATGATAGGTGAACTTCATGTCTTCCTCGGTTTTCAAGTCAAGCAAATGAAGGAGGGCACGTTCATCTACCAAGAGAAGTACACTCGGGATCTTCTTAAGAGATTCGGCATGGAAGACTCCAAGCCCTACGACACACCTATGGCTACAAGTGTCCCTCTTGATGTGGATGTAAAAGGTATACCGGTGGATCCTAAACTCTATCGCTCTATGATTGGTTCACTTCTTTACCTTACCGCATCTAGACCGGATATCATGTTTAGTGTGTGTCTTTGTGCTCGCTATCAAGCTAACCCCAAGGAGTCCCATATGAGTGCTGTGAAAAGAATTCTTAGGTACATCAAGAGTACTCCTACAATGGGCCTATGGTATCCAAAAGGCTCGGACTTTGGACTTGTTGGCTATGCGGACTCGGACTTCGCCGGATGCAAAGTGAGTAGAAAGAGTACCTCCGGTGGATGCCAATTTCTTGGACAATCACTCATCTCATGGAGTTCCAAGAAACAAAATTGTGTGGCTATCTCTACGGCGGAGGCGGAATATTTGGCGGCCGGTGCTTGTTGTGCTCAACTCCTATACATGAAGCAAACCCTATTGGACTATGGATTATCTTATGGGCAAGTACCTCTCTATTGTGATAGCGAAAGTGCTATCAATATGGCTCTCAACAAGGGTGATCACGGCCATGCCAAGCACATTGAAGTCAAGCATCACTTCATTCGAGATCATGTGGCCAAGAAGGATATTGAATTGATTGGTGTTCGACTCATGAACAATTGGCCGACATCTTCACCAAGCCACTTGACAAGAAGACCTTTTGTAAGCTCCGGGGAGAACTTAATGTTCTCGACCTCTCCGACTTCACTTGATATCCTTGAGCTTACATATGTATATATGTATATATACTTTGCTTGTTTTTGTTTGTGTTGTTGTTTTTGTGTGTTCTTCTTGTTTTGTAGGACCGACGACTAACCTTCTTGAGATAGCAATGAGCATGGGTTAAGCTTGGGATTGGTGGCACTTGGCTCCCGAGGCTTTGAAGAATGGCTCGTTGTGATCAAGCTCATGGAGGTTCAAACTTGTTGTTGGTAACTTCGCTCTTAGCTTTCTCTTGTTTTACCCTTATAGCATCATGCATTGTACACTTATCATTGCATTTGCATCTTGCATATTGCATAAGTGTCTCGGCGCCGAGCACCCATCTAGGGGGAGTTGCTTATTCACAATATGAGTATATGACCTCCTATGATGAATTTATAGCAATGCTATATGAGCTTCATGCCCATTGAACCAAGATTTTTGAGCTCCAAGGTTAAATCCACTTGCGCGGCTCAAAGTCTAAGGGTTCATACATTTCCATCATCATCAACTAACCCCTATGAACTTCAAGACAATATTCTTTTGAGAATGTGTGTAGGGAAATTGTTGGGAGATGGAGAATCACGGATCAAGGGGGAGCTTCACGCCAAATCAAGTAACTCATTTTCCCACTCGTCTCATACATCTACACTAACCTTTTCTCCCTTGGAAGATTTCTTTTTGGATGATAGATGCCAAAGGGGGAGAAGAGTTGGGCTTAATGATCGAGCAAGAATATGGGGGGAGAAGAGTTCGAGTGGAGAAGAATATGGGAAGAAGAGTTCGGACTTACAATGAGTTGGAAGATGTCACCTCAAGGGGGAGTTTGTACAAGAGAAGATCAAGTGATCAAGGTGATCGATCTTCACACAATCTTGAGGTGATGAAGAAGAAGCAATGCCGTCTCAAGGGGGAGTGTGCGCGAATGAAGATCAAGTGATCAAGATGGTCGATCTTCACACAATCTTGAGATTGGTGCACTTGTCAAGGGGGAGCGGAATTCTACAAAGTAAGTATGAAGGTAAACCCCTTGCAAACTTTTGCTTGTCATAGCTCCATGTGCTTTCATTCACTTGTGATATGAGTTTTTGCTCTAACTTGTGACTTCTTTTGAGCTATGACTTGCCTCGACCTAATCAACAAGGTAACTACCTCTCTATCATATACTTGTTGTTTTAGTGTCTTGATCGAGTTGCGCTTTTATCTTGGCTTTTGTCATTACATTCTTTATCCTCTCGATCATTTTTATCATGGTTGTCATCCATCACCAAAAAGGGGGAGATTGTAAGCTTCATGACCATTGGAGCTAGGGAAACCCCAAGGTATGAATGTTTTGGTGATAGGATGAGAACCATGAATGTGACTAACACTCTTTGTGAGATCTTATAGGTCACATACAAAGAAAGCTCCGTCCGTTGGTGGTGAACGCCAACACACCATGAACTTAATGAAAAGGATGATTGGTTGCCTTCATCTACACAAGAACGGACTTGATGGAGTCGCGGAGAAGACATGGATCAAGGCTAAGGACATGCTAGATCCAAGCGGGTGTTGCTTGGTTAGATGTTAGCTTGAGTCCATAGGAAAAACCGGACTATCAAGAGGGTTCGAGGTGGTTCTCTTAGTACACACTAGTTATAGAGATCATTGGATGCATGGTGAGTCTCTCAGGGGCTAGGGTGGCAGAAGAGAGTTGAAGGAACCAAGAAGATCAAGTGTTGAAGAAGAAGATCAACAAGAAGATCGAAGCTGCGAAGGCAGAAGAGACCGGACAGTACGGTCAAGGAGACCGTACAATACGGTCTACAGAGGAAATCCAGACAGAAGAGCTTAAGTTTCTGGAAGTGGAGAAATAGAGACCGGACAGTTGACCGGACAGTACGGTCCTAGGGACCGGACAGTACGGTCTCTATTGGAAGATCCAGACAGAGAAGCTGAAGTTTCTGGAAGTTGAAGAATGAAGACCGGACAATTGAGAGGATGGTACGGTCATGGAGACCGTACAATACGGTCTTACAGGAGAAGAGCAACAGAGAAGGAGAAGTTTCTGTTGGCTGATGAAGAAAGGAGACCGGACAATACGGTCCCAGGGACCGTACAATACGGTCTGGTCTGAGATGATGAACAGCACTCCCCGGACGCCAGTCTGGTAGAGACCGGACAATACGGTCAAATGGAGACCGGACAATACGGTCTATTGTACGGTCCCTACGCAGACTGGGTACTTTTGGACAACGGCTAGTTTGAGGTTGGAGGCCTATATATAGTCGGTTGTTTACCTCTTTGAGGTGCTCTTGGACCCAGGAAAGAGGGGAGGTGCTGCCAAGAAGCCAAGAGGAAGAAGTGTGAAGCACTTGAGAGGGATTTGGAGTGATCCTAGTGCTTGAGAGAGTAGCAAGTTGCATCCTTTGATCTCTAGGCTAGTGTGGGCTTGAGAGAGTCATCTAGGGCTGTTACTCTTGGTCTATGGCAAGGCCTAGACCGGTTAGGCGTCGGTGTTGAGCTGTCCAAGGAGATTGTGGAAGTCAACACAAGTTTGTACACGGTCTTGGAGCTTCCCGTGCGAAAGAAGCATCACTAGTGGAGCGCCCTTTGGCACGCATCAAGTGCGGAGCCTTACCTCCGGAAGAGTACCCGGGATCGAGCCCGGCGGGACGTGCCCGTGACTTCACTCGGAGGGTGAAGTGTGCTCTAGGAGGGATCGCCATCGAGCGGAGGGACGGGGTCGAGACTCCGGCGGGAGTGACCCAACGTGGAGTAGGGGAAGGCGCCATCCTTCCGAGACCACGGGAAAACATCATGAGCATTCTCTATCCCTTCTCCTTTACTACTCGCATTTACTTATCGCACTTCATATGATTGCTTGTAGTACTTGAGTTGTGCTCTTATCTTGCTTGTGTGTTTACCTTGGTACCTACTAGCTTCACTAGGTTTGCTTGATTGCCTTGCTCGTGTGCCTACTTGTTATAGCCTATCTAATAGCTCTAAGGACTCTACTTAGTGTGCCTAGTATCTTGGTTGCCTTGTCTCTAGTTATCTTGTTACCTTGCCTTGCCTAGCTTAAGTCTTCCGCTATCTATCTATCTTGTGCTAGGTTGCTAGTGTGGTATGATTGTGTTATCTATATGCACTAGCTATATAGGTTAAGGATACTCCTTAGTGTGCTTTACCTTGTTACTAGAACTACTTGCTAGGAGTTGCTTGGGTGTAAGTGTTTGGAAATAGATTCTAGAGTGCACCGATTCACCCCCCCCCTCTCGGTCACACGATCCTTACACACTCCCGACGAGCAAAGGGGGGGACGACGCTCGAAACGAGCTCACTTCCTCGCCGAAAGTAGAGCGACGGAATACCTTCGAGGCTACCCTCGACTTCGACGAATTTTCGTTCCACTCCCGACGAGCAAAGGGGGGGACGACGCTCGAAACGAGCTCACTTCCTCGCCGAAAGTAGAGCGACGGAATACCTTCGAGGCTACCCTCGACTTCGACGAATTTTCGTTCCACTCCCGACGAGGAAACGGGGGACGACGCTCGAAACGAGCTCGCTTCCTCGCCGAAAGTGGTGCAACGGAGTACCTCGAAAGGTACCATCGACGAACAAATTTTCGTTCCAGAGGACGGGACGACGCCGACAATATCATCACACGCTCCAAAGAGCTTACATTTCAACATACGTCGAGCTAAACAGCTCGACATGAATGACTACCGATCAAGTCGGCAACTCGACACGGGGCCCGAAGGCCCCCCTTACAGCCCACTACCGGAGCGCATCCCTAATGACGCTTCGGCCCTAGCTATCTCCTCCCGGGCTCGCGCCAGTGTGCGCCGAAGCGAAGCGAAGTCCGCCGGAGTCGATGCCGAAGCAACATCGGCCTGCAATTGCTCCAAGTCCACCTCGGCAGTAGCATCTTCGTCGTCGCTCGATACATCAACCACCTCTACCTTCGGAGCAACAAGAAGAGGAGGGTTCAGCGCTAAGTCCAAACAATGCGCTTTGCGACGAACTCGCCTCTGAAGCAAAGCTTCGGAAGGGACCTTCGGTACCTGCGCCATCAACCGTGCGTTTCGCAGGCGCAAATCCCGAAAGAAGTCCCCGAAGGACCCGCCCGGGTTACGCCGGAACCAACGGCGCCACTGCGTGCCCTTTACATAGTAAGGGCGACCCTCCGGAGCGGGAATCAGAATGCTTTCCGGGACGACGTCAAGGCACACTAAGGTGCGATTGCCTTCGGCCTCGCTCGAAACCTATCAATCGCAGTAGAAACGCATAAACATCCTGGACACCAAGTTCATTGCAAAAGCCCGAAGGGCACCTAGTACAAACTATGTACACCAAAAGGAGCATGGCTCGAAGCCAGCGAACTCACACCTGAGGGGGAGGCTGGGCCGAAGAGTCAACCTCCGCAACGTTGCCCTGGCCCGACACCGAGCCTCCACCCCCGCTACAGACTAGGGTGCTGGCGCTCCCGGCCCCGGCAGGAATCTCGCCCGACGGAGGCGTCACCACGGAGGAAGTAGCAGCCGGAGGCGGAACTGGAACGGAGCCGCCGCTTCCGGGCTTCGACTTCCGAGAGGCGGCAGCAGCGAGAGCAGACTGCCGAGCCAGCTTCTCCCCCACCACCATCCAGAAGTGTTGGCCGAGCTGGTTCCCGAAGTTCTTCACCCTCGAGGCCAGCTCCCGAAACCGGCTCCCATCTCCAGCCGCCATCTCCGCTAACTGAGTCGAGGCAGAAGCGGCAGCGGGAAGGTGAGTGCAGCCCACCTGCAAGAGCGAGCTGAAGGCAGCAGTCCAGGCAGTCTCGGCGCAGAAGGTGCCGAAGGCCTTCATGGCTCGGGAGGCCAACTTCACGGAGCGCACAAGGCGCCCGATGCTCCCTCCGAGGTCGTCGGCGGCATGCTTGGCCGGCTGTACTTCGACGCCCAGCCCTTCGAGCAGGCTGTTGAAATCGCCAAGTGCTTGCCATGCTGCAGCAGCTTCCTCTTCCCTCTGCGTCTTGGCGGCACTTAGCAGCGTCCGAGCCTCCGACAGCTCCTTCTCGGTGGCGTCCTTTGCGCGGGTCAAAGCCTCGAAGGAGATCTTCAGGCTTTCCAGCTCCTTCAGGGCCTTCTCGGAGACCGCCTTCTCCGACGTCAAGGCATCGGAGGAAGCCTTCGCCACCGCCAACGCCTTCTCCAGCTCCGACGCAAGAGCGTCGCGCCCCTGCTCCGCCGCCTTCTCATTCTTCTTGGCGGTCTCGGCAGCCGCCTCCGCGATTTCGGCGCGCGCTCGGAGCCGCGCAAGGTCGAAGCCCTCAAGCGCCCCTTGCAGGTGTCGGGCAAGCACCGCGGCCTGTCGAAGCAAAGCAAGTAAGCTACGAGAAAGTAACAGCAGCTAAGCACAAGGACAACAAACCTTCATTGCAAGCCCGGAGAGAGCCGAAGCAGCGTCCTCCGGAGCAACTTCTTCTAGGCCTTCTTCCAGCTCATCGAGCCCGTTGAAGTCATAGACTCCGCGAAGGACGTCGGCGGCCTCCGGTCGGTCCAAGAAGTCGCTCCACTCGAGACGAGCCTCCGACGTCTTCGAAGGGCCGGCCTGCTCAATGGGCGACCTCCCGAAGTAACCTTTTCCCCGCCCATGAGTGGGCTCCGGGGCGGCCACCCCCTCATCTCCCCCGGAAGGCTCTTCCTCGGAGGCTTCGATGCGGACGCCTTCCGCTAGAGCAACAGAGTTAGTGGGACTACCACAACCAGCAAAGCAAGAGTGACGGGAAGAGAGAACGATACCGGGAGACCGAGGGACTGGCTCCATCGTCTCCTCGACGTCAGCGGCGAAGGATGGCATGCCGAAGAACCCGACGTCTTCATCGTCGGAGTCGAGACTCACCACCTTGGCCGGGCGCTGAGTCGCCGCGGCGGCAATCGCCGCTCGGGCAGCGTCGTCGGTGAGTTCCTCCAGGTCGGTGCCGTAGCCCAAGTCCGCGGCGGTACTCGACGCTCCGACGCGCGTCGCAGCGGGCCGAGACCTCTTCGGCGCTGGCCTGCTGGTATCCCCGGCAGCGCGCTTCGCACCAACCGGGACACTGCGCACCGGAGCCAAGGGAGCGTCACTCTCGGCCTCCTCATCCTCCCCTTCGCCGCTGGCAGGGACGGGAGCAGCGACGAGCACCTGTCGCTCCGGAAGCTGGAGCTCCGGGCACTTGATGGCGAGCACCCGGTTGATACGGGGACCCACACAAAGCTTCGCCCGGCGCGAAGCCTCGTCCGCATGGAAGGGGCCGAGAATCTCCGCGGCGCCGTCTTCGACCTCCCTCAGCGTCTTGGCTGCACTAACCACGTCAAGCCATGGCAATACAATCGAAGGAAAACATATACTGGAGCAAACTTACTTGGGAAACTCTCCGGCCTCAAGTGAACCTCCGGCTCTCCGCCTGGAACCTCAACAACGAATCTCTGCTCCCAGTTGCGGAGCAAAGGCCACACCCCGGCGGCGATGAATTCTTCGGCGAGGTCGCGCATCGAGAACTTCCGTGCCACCGTCTCCAGCAGCTTCACCCGGGACTCGCCGGTCCCGTCCAACTCCACCGTCGGGTACCGATGGAAGAGCACCTCCGACATCGTCGACCGAAGGGGGCACCCCTCCTCCACACGGTAGTAGAACCACCCGGTGGTCCAGCGCCCCCAGTGCAGCTTGTACGCCTTCGCCGGAACGACGGCTTCGGGGCGGGGGACGAAGGAGATAACTCCCATGGATCCGATGAGCTCCTTCCCGTCCAGCGTTAACCTCTTTTTCACGGCGTGCGCATAGTGCGTCGCCGCGAAGGCTCCAGCGTGCGGCCGAGACCCTTCGAGCCAGAACGCCCACTCGAAGACGCTCAGCCGCACAAGTGCGTTGACTGTGAGCTGCTGGATCTCGAGGCCGAAGAAATCCAACACCTCGGCCACGAAGGGAGAGCAGGGCATCCGAAACCCAGCTTCGAAGAACCGCCGGTACAGAACGATGTACCCGTCCTTCGGACTAGGGGTCGTCTCCCCCTTCCTTGGCGCCTCGGCCCGGCTCCGCTCCAGGAGCCCTTCGGCGGCCATCTCGTCCAGCACCTTTGAGTCGACCGTGCTGCGGTCGACGAACGGCGAAGCCGAGAGGCGATCATCGATGCGAACGCGCTGCGAAGCGCTGGTCTTCCCCTTCCGAGCCATCTCCGACGCCAGCGCGACGACTTGGAAGCAACTCGCTCAAGCAACGAAGCGCGCGGGAGCAACAAGAACGCCGAAGCAGGCTAGCTGAACGGCAGCGGTGCGATTGGAGGAATGACTGGCGGGGTCAAAACCTGGGCGCCCGGGCGGTAAATATATAGTCCCCGGTGAATCGGTCTGACCGTCCGATGAAGGATCAACGGCCGCAGATCCGCCACGCAATCAGACGCGTCCCATCACGCGAAACGGCGTCGCATCGCGATCCGCGCCCAGTCCCAGTAAATGAGACGGCGCCGCTCCGCAATTCGCGCCGAGCATTAAAGACACCTTTAACAGGTAGCCGGCAGCTACCTTCGCGCCATCAGCGCCACTTTCGGCGACCGCGACCTTCGGCCATCGCGGTGATATAGCCGGCAGCTATCTCCGCGCCACCACCGAACAACCTTCGGCGAACGCGCCCTTCGGCAAACACGGCGCCATCGCCTGAAGCAACCATCGGGCCATCTGCGGCAGTCCTCGTCGACCACCGTACCTTCGGCCACCGGACCTTCGGTGTCGGAACCTTCGGCGACCGGACCATCGGTGTCGGGACCTTCGGAACTGAGATCTTCGGTATCGGGAGCTCCGGAAGGCGACCTTCGGAAGCAGGACCTTCGGAGGCACGTAGAAGGCCCCCCTTCTGAAACCAACGCAGACCAGACCTTCGGAGCGCCGAAAGAGGGGACGACGGGCGGACCTCCGGATGGACACAGTTTCGGCCCTACCGAAGGTGGATCTCGACTGTGTGGGGCTAGCTGTTGGGGGAGGCCCACTGTGTCCCCTCCCCCTGGCCCAAAGGCCTGGCCTGCCATGAAGCCCATCAAGGCCCAAGAAGATGTATAGCATAGGATAGGCCCATGTATATTGGCCTCTGGCCCACTAGGGTTAAGGAATCCCACCTTGTAATAAGGAAATGACCATAGTGCCCTGGAGGAAGGGCAGTATGGTACTTGTAATTCTAGGGTTGTGGGGGTGTATCAGCCTATAAATACCCCCCTACCACCCTCAAGGCAAGGCATTCAATACAAGCTCTTAATTACCTACCTCTCTTGGCTCTTGTTTGGTCCCTTCCTAGGTCCTTCCCAGGGGTCCCTCACTTGTGGTAGACCCTTGGAGGATCCCCCTTCTACTATTGTGGGCTTGTAACCACAACATATGTCACGAATTTGCTCAGTGGGCCGGCCTGGGATGGGGAAAGCCCAGTCGGAATTCGGGAAGGAGAAAAGAAAAGGCCGAAGTAAATGGGCCACACAGATTGAGCCCATTGCAGAAGAAAAGGAGAGGAAGAGAAGGAAAAAGGAAACGGACCAAGGAGGTTTTGGCCCAAGGTCTGGCTGAGGCTTCCTATTCTCCTTTTCTATTTCTCTTTTCCTATTCTATTTTCTATCTCGAACTAAAACATTTTCTAACAAAATTTTAAAAAGATAAAACAAACGTTTAAATTAAAACATGCAAATTCAAATATGAAAATGGTGGTTTTCATGCATGTTTAAAATTAAAAAAAAATTCAAATTTAGCATGAATTTGACTTCTATTTTAATTGAATTTGTTTTAAATTTGAAAAAGTTCATGGGCTGCAAATTTCCTCGAATTTTTTGACATATGAAATAGTCGAATCTACGTGTTTGGTTTCCACCATTGGGCTGCAAATTTGATCTATTTTTTTACATAGTTTTTATCAATTTTTTTAAAAAATTTAAAAATTTTAAAACGAAAACCGGCCTACCGGACAAACCGCATCCGCGGGAATGTAATCCTTGGAATCGACAAGTGGGATCCACACGTCAGCGGCAAATCCGTTCCAGGTCTCCGGATTGATGAGATTTGCCGAAACTATGAATAAAAAATACGCCTTTCTGATTCGACAAGACGAGTGTGGCCTGGTGGTAAGTCTTCGAGCCCTCGTAGTTTAAGAGGACTTACTATTTTTTACAAAAAGAAACTGGCATGCGTCCAGCCCAACTACTAACCGGCCTGCTTCATCCCCTCCTCTTGAGCCGAGCCCACTTCGTTCTGCGTTCTGCACTTCCTCTTGGGCCGAGCCCTCTTGTGAGTCATACCACAATGTGTTTGACAATGGTACAAAATCATCTCTTTTTTTTTCTCATGAAGTCTTAGGTTCAACACCTAACATGTATGATATATTGCGTTTAAAACAAAAGACAGGTGAATCTCGAGTTATATTGTGTTTAAAATCTAACATGTGTATCTCACTTGACATGTATGATATAAAATTTTTTTTAATACAATTCTCGTTTATCATAAATTATATTTTGCTTTTAAAGGCTGCTGCCTTTCTAGTGCTCTTGGGCTTAATCTCTAGCATTATTTGTAATTTTTTTTTAAACATGACATGTGGCTCCCACTTGACATGTTGTGGGACCAATCCACAGGTGGGCCACGTGTGCATGATCTAAAAAAATATTTACCAAAACTCCCATTTTATCAATTACATGTTGCTTTTATTTTTTGAACAAAAATTAAATGTGGGTCCCGCGTGATAGGTATTTGACAAGTGTGCCACGTAATGACAATTCATATCTGTCATAAATTTTGGTGTAAAATAAAGAAAATTTGCTAATGACAATTCATGTTTGTCATAACTGTTGTGACATTTATGTTTTGCCAATTATGACCTTTTTGTTTGTCATAATATAATGGCGTCTTGATTTATGACAATTTTGTGGTCAAATTTAATGACATATCTTGGGTTTTGTCATAAAACACCCTATTTCCTCAAAAATGTCATAAACCTAACAAGCTTTATGACATAACGATATGTTGTCATTAGGAAAATGTCATAGAAAGTCACATTTGTTGTAGTGAAACTCAGCAGAGTTTTAAACCTGATACAAGCATTCTAAATATTGAAATATGAACGGAAGGTCTCGTCTCAGGCTCTCTGCACTCATGTTCCTTCATTTCCTTCCTCTAAAAGGAATATTCCGTCTTAGTCATCAAGATTCTTTCCTCTATATCAATTTATTCCGCACCCATTCTTCCTCTATATTCTTCCTCTATCCTAATTACTACATATTTTATTCAACATCTCCAACCACCTTCCCCTCTCTCTTTCCTCACTTTTTTTCTTTTCTTTTCTTTTTAATCGCCACACCTCATCCTCTCCGCCACAGCCCCCGCCGGCACGCCGCTCTCTCCGCCGCCACTGCCACTGGCGCCGCGCCCTCTCCGTCGCCACTGCCGCCGGAGCCGCGTCCCCCGTATGGATCTACCAGGTTCGGGCGTGTTCCGCCTCCGCGCGCTCCGCCGGCGAGCTCCGCCGCCAGCTCCTCGCCCAGCGCCTCCGCCTTGCGCCGCATCCGCCGCTCGACCTCCAACTCTGCCCTCAGCTCCCGGATGCGCTCCACGTAGAGCTCCAGCTCCGACGACATGGCGCCGTACCCCTGATCGAGCTCCACCTCCTCCTCATCGATGGCGCCGTCGTCGTCGCCGAACGCATCGAGGAGGAGCGCTGGCGGCCAGGGGAGGCGGAGGGGCGGCCGCTTCGGCTGCTGCATCCTCCGGCTCGTTCCCCGCCCCGCCTCCACGGTCTCCGCCCCGCTCGACGACGAGGAGCCCTCCGCCACCGCCTCCATGGTCACCGCCCCGCCCGACGACGAGGAGCCCTCCGCCTCCGCCTCCACGGTCACTGCCCCGCGCGACGCCTCCCTTGATTTCTGCTTCCAATCCATTTGTGCTTCCAATCTTCGGTTTCTGGTTCGATTTGTGCTTCGATTTGGGTTCCAATCTTCGCGGCGGCGGCGTGACGGCGAGGCTCCGGCGGGCACGTCTCTCTTCACGCGCGTGAAGCGGCTGGGGGCAGCGGCGGTGGGAGGCCAGCTGGGCCCAACGCTTGCTTCGGCGGGCCTCCTCTACCTCCGCTCGGAATAGCAGAGGCGAGGCGTTCCGCTTGCATAGCGGGAACCGTAGAGGAGGCCGGTGCTGCTCCTTTTCCGCTATCTCCTTCCTGGAGGAATCGATACAGGAGCCCAGTGCGGGCAGCCTCATAGTGAAACATAAAGGCACGTACATCATCTTTGTCCGCCTTGAAGATCTGGCAAGCCTCTAATCTCTTTCTAGAGCACCATAACTTTCAGAATCATCTTTCACAGATTTTCAAGTGCAACTTGTTCCTGTTACAGGGCAATCAAAAATCACTAAGGTAAGCTCTATAATGAAATAACTGAAAGCTCTGTTATCAACGTAAATACTGCTGCACCTTAATTTGGCGACAATGAAAGACATGAAAATAAATTTAATCTGAACAACATAATATCAGCAGAATGCCTGACAAGGGTCAGGCACACTAATGGTCAGCTGCATTTTCTTGATCAAAGAATAGCTGACGTGCAAACCATGGTGTTAAACATCAGTTTCCCCAGGTCAGCTACCTAATAAATCAGCATGGTAAACAAAACGTATGAAACACATGCTTTGTCTCTGCTACTTCTCTAGGTTCAGAATCAAAAGTAGTTTCACTCAATAAAACATGGTCTAAACCCAAGTTGCCCCAATATACTTTTGAGAACACTTCCATCTTACAGAGAAGAATGAACTGAACAATCCAGATTGAAGTTGAAAGGTTTAGATTTCATTCTTGGAAACACACATTGGAAAACCAATAAAATAACTTTCTAAGTCACGCACTAAATTGACAGAAAAAAATCTGTTCTAAGAATGCTTAATCCAAGATACTGAAATTTGTTCACAAGAAAGACACAGCAACAAAAATGATTCTCAATCTACACATAGGCTGGCCAGTGGGCAACCACTGAATTCTCCTTTGGAGCTTGTTTATACCAACAAAAATGATTTAGGCGAACAGATTGATCAAACTTACTCGAGCCATACCTTTGTCAGAACACAATAGCAAGAATTAATAAAAATCTACAGAGTTTGCCCTCGGACATGAAACTTCAAATACAGCAAAGCGACAAAGAGAAGGAATACTCAGCTGAAGAAACAGACAAGTATACTCCATTTACATGCTTATGCACCGACACTCATTGATAGAGGTTTCAATCCGCAAGTCCTGGGATAAGTAAACTATTGCATTGATTAAAAATATTTCAACAAGGAAGCACAGTTGAACATTCGATTAATAGATGCAACTCTAAGTTTCCATCAAAATTTGAAGACTGATCAAAAGGCAAGGAAATAGTCCAAGTTCTCAGTAATTCAACTGTTACATTTTCAGGTTCCTTTAAACACCTTAATTTGTCTTCCTCAGATAGACATGAATCTTAGCAAATTTGTTAAGGCATCTTCATGAAATGATCAGTGCATGTTAAGATTAACATTCAATCTCTACTAGCACAAACACAAATAAACAATCAGTTTCGCTGTGTCGTTGGCATGACTACCTTTCAAACTTTAGTCTGAATTCTAAATGGACACTGCTAGGAACTGAACAAATCTAGTTCTTGGAGTGTTTTTCTAGAAAGACTACCTTTCAAACTTCAGTCTGAATTCTAAATGGAGACTGCTAGGAAGTGAACAAATCTAGTTCTTGGATTGTTTTTCTAGAAAGACTACCTTTCAAACTTCAGTTTGAACTAGGTGGGCCGGCGCGCTCCGCCGCGCCCAGATGAGAATGGGCATTTGTAAACGCTAAGTCCAACGGGCCACCTCTTTCCCGATGGAACCAAAGGGACACCATAGACGGCCCAGAGGACACCAAAACTTTGGTCGCACATGGGTCGGGAGGGCTCGCGGCCTCTTAGTCAATATAAAACGGGCCACCGAGACAACATATTCGATTAGGCCCATAGAAAAGAGCCTACATAATCAAAAGGCCTGTCGAAATCGGACAAAGCCCACCGAGACAGCCCACAAGAAAATAGGAGTGACGTGTCGACACAAAAAGAAGCCACAAAGCCCAAAATGCTGTGAGGAGCCCAAAGCTTTGTGCTATCAGCATATAGTTATTCTAAATGGACACAAAGCAGGAACCAATGATGACATCAGAATCAGTTCTGGTGCGGAAATGAGCTTATCTAAAGGTCATACCAACTGGCTGGATTGCAAATTCCTAAAAAAATCATAGATCAATCGGGTTAACACATCAAAACAGTGCACCAATGAATTCCTTTGCTGCTTTTAAAAATCATTAATAGTATGCGGCAACATATCCTGTGCAAACCTCTTTCGTATGCAACCTATGCAAACCTCCACCACAATTGTTAGATCTCCATCTGATGGCTAGGAAACTTTTTCACTTAAACCCTCCCACCAATGCTTTTGCTAATCAAAACTGAAAGCATTGGTGGGAGGGTTTAAGTGAAAAAGTTTCCCACCTTAATCTAGCCATCAGATGGAGATCTAACGATTGTGGTGGAGGTTTGCATAGGTTGCATACGAAAGAGGTTTGCACAGGATATGTTGCCATAGTATGCATCTGAACTGAAAGACTTCTAGTATCCATCTTTTGCATGTGCTGGAATCGGAAATTAATATATTTTTTCTAGTCTTCTGAACTGAAAGATTTGTTCTTGAAAATAATGAAAGAGTGTGCACACAATCTGCTTCTTTGTTAGCTATAGTACACCTAAAATCGGATCAAAGTTTCAGGAAATAATGTGCTAGAGTGATATAATCCAGAAAGTACACCACATACTCTGTTCCCAAAAACAGGATAGAGAGCGAGGGGGAAGTACCAGCCGTTCGTGAAGAGGACGCCGGATCTGCTCCGACAAGGAGTACCGCCGTGACGCCTGCAGCGAGATATAGCACGGAGAGGTAGCAAGATTCTACTTGTTTCCCACATGATTCAGACGAACCCTAGCAGGAAGGGGAGAGGAACAAGCGGATGAGAGGGAGGCGCTGAATGGGGAGGAGGATAAGGGCGCAGAGAAGAGCGAAGATGTCGGACCCTATTGCTCGAATCCTCGTGTTTACCGTACCAATAAGTAGTTAGTACACAAAGTGTTTCATTGCACATATACAATTACATATTACATTCTATAGGGCCCAGAACATAGTCCTAAGTTACAAACCAGATAAAGGCTAGCATACTAGCCTGGAAACTACAAACTTAGAGAAAACATTATTAAACACCACAGGCAACTTGAGCAGACGTCGACCCTATTCATCGTTATCGTCCCCTGTAACTTCTTCTTCTCCTTTCTTCTAAGTGAAAGCAGCAAGAATGAGTACATAATATACTCAGCAAGCCCTACGCTACTCAAGAGTATGTACATACATATTTGGTCTTAGCAAAGAAGTAGGTCGTACAATTTACTTGCAGCACGCGAGTCTTATGCAGTAGTTCAGCAATTCAAGGAATCATAGATAAAATAGGGGATTTTGATTGTCATAATTAGTTGGTTGGTCTTGGGGGAGAATGAATCAACCCTGCCAGTTCCTAAGTTTTAGTTGGGCCTTCTGACCTCAATGGTCATAGCGACCCGGCACACTTGCCATCACTTCCAAAACACGTGTGTCTATACACCACTGACACGTCAATGGATATAAGAGGGTAGCCAATCAATGTGACGCACATGAATATGTCACCGTGACAACGTCTAATCGATTGAATTTTACACTCTGCAGAGGTTGTACATCTTTTCTCACAGGCTATGCACTCTTGCGCGGGAGGGTAACATAACGCCTTATCCATCTTCTCTGAGTAGTCCCACAAGTTCACCACGGAGGGTCAGGGGTCAAGGATTAAGCACGACACTAAGGTCATAATGTGCGGGGATTTCACTCCCATATAGCCGGCAACGAGCATTCAATACTCGATGTATCTTTCCCAACCAGTCCGCTGCTACAACCATCCACCAGGTGAAAATTACTTGCATAAGTACCAAGAAGTAGAAAAAGGTCCTGCCCATAACAGGTTCCGTGATAGTACGGAAATCATCATGTATACAGTCACAAGAACCGGTCCTTATATGGCCGAGCAAGCACCATATCCCACACTAGGGGTCTATCACACCATCAACAATTCACTAGTGGCCTTGCTCGCGATCCAACCCATCCCATGTTCATCATCACCAACATCATCATCACCCTAGCTTGTTGCTACTCCCAACCCAATTATTACTCACACCACCAAGCACATTTCAACGCATTTGTAAAGCATAGATGTGGTATTGTGTAGCAATGTAGAAACATTACGGGGTCCTAAGCCATTTCTAGTAGCAAGGTAAATTATGCCATCGTAGAAATGATGGACACATCATAGGGTTATCAAGGTGACAAGTATTCAAGGGTAGATCAAGGATCATTATTTATGCCTACATACTTTGCATAAATAAAGCTAAGCAATTAGGATAATAACTACTCAAGTAGTAAAATAACAAGTAATGCATAATAATTATTTAGACGGCCATATAGGTGCATTGCAAAATATTGGGATCAATCATGATCATGGAAAAGTAGAGCTTACCTTCAAAGTCTGGGTCTGACTCCTCCTAATATCCCTCGCTCTTGGGGTCGTCCTCGTGCTCCTCGAGATCTATGCGTAACAACGCGAAAATAAATTCTAACGTATAAGAAACATAAACAAAATAACCAAATAAGAATCAAATAAAAATAAAAGAGAGATCAGAGGGGTTTCTGGAGAATCCAAAGGTAGGATTGGGTTCTATGAATTATTTCCTATTTTCTGGTATTTTTGGGATTTTTCCCAAATAGGAAAAAGGCTCGAAATGGGTTTTTGTGTACACTAAGCCGGGTGGCTCTAGCAGTTTTGGCGCGGTGTGTGTCTGACAACTGGCCCTTGTGGTTCACGGTGGACTGGGCCCATGCGGGGGCGTGTGTGTCTGCGGTCCACTAGACCGGGTGCATGCGTGTGCTGGCGGGGCGTGGCGACATGGCGCACGGGGATTGGCTGGGCGAGTTGTGCGGCGGCGGCTCGCCGGAGGGCTCGCCGACGGAGGCTGTTGGTGCTCGCGGGTGTGGTTGCGGAGGTAGGTCTCGGCGAGGCGGAGCTCGACGGCAGGTCGCTCACGTGCGAAGCGAGCTAAGTGGCGATAGGGAGCTCGTCGGAGTTGGAATAATGACGGCGTGGTCGCGGAAGTGCACGAGGAGTGGGTTTTGTGATGTTTGTGCTAGTGCGGACGGTGCGCACGAGGGTGGCGAGTGCGGGCGGCAGCACGTCTTCGACGTGCTCGCCAGAATGGTGGCCGGCGACAGGCAAAGGCGGCGACGCAGGGCGGCGCTCGACATCCGTGTGGCCACGGGCCGGGATTCAATTGCGCGACAAATCTAGGAGGTAGAGGGGGGTCACGATCTACGCGAAGGGCTAGGTAGGAGCAATGATTTCCTAGACGGTAAACGGTAGACAGTCGGTCGACCATCGTTTAGGGTTTAATGGGGTTTAAACGGCTGTTTAAACGGGCGTTAAACGGATTAAACGAGTTTAAACGGGTTTAAACGGCCTAAACGGCATAGACGGTGGCCACCCGTCTAGCGTTTAGACGCTGTTTAAACGGCCGTTCAGGCCGTTTAGGAAAACAGAGGGTAGGAGAGGGAGAAGGGGCTCACCGGCGGCGAATTTGGTGGCGGCCAGAGTTGGGGAAGAAAGGGGAAAACTCGAAATTGGGTGGCTATGGAGTGGTTGTGGGGGTGCGGTGAAATGTGGCGAAGCTGTGAGATGGGTTAAAGGACTGCGAGGCTAGCCGGAGCGGTGAGAATGCTCGACGGCGGTGAGGTCAAGCGTGCACACCCACCCTGGAACTCAAAGCGGGTTTGCGGCTTCGGTTGTCGCTCGTTGACTCGGTGCGGCGCGTCGCGCAGAGAGGCAAAGCAGTGGAGAGGCATGGCGTGGCGGGAGAAGTCGCTGCGTTCACACGGCGGCGATGCGGTTCGAGTTCGGAGCGGCGAGGCAGCGCGGGGCACAGGCGCTCAGAGGCGCAGAGCGGCGCCCTGTCGCGGGTGCGGCGCGGAGCGGTTGGCGGGAGCGCGGCGCGCTGGCTCGGCAGCGCGTGGCACGGCGGCGGTCGGCGGGCGACAAGCGGCGGCGGCGTGGCGCGAGGTTGAAGACGCGCGTGTCCGCGCGGGCTCGGGCCGGGCTGGACTGGACGTGGCCGGGCCGGAGGGAAAGAAAGGTTGCGCGGCCCAGCGACGAAGAAAAAAGGAGAATGGACCAGGGGAAAGTCGGCCCAGGAGAGGAGAGGGAGAGGAAATGGTTTAAACATTTCTAAACTCGGAAATCCAAAAAAACTCAAAATTAAATCCAAATCAACTCAAATAAATTGGAGTAAAATTTGTAAAATCAAATCTTTAAGCCAGAAATCATGTTGGCATGTTCCCATTCTAATTTATTTTATAAATTTCCATTTCTCCTATATTTTGTGCTAACAATAATGAACTTTTATTTTCAAAAGTTCTAGATGAATCCTAAAATTCTAAGAAATTTTCCAGGAGTGATTTTCATAAAACTGTTTTTAAGACTTGGGATGTGACAGAAGAAGGAGGGCGGCACCTGTATGGTCCTGCCGCCGGTGCGCACGAGATGACATCACAGAGACCAGCACCTGCTGCTCTTCTCCCGGCATCGGCGACCAAAACGGTGCGCACGAGAGGCACCACCGCTCCCGGCATCGGCGACCAAAACGGTGCGCACGAGAGGCACCACCGCTCCCGGCATCGGCGACCAAAACGGTGCGCACAAGAGGCACCACCGGCCGGGAGAAGAGCAGCAGCCGCGCCGCCCGTGGCAGAGAGCGAGAGAGGCGAGAAAACATTTTCTGGTCGTGCGGAGGGACAGTTTCGCTATTTTTACCGTGAGTGCTGCGCTCAAATGAATGACCGTGAGTTGGTGGGTTTCCCTAAAATGACTACGAGTTGGCTGCTTCTTATCTAAAATAACCGTGCATCATTTTTTGACAACATTACTCTTCCTTTTCTTCTTCCTCCCTTTCTTCATTTTTTTTCTCGAAAACACAGAAGAGCTGCGCTTCATTGTATTAAGAAGGAAAATTGGGACAAGAACCCAGTACAACACACACCACACACATGCTGTCACAAAAAGAGCATTTGCGCCTTTAACAAACAACAAAAGACGACCTGACTACCAAACATTAATTAATCACCCGGCACTAGAGCAGTCAAGAAGGAAACTCCTCGAGCCCCTGCCATCGACCATAACCTACAATCCTCCCCTACTAGTATCAATGTTTCAGCAATGTTAGGATTTGCTCCATCAAAGACACAACATTGCGATGCTTCCAAATTGTCCAAACTCCAAGGATGATAAGAGAATTAAGCCCCTGTCGTAGCATTCCAGTAGTTGATGCACTAGCTCTCTCCCACCATGTGTCCAAAGAATTATCCATAGGTTGTGAGGCAAGAGAATTCAAGCCGACCTGCCTCAAGAATAGAAACCAAAATTGCCGAGAAAAGACACGCACAGATGGTCAATGGTCTCTTCTTCCTGATCACATAGTGGGCATCTCTCTGGATAGTTCATTCCTCTCCGTTGGAGCCTATCAGCTGTCCAGCACCTCTTATGCGCCTCCAACCAGAGAAAGAAGTGGCACTTTGCAGGTGCCCAGGTTTTCCAAATTCTCTCCCATGGGCCGAACTGTGTGGATCCCACAAATAAACTTTCGTATGCAGACTTAGCTGTGTATTGACCATCTGAAGAAAATCTCCAAATATAGGTGTCCTCCACATCAGGCTGTAAATCAAACCCAGCAAGAAGGTCCCAAAGAAGAATATATTCCACTATGACGCCTATTGTGAGAGGTCCCTATATGTCTGAAATCCAAGTTCGGTTGGAGAGGGCTTCCTATACTATGCGATGCTGAATTCTTCGCCTTGGAATTGTTGCAAATAATCAAGGTGCAAGGTCAGCAATAGAACGGCCATGCAGCCAACGATCAGACCAGAAAAGTGTGTTCGATCCGTTGCCAACCTTAGTTTTTATCGCCATTCAAAAGAAAGCCTGAACTTGTGCTGACACTTGTATAGGAAGGGCTGCCCAAGGTCGATGGGGTTCAGTCTTTTGCAGCCAAGCCCATCGCATTCTTAATGCCCAATCAGGTTTTTCAAATCCGAAATCCCAAGTCCACCAAGTTCAGGAAGTCGACAAACCAAGCCCCAAGCTTCAAGACAATGGCCACCATGTGCATCTTTTTGACCCCTCCATAAAAACTCTCTTCTTATCTTATCTAGTGCTTTGATGGCCCATTGTGGAAAATCAATAGCGATGACAAGGTAGATAAGCATTGCTGTTAGAACAAAATGAACTTGTATTCTTTTCCCAGCCTTATTCATTAAATCCTCCTTCCATCCTGGAAGCTGGTCAGCAACTCTATGAATGATCGGTTGTATATGCTCCTTTTTAAGCTTATTTAGGGAGAGAGGTAAACCAAGATATTTAAATGGAAATTCTGATACTGCACAGGGAAGTAAATCTTGCAAGACTTGTCGTTGAGTCTCACCACACCTAATTGGTAGCATATTGGTCTTCTGTAAATTCATCTTGAGCCCAGATGAATCCCCAAAAAGGTGTAGAATGTCCATTGTGACATTAATGTCTGAGGCCTCCGGTCAAAGAAATAAGGCCACATAATCGGCATAAAGAGAGATGCGGTGTTGTAATGCCCGTCTCGAGAGTGGAAGAAGCAGCCCCTCAGCATTAGCCTTTGAAATTAAGTGGCTCAAGACATCCATCACAAGAATAAAAAGCATAGGCGACAAATGGTCCCTTTGTCGTAATCCACGCCAGCCCCCGACTCTTCATGTGCGGACTTGCCTCTCGTGCGCACCGTTTTGGTCGCCGATGCCAAGCAAGAGGCTGACCTCACTGAGTATGATGCAAGTCCGCACATGAAGAGTCGGGGGCTTCGGCAGCCATGGCTGCCCGCGGGCAAGTTGGAAGATATGCTGCCGGCGGTCATGGTGGAGGAAGATAGGGAAGAGTAATTAATGTTGTCTAAGAAATGATACATGGTCATTTTAAAGAAGAGGCAACAAACTCGTGGTTATTTTAGCAAAGCCCACGAACTCACGGTTATTTGAGCTAAGCCTCATGAACTCGTGGTCGAAATAGCAAAACTCTCGTGCGGAGGAGTTGCTGATTTTAGACTATGTCCAACGAAGCGACCTATAAGGTGACCCATACCCAAAATGGCTCTTAAAACATGCAAAAACAGCCTCCAAAGGAAGACCCAAACAACCTACCCATTTTAGGAACGCCTCCCCCCTACAACCCACAAATGAAGCATGGAGCGACCCGACCCCTTCCTTCCGCCGCCACTACCCCACCGCGCCACCCCCTGACCCCACCCATGGCACTCCCCCGCCGCCTCGAGGGGGATCTCCCTCGCCTCCTTCCCTGGCCAACGTCGTCATCACCACCGCACCCTCATCTCCTCCTCCCACGCGGGGGAGAGAGGGGGCCGCGGGGGAGGAGGGGCAGAGATGGTCACCTCGAGCGTAGGCAGCAGCAACTGACAGCGGCGGCGACTCGATTTGAGTTTGGTTTGGTACTTCGGTTGGAGATAGCCTTACCCGTGTATCGGAGTGGATCGGGTTGGATTGATTTCATCCCCGGTCATTGCCAAATGGACTTTCCCGCCCTAAACCCGGTCAATACCCGCTTAGCCAAACGAGGCCGATAGAAAAGGCATATGGTCAATACCCTCGTATATTTTCGAAATGGTCGGCGTATGGTCGTCAGGAGACGTATCCCGTTGTCAGCGGCGACTACAAAGAAAAGGAATTGGAACAAGAGATGTCAAGCTCGCCTTGCCATAAGGAGTTACTCACAAGTCATCGACACGAAGACATCGTCCCTGATCTCCTCCGGCAGTATGATGTGTAGGGGAGTAGTTCGTAGTGTCGGTTTTCTTCTTTTGGTGTGGGTTCTGTGTGGTTTTGTCTTCATTGTGCTGTGGGTCCGAGGTCACCTTTCATGCCGCGAGTAGTTGCCTTAGGTCTCGCTGTGTGTCGTCACTTGGTGTCCGTACCAAGTTGGCGCGTCGGTCGCGTATGATGTTGTAAACTTCTCTTCTCCTTAATGAAATACGTGCAATGCACGTTCTAGAAAAGACAGTTGCACTCTGAATGCAATGCAGTGTATCGGTTCTCAGCATTCGATCTAATTCTCAAATGGGCGAAGGCAGCCAGATTCCTGAATTTCTGCCGTCCCTGAATTCAATGAAGTATCCCTGACATAGGCCTCTCCTCGCCTCGCTTCCGAGCGCCGCTAACCAGACCTTATCCCGGTGGCCTCCCTCCGGCCGCCGCTCGCCGCGCAAAAGACATCCGGGGGTGGTCCCTATTTGGAATTGTGACCGGGCGGTGGTTGTTTCAAATAGCGACCACCCTCTGGGTGGCTGCTGTCCGTCCGATCCATATCTTACGGACACCCTTCACGATAAGAAAAACAGGGGAGGTCCCCGTCTCCTCTCCTCTCTTCATCCTCCCGCCGCGCGCTGCTTCGCCACCTTGCTCCGGCGCGGCGCGCTCCTTGGCCTCGCCGAAGCAGGTGCTCGTCCGGTCGCAGGATGAGTCCCTTGTAGCCTGCCTAGCACTCTCTCTGATCCTAAGAAGAAGGGTGAATTATCGACTGCTCACCATTTGAGCTTTATACCCAGAGCAGAGCATCGGATGAAGAAGAAATCAATTTTCCAAAGGTAAAGATTACGTACGGAGGATATATCTTGCTGGTTCATGAACAAGCAACGAGCTCGCCATGGCAATTGAGCTACATCTTGAATTGCTCTGCTTCCACAGGCCAACCATGTCGTCTCACCAGCTAACTTTACCTTGTGCATATCAGCAAAAGGCAACCGCTATACACAATAGTTTCTTATGTTTTTAAACACGAAAATCCCTTTCACATACGCATATAATTAATACAACCATTACCCAGAATCTGGGTGCCAATCAACACTTCTAACATGTACACCCATGGTGTCGACACGACCAAGCATAAATGACGATCAACTCACGGAGTTACTATATACAGCTCATACAGATTACAACCCAGCTCCAATGCTAGCTGCGCGCAATCAGAAAAGTAAGCTGCTCTGCTCTTCCTTAGCAAGAACGGACGACCACTTCCATCATGCATCCGCCGCTGTCACGCCATCCTCGCGACCCTTGGCATCAACGGCTTCCTTCAGCTTCCTCCCAAGCGCGAAGGCGAGAGGCGGTGGGACGGCATTGCCAATCTGCCTGTGCTTGCTCTGTATGTTGCCCGCGAACTGGTAGCTGTCGGGGAAGCCCTGCACGCACAGTTCCGAATGCGCGCGTTAAACAAAAGTTCCATTTTTTTTCACATGAGCATGTATGCGTAATGCATAATTGCATATGCTTACCTGAGACCTGGCGCATTCACGGACCGTGATGATCCTGTCTTGGTCAGGGTGGAAGCACATACCGACCTTGCCCATTGGCTGGGGATCTGTCACGGATGTGGGGAAGTTGCCCTCCCAGTCCAGCCTCCCATACAGCCCTTTCCACTGGTTGTTCCTCTTAGCTGTGTTAGGCAAGCACCAAGGGATTAGGTCCACTATTTGCCCATTTGACAGCTTCACCTGTGCACATAGCGTGAGGGTTAGTACTATGGACTGCAGGAAAGTAGAACAGAAATGGAGGGAATGCTAAAACAGGATTCACAACATTACCTTCTCATCTGGTAGGTCCTTCCAATCACAACCTGGTCGCTTCGGAATGCGTTGGCACCTTATGAGATTCAGTTCATTCATCTCCTTAGATATGTGGTCATTCAGTGCCATCATGTTCCCTCTGATTTTCTTCTGAAACCAAGAGACTGGCTCAGCACCATACTGCATCAGAGAAGAGGGAGCTCAATTAGCATATGTTTAGAAGGAAAAGGAATGGATGGGTTGGAGCAGCAGTCACCTCAAGTGTGAGTTTACTGGCACCATTTTCCACTCTAGGCAGGTCCCCAATTGTATCTCTAACAGTGATGGAACGGAAAGGTGCCCCACCAGCAGTGCTTCTGGCAGCTGCGTAGTATTGGCCATCAGGCAGTTTTATTTTCAGCTCAGGGCTGGCGAACACATGCATCGGCTCTGGCCAATCAGGAAGAATCTCTCCAGGAGCAGCAGCCCAGATGAATGCTCTCTTCCTGGACTGAGCAACACCAAAAGTCCCTGCTTCTAATATTCCAAACCGAACCTAAGCAAAAGGTAATGAATTTGTGAGTATATATGTTTCAAAGCAACGCGGTCTTCGCTAGAGAACGAATACAAAGAATTAGCAAACCTGGTATCCCATCTCCAGTAGAGATGCTACTGCTAGTCGGAAGGTCTGTCCTTTGTTGAACGAAACAAAGTTCCGAACATTTTCCAAAAGAAAGAATCTTGGGCGGAAATATTCTGCAAATGAGAGGAAGGCTAGAATCATCTCACACTGTACTTTACTCCATGGGCTTTGGTTGAATCTGTTCATCCCAGAAAAGCCCTGAAGAGAAGGATACACAAAAGTCAAGTAATTGATCCACAAGGTCGAACGACAGTCAACGATTTTCCAGCTAGGCGTAGAAAAACAACGCACCTGACATGGAGGACCACCATTTATGAATTCTACTTCACCGGGGACTGGAAGGTTATTAATGTTCTCTCCAGCAAGTTTTGCTGCTTGTTCAGCAGCTTCGGAAGTTGAAATGCAATCATCAGCATCTCCACATTTGTCCATTATAGCCCTGCGTCATCACAAATGCGTATTGTTTAAGATCTAACAACAGAAAAGAAAGTGAGAAAATCAAGCAAATTGCACTTAGCACTTACTTAAGAATCACATTGCAGTTATCTATGAAAATCACAGCATCTGGATGGTTTTTGCCGAATGCTTCACCAGCTGGCTCCTCATATTCAATCGCCCATTTTGTAAAAGATACACCTAACAAAATGTAACCATGAGGGAAAACAAAAGAGATATGTTTGAGGACATCATATTGACTTACTAAGAGCAAATTAAAAAGAACTAACGATACATACCAGCTTGCTGCAGTCCCCCTGATAAACCTCCACAGCCAGCAAAAATGTCAAGAGTTGCTAGACGGTTTTCTTTGGGCACCTCCAACCATTTACTTGAATGAGCTTGATCATTCTCATAGATCTGCTTGCCTTTGTTCTTTTTCAATGTACCAGTTTTATTTTGCAGCATGGACATGAACATAACATTTGAAGGCAACTGCTCAAGACATACACACATACAGTCAATTATCTATACTGACACTTATTGATTCAGAATAACTTCAACTATATCAACCTGCTTGAGAGCTCCAGTTTCAGGATCATATAAATGTTCGCAGAAAAATACATGTTCAACCATCACTGGAAGGTCTGAATTTGAGAGATCGGTCTTCTTCCAGACCTCACATTTTCCCTCTATCATATCGACAGGCACATCGATTATATCTTCACTATAGTAGACCTGAATCAGACAAAAGGTTAAACAGGAAAGAGTATGTGAGTGACCTTGTTCAGAACTCTAGGATTTGTTCGCACATGTTAGAGTATATAATAAACTGATAATGATATTGTGAATATGATATGCAGAACGTAAGGAAAAGGAAAAGGAAGAATACCTCTCTGATGTCTGATGCATAAGCTTTGGCTGATGAAATGTCATCTGGCCTGTAAAATCTTCTAGCACTGACCTTTGTTGATGTTGGATTAAGTTTTCTAGATCCAGCTGCTTCATGGATGGACAGTATATGAAAAACTGCATAGGGCTTTAGGCCCACATTTCTGCTAGCCTTGAAGGTTGCACGATCCTCAACTTGGGAGAAAAAATCAGGCCTAACATATATATAGTCATTAAGATTATATGTAACCTTTCTGTAGATGAAGCTGGTTTTGGAGAGTACTTTCAATTCATCACAATCTGTCTCTCTGTGATCACAAGAACTGCAAACGCCACTACCAAGGCCCAGTTTATCATGAGGCAGTGAAAAGAAGGCACCCTTCTCCGGCCAGTATAAGCTTTTACAGAAGTATTCCATTGGCAGGCCCTTCTTCTTCCTCTCTTCCGCTTTTGCCCGCTCAGCTTTATCTGCATCTGAATTCTCTTTTCTATACTTGTGACCCCAAGGCATCGAACGGATATTGACAGTCACTAATTCTTTGATGTCATCTAATTTAAATTCTAAACAACCCTTAGTTAAGAAAACCTCCCTCTCGTTTGCAGCATTGCCAAGAACTGTCTCTGAACCTTGTTGCAGCATCCTTCCATGGACCATCTTGGCACCCTCTAGTTTCTGAAACATGTACTCAACAAAGTACATAACTGTTTCTCCTGAATCATCTTCTAGTGCTACTGCTGTTCCAACAGTTACTGTGAGGTCTCGAACATACGCACATTTGTATAAAGATTCTCCAGAGGATGTTTTCCCAGATGTTTCACCCTCCCATTTAATTTCGTCACTAGCTTGTGGCACCAAATTCCGAGAGCGTGTTGACAGTGGAGTCTTTGAGATCTCTGTTTCAGTCTGATCCTCCTCTTCAGCATCCTCGTCTTCATTTTCTTCTTGTTCATCCTCAATTTCTTCTGTTTCATTTCCATCTCCCTGCCAAAGCTTGGAGCGCCCGAGTGGCTAGAGGCTGTTGCCTCCGGGAGCTTGCTCCCGTAAGGTCCCGGGTTCGAGCCAGCTGAGGCACGAGTACTGTAGCAGTGAACAGTAACGAGAGTTACTGTTCATTGCTGCAGTTAAAAAAATCCCCTCGCTCTCCCCGGGTCAAAGCACATGGTTAAGACTCGCGCCGAAGCTCACAACGGCCAGCTGAGTCCCTGTGTAGGATCGGGGAGGGGGTTCGGGGGTTTTCTCGGCCTGCGTGAGAGGCTCTTCTCCTTAGCAAAATGCCGTCGGGGGCGGTCTTACCCCCGGCAGGTCGAGTTTTTTATTTCCATCTCCCTCCTTGGAATCTTCAGGGAAATGGTGAGCATAGTAATGGCTCCATATCCTATTGATCAACCTGGTGGTTGTTGCACGCATCACTTTTCTTCTTGATGCTGGGCCCATTGCTGCACTTGGGTTCGGATTTTTTCCTCTCATTACTTGTGCTTTTTTCTTCATGACTAACTTAGTGTGCCTCCTCTGTTCCATCTTCAGTAAAAGACCAGTGGTAAAAGCACTACGGCGGATATTCTCATCTGGAAAATCTGCAAACTGCCGAAGTATTATCTGTCCATGTACCACAATATATCTCTCAACTAGCGTAATGTTTGATGATATGAATGCAGGATTCCCTTTGTCAAACTCTGCCACTTTCTTGATGACATCAGTGAAAGAAAGTTTTGAAGCACGACTTTGCTCCTTAAGCATGGTGATTATGCTAACAGCAAGCCTTGCAATTTTCAATACAGGCCCACACCAAGGAGCATATTGCTTTGTTGGCTGGTGTAGTTTGTACCTGAAATCACATAGTAATGTGAGTTTCGAAAAAATGCAGATGGAAAGGAATGAATCTTATTTCCCAAAAAGGTACAAGAGGATTCAATGACACAAAGCATACAGTTGGGACTAAGATTGAATAAATAAAGTGTGTTGGAAGAAAGTGACTAGTTCTTACCAGGCTACATCAGTTCTTATGGTTATACAGATCATTGAGCCACCAAATTCTATAAGCCATTCCTTGATTGGGCTCAAATAAATAGCGACTCCTTCATCTGGTTGATCAGATTTGCTGGAGGAAGAGGATTTTGCGGACTCAGCTGTGGAACAGACACTGCCATCATCCTCTCTCATGAAACCAGACCCAAAGACAACTATGTCATTTTCTGCTCCTGATTTCATAGGGATCAATTCCAAAGGTATGAGTCTGGAATCGGTATTGTAAAGAACCCAGTTATTGAGTATTCTAACAGGCACATCGTCAAAACATATGCTGTCATCACTATAAAAAATGTATTCATCCATTTCCGGGCAAGATGGTTTATAGTATGCAGGAAGAGGATAGTCATTGGCAATCTCAGCTTCGCTGATTTTGATGTAAACATTTTTCTGGGATGGTGTGCCACGTCGACCTCTCTGTTTCTTCTTCATTTTCCATTCTTCTGATTGTTGCAATAATTCAGCTAATTTCTTGTCATCATTTTCAGTAATGTCTTCAGAGCCTGCTTCACTAATTTTTAGGCTTGCATCTGAGAGGTTATTATATGGAAGCTCAGCAAAGTTCACCCTAGATTTGCACTGACCCCTTAGAGCAAGAAGAACTGGCAGTGTAGCAAACTTTTCATCATCATTGCTTGATGACTCATCCAATCCAATAAGTTGTCTGTATACAAAATCCCCAATGGAGATCACTAAGTCTTTGCTCATTGCTCCACTGTTTCCTTTCATAGCATTAACGGAACGTACAACACTAGCAAGTAATTCTTCCAATCCCTGGTCAGGTTTCCCACCTGCTGATCTTGCAAGCTTTTTGAAAACTTCAACACACACCTGTGCCTTCTCATAAAAGTGGTCAAAGTAGGATTTGTACCTGCTTGCTGGTTTCACACATTCATAGTCAGCAATCTCTGTTGACACCCAGACTACGGCAGTACCTTCGTCATAACCAGAAATGGCCCAATCTTCGATCCGCCCAAATCCCTGACAGCTTACTCCTCTTTCACGCCCTTTTTCTAGATCATCATCCATGGGCATGATAAGAGCTGTTATATAAAGGTCACCAATTTCTGACATTTCAAATGGCTGCAGCTTCCCATCTACATCATGCAAGACGAAATCAATCAATTTCCGGCAAGATCGATTTTCTGGTTCAAGTTTTGTCAGATTGACCGCATCTATTTCCTCCTCCACCATACGATTTTTCTTGACCGTGACAACTGATGTCTTATCAGGTAATTGTATGGATTTCTCTTTGAAATCAGAACAGGCTGCTGCTCTCCTTGGTCTCTTGTGAGTAACAAGTCCATCACCGTTTTCAACTCCATGATGAACTTCTTTTGTTGGATCGTGTGATCCATTCTCCAGTTTGCTGTTTTCAGTGGATTCCTCCACCTTCTTTTGCGGCTTTGCTCTGCGCCTTTTTGTTCCTGAGAATAAATTGTTCACCATATTAGTTAACCATATAGGCAACAAAAGGAAAGTAAGAATTCCTAAAATATCAAGAAGACTGATAATGTGAAATACAGCACTCAGGACAGACGCTGCGCCAAAAAAAAAAAGAAAAATCAACAATGTATTCTTCCAAAGAAGTTCATCATGATGTGATATTGCGCAATGTATTATTTTTGATGTTTGGTTGCTTACCCGACAAAGTAGACATGCGGTGGAGTTGGATAACATAACAGGGGAGACTAAGATTCTATTAGTGTTAGATGTTGCACTCAATTGATACAAACTAATGACCCTGGAGCATGTCACCAAGTACTCATGCAGGTGAAGCTTCAGGATGCGATAGCAGGAAGAGTATTTGCTTTTTGGCTAAATAGTTTGGTCTGAACTAGTGAAAATATGGGAAAGCTATGAAGTATTCTTCCAAGGCTAAGAGCGGGGTGAAGCTTTTCAAAATGGGAAGAAAAATGCTATGATATGAGATAGAAAGTGATGGCGGGACAGCAGCATGTACTTGCCTCAAAGTTTTAGTTCATGCATCACATTTGATCAAGAAGAAAAGATTTGACTAGTCGATGAAATTATTAATGTTCATATTCTGAGTGAGAATAAACTTTGTTAGAAAAAGACTTTACCATGGTATCCATGTATGTTAGGTATTTCTTATCATGTAAAACACAGTATTGTAGCAATAGTTGAACCACCACGCTACCAACCAGATGACAAACCAGCTAATATTAAGTGTCTAGGACTTGCTGCTCCATCACAACTAACGGCCGACCTTACTTGCCTTTGCCCTCATCGCCATCATCTTTGAAGCCTCTAATCGCATCCTTCCACACATGGATGGCCGTGGTTGCTAGATCTAGGCAACTAGAGGAAGCAAGTGACTTGAGGAGAGTTCATGCGCTCAATGGTAACTTTATCGTAGGACTCTGAGTGAGCTGACCCTACCCCCTTTGCTCTTTTATTTGTGAAGCTCTCTCCCTCGTGCATAAAAACATATTTGACTCATTGTTCACCAACCAAAATTGAAATATCATCACCACCTTAAGTTTTAGAAGCAAACACGCAATAAAAATGGGAGGAAGTTCAATGCATCCCCTTAGAGAAGTCAACATCGGACCTTCCATACATAATAATTTCGTAAACTGCTCAGCTTTGCATGAAATACAAAATCAGATTGACATGCATGAAATAGTATATATCACAACTTATCCCAAAAAGTAGCGACATCACAACAGTTTGAACAAATTAAAGTCGGTCAAAGGAAGTAAACCAGTTAGTTAAGAATAGGACCTGTGGTGCCAGGAGACCGTGGAGCTTTCACCATATCTCCCTACAAATATTAATAATCGGTCATCAGTTATGTGAAGAGCTAATACGAGATAAAAGCAGGAAACACATGAAGAGCTCCAACTTCAATGAAACATGTGAAAGGATCAAATAGGACAGAGAATTTTATTATGAAGGTTGCATTTCACTAGTGTATCCAAAACTTGGTACATTTCATGGCTAATAACATAAATGAATTACAGGAGACAGAATAAAATAAAAAAAAGTTCAAGGAACTGGACACGCGCAGAAAGAGACACAAAAAATCATCAGACATTAGTACTAATCAACAGCCAACATGGCTAATAACATAACTTAGAATCTAGGCAAAAGGCAGCCTGGTAAGAGTAACAGCTGAAAATCGAACTCTATCACAACTTAACTCTACTTACTTCAGAACCAATCTGCACCGAGAAAGATAGCATCCTACGGGAGCTACAGACTTGTGAACAAAAGGCTAGTAAAACTTTCAGGTACAGTGACAATGGGGGAAGCCAAGAGCGACGTGATTTTACTAGCTCTCACCAATCCAGCTCCGGATCTCGGTAGTCCTGAAATCCGTCGCGAATCAGAGCACCCCGCAGGAAACCTATCCTAAATCACACCACCGAGGCCGCCTGAAATTCCCCACGAATCGAAGCAACAATCCATAGAAGTAACGGAGCCCTCCCAGATCGCCCGATCGAGACAAACAAGCAGCACCAGAAATCACCTCTGGAACTCGACCACGCGAGTCCCTCCGCGAAAACCCCACCCAATACACCCCGACGGCCACCGAATACACCGCAAGAAACGAGGTACGAGGAGGGGGTGCGGAGTTACCGACGCGGCGGCGCCCTCGGCGGCGGCGGCGTGGAGGAGAGAAGGCACGTGCGCGGCGTGCGTGAGGGGGGCGCAGCAAGGCGACAAGCGGGCGGGCGGAAAGGAAACGTGGACTCGCTGGGGGCGCGCGGGGGTTTATAGCGGCGGCTAGCTCGTGGAGAGGGAAGCTTATGGCGGGACCCCAAAACCCAAAAATTCCCAGGCCAGGGGGGACGAATAGTTGGTTTTTTATGGGCACAAAATAATGGCTGCAATACTTACTTTTATTACTGCCAGTTCATACTGGTTTCTTCATAGTACCAATTGACTGGTTTCCAGTTTTGCAAGAGTTTTGAAATCTGAACGTTGGGTGCTCTGCTTTGGTTCCATTTTCCGGTCTCTGGATGTGATTCTGATTGTGCTGCCTATTTTGTTTGTGTTTATATATATTTTTGCTCCGGTGCCAAAACTGCCTGGAAATGAAGTTCCTGCCAGCGCATGCTGATTTGTGGGTAGTGTCAATTAGTGACTCCGTCCAATTTTACCAGATTTGATATTCCAAAAGTTAGAGGTTTTGTTTCGATTTAATTTGTTGCCCATATTGAATTTCGTTTGATTTGCCTGCCATACGTACAGCTACGGGGATATATTCCTTGTATTTCCTAGACCCACCTTGCCTAGTTCATCAATGATAGTGATAGAGAGAATTTAATTAGTATTTTAGTAGCTTTTTTCATTAAAAATTACTCCGTCCACCATACATATGAATCAATTACTGAATAAGATAATAGCAATTCCCTCAATTACTGTAGCTCTATATGTTTTCATCTCTATCTGTGAATCCATCTCAACAAGTCCATCCACGATAGATATGAATCAATTAATGAGTTTTATTTTTGTATCATTGCTTTTCATGGGAGATCGATACATATGGCAACCACGTGCCTTCATTTTTCTGTTGAAATGCAAACATTCGGCGATCTCACCTCAGAATGTGACATCTCCCAGTTACGAAAGTGATTCAAACATTTCTTGTCAGTGTTTCAACTTTATTTATCTTCCATTTACCGTGATCCTTAGGATATATTTAGGCACATCTAATAGAAATAAATGCTAAATGTAACACTCGATCATATACTCCAAAGAGTTTGGTCGCATATATATGGTGTACCAAGCGACTGTAACAAGTCTCTTAGATTGTGGATCGTCATGAAATAGAACATACTTTTAGAAGGTGGTTACACGTTTTGGTGAGGTACAACATTTCCAAGCCGTATTTTCTTGATGCACTTTCTATAAGAAGGCATCCATTCCCAAATTCCCAATCGTGGGGTTCAACTACTCAGAAGACATACACACAGGCAGGTTGCCACATCCATATATGCATCCATCTCTCCACTGAATCTTTGTACCCTTTGCTCATCAAGGAAGTAATTGTACTTGCACTATTGATCCTCTTTTCGTTTATCTCGTCTCGCTCCCCCAGGTCTCTATCGCTTCTGTCCAGAAGTTTATTGTCTTATTCACATTGGCTAAAGAAAGTTGTTTTGCCATGATCCTTGAGAGAACTTTGCAGCCAACGCATGATACAAGAACGTCTTACCACACGCAGGATCACATGAAATAGCTAGCCTTAATTTGTAGCAGTTTCGACCAAAGAACTTCATGCATACCTGGTGACTATGTGGAAAAAAAATCCAAATTGCAGTTAATCTTTCACTCTGCCCTGGAAAAATCTCTGGACTCATCTGATCTGCCTCTCCAAAAATCCAAATGTATCATGCTCTCTTTCCTCGATCTTAGACAGAAACGGAAGCAATTAATTGCTATGGGTAAGCAAAACTACTTTTCCGCCATTCTTTTATAACAGTCCTGGTTTTGTGTGTATTCTCATGAGTAGAAACTGCTCCGGTGGAGTTTTTCACGAAACCTACACGCATGTCGAAGCAATCTGGTCAATGAAATGATTTTTTTATTTTTCTTTAATCCATTGGCCTTGTCCAACTCGATGCAACCCAGCCCAGGCGTGGGGATAGGATTGTTTCGATCGATTAGTCCTCATCTTCGATACCTTGTCACCAAGAAAAAAAAAAGATAAGAACGCCACCGTAGTTCTTGTTTTGGGTCGCGTCCCCATCTTCCTAGGTCATCACAGTTGAGCTCGCATGTGTGGGCTCGTGGTTCCCATCACTACGCCGTCGCCGTTTTGCTCCAAAACTTAATGTCCTGATGCAGCCACCAGCCTCTGGGATGACGCATTCATTTGCAGGCTTCGTAACCAAGCAGCCGACAAGTCTTTCCTCCACCGCTCTTTTGTGGTTCACAGTGGCAGAAACAGCCAACGCGAAGTTCTTCTCCTTTTCTCTCTGTCTCTCCGGCCGAAGAATGGATGGAGGAAGATGATCTCCATGCCTGGGCTGGGTTGGACTGGGCCAAGCACAGGAACTAAAAAGATAATTGATTAAACAGATAATTAAGCGGGGTTGCTTTGCGATGCATGCAACTTTTGAGAAAGAACTCCACCGGAGCAGTTCTCGTTTATTTAGCTCCACATTTTAATTAGTATATATGTAATTTTCCAATGAATATTTCTTCTGTGATTGATTTATCGGGTACTCACGTATAGTCAAAACAGACACCATACTGAATACTAACAAGCGCAAAAAACTCTCCTTTGTGCATCAGCAGGTTATGAGAACGAAAGGGAAGAGCAGAGTCAGAATTCAAACAAAGACCGGTGTTTTAAAGCTCCTGCCTAAGAAGAACAACACAGTGGCCATCAAACCTAGTCATGCTCACGGCAGGCATCTTTCCATCGTATTTCAGGTCTCATGCTCGACACATAAGACTTTATTCACTTTTATGAAGATTATGATTCATAACATCTTGCATCTTAGTCAGATATACTATTGTCCATGTTATCATATTTTTTCTATTAATTTGTGCTGCTACTGCTACATAACATTCCAATGGAATGGAAAGTTTACGTTTGGACATCCATGTAAAGTTCATAGCATATGTGTATTTCAAGGTGATTTCATTGTATCTTACATTTTCCTAGTGCTCAATTCCCTTGATATATAATAAGTTGACATTTTTTATGGCAGAGAGAAAAATATTTCATTAACAACACAACTGGTGGACATTCAAAGTACAAGCTGAAGCAGATTTTGAGAGTGGTGGAGTTAGAATTCCAATAAAGACCGGTGTTTTAAAGTTCCTTCCTAAGAAGAACAACACAGTGGCCACCCAACCCTGTCAAGCTCATGGCAGGCATCTTCCCATCATATTTCAGGTCTCATGCTCGACACATAAGACTTTAATTTATTCACTTTTATGAAGATTATGATTCATAACGTTTTGCATCTATGTCGGATATACTATTGTACATGTTATCATATTTTGTCTATTAACTTATGCTGCTACTGCTACATAACATTCAAATAAAATGGAAAGTTTACTTTTCGACGTTCGTGCATAAGTTCATAGTATGTGTTTTTTCAATTTGATTTCATTGTATCTTACATTTCCCTAGCGCCCAATTCCCTTGATATATAATAAGTTGACAATTCTTATGGCAGAGAGAAAAATATTTCATTAACAACACAACTGGTCGACATTAAAAGTACAACACCGAACCAGATTTTGGGCATGGCACAGCTGCGGATCGAGGTGCAGGTTCACATGATACTGTGACACACCAAAACATAGCACCCCAACATGACCTTGCCCACCACCCTAAGAGCTGTTATATAAAGGTCACCAATTTCTGACATTTCAAATGGCTGCAGCTTCCCATCTACATCATGCGCAAGACCAAATCAATCAATTTCCGGCGAGACCGAGCCGTAGCTCGAGTGGTATGCCTTGCAGTTGGCAGGCTGCCCACCGGTGTTCGATTCCCAGAATCGACACCGGTGTTTCTCACCGGGGCTTGTCCCCAAAAATAATTTCAGGTACCTCTCACTCGCGTGAGCCACAGCGAAGCGACGTGCCTCGTCGCACATCAGGTCCAGCTGGTCCTGGTGACTTCACGAAGGACGCGATCTTGGTTGCTGCGTATAGTTGTAGGTCTGGTTGTGTGCGTAGGGTGTGTTGGTGTGCGTGGTGGAGTGAGTGTGTGAGTAGCGCACATGAACAGATGCTACAGTTATACCCAGTTTGAGAGGTTAAAAAAAATCAATTTCCGGCAAGGTCGATTTTCTTGTTCAAGTTTTGTCAGACAGACCGCATCTATTTCCTCCTCCTCCATCAGATTTTTCTTGACCGTGACAACTAATGTCTTATCAGATAACCTTGCGAAAGGGCCTCTAGCTGAACTGGTTAGGTGGTCTCAGTAGCACTTCTCAGGTCCTGAGTTTGATTCCCGGTGGGAGCGAATTTCAGGTTGAGGTTAAAAAAATACCCTCGTATGTCCCACATCCAAAGCACAGGTCTAAGGCCCGGCTCAGGTCGTTGGTCGTCTCACATGGGCTACGGTGCCGCTGTGTACGGGTAGTACAGGGGTTCAGGGGTTTTCTCGACCTACGTGAGAAGGTCTTCTTCCGAAATTGCAATGCCTGGGGGCTGTCTTACCCTCCGCAGGTCGAGGTTATCAGATAATCGTATGGATTTCTCTTTGAATTCAGAACAGGCTGCTGCTCTCCTTGGTCCCTTGTGAGTAACAAGTCCGTCACCGTTTTCAACTCCATTCTCCAGTGATCCATTCAACTTCTTTTGTTGGATCCTGTGATCCATTCTCCAGTTTGCTGTTTTCGGTGGATTCCTCCACCTTCTTTTGGGCTTTGCTCTGCGCCTTTTTGTTCCTGAGAATAAATTGTTCAGCATATTAGTTAACCATATAGGCAACAAAAGGAAAGTAAGAATTCCTAAAATATCAAGAAGACTGATAATGTGAAATACAGCACTAAGGATAGACGCTGCGCCAAAAACAAAATCAACACATAAGGGAAAGTATAGGTAGGTGCTTGATTAAAGAAACAGGATAAATGTTCACCGAGTAAGTCCAGCCAGCTATTGATGCTGGTATCCAAAACTAGAAAAATATAGGCCTATATAGAAAATAAATACGCAACGACAGAGAAAATATTCCAAGACCAAAGACTAGCACTACCGGAAATCGCTAATTTGCCGAGTGTCCGCACCTTTGCCGAGTGTTTTTTTTTGGGCACTCGACAAAGGTGCCTTTTTCCGAGTGTCCACGGTCAAAACACTCGGCAAAACTGTGACATTCGGCAAATAACACATTTGCCATGTGTCCAATTCGCATGACACTCAATCGGCAAAGGCCAGACACACGGCAAAAACAACGAGTGTCCCGGCGACTAGGCACTCGGCAAAGCTTGTGCACGTGCCAAGCACGCGCAATCCCCGTGGTAGGTAACGGCGGCGTCCACCCTTTGCCGAGTGCCACTAACTCGCATTCGGCAAAGGGAAGTTTTGCCGAGTGTCTGAAACAAAGACGCTCGGCAAAGCCCATCTTTGCCGAGTGCCGTTGTGGTGCACTCGGCAAATTAATTTTATTTTTCACATTTTGGCATACAAAATTTTTAGCGTGCCCACATATAGTTCAGTGTACTTCATGTTGAAATTTGGTACTTTTCCCGATCTGTTTGGTATTTTTAGTTCTTTTTTTCATTAATCGTTTTTTCGGGTGATAAGTCAAATTTGAACCGCAAATGATTCGAATAATGGAATAAAGTGAATGGAAAAATGATAATCATGTTACTGAGTTTAACGTCAGGCCATAGAAACGAAATGAAATTTCGTGCATTTTGTTCATGAAATATGACAACGAGCATGCGATCGGATTGTTTTAAAATTCTATAAAATAAAAATAATGTCAGAAAATCGTGAGATTTGTCGGGATGTCATGGTCTCATACGTGGATGTTGTGATAAATAGAAGACAAAGTTTCGCGCAAGTTATCACGTACGTTGTGTACAAAACGGACAATCTCCGAGGAAGTGACCTAGAGTTTAGAGTATGGCATTAAGATTAGGAGTCAAGTGGTTTTTCAAATTTGCATTTGACTTGAAACTTATTTTTTATAGACAATAGATCATCTAAATCGTGTCTTGTGAAAATTTGGTTATTTTTTGAATTTGTTTGCTATTTTTTTAAAAAAATTAAGCTCGGGATACACTCGGCAAAAGGTGCCTTTGCCGAGTGTCCTCAAGGTCACACTCGGCAAAGCTGAAAATTATTTCCTAGTGTATATTTTATAATTTTTTAAGCTGTTCACGAATAATATTTGCCGAGTGTACGCTGGATACACTTGGCAAAAGGTGCCTTTGCCGAGTGTCCTCAAGGTCACACTCGGCAAAGATGAAAATTATTTCCGAGAGTATATTTTATAAACTCGGAAAAGATAATGAACTCGGAAAACACCACAGTCAAAACGGCTAAGTCCCGTGACCCCCCCCCCCCCCTCTTTGCGGAGTGCCAAGATTCTGGACATCGGCAAAAGGGAGGTTTGCCGAGTGTCCAGAATCTTGGCACTCGGCAAGGGGGGGGGGGGGGGGGGGTGGTCGCGCGACTTAGCCGCTGCGCCTTCTTCCTCGCTCGCTCGTCATCCAAATCGACCGCGCCGCACCTTCTTCCTCGCATCGTCCCTGCGGCCGTCGGCCTCCCCGCGCCCGCACCGCTACTCGCCCTCGCCGCCGCCACCGCGCCCCGCCTGGCCTCGCCGCCGCCTCCGCCTCTCCCCCGCATCCGCCGCGCGCGGCACACCCCCATCGCCGCACCCCCGGCGACGCCGTCGACGCCTCCCACCCCCCCGGCCTCCCCCCCCGGCCTCGCCGCCGCCGCGGCCCCAGCCCTCTCCGGCGCCCCGGCACCGCCTCCCCGACGTCGCCGCCACCCCTCCCCCGGTTGCGGCCAAATATGTATGTCAAATCATTTTTTTATTCTAGGGTTCAATAATGCATATTTTCTAATCATCTTTTTTCCCTGAGTCGGCGTCTCACGGTGGCGAGGCTATCAACACTTTCGAGGCTTATGCTTTGTCCCACAAGGGAAAGGCGACGGCGGACATCCAGTACAACCTGGAGGACGGGCCCGAGGCGTACAGCAATTCGAGCGTCGATAGCCGCCTCAGTTTGTACTTAGAGGTGGCAAAGGAGGTCCATGGGCCAGACTTCGATCCGAGGTCACACGATCTCGATGGAGAAGTCGTCATGAGGGCGGGAAGAGGCAAGAAGCATGGGTGATAGTATCTTGGTGATAGCGTCATCGACACGGCTAGTACTCCCACGCTCTCCCAGATTCGAGCACGGAGCGGCAGCGGTGGCCCGAGCATACGCCAATGACCGACCGCTACACAGGCCCTACAGGTTATTACTGTTATATATTTTTAACATTGGGATGCATGCACTTGAGTTTAACATTTGATTCAATATTGCAGGCCCAGCTTGAGGAAGAGAGGATCAGACGAGTGCAGCTCGAGGCGAGTATGGCGCAGCGGGTGCAGGAGCAGGTGTCGCAGCAGATGACGGAGATGTGGTCCTACTTTCAGACTCAGTTTGCAGCGCTGGGTCACCCTTTGCCGGCACAGATGCCCTGGGCTCCTCGCCCTACCTTTTCTTCGGTGAGTCTCTCGACAACCTTAGACAAACTTAGACAAGTTAGAGACTTAGAAAACTTAGATAGTTAGAAAACTTAGAGATTTAGAAAACTTAGAGTTTTGCTATACATGTTGTATCACAAATGTTATATGACTTCCTTTGTGCAGCATCTGTCTCCATCGGCGGGGTCGAATGCTGCGGTTCAAGACGTAGATCTATCGGCAGCTCGCACTCTTTTCCCACCCCCACCCCCACCTCCACCTCAGTGATTTGTATCTTATTAGTGACTATTTGTGCTTGTGAACAAACTTGTGGGTGTATGGACTATTTGTGGCTATATTTATGGAATTGTGGAATATTTGAGCATTTGTGCACTATTGGATGTGGATGTGGGTGTGAATTGGATGTTGGATGTCATATATATTAACTGCCTGTGTGTTTGTCAAGAAATGGTGGAATAAATCATTAAAAATGGTTCTGAAAAAATGCTTTGTCCGAGTGTTAGTGCAATGACACTCGGCAAAGCCTGGGAAAAATAGTTCTGGAAAGAGGCAGTGCCGAGTGTATAAGCCAAAACACTCGGCAAAGAATGCACGCTTTGCCGAGTGTCTGTTCTTATAGCACTCGGCAAAACGTTCTACCATCAGGTCGCCGTTCGTCTACTTTTTTTTTTGCCGAGGGTCGTTCTTTGCACTCGGAAACATTTTGCCGAGTGCCCGACGGAAAACACTCGGCAAAGGTGGTCTTTGCCGAGCACCCCGTCCCCGAGTGCGCTTTACACTTGGCAAAGGCTTTGCTGAGTGTATTGGGACCTTTGCCGAGTGCCCTAGACACTCGGCAAAGGAGGAGAGTCCGGTAGTGTACGTAACGACAAATATATCAATGGAACTTTTCTCAACTTCATCTGATCTATATCAGATGGTGACAAATGCACTTGCAAAGTGCACTTCCTCCACATAATTAAAAAATATATGAGCCACGATATTACACAAGAGGTGACGGTCTAAAAGGTAGACAGATGATATACATAAAGTCTGAAGATATATTATACAGTGAGTCGCACATATAGTCTGAAGATATATTAATTAGAGACACACTAGGAAAATAAGTCGCACATATTGCTATTATTAGTTATGCAAAGGGGATAGAGGCATAATGACTGATAATAACATTGAAAGCACCCGAATACAAACAAGCAGCAAGAAATAAAAAGGTTTGGCGCAAGATAGAGGATGGAACATAGGGACTAGTTTGTTACTGATGCTCTGTAGAATCGAAATAATTATGGAACCATTACTTATTACAGTATAAGACTTTGCTACTAGACTCTAGAATAAAGATCCTTGCAGCTATTCGTTCCACGAAACACTATAAGACGAAAGGCTTTTTTTTTTATGAAAACCAATGAAATGCCACATGGATCCTAAGTGCTCCATCGACAATTACAAGGAAATATGATTAGATACGGCAACCATGGTTTGGACACTAGTTACCAAATTCACCAATGTCATATTTCCCATATATAACGGATTCATTAACAGTAAAAGGTTTACATAAAATTTGAAAGGGGAGAACTGAGTGATAGCTCAGTTAGCGCGTATTACCCTACTAGGGCACAAAAAGCCTACTAGGGCATTAAAATGACACTATTACCCTACTAGGGCACAAAAAGCCTTTTAGTTTCTCCAGTACTCCGATGTTTCGCTTACTGTACTAGGATACAAGCTGTGTGTGCCAAGTAAGACCGAGAAAGAATTGAGGCGAACCGTACTAGGGGGCTGGGGTACCAACATTTGCAACTAGCTCAAAAATGAATTTATAATTCCAAGAACATGTCTTTGGTAGAAACACAAACCCACCAATGAATTCATTTACCTTGCCTTTGATGTGATATTGCGCAATGTATTATTTTTGGTGTGTGGTTGATTACACGACAAAGTAGACATGCGGTGGAGTTGGAGAACATAACAGGGGAGACTAAGATTCTATTGGTGTTAGATGTTGCGCTCAATTGATACAAAACTAATGACCCTGGAGTCCGTCGCCAAGCTAGTGAAGCTTCTGGATGCGATATCAAGAAGTACTTGCTTTGCCGCTACAGAATTTGGTCTGAACTAGTGAAAATCTGGAAAAGCTACATATGAAGTATTCTAAACGTCTCAGCTTAGCATGAAATACAAAACCAGATTGACATGAAATAGTATATATTACAACTTATCACAAAAAGTAGTGAACCAGTTAGTTAAGAATAGGACCTGCGGTGCCAGGAGACCGCGGAGCTTTCACCATGTCTCCCTACAAATATTAATTAATAGTCGGTAATCAGTTATGTGAAGAGTAAAAGCAGGAAAACATATGGCGAGCACACAATGGAACCTCAATGAAACATGTGAAACATAAATAACTATCAAGCACACACAATGGAATTTGAAACAACGGAATTTATGCTGGTAATTAGACATGTGAAAAGAGTCATGTTTAACTTGTTATCTGGAAGCACAACTGAAAACTAAGGCTCCGACTACCAACCTGATGGTTTGGCCTCGCATGGCAGCTCTAGCTTGATCTCCTGCCGAGCACCATCTTCTCATCTACTGCGAGTGCTTACCGCAAGTGATGAGGCCTCGTTTGTGTGTGCTGGACCGAACGTACGTAGGCTGGTGATCGATGCGATCTGCTAGTGACTAGTGAGGCAGCGTGGCTCTCATTTCAGAACTACAGTTTCCATCGAGAGCTCAGCGCGGCAAGAAAATCCCAAACATATGCATGGCTGCCCGTGTGGTGTGGACTCAGAGGCGTGGGTTTCTGATCCGGCGTCCAGGTATGGCGTACACCAGACCTCGCCACTGTACTGTAGATCTGCCACTGCAACGGATGCATGAACATCCAAAAGCAAACTTTATATTAATTCCATTAGAAATGTTATCTATCAGTAGGAGCACAATTTACAATAAAAAAATATTAAAACCTTTACAATAGCATATTCCATCATAAAATGCAAAATATTATGAATCATAAATTGAATAACTCTCTTTGCAAAAAAAATTGAATAACTCATAATGTGCCAAGCATGAGACCTGAAAGTTGTTGTGAAGATGCTTGCGTTGACTAGTTTCGTTGGCCAAAGTGTTGTTCTTCTTAGGCAGGAGCTTTAAAACACCTGCCTTTGTAAGAATTCTAACACTGCCACTCTTCCCATCACCTAACGTAGTTTTGGGCAGCAGATTCATGACACCACTATAGTCTCTGCCTCAATCTCAGTGTTCTTACGCAAGATATTGATATCACCTAAATCCCTAGTAACCTGATTCAATCCATTGGAATGTTATGTAGCAGTAGAAGCACAAGGTAACAGAAAAAAAATATGACAACATGTGCAATAGTATATCCGACTAAGATGCAGAATGTTATGAATCATAATCTTCGTAGAAGTGATAAAGTCTTATGTGTCGAGCATGATACTTGAAATATGATGGAAAGATGCCTGCCGTGAGCATGACTCGTTGGGGTGGCCATTGTGTTGTTCTTCTTAGGCAGGACCTTTAAAACACGGTCTTTGTTGGAATGCTCACTCCGCCACTCTTCTCCATCTGACTTAGGTTTTGGCAGCAGATTCATGCCACCACTAGTCTGTGCTTCAACCTTAGTGTTCTCCTGCAAAATCATGACATCACCTATATTTGATCAAGAAGAGAAGATTTGATTAGTCTACGAAAATGTTCATATTCTGAGTGAGGATAAACGTTGTTAGAAAAATACATGAACATGGTATCAATGTGTATTACATATTTCTTATCAAGTAAAAAAGAAGTATTGTGGCAAAAAGTTGAACCACCATGCTGCCAACCAGATGACAACCCAGCTTATATTAAGTGTCTAGGACTTGTTGTTCCATCACCACTAACGGCCGACCTTCCTTGCCTTTGCCCTCATCGCCATCACCTTTGAAGCCTCTAGTCGCATCCTTCCACACATGTCTGGCCATGGTTGCTAGCTCTAGCCAACTAGAGAAAGCAAGTGACATGAGGAGAGTTCATGCGCTCAATGGTAACTTTATCGTAGGACGCTGAGTGAGGTGACCCTACCCCATTTGCTCTTTATTTTTGTGAACCCTCGTGCATAACAACATATTTGAATCATTGTTCGTTAACCAAAATTGTAATATCATCACCAGCTTAAATTTTAAAATCAAACATGTAATAAAAATGGGGGGAAGTTCAATGCATCCCAAAAACTAGTGACATCAGAATAGTTTGAACATTAAAGTCAGTCAAATCTAAAGTAAAACAGTTAGTTCAGAATTGGATCTGTGTGACAGGAGACTGCGGAGTTTTCACCATGTCTCCCTGCAAATACTAATAATCGGTCATCAGTTATGTGAAGAGCTAATAGATAAAAGCAGGAAACACATGAGAAGCTCCAACTTCAATGAAACATGTGAAAGGATCAAATAGGCAGTACAAGTTATCGAAATCAAAAGATATGGGGGCCATACTTCTATACTGTTCAAAAGCAAAAATGGAGTTTGTCGTAACCCATATTTTCAGATATTCCCGAAGACTTAGTTTGGTATTTTCCGAAGACTTGTATCGCACGAAAGGAAACTTGCAGATAGACTCCGAATCTGTTACTACAGATCGGAAGTCTTGTAGAACAAGGCAAGGACTCCTAGAGGCGGTAACAGGACTATAAATATACATGTAACCCTCCGATGAGAGGACATCAGATCATAGATCATACACACTACCATATTCAACACGACATATACTGGACGTAGGGTTATTATCCTTCGGGAGGCCCGAACCAGTATAAAAACTCTCTGTGTGCCCTAGATCGATACCTCGATTGATCGTTGTTCCCCGAACCAAATATTTGCCGTTCTCTCGATTATTCGAGTGACGACAGAGTTAAATGATTGGACCACATACAATAAGTTCAAGGGATTGAAATTTTGTGTCAGCATATCAAGAAAAAAAGTATCCAGATACATCTGGAGTGAAAAAAACATTGAACTAATAGAATGGACAGAGTGAAGTCATAAAGCAACAGCAAAGTAAATAGCAGAATAATTCCATGTGGAAGTATGCGCATATCAACACATAAGGCTGACATGCTGTATGTTGTGCTCCAAACCAAGTGTACTGAACACATAGTAGACTATAACAGATAATGAGAATCCTTTACAAAAAAAAGAAAGAACATAAAAATGTAAAGTCTAGATTATTTTCTCAAGATGATTGAAAAATTATAACATCAAAATTCGATGAAAGAAGTTGAAGAAACAGAAACATGACTGGTTTCAAACTCCAAGAATAGTGACAAATACAGCCGTTATCTACAAAACAGATAAACAGAAGGAAAAAAGTATGCTTGTGTAAACTACCTGATAATATTGGTACATGCATGATCCAGATAATTATATCATGAAGGTTGCATTTTACTAGTGTGTTCAAATCAATTACACTAGTGAAATTTACCGGACATTACAGGACATAAGCACACATAAACCCATAAGCACACTTTTATGTTGCATTTCACTAGTGTGTCCGGTACATTTCATGGCTAACATAAAATGAATTACAGGAGACAGGCATAATAAAATCAATATAATCAAGGAACTGGACGCGCTCAAAGACACACAAAACTATCATATCAGATTAGTCATCAACAGCCAGCAGTCAGCACACATAATCACAAGCCTACGACGAAACGAAACGAGGAGGAGGCATGGAGTTACCGATGCGGCGGCGCCCTGGATGCGGCGTGGAGGAGAGGAGGCGCGTGCGCGGCGTGCAGGAGGGGGGCACAGCAACGTGACAAGCGGTCGGGAGCAAAGGAGGGGGACTTTTAGAGAGGGAGAGGGAGGTTTTATAGCGGCGGTGAGGTCGTGGAGAAGAAGGCTTTTGGCCAATTGCCAGTTCATACCGGTTTCTTCGTAGTACCAGTTGACTGGTTTCCAGTTTTGCAAGATTTTTCGAAATCTGAACGTTGGGTGTTTGGTTCCATTTCCTGATCTATGGATGATTCTGATTGTGCTGCCTATTTAGCTCCGGTGCCAAAACAGCCTGTAAATGAACCTTACTGTGTTGCTGCAACCTCATAGTGATTTATGGGTAGTATGAATTAGTGACCTCGTCTAATTTTACCAGATTTCAAATTCCAAAAGTGAGAGGTTTTGTTTCAATTTTGTTGCCTGTATTGAATTGGCAAATTTGTCTAGAGCACAGTGTGAAAGTGTGGATTCACCCGTAACACACCATCAAAGTCGATTTCGTCCAAGAAACACTACGATTTGGTGGCAATTGTCTTGGACACACCGCAACCATTAAAATAGTATTACTGGCTTGAACTGGAGAGAGAAATTTTCGTTAATGACATTTGGTGTCCCTGAACCTAATTTGGTTGAGTCGGACCCGATCAAGTGAAGCTGAAGTGGAGCCCGAACTGAACCCTAGCCTTCTCCCTCTTCCATCTTAGCTACCCCGCACGACGCCACCGCCTTGGCTCGCCGACTGTCGCCGCCAAAGGTCGTCGCTTTCCCCGCTTGTTGGTGCCACTGCCATGCCTCGTCGCCTGCCCCTCTCGATGCCGCAATGTCGTGGGCACCCTTTTGAGTGGGAAGCAGCGGCATCGAGCGGCAGCGGGACGACCATGTTCGACAAGGTCATGAGCGCGGCACGTACGGGCATGAACTAGGGGAAAATTGATATGAACCCGCGAGGGTTTATGCGCCGATCTTTTGGTGAGAAGGGGGATAACTCGATTTGGTGGAAGGAGACGACGTTCACGGTTCAACTTCAGCAACCCAAGGATGCTGCGCCTTAGCAACCGATACACCACCTCCAATAGACGCCGCGATCTTGTGGAAGCGCGACCTCCGGCCACGAGGGCACTCGTCCTGCAAGCAATCGAGAACTAGCAAGAACAAGTAACAAGCACTGAATGCGAGATGTAATTGAAGAGCTAAAAACACTGAGATCAACTATGGTGGGGTTCTGAATACAAGAAGTCGGGCGGTTTAGTCAACTCGCGCGCTTACAAGGAAGTAGCAATGGCTAACTTTCAATCAAACAAAACCCGAGTGTTCTTGGCGGCGGCCAAGGGGTATATGAAGGTGGGAGGACGACCACAGGGGTGCTGGGGTCGTACTCCAACCCTAGGACGCGTCCTTAATGGACTCTACTTGATACACGGCCCATTGGGCCAAAATAGGGTGTCGCAGCACCGTTGACAGAAAAGATCTCTGTAGTAAATCGACGATTGCGGCTGACTCCGAACTGATATGGACATGAGGCCGGATCCATTTGAAAGTAGACTTCAAGAGCTTTCCACGAAGTACCAGAACGTCCCAATCGGAGTTCGGATGAAGCCGTGGCGTCCGTCACAAGTGGACCCTGTCCTGCAGTCCGAATCCAGCGCGCGCGAATCCCCTCCCCTTCTTATCCTCTCCATCATTCCTAAGCAAAACAAGAGTGCACGTGTCTCCATGGTATAAATCAGATGAACAGGAGCTTAGGAATGAACTCACTTGATAATTAAGTTGACGGGCACGAGCACGGGTAATGGCACCATCCGGTGTTGTAGGGGTGGGTGTATCGATAGTGTTGATGTCCTCATCATCCTCCCCTTCTTGCATTTGAGTCGTCCTCGACTCAAGCTCCTCTTCCGCTCCCAAATATGGCTTCAAATCTGCAATGTTAAATGTGGGACTAACCCCAAACTCTGCAGGAAGATCAAGCTTATATGCATTTTCATTAACCCGTTGCAACACTTTAAAAGGTCCATCAGCTCTAGGCATCAATTTAGATTTTCTCAATTCAGGAAACCTATCCTTCCTCAAGTGCAACCAAACCAAATCTCCAGGTTCAAAAATCAATTGCCTTCTACCTTTATCAGCAGCAAGTTTATACTTAGTATTCATGCGCTCAATATTTTCTTTAGTTGTTTCATGCAACTTCAACATAAATTCAGCACGTTGGTTAGCATCAAAATTCAGTTTTTCGGAAGTTGGTAAAGGCATCAAATCAATAGGAGCACGAGGTAACAAGCCATAAACAACCTCAAAAGGGCACATCTTTGTAGTAGAATGCATCGAACGGTTATAAGCAAATTCAATATGAGGCAAACATTCTTCCCACATCTTAAGATTCTTCTTTAAAACAGCCCTTAACATAGTAGATAAAGTCCTATTCACAACTTCAGTTTGACCATCTGTTTGAGGATGACAAGTGGTGGAAAACAAAAGCTTAGTCCCCAATTTACCCCACAAAGTTCTCCAAAAATGACTAAGAAACTTAGCATCACGATCTGAAACAATTGTATTTGGCACACCATGCAAACGAACAACTTCCCGAAAGAACAAATCAGCAATATGAGTAGCATCATCGGTTTTGTGACAAGGTATGAAATGTGCCATCTTAGAAAATCTATCCACAACCACAAAAACACTATCACGTCCCCTCCTAGTCCTAGGCAAGCCCAACACAAAATCCATAGAAATATCTTCCCAAGGAACACTAGGAACGGGTAAAGGCATATACAAACCATGTGGATTCAATCGTGACTTAGCCTTTTGACATGTAGTGCAGCGAGCAACAAATCTCCACATCTCTCCTCAGCTTTGGCCAAAAGAAATGACCAGCAAGTATGTCCTCCGTCTTCTTTGCTCCAAAATGCCCCATCAAGCCACCTCCATGCGCTTCCTGTAACAACAACAAACGAACGGAGCTAGCTGGAATGCATAGCTTGTTAGCTCTAAACACAAACCCATCATTAACGATGAATTTGTTCCATGCTTTTCCATCTTTACAATTCAGCAACACATCTTTAAAATCAGCATCATGCACATATTGTTCTTTAATTGATTCCAAACCAAAGATCTTAAAATCAAGTTGTGTCAACAAAGTATATCTCCTAGACAAGGCATCAGCAATAACATTTTCCTTCCCTTTCTTGTGTTTAATGACATAAGGAAAAGATTCAATGAATTCAACCCACTTAGCATGTCTACGATTCAATTTGCCTTGACTACGAATATGCTTCAAAGACTCATGATCAGAATGTATGACAAACTCTTTGGGCCACAAATAATGCTGCCATGTTTCTAAAGAACGAACAAGAGCATATAATTCTTTGTCATAAGTAGAATAATTCAGAACAGGCCCACTCAATTTCTCACTAAAATATGCAACAGGTTTTTCATCTTGTAACAAAACACCACCCAATCCAATCCCACTAGCATCACATTCAAGCTCAAAAGTCTTATTAAAATCTGGAAGTTGGAGGAGAGGTGCATGTGTCAACTTATCTTTTAGCATGCTGAAAGCATTCTCTTGTTTGGTGCCCCAGGAAAAAGGCACTCCCTTCTTCGTAAGCTCGTTCAATGGCGCAGCAATGGTGCTGAAATCCTTCACAAACCGGCGATAGAACCCAGCAAGTCCTAAAAACTCCGCACCTGTGTGATGGTTTTTGGTACAGGCCATCCATCAATAGCCTCCACCTTGGCTTGATCAACTTCAATTCCCTGTGGAGTAACAACATAGCCAAGAAAAGAGACTCGATCCGTGCAAAAGGTGCACTTCTCAAGGTTACCAAATAAGCGTGCATCACGTAAAGCATTAAAAACAGCACGCAAATGATCAAGATGTTCATCCATGGATTTGCTGTAAATCAAGATATCATCAAAGTATACAACAACAAATTTTCCAATGAAAGCACGCAGAACCTCGTTCATTAATCTCATGAAAGTGCTAGGTGCATTAGTTAACCCAAAAGGCATGACTAACCACTCATATAAACCAAACTTAGTTTTGAAAGCAGTTTTCCATTCATCTCCAAGTTTCATGCGAATTTGGTGATACCCACTACGCAAATCAACCTTTGAAAACACAACAGCACCACTCAATTCATCAAGCATATCATCTAAACGAGGAATAGGGTGACGATATCGAATGGTGATATTATTGATAGCTCTACAGTCCACACACATACTCCATGATCCATCTTTCTTAGGCACTAGAATAACCGGAACAGCACAAGGACTAAGAGACTCACGCATATAACCTTTGTCGAGTAGTTCTTGCACTTGGCGCTGAATCTCCTTCGTTTCTTCCGGGTTGGTCCTGTACGGCGCACGGTTAGGCAATGAAGCACCGGGGATGAGGTCGATCTGGTGCTCAATCCCTCGAAGTGGTGGCAGCCCCGGTGGAATTTGACTTGGAAACACATCAGAATACTCCTGCAAAATGTTAGCAACAGCAGGAGACAAAGAATGCTGCATATCATGAAGGGAAATCAAAGCATCTTTGCAGACCAATGCATAAGCAACAGAAGTGGAAGCAATCATTTCATTCAGATCAGATTTAGTAGCAAGCAAGCATTTTCCCTTCAAAGATATCTCATTTTTCTTCTCAAAAACAGATTCAGCATTTTTAGTGTTAGCAAGCTCAAGAGATTTAGCTTTTCTAGCTCTAGCAACATCATCATGCATAATAGCTTCAGGAGACATAGGATGCAACACAATTTTCTTATCATGGTACAGAAAAGAATACTGATTTGATCTCCCATGATGCATAGAATCCATATCAAATTGCCAAGGTCTACCTAGCAGAATATTGCAAGCTTGCATAGGCACAACATCACATTCAACAACATCCTTATACGATCCAATAGAAAAATTGATCCGCACAAGTCGAGATACCTTTGCCTTACCACTATTGTTCAGCCATTGAATGTAATATGGATGTGGGTGCGGTTTAGTAGTAAGTGCAAGCTTCTCCACCATCTCGCTGCTAGCCAAGTTGTTGCAGCTACCGCCATCAATGATCATGCGGCACGAACGTTCTTTAACTACACACTTTGTTTGGAACAAGGTGTGTCGCTGATTTTGCTCCGCTCTCTCCATCTGCGCGCTAAGCACACGCTGCACAATGAGGGTCTCATACTGCTCAGCATCACCTGCACCAATATGTTCTTCTGGATGCCCATCGCTACCTGCATGATCAGCCGCAAGCAATGCAAGTGTATCATCATCAAAATCACTAGCTGAAGAATACTCACCATCATCTTTGATGAGCATGACACGCTTGCTTGGACAGTCACGCATGACATGCCCAAGGCCCTTGCACCGGTGGCACTGAATGTCTCTAGTTCGTCCCGTGGATGCGACAGAAGACGCACTAGCAGCAGGCTTCTGGGCGGTCTTTGCTGCTGAAGTAGTGGAGGTAGCACGAGGCTTCTCATTAGGAGGGGAAGGTGCTGCTTGGCTCGGTGATGAGGACGGTGCAGGAGCATGTGATGTCGGTGTAGTAGTGGTACGTTGCGGCCATGAAGATGTACGTGCTGCAGAAAAATTAGCTCTCGCACCTGCACGTCGTCCCTGCACTTCCCTCTCAGCATGAAAAGCAAGGTGAAACAAACGGGTTATGTTAGTGTACTCTCTATAAGAAACGAGGTCCTGAATTTCACGGTTTAAGCCCCCCAAAAATCTAGCCATAGCAAGATCATCAGTTTCCTGAAAGTTACAACGTAACATACCCATTTGCAATTCCTGATAATATTTTTCTACACTTCTTGTCCCTTGCCTCAACTGCTGTATTTTATTTAACATATCACGTGCATAGTAAGAAGGAACAAATCTAGCCCGCATGACCCGTTTCAAAGCATCCCAAGTATGTGGTATGTTATCAGGATTTTTCTTAGCATGTTCTATCCACCAAACAGAAGCAAAATCAGTGAATTCACTAGTAGCAGCCCTAACACATGTATTCTCAGGAAAATCATGGCATGTAAACTTTTGATCAAGAGCAATCTCAAAAGTAATGTAAGCATCAGGATCATATTTACCATCAAATGGAGGTATCTTGAATTTAATTTTACTAAAAGCATCATCATGTACCTCACGTCGGCGGTGACTTCCCATACCTCGTCGGTTGTGTCGTAACCGTCGATGATTACGATCCTCTTGTTCCGTATCACCAGAATAATCCTCGTTGTCACCAACAGATTGTTCACCATCCATCTTGCCAACAGATTGTTCACCATCGTCCTTGCCGTTGTGACGATTGTTGTTGTTGTTGTTGTTGTTGTTGTTGTTGTTGTTGTTCCCAGCAGCCATGAACTCATCAAAACGCCTCAACAACGCAGCAAGGCTGGTGTTTGTACGAGCAACGGAAGTCTCCAACCCCCCAAGCTTGGTGTTGGTGGCAATCTGTGTTTGCTCTAATTGCCCCAGCTTCTCATTCGTCGTCTGCAAATCTGTATCAAGCCCCTCCGTGTGCATCTTCACCTTCTTCTCAAAATAGGACATAATACGCTTGGTGCGAGGAGTGTGTTGTCGCTCATCATCATCATCTTCTCCTGAACCTGCCATGGGAGACACACCAGACCAAACAGAAAACAAGTGAAGATGAACTAATCCCTACAGCTACTAGGATGTAACCAAAGTGAGGCGCTCACTCTCAACTTGTGATACAAATTCTTACCAGTTCTTACCTTGCTCAACAGGAGGGGTCGGCAACCAACAAGTCAAGCACCTGGAAAGGAGTGTATCGGTGCTGCAGCACAACACCTAGGAAGCTGTCGTCGTATATGTGGAGCTGTAGGTGGGCTGAAAAGAAAGCTCAAGGAAATACTAGTACCACGTTAGTGAAAAGGCGAGCTGAATAATCGTTCAACGATGGTTGTGTGCTGGTCCTAGCCTAGACCGTGCTAGAGACGCGAGCCTAGACACAAAGGAAGTCACAACACACCAACCAAGAGCAAGAAATAACACCAAGATCAGCCCCTTTTCTGTTCTCTTCTTTTTCCTTTTTTCTTTTTCTGCTTTTTTTTCTCTTTTTTTTTGATTTTTTTTCTCAACCAGGAGCACCAGAATAGGAACACCACAAAGTATCAACTCAAGCGGAGTTAAGGTGCAGCCTACAGAAAATTGAGAAGGTTCTCCAAAAACCTAAAATCTCAGAAATCGATTTTTTTCTTTATTTTCCCGAATTTTTTTGACCTTGATTCCGAACCCCAACAGGCCTTTGGCGAGTTGATTTTGGCGTTTCGGAGTCAGGAAGCTGCTATAAAAATTTGAGCCAAAACGGAGTTCCGAGCGAAAAGTTATGCCCGTTTTACTGAAGGTACCTCAAGTTATGGTTTCGGAGAGGCACAACTCGATGGAAGGAAAGGCAACGGATTACGGAAAAGTACTTGATGGTGGCGTGATAATCAGTGAACGTGTATGTGATGGCGAAACAAGCAACTCAGAGCAGAGAGGATATATGGTAAAGCACGGTTGTGACTAAAACGTGAGTAGAACTCGAAACTCTAAAGACCCAAACTAGAACCAGCAATTCGACACAACCCGAAGTAACCGAAGACTCAACAAGCCCTAACCAAGCAGTACTAGTAAAAGGCTCAAAGTGTCTATGGGATCGGGGAAGACTAATCTACTATTTTTTTTTTGGCTTTTCTGGACAATGGGAAAAAAAAAATTCAGCGAAGATGAGGATGTTTCTCACCAAGCAACCTTGCTCTGATTACCAACTGATATGAACCCGCGAGGGTTTATGCGCCGATCTTTTGGTGAGAAGGGGGATAACTCGATTTGGTGGAAGGAGACGACGTTCACGGTTCGACTTCAGCAACCCAAGGATGCTGCGTCTTAGCAACCGATACACCACCTCCAATGGACGCCGCGATCTTGTGGAAGCGCGACCTCCGGCCACGAGGGCACTCGTCCTGCAAGCAATCGAGAACTAGCAAGAACAAGTAACAAGCACTGAATGCGAGATGTAATTGAAGAGCTAAAAACACTGAGATCAACTATGGTGGGGTTCTGAATACAAGAAGTCGGGCGGTTTAGTCAACTCGCGCGCTTACAAGGAAGTAGCAATGGCTAACTTTCAATCAAACAAAACCCGAGTGTTCTTGGCGGCGGCCAAGGGGTATATGAAGGTGGGAGGACGACCACAGGGGTGCTGGGGTCGTATCCAACCCTAGGACGCGTCCTTAATGGACTCTACTTGATACACGGCCCATTGGGCCAAAATAGGGTGTCGCAGCACCGTTGACAGAAAAGATCTCTGTAGTAAATCGATGATTGCGGCTGACTCCAAACTGATATGGACATGAGGCCGGATCCGTTTGAAATTAGACTTCAAGAGCTTTCCATGAAGTACCAAAACGTCCCAATCGGAGTTCGGATGAAGCCGTGGCGTCCGTCACAAGTGGACCCTGTCCTGCAGTCCGAATCCAGCGCGCGCGAATCCCCTCCCCTTCTTATCCTCTCCATCATTCCTAAGCAAAACAAGAGTGCACGTGTCTCCATGGTATAAATCAGATGAACAGGAGCTTAGGAATGAACTCACTTGATAATTAAGTTGACGGGCACGAGCACGGGTAATGGCACCATCCGGTGTTGTAGGGGTGGGTGTATCGATAGTGTTGATGTCCTCATCAAAAATGGTGGGGGGAGCTTAATCTCGGACTGTAGAAGAGCGGCGTGGAGCTTGTCATCGACGGGGATGCGCGGAATCAAGATCTAGTCGCGGAGGCACTTGATGACAACGGGCTGCGTTGGGACGGATTTTGGTTGGCAGCTGAGCTGTAGGAAGAAACACGTTGGTCTCCTTGCTCAGCAAGGGAAAAGCCAAATAGAGGTCATGGGGAGGTGCAGGAGGGTCGTCCGCAGCTGCTGGTATAATAGCTCGGCCTGAGGTAACTTGATGGAGGAGGGCAAGCTTCAGCTTTGAGCTCAAACTAGGACTTTGGATTTATCCTATATTAAGTTGTTGGGTACGAAGGAGCTTATGTTAGTGCGTCAATGGCGGCTGGCAGGAAGAAGAAGAAGAGGCAGGTGAGGTCTTGGGGAAGAAGGGCATAATGGTCATTGCTCTCACCTCAATTGTATTTTAATGGCTGCGATGTGTCCCAGACAATTGCCACTAAGTTGTAGTGTGTCTCGGACAAAAAAAAACTTTGATGGTGTGTTGTGGGTGAATCCGCACTTTATTAGTGTGCTCCAGAAAAATTTGCCTGTTGAATTCATTTGATTTGCCTGCCAAACAGCTATAGGGGCATGCATTCCATGTATTTCCTAGACCCACCTTGCTTAGTTTATCCACACTTCATCGAAAGGCAGATCACCAGAGGGAAGATAATCATCAGCAAACAATCCTGTCATAACAGGAGCTTACGAAGCCACTTCGCCAGAAGCCAACTCAAGAGAAGCAAGAAAAGGATCATCAACAGACATCACCGTCACAGCGGGAGCAAGCGAAGCCACATCACCAGAAGATAAAACCTCTGCAGATTTCTCATGAATAGAAGAGCTCGCAAGGCAAGCTTCAGAAGCCATCGGCATAGAAGACACCTCCGGAGTACCATCAACATAAGCAGACGAGCCTTCCTTAGCAGTTGCCATCTCATCAGCACAAGTCATAACCGATTCAGAAGATGAGAGCTCTTCGGGATATATGTAATCCCGGCAAGGAAAACCTTCCTCTTCAAGAACCCTGTTCAACCTCGGAAGAAGAAGCCAAGAACGTTGGAGACACGGATTTCGGGAGGCCACAAAGAGTAACCTACAGATAAGTTAAAACATAAGAAACGATTCAAAGCCACGCAAGCTAAAATAAAGGCAGTAACATACAAGGGTCGCCACAAGGAGCGAACTTCGGCCTATTCAGACCATCTGGACCATCACCTAAGAAACCAACATGTTCCCACCCGTTGAGATGCAAAGGGGAATGCCGGCGGTAAAGCACTCTTCCAGCAATTCGCGGAGGCTCATACAAAGGGAAACCTTCGAAATAACATCGAGAAAGAGAAGGGCAGCATAACTGATGTCCACATCGACTGGATCGATTATCCAAATATCATACACCTGGCCGGTCACAAAACCCGCCAGGCGGAACAGAATAGTAAAACCAAAACTTGGTCCAGGTATCAAACAAAGGGGGATCGAAGCTAGCAGAGGGGTCAAAACTCCCTGTCTAGGAACAAAGTCAACAACTCCAAAGTTGGGGCAGAGAAGATCAGTCTTTCGAATGCCATAATGCGTATGATCGCGAGCTCGATAAAGCTGGAAGTAAGAACTAGCCTTGGGACGGACCCCTTCGCAACGACACACCTAGACAGAAGGCAGAAACGGTAGCAATGGCAATAGGAGTTAGCTGATGAAGCTGAAGATGATAAGAAGACAAGATTTGATAGAAGAAGTCTAGGAAGGTAAGACTAGCATCCAGATAAGAAGCAAACACTACAACTTGATAACTTCTAGGACAAAGACTACAATCATTCTCGGGAAGACGAACTCTGTGAGGCAAAAGAAGCCCAGCTTTGGCATAAGATGTAACCAGATCATCTCCAAAGCGAGAAGTCTGAATAGCACTGGTGAAGGAACAACCAAAGCGAAGGAAACTAGAGCCACACAGGCGAACAGAAGATTTCCTCGGAGCCATGTTTCAGAAAAATAATGTACCTTCGGGAAAAAGAACACCAGTAATGAAAGTCAAGCACCCAAGAGAAAACTGGTGACCACGCTAGGAAAGCGACTCGTATATAAAGACGACCTAAACTCGGTGTCAGGAGAAGCAAATATCATGAAAGAAGGAGGATCCGAACAGAAAAGAAAAGCTCATCGGAAAAAGAAAAATCCCTAACAAGAAGGTCCATCGCAAAATTGCAAGCAGTCAAACATCCAGTCGGATACAAAAGAGAGAAAAAAAACTGCTTCAGGGATCACTTCGTCAATCCCTTCAGCAGTTGAGGGCTAATGTTGGGGGAACCGGCATAAGCACCAAAGAACCCAAAGGGGACACCACAAGAGAAGGGTCACATCCGAAGGCTCTAGAATCAATAGTGAAGGGTTGCCTGGAAGGTGGCGAAGCCCGTCAATCTGCCTTATAAATAGGACCATACCCCCACTATAATGAACAATAGATTTCGGGCCACGAGCCCCATTATCATTTGTCTAAGCTCGAACACAGCGTGACGTATAAAACCCTTCGTCCAGCACCGCGGACGTCTGGAAGATCTCAACCCGCTTCGCACTCAACGTCCGGCAACACGGATGGCTTGAGGACTTCAGCAACTCGACTCGGCACTTTGCAGTGCAGAAGACTTAACTGCTTCATCGACTCCGACCCCTTCGACCAGTATCAAAGATGGTCTGTGGGCTTCGAGTACCACTGAACGACGAAGCAAATGGTGTTGAGGGCTCCGTTCCCCAACAAGGATAGGGCAAACAACAAGTGACGGCGTAGAGGGAGGAAGAGGCAAAACCCTAACTCGTGTTGTGGTATGCTGTGGTGGCGGTGCACCGTACGTATTTATAGAGGGAGAACCGCTTGGGTTTAGGAGTCCCAAAACCGAATCGGTTTCCATATAAAAACGAATTGGAGATGCGCGGCATCGGGCTGGATTTTTGTGGACAATTCACGCAAGTGATGCGCGGCCGCGCTCGCTGTTGGCGGTCATAAAACCTTGTTTTGACCACCAACTTACCGGTAAGTAAATGCATGTCACCAAGATTCTGTGCATAGTAGATAGGATTAATGCTACTCCACAAGTTTTGGTGAATATTTTGATGCAGGAGGGAATTATGGAGGAAAGTGGCCCAGCCGGCAGAAAACACAGGCCGGCCGGCCCCACCATGGCCGGCCGGCCCCACATGGTAGCCACAGGCCTCGGCCTTCCTCCAGTGGGCTGGAAACAGGCTCAATCGCAGAATCGAGAGCCTAACCTGGAGAAGCCAACCGACATTCTAGAAGGTGGGCCAAATTGGCCAAAACTTGGCCCTTACTCCTCTTCTGCCGCCCCCACGACGCCATCGACTAAAGAACCGGCACCAGGAGTCAATCAGGAGCGTCCACAGGCGAGGCGGTGGCGAACCGCCACAATGGGCGGCCGGCCGGCCCCCCTACTTGGCCGGCCAGCCTGACTTGGTGGCCTCGCCACTCTAGCTTTGGGCATAAATACTCCCCTGCCCAAATGAAGCTATAAAAGGCCCCGTCCGACTCAGAAGAAATTCGTACCTCATGGAAGATCACTCCACTTGTGTAGTTTAGAATAGGATTAGTGTTTTAGTCATGGGAGTTAGAGTAGAAGCGAGAGCTTCGCTCGGAGTTCCGGAGTTCTCTTCGGAAGTTTGGGTAAAGTTCTCTTGTATCTTTTTTTTATATTTTCTTTAATATAATTATTGTCTTATTTATTTAATTTAGTTTTTCTTTTAGTTTATATTTATTTGTTTAAGTAATTATTATAGAGAAATTCTTGTGTTGGCGCCACGTCTGTGTATGGTAGATCTATCTGCATGAGTTGTTTGCTGGTCTATGCTTACACAATTCATATAGATTTATTATGCATGGTTGGCTTGCTCTTACGCGTAGAGTAAGTTATCTAGGATATTTGCTTGTATGGCTCAAGGAACTATTCTAGACGTGAGTGTGCACCCAATCCCACGAAGGATGGTAGCCGCGAGTGTATGTGACAGCTGCACCGGTCTCTGTAATCCACCACGTCCGGGTTGGATAGGCAGGGTCTTAATTATAGCTGGTGGTTCCTTATGGTAGTGGCCTTAGTTGCCACTATGACACATCCGTGCCCCGATATGCAGGAACGTATCTGTAATGAAAGCTTAAGTAATTAGTTGTGCTAACTCCTAGGCTGACTGATACCCTTCTTCGCGTTGTTCTCCCAAACTAAATGCTAACTCCTTGTTATCTGCGTCGATGGATCTTTTTCCTGCGTACCACACATATCAAACATCTGTATCCCTGCTTTGGTCTAGTTTGCAAGTTATAAATAATAGATAATTCTTTGTTAATTCATGATATTCTTAGCCTTGGAATACTCTCGAGTGAAATGCTACAATAGTGTTCCGTGCGCTTGCGGAGTTGAATTTAATCTTTGTGCGTAAGAAACGCCAACACTCGCCCGGCGAGGCGAGGCGAGCGAGCGAGTGCATGTTGGACTGGGCCAAGCCCAGGAACTAAAACGATAATTAACTGGGGTTGCTCTGGGATGCATGCAACTTTTGAGAAAGAACTCCACCGGAGCAGTTCTCGTTTATTTAGCTCCACATTTTGCGCTTGTTAGTATCCAATGAATATTTTTTTAGTTTCTGTGATTGATTTAGCGGGTACTGACATACAGTAAAAACAGACATCATACTGAATACTAACAAGCGCAAATAACTCTCCTTTGTGCATCAGCAGGTTATGAGAATGAAAGGGAAGAGCAGAGTTAGAATTCCAACAAAGACGGGTGTTTTAAAGCTCCTGCCTAAGAAGAACAAAACAGTGGCCACCCAACCTAGTCATGCTCACGGCAGGCATCTTCCCATTATATTTCAGGTCTCATGCTCGACACATAAGACTTTGTTCACTTTTATGAAGATTATGATTCATAACATTTTCCAACTTAGTCGGATATACTATTGTACATGTTATCATATTTTTTCTATCAATTTGTGCTGCTACTGCTGCAAAACATTCCAATGGAATGGAAAGTTGACGTTTCGACATTCATGCATGAGTTCATAGCATATGTGTATTTCAAGGTGATTTCATTGTATCTTACAGTTTCCTTGTGCTCAATTCCCTTGATATATAATAAGTCGACATTTTTTATGGCAGAGAGAAAAATATTTCATTAATAACACAACTGGTGGACCTTCCAAGTACAACGCCGAAGCAGATTTTGAGAGTGGTGGAGTTAGAATTCCAACAAAGACCCGTGTTTTAAAGCTCCTGCCTAAGAAGAACAAAACAGTGGCCACCCAACCTAGTCACGCTCATGGCAGGCATCTTCCCATCATATTTCAGGTCTCATACTCGACACATAAGACTTTATTCACTTTTATGAAGATTATGATTCATAACATTTTGCATCTTAATTAGTCGGATATACTATTGTACATGTTATCGTATTTTTTCTATTAACTTGTGCCGCTACTTCTACATAACATTCAAATGGAATGGAAAGTTTATGTAACACCCCAGCCCGTTTGTAGCTTATTAGTAGTGGTTTCGGCCCATGTAGCCCAGAAGTGGTGTGGTTGTGGGAATAGTCCCACATGGCTTGTTTAGGTGGGTGAGGGCAGCATATAACTCTTGCTGGTTCCAAGCATAGCACCTCCGAGTTAACCCTTTTACTCGAAGCGAGGACAAAAGTGTAAGAGGGGTGCTATGTGCTTGCGCATGCCCGCCCCGCATGGGGGCTGGGCGGTAAGCGATTTTGGACGCAGGGTGTTACATTCGGTATCAGAGCTGACTCTCGCTGTACGTGTGCATGCTTGTCGTGCCCGTGGAGTTGACATGGCATGGCCGTGCACCGAGGGAAGATCTTGGGCATCCATTTGCCGTGTATGCGGTGTGCTGCCGAGGGCGTCAGCGCTTAAGGGGGTTGACTGTAACACCCCAGCCCGTTTGTAGCCTGTTAGTAGTGGTTTCGGCCTAAGTGACCCAGAAGTGGTATGGTTGTGGGAATAGTCTCACATGGCTTGTTTATGTGGGTGAGGGTCAGCATATAACCATTGTTGTTCTAAGCATATCACCTCCGGGTTAACCCTTTTACTCGAAGCGAGGACGAAAGTGTAAGAGGGGTGCTATGTGTACGCGCGTACTCGCCCCGCGTAAGGGCTAGGCGGTAAGCGGATTTTAGACGCAGGGTGTTACAGTTTACTTTTGGACGTTCATGCATAAGATCATAGTATGTGTATTTTCAATGTTATTCCATTGTATCTTACATTTCCCTGGCACTCAATTCCCTTAATATATAATAAGTTGACAATTCTTATGGTAGAGAAAAAAATATTTGGTTAACAACACAACTGGTCGACATTAAAAGTACAACACCGAAGCAGATTTTGGATGTGGCACAGCTGCAGATCGAGGTGCAGGTTCACATGATACTGTGACACACCAAAACATAGCACCCCAACATGAGCTTGTCCACCACCCTAAGAAAGATGAAGAACTTCCCCTATGGCTCATGGCATACGAATCAAAGACCGATTTAAATAAGTGGCTGCATTGGAAAACCTATGGAATATTGGGGAGGACAGACTGGGTAAGTTATGTGATCATGCTATGCTTCATAACTAAGCCTTGACAAGGTGCTCCTGAATTATTTGTTTCCTTTTATCTTTGTTTTATCACTATATATTCATTTTACAACAAATAATTGTGTTGTTTATTTTATACCAGTCTTATTCACATGACGGACATAATATCATATTAAAAAAATGAGTTTGGATTCTGTGAGCACATGGCCAAGTGCCCACATTCTATGCAACGGTTGCGCACGTTCTGGTGCACTTGGATTCACACATACATACTAGCGGCGTTAGTTTGATAGGCAGCGGTGCGTGCGTGCAGAACCTGCCAGTGTGCCACCCGGTTTATCTGGACGAAAGAAAATGCGGCTCGTTTTCAGATGATGGAGGAAAGAAAACGTGGCTCGTGTTCACATGAGTCCCAGCTGCCGCGCTGGCACGCTGCCCCTGCCCGCCGTGGCGCCGGCATGGGCCTCCTATTTTCTCACGTTACACGCATGGCCGTGCGGGTGCAGGTGTAGCACGACGAGGAGCAAAGGACGATCGGGGCCGACGAGGATTATGGCCGGCGGGCAGCAAGGCATGAGCAGGGGCGGCCGTCAGCGAGATCACGAGCAGTGCGGCACGCTGGCGAGGCGTCCGGGCGGCAGGCGGCGACGCATGAGAAGCCAGGGCAGGGTTGGTGGCGGCGCGCTGCCAAGGCGCAGGGAGGTTAGGGGCGGCGTGCCGGCGGGACCCCAGCGGGCAGGGGCAGATCCTGGCGTGGCCGCGCGCGGTGGCCAGGGCGGCGCGCCGGCCCGGCATCCAGGGTCAAGATTCAGAAGCGCGGAAGTGTTTTTCTCTCTCCGTGAAGTCTCAACGAGCTGCTGCTTCCTGCTCCTTGTGGATTTGGGATGGGAGGAAGAGGAAGAAGATGTTGCCGGATTGCAGTAATTTTCAGTTGCTACGTGGCTTGATGAAGATGTTGCCTCGATTTCAGCGAGGAAAATCATGACTAGGAAGAATAGTTCGATGGGTGGGGAGGGGAAGAAGCAGATCAGACTAGATGGCTCGAGCTCACCGCCACCCGGCGTCAACCGTATGCAACTGCTGCAGCTGTCACTACAAGAAATCTGGGATTCTATGACGATTTTCTGGTGACAAAAGTCATATTCGTCATAAAGTCTTGGCGTTTTGTGACGATTTTTAGTGGGTAGAATATTTAGTGACGAAATTTGGATGTCCGTCATAAAGTTTTCCCATAAAACGTCATAAACCATGCCCATGCTAAATTGTGACCACCATAGAAGTCGTCATAATTTCTCTACAATCGTCACAATGTATTTTTTTTATTTTTTTGATTAAAAAATAATCATGCCATCTGCTGTCACGTTTGGCCCGCTGTTAGCGAGTAAGACTATCTACTGTATAGTGGGGCCCGCTTGTCAGTTCTATTCACTAAAGTTAAATTGCAAAAAACTGACGTCGCTTTGAGAGGCAAGGAATCGAACATGCGACTCCCCGCCTGAGGAACATAAGTCTTTACCACTACGCTATCAGTCTCTTGTGAACACAAGGCATCATAATAGATTCTTAGTTGCGCCTGTAGCAATTGTTGCCAGCCGTCGGATTATACCCCGCGCAGTCCATCCGATTTCATCCACGTTGTGTTCGTCTCGAAGCCTCCATCGGCATCCTCATCTGCTGAGCTCCCACCGCCGATCCATCTCGATTCGTCAGCAGCTTCACAGCGGCTGCTCCACACCCTCCTGCGCCGCAGATTGCCTAGCCCCCTGCTCCTCCTCACAGCGAGCGCCCGCGACATCTCCTCGCTGCAACTGGCGGCGGCTCCGTTTCCCCGCTTCTCCTCCAGCGCCTACGGCATCTCCTCGCTCCAACCGGCGACGGCCCCGTTCCCCGGCTTCTTCTCACAGCGAGCTCCCGCGGCATCTCCTCGATCCAACCGATGGGGACCCCGTTCAGCAACACCCAGGTCAGCCGCGCTCCAGCCCCCTGGGGTTGCCGTTTCCGGCGCCAGGTATGTACTTTGCCTTCCGATCTCCACAACTGTTGGGTCGTTCTATACTCCCAGGAGTCTCCTTCCCTGCTGATGAAGGCCATGGATCCAAGGGCAGTACTGTTTGTTCGTGCCCTTAGTTAGGATCCGTACTGGAGCATCATCTGTTTGAGGAACTGCACATACGGTAAATGTGTTTTACAGTAAAGAACCTTTTTTTTTCTTTTTGTGGCCGATTGTAGTGTTGTGCTTAGCTGTGATGGTTGTAGTTCCATGATGCAAAAATGGATTACTCAATTTTCTGAACTTTTATCCATGATTGAATAAGAATGTGGATGCCACAGTTTGAGTTTGTATAAATGATTATGCCTGAGTTTTGTGCTGAATAAGATAATCTACAGCTGCTTGCAATATTCATATTGGTCACACCTTTGAGTGCGCATCTATATGTTGGACATTGATACTATCTAGGACTACTTTTTTGTATGTCAGCATGAAATGATTGGTTGGTTTCTTCCATCCAGCTTTACGTCTTATCTCTTGGTGCATCCTTCGATCAATTTGATTCAGTTTGTCCCATGTTTTCGATTTGTTTTTTGCTGACACCATATTCTAGAATCTCAACATTTGTATTTAGTCGTATGAATCTGAGATATACATTTTATTATTATATACTTTTTGGTTTTCTTACCTACCTTGATTTTCCAATCTTATAGCTGAAAAAAACAAACGCCATCATGCAGGTAATGGGTAAGAACGGTTCCTTCCAGGATATGCCTTCAAAGACAAGAATGATTCCGTTTTAACAGGTTCATACAATAGCACGTCCAATTTGTGAAACTACATTCAGGTATCAGTTGTTTATGGTATGCCCATGCCCCAACTTATTTCGAGCTATAACTATTGCATATTGATTTGTTAAAAAAAATTTATCAAAATACACCGATTCAGCTCTGCCTCATGTTTTGAGTCTCTGTCATTTGCAGTATGTGGCAGCAAGCAAGAGCGGCACAGGAAGAAAACTGATCCACTCCCAAATACCCAAGGTACTGCTGATATAAGCTCATAAGAAACACAGTATAATCAGTTTAACATCATGCATTTGTTTCCCGGACTACAATCAAATTTAATTAGGATGACCTGTTTATTTGTCAGATATCTTGAGATGAATGCTACAATAGCTACCATTTCCAAGGTTTATTAGTATTTATTCCGGAATTATATGTTGCATTTTAGTGTTACAAATATTGAAGGGTGACAAGTTACACCAACAGGTAGTATAGTCGACATTTATTCCGGAATTCTTTGCTGTTCCAGCAACTCAACTGGTACTGTATTATTTTTTTCCATGGTCTTATTAACTCAAACTAATCACATTGCTTAATTAAGTTCTGTTACTTCTGCCCTATACATCCTGCTACCTATATATGTGTTTTTTGTTTGCTTTTTGTTTCCTGTCTTACATAAATGTGCCTTTCTTTAGGAGAAGTGTGTGAAAAACAAAGTTAATCGGGAGAAAGTTGTGATCCAGCAGAAGACAGGATCTTTTAACTGTAGGGTGTTTTCTATGACTTGCTGTTGGGGCTGTCTGCCTTATTTTGGATATGTTGTTATGTGGTGGACCTCATGTAATTTGTGTGATGTACTGGACCTCTTCTCATTTGGGCTGTGATGTACTGGACATTTTATTTGGGTTGTATGTAATGTGTTGACACTAAGTTTGAATGGGCCTGTTTGACTACTATTTTTTTTTTGGCTGTTGGGCTGAATTTTTCTGTTATTTAGATCAATGATATGGGCTGAATTTTGTTACTAAATGGGTCAGATGCATTCAAAGTCCAGGCCTGAAATGGGCTGGGGCTGGTGCAGTTAAATGGACTGAGCCTATTATCAAGACTAAATTGGGCGTCCAGTACCAGCCCAATAACAAAAATTCATAGCAGGCTGGGCCCAAAATGGCTGCAGCCTACAAGTGAATTATGACATTTTTTACCATTTTGGTGACAAAAATGATTTGTCATAAAGTAATGACAAAGCAGGATTCGTCACTAAAAATTATGACGAAAAATTTGAATTGGTCACAAAGCTTGTATAGGGACGCATGATAGGTGACAATCGAAAAACGTCACAGATGCGTCACAGGGCTCGATTCGTGACGAATTTTCCATGTTTTGTGACAAAAATGAATTGTCATAGAAGCCCAGGTTTCTTGTAGTGTGTGCGCCATTCTCTGCATCGCACGCAGCCCGAAGCTCGCTGTGGCCCGCTGCACGGCGCGCTACTGACTGCTCGGGATGATTGAAGAAGAGGATCGATGTTGCCGGATACGTGACGAGCGGCAGAGAAACATGGGACCAGCACACTGGAACACGCCGGCGCAGCCTCCATGTCCACGGTGTGTCCGCCGGTTCACAACACCTGACCGTAGTGGTCATGCCGGTGCGCAGCCTCCATGCGGGTGTGTCCGCCGTGGCCAAAGTATTGTTCTTCTTAGGTAGGAGCTTTAAAACACTGATCTTTGTAAGAATTCTAACACTTTCCCTCCTCCCATCATGTCACACCCTAAAACTTCAGTTTTGGGATGTCAATTATCATTTTTAAACACCAATTTTCTCAATTTAATTTAATTTTAAAAGAATTTATTTACTGTTTTTAATATTTTGTTCATAAAATATATTGTTTTACCTTTTTGTTTATATAAAAATGAATTTTATTTTGTCATAAAATGTTTCATGAAAGGGAGCCTTTTGTTTTACTTAAAAATACTTGTAACAAGATTTCATTTTCATTTATGAACACTCTTAAAATCAAGTAATTTAGTATGTCTTACCACAACAAATCGAATGAAACCGCTTCGGATTTCTTTTGAGCTTGCCTCAAATGATTTGTTTTATTTTATTTGAAAGATTTATTTAAAAATGGTTTGATTATGAAAATGTTTAAATAAGCAAAATTTTGTTCGTCTCAATACTTTAAAAGTGCTTGTCTTGAATTTCTCATGTTTCTTTAAAATGGTTTCAGTCTTTTTATCGTTTTATAAACCAGAAAAATAAATAAACCAGTGCCCTTCCTAAATGGGCCCCAAATCCACCTAATCATGTCCTTAACCAGGCCCCCACGCCAAACTCAGCCCAAACAATCCTTCTTCCTCCTTGAGTCGTCTGTTTTCCTCCACGCCTCTCCCCATGGCGGAGCGCCCCAAAGTGGCACTAGCGCACCATAAACCAGCACCAGAAACACTGCATGGCATCAAAAATCGTTCATCCACTCGGTCCACTAGCAGTTCCCACGAGCAGGAGATGAATCCGTCGCCGTTATGGCCATAATTCGTCATCCACTATGGCTGCCTTTTCAGCTTGCCGCCCTGACCTTTCCTCTCCCTATCCAGTCCTATAAAACCATGGCTGGACTTCCCTTCCCATGGCTGACGAACTCCTCTCAATCCCGTCCGTGAGAGTCCAATTTCCCCACTGTCTTCTCTCTTGCCAGCCTCGACCAGCCGCGACGCCCCCGATTGGCATCTCCGTTCCTGATGATTCAACCAACCAAATGCCACTAAATTTCACCACATAGTGCTTCCCTTTGTTCTCTACATCATATCCAAAGATCACGTCCAGAGGATCTCCGATGGATCAGGAATCTGATTCGCCTCCTCTGGTCCCTGTTCGTTCACGTCCAGCCGCGACGTCCCATGTTGGCATCAGCGTTCTCGTCGATCCAACCAACGGAATGCTCCCAAATTTTACCAGATGGTGCGCCTCTTGGTGTAACGTCTCGCTCCTTGAGCCGGGCCCGTTTACACCTGGTAGCTCTCTAGGATCTCAAGACTGCCCCACAGACCAACACATGTCATTTCTGCGCACTTTGTCCTCACTCGTGCGCACCCGGGAAGACTTCCCGGTAAGTCACTCATCCCGAAATTACTCCAGACCAAGCACGCTTAATCTCGGAGTTCTTTCAAGATGAGCTTCCGGAAAAAGAAGTTGCAACTTATTGGTATGAGTATTCTTATCAATCCTATTAAGCCCTAGGCTAGGATGTCACATACTCACCCCCTTAGAAGACTGACGCCCTCGTCGGTCAACCCCAGTCCAGGAATGTCCTCTCTTGGCCATGTCCGTGTGTCCAGTGCCAGCGCATGTGCCATGCTGTGTGACCACTCCAGGCTCACACCAGCCATGCGCCTCATGCCTGCGCAACTGCGCCCACACGCGCCCGTGAAACCGGGAGAGTCGGCTCTGATACCACTGTAACGTCCCGCTCCCCGAGCCGGACCCGCTTACACCTGGTAGCTCTCTAGGATCTCAAGACTGCCCTCCACAGACCAACACAAGTCTTTTCTGCGCACTTTGTCCTCACTCGTGCGCACCCAGGAAGACTTCCCGGTCGGTCACCCATCCGATATTGCTCCAGACCAAGCACGCTTAACCTCGGAGTTCTTTCGAGACGAGCTTCCGGAAAAGAAGTTGCAACTTGTTTGTATGAGTATTCTTATCAATCCTATTAAACCCTAGGCTAGGATGTCACACTTGGTCCTCTACAACATATCTAAATATCAGTTCGAGAGGAGTCCCGAAGTTACGAGTATCATCCTCGCCATGACCACTGCTCCCCGTTTCTAGGTGAGCGCAGCGCGCGAGATGGTAAACCCGTCAATGTTCTCGCCTTTATACTCGTCTAAATGATGCAGAAGCCATACTTAATTGTGTTCGTTAAGATATTCTTTCGTAAAAAGGAGAGAGTCTTGAGATCTGTGTCCATTTGTCAGGAACGCGATGTCTCCCGCAACTGTCGCAGAACAATCTTGCCATGTTTCGGAGGCTCGATATCCGATTCCTGTGAGTTTATGTCCAAACCATCTTGCATCTCGTGTTCCCAGAAGCATAAAACATTTCTGATCAGGTCATCTCTTTAATCATGCACCAATCATTGGGAGCACGCACATCTTCTTGATGTCTGTCCGGGCAGCACAGAAAAATGGTGACCATGGCCACGGTTTTGCCACTGCATGTTTTGACAAGGTTGAAGCAAACCATACATCAGAGATTATTATTTATTATCTTTCTGTTCTCTACACCATGCTATAGTTATTTCCTCAGTTATCAAGTACCTCCATCAAATCCGTTTATGCATTTCGTAAACATTCCATAAATCATTTCTATTCATGATCGACCGATAGATTGTCGTAACCATGCAATGACAAACATATTATTTTAACTATCGAATTCACGTTTTTGCAGTGGCAGGTACACATGTCATGTTTACATAACATAAGTTTGGATGTTAAAATAATATGTATCATTTGTGTGCTTTATGTCATTTACCTAGTTAACCTTTTGCATCTTTTAATATAAATTGCAACCGTCCCTTGTCATGTTCGTCTCCGATGAATCATCCATCCAATCAATGTTTCTCGCATAATTCATTTATTTATCCAAACATTGATCTATCCAGCCATGGCCCTTTTGAACGTTGTAATCTTAATTTTTTTAATGCATTCTGAATTTGTTGTATGCCTATTTTTCATGTTGTGTGAATAGGAATACACGCTCTGAAGTTCTCACGAATACCATGAAGACTGAGAAATAATACCCACCTTGCTTAGTTTGTCCACACTTCATCGAAAGGCAGATCACCAGAGGGAAGATAATCATCAGCAGACAATCCTGTCATAACAGGAGCTTACGAAGCCACTTCGCCATAAGGCAACTCGACAGAAGCAAGGAAAGGATCATCAACAGATCACCATCACAGCGGGAGCAAGCGAAGCCACATCACCAGAAGATAAAACCTCTGCAGATTTCTCATGAATAGAAGAGCTTGCAAGGCAAGCTTCAGAAGCCATCGGCATAGAAGACCCCTCCGGAGTACTATCAAATAAACAGACGAGCCTTCCTTAGCAGTTGTCATCTCATCAGCAGAAGTCATAACCGATTCAGAAGATGAGAGCTCTTCGGGATATATGTAATCCCGGCAAGGAAAACCTTCCTCTTCAAGAACCCTGTTCAATCTCGGAACCTGCAAAGACCTTGTCCTCTCAACACACTCCTTCCTCAAGAAGAAGCCAAGAACGTGGGAGAGATGGATTTCGGGAGGCCACGAAGAGTAACCTATAGATAAGTTAAACCATAAGAAACGATTCAAAGCCACACAAGTCAAAACAACGGCAGTAACATACAATGGTCGCCACAAGGAGCGAACTTCGGCCTCTTCAAACCATTGTTGGGATTTCTTACACCAAACAGAAAACACCACCTTAGGCTGGTTAGGCCTAGAGTGAATATTCCCGGTTCGACGCCAGAAATACCTGGGGTTAAGTTGCTTGCATAGGATACATAATAATCCACAACCGGCAACAAGTGCCAAAAATGTATTATTAGTATTTAATCATAAAAGAAGATCCGCAAGCGCACAGATAACCCATTGTAGCATTTCACCCGAAAGTATTCCAGGGTATCGTTATTTATATTTTCCCAAAGGAAGACGTAGTTGACAAGTATGTACTTATACTCATGATGTTACAAATGATAGATCATAATCATAATCCAATGCAGGGGTAAAGTGCAAATAGATAGGAGGATAGTGCGACACACACAGCAGGCAGTTCCACTCTCTGATAAAAGGCGAGAGGCAACTCTAAGCTAGTCTAGGATAAAGTAAGAAGAACTGCTACTCCTAATGTACATCATCAAGTAGCGTGCGTAGCTTCTACCTATAGCCTAAGATGCACACAAGCCAAGACTAAGCTATCCCACTGCCAAGCCATCATCGGGAGATCCAGCGGCCAGAGTCTGCCCCAGCCTCTGGACTTCCATATATACTCCTACGCCATGCCGAACGTGGAGGATTACAAGGGACGGACATGGCTGTCACCACCTACCGCCTACCTCTACAAACCGTGGGACACGAACACGCATCTAAGGGTGGAAAGGAAGCCCTAGCACCATGCTAGCGTAACTATCCACAACTCTAGATCCCTCGAGACACCTCGCAAGGCGATAAACCTAGAGCACCCTTGGAGGACGAAGGACCCGATGACTAAGCAAAAGGAACAACTAGTTCTAGCAAGCGATTAATTAGACAAGGGATCAAAACTAGCACTACGTTATGCATAAGCGTTCGTCGCTCAAGAACGAGCGACGAACGATGAACGATGAAGAACGATCATCGTTAACCGATGATCGAGTACGAACGAACGAAGAAACGAACGATGAACGATCATGAACGAACATCGATGAACGAGAACGAACGATGAACGAACATGAATGAACGAAGAATGTTCATCCAAGATCAAGGATGAACGATGAACTAGCATAAGCACATAACTACTACAAGAACGATGATATTCCATTGATAAAGAAATAAGTCTTACAAAGAGAGGAAAAGGATACAAGGGATTATACCCCAAACTCTCCAAGGGACTTGGGAGCCAAAAGGGCAGCCCACTACTCAGCCTAAGCCTAACTAGAGAGCCTCTAGCTTTGATGTGTGGAGGAGGGAATAAGCCTCTTGTGTTGTGTGTCTTGGAAGGAGGGGGGGTACCCCTCCTTATATAGCCTTTGAAGGTCGGTTGATTTGAGGCGGTTCCCGGCATTAATGGCATTGATTGCAGGGGGAACCGACATCAGGAGGTCGGTTGTGAACCGCCATAGAAAGATGGACCCAGGGGGCCACCCTGCCAAGTCGGCCAACCCAGGGTTTGGGGTCGGCCGACCCCTGCCTGGCCCCTCCTGGGCTGGGCTTTGGTGGGTGGCTTCCCCCTGGCCTTTAGGCCTCTTGTCCAGGTGCATGGCCTCTGTTGATGTTCGGGTAGGTTATGGGCCTTTTATCCTTGAATTATATTCCCGCGGCGAGCGTCATTTTATGGAAGTGTTGGAATCGTCGCTTTGGGGCATGTTTACACCTGGAATTCCCTGTTTTCCACTTGCACATCCAAATCTAGAGGTACACGTGGAACTAGGTTATTTGATAACAAATGCAAGTAACAAGTGTTAGCTCTTCCTTATTTAAAGAGCTAATTGACGGTCAAATTCTCGGCGTAAGGACCGTCAAGAACTCCCCCAAGCTGTCCTCTTGCTCGTCCCCGAGCAAGAAGTAGGACTTAGGATGTTGATCAGGAGTTGCTACAATGTTTCATATCTCCTAGGTACCATGCACACAACAAAATACTCCCCTTTGAGTTGAAAAAGTTGGCATGGTAACTCACCCTTTTACCTTACTCTTTATGGGGCGTATGGCTTTTTTCCTTGTCTTGGGCGGTTGAGAGATAGAACGGTTATAACAGAGCACCATTCACTTGTCTAGTGTTTGACTTCTATTTTCCAGAGGTTTTCAAAAAATTTTTGAAATAAAACAAAGTTCCTCAAATGATGCTCTCGAATCGCTCCAAAAGTGTATATTCCTCAACAAGGCATTATTGTGTTGCCTCTTGTCATCCTACTTCTAAGGCTTGTATGTGGAGCTCAAGGTAGGGATGATATGAGGCATACTTGCATCACACATATTGCCGAACCAAAAGAGTGGATCCATGGAGAATGCAAGTCATACGATCTTCATCAAGATGTGCATGTGTGTATATGGTGGTGGTGAGGTGGAGAACGATACTCCTTTTTATTTGTTCCTTCTCTCTCTTTTTGAATTTTCGAGGAGGACATGGCTATCTTTCTTTCTTTCTTTTTCAACATTTTTCTTTCTTTCCCCATTTTTTCATCATGCTCTACTTTTGTATGAGCAGGGGATTATTCTTTTTCTTTTGCATAGCCATGTCTCCAATGGTATATTTTGAGAGAGGAAGGTAACAATGAATTTTTTTTGGAGCATTTATTTTGGTGGAAAGTGTGGTGGTTTTGCTTTACTTCCAGTGTAGAAGTTTAGCATGCGAGGTGGAGTGTACGTGATCTTAATCAATGAGAGTATGACAAGCTTCTCACTAGGGTCACATTTTGATAAAGCTCAATGCAATGACAAGCAGCATATGTGTAAGGTTTTGCAATGTAAGAACAACATATGATTTTAGTAGGAATTTTGATCATTGATGAACTTTATCATTTTTGCATTTTGTAAAAAAAAACTCCGGAAGTCAAGTCGTACAGTGAACAAGATCATAGCAGCTCTATCATATCTCACAACAACTTAGACTTAGATCAAGCACTATGCAGCCCACAAGTTTCAAGTTCTAGGCATAAGCCAAAAGTCTCAAAACTTGGGAAAGCACTAAGTTGTGACTAGGTACAAACGAGAGATAAAACAGAGCAACTATTCATCATCTTAACATAAGGAAGGCTAAACACTCTTACTCGCATATAAAGAGAAACTACGAAAAACTAGAAACCGCACTAAAGACTATTTTTTTTCTTTTTAGTTTTATCATTTTTATTTTATTTTCAGTTTTATCATTTTTTGTATTTTTCTTGAGAGGTGCAAGAACAAGTAAACAAACAAAAAGAAATAAAAAGATACAAGTTGCGATATATGATACCTTAGCGGGGGGTATGGGACCCTCCCCCCCCCCCCCCCCCCCCCCCCCCAAAGCTTGTTCTTGCTCATGGGTGGTGTCGAGGATCGAGGCCCGTGTGGCGAAAGTAAGCTAAAAGATCGGCTTGGCCCTGCTGCGTCATGTTAGTGAGGTTGGTGAGCTGGGCGTCGGTGCTTTCTTGCCACTGATGAGTCTGCAGGACGTGCTGGTCGAGGGTGTACTGGACATCCTCCGTCTTGGTCTCGAGGTTGCTCATTTGTTCGGTGAGCGCGTCTATTTGCTGCCCGAGATGGTAGTCTCGGGCTGCGGAGGAGCGGCGCCTACCAAAACCTCGGCGAGTAGGATGTCGACTTGGAGGAGATTTCCCCCCATTGTGACGTGGAGCGTGTGTCCATTGGCCATGCCCCGCACCTTGCTGCGACGAACCACCGGTCTCGAAGGGCGGCGGAGTGGGGTACCCACTGGGAGCATACCCGGGGTGACCATACACTATAACAAAAAGGGTCTGTAGTGACGCAATCCAAAAGAGAATAGCGGCTGCTATTCAAGAAATCCGCCCCCACAGGCCCGTCAGGGGGCAATAAGAAACGGTCCGTCACTACTGGGCATCTGTAGAGGCGGACCACAATGTTCTGTAGAGGCGGCCCACATTGTGAGCCGCCCCTACAGAGGCCGTGGCCTGTAGAGGCGGCTCACATTGTGACCCGCCCCTACAGAGAAAGCAGTAGAGGCGGCCTATATTATGGTCCGCTCCTACAGAGAGTCTGTAGGGGCGGCCCACAATGTAATCTACCTCTACAGGGCGTCTGTAGCGACGGCCTACGAATATTTCTTGTGACGGGTTACAAGTAGTCCGTCCCAACAAATTTTGATGACGTCATCAATCCGTTGCTCAATCTCTCGACCAATTAGACGTGAGCTCAATCTCTCGACCAATCAGACGTGAGCACACGGATTGTGCTTTCTCCTCTCTCAACCGCACACGTTTTCCTCTACTTTCCTCCCTCTCTTCCCTCTCACATGCCTATCAGCCGCATACGCCTCTCCTCTCTCTCTTCCTCTCACCCACTTGTCTTCATTGCACGCTGGGCCTCCTCACCGCCTGCGCCGCCAAGGAGCACCTCGAGAAGGACGGCGGCGACGTGGCCTGGTGCCTGTCGGCCCGCGTGCTCGCGGCGCTGTTCGAGCTGCAGGCGTATGGCTTCACCAACGACGGCGCCTTCTTCACAGGGTACCCCGTGGTGGGGTTCCAGCACCGCATCCAGGCGTCCGGCACCTGCATCGCTGACCCCGACGACGGCCTGCTATCCAGCTGCACGTGGGATCCGCACATCCAGGGCCCCTTCTTCTACAACTCCAGTGTTCATCGCCGACCTGCAGTGCCTGCGCGACCTCGTTCCACGCGCCTTCTGCGGCCTCGACGCCAAGCTGGGCCGGCTCGACGCACGCACGGCGAACAAGACCTGGGCGCTGTCCAACCTGCCGCTGCCAGACGCGAGCCTCTCCACGCTCCTGTCCAGGTTCAGCAACAAGAGCCTCGATGCGCGTGACCTCACCGCACTCTTCCGCATGCACACAATCGGGCGGGCGGCGGCCAAGGGCGGCTCGGGTGGGGACGACGACAGCTACGGCCATGGCGACGGTGATGGAAACGGACAAGCGTGGGCGGCGACGACGACGGCCACGGCCACGGCGACTGCAACGTGCGGCGGGGCGGCTGCCTGCTTCACCGGCGGCGCGGCGCCCTGCTTCACCAGCGCTGGCCATTTTTTTTTATTTTCTAAAATCGATGTAGCGGCGGGTGACATTACGACCCGCCTCTACAGATGAACTCTGTAGGGGCGGTCCACATTGTCACCCGCCCCTATAAATGCCTCTGTAGGGGCGGTTTTGTGAACCGCCGCTACAGACCAATGTCTGTAGCGACACTTGCACAGCGGCGGCTCGCCCAACCCGCCCCTACAGGCGGTTTTGAGCGCCCCTACAGGTCCTTTTTGTTATTGTGATAGCCCGGCCCGTATGCATAGGCCATGGGCTGCGGTGCGGGCATCTCGTGAGCGGCGGGTGGCTCTGGCCTGCGTGTCCTCCTGCGAGAAGATGTACTCCTGTATGCAGCTTCCTCTTTTTCGAGAGGTGTGGTTAGGTTTTGACAGCCATACAAACGAAGTCCCCGGTTAGGTAACAGAAATTCATTTGTATAACCGACATAATAAAATATGAGAGAATTATTTGGACCATGCTTAAGTGTATGACCTTGAATAAGATAATCCTCGGTGATAAGAGAACGGGGTGTATCAATATATGCAAAATTAGCATCATACAAAGCACCGATACCCGCAGCAATACGTGTAATCAACGAGGTGCATTCTATCGGTCCAGTCATTCTAAAATTTCTAACCACTGAGCAATCATGCAAGTGACAGGAGGAATCTTTATTTTCTCAACCATAGCATAAAGAATTTTCAAATCATCCTCGCGCACGATTCTAATGTCACTTCTAGGAAACAAAGTAACGCCAAGCCACATATGCAAAAAGCGCAAGGTAGGATGGTGAATATGATTAATTCGGGGTCTCTCACAAGTAGGAGATGCAGAAATTCTTTGCCAAAAAGCTAACTTTGAGTAACCCGGAATCGAACTACCAACATCAATGGTGCAGCGAGCATTAAAGCCGAGGCATTGACTAAGATTTTTCCAAGATAAATGATATTCCTCCCGGAAAAACCGAAAGGTAATACCATCATCTACCACGCGTAGGGTGCATAAAAACTGAAGTGTAAGTAAGCGGGAACCCTGCTCATCTACACATGCAAAATTATCCCACCATATGGTTTTAAATACTCGAGAAAATTCAGCATCCATACCAATCTTTTGCAGCAGTTCCGTGTCAAATGCTCGCGTAGGAGAAAATGTATGGAGTCGGAGAGCTTCGTAGGCGCTCCTCTCGTCGTCGTCCACCAAGTCGAGGCCGGTGTCGACGAGGAGACGATGCTCTGTGTTGGCTTGAGGCTCCGCTGCGGCTTCATGTTGAGGGCTTGACACTTGCTCGGTGGCTGCGCGGGCGCGGGTGCGTGGTCGAGATGAGCCCGAGCTTGAGCTCCCGGACCGGAACAGCGAGGCCATGGCCTTCTTATTGCGCTTCATGCTGCAGCGAGGTTGAGCAAGAACGCAAGAACAAAAACTCTGAACGGGTTATGAGAGTGAAAACCAATCGATGAAACCGTCGGTGCTCTTGCAAGTGAGAAAACGCAACTAAGTTGTCTAAGTTGTCTAAGTCCAAACCATCTTGCCATCTCGTGTTCCCAGAAGCATAAAACATTTCTTATCAGGTCATCTCTTTAATCATGCACCAATCATTTGGAGCACGCACATCTTCTTGATGTCTGTCCGGGCAGCACAGAAAAATGGTGACCATGGCCACAGTTTTGCCACTGCATGTTTTGACTAGGTTGAAGCACAACCATACATCAGAGATTATTATCTTTCTGTTCTCTACACCGTGCTTTAGTTATTTCCTCAGTTATCAAGTACCTCCATCAAATCCGTTTATGCATTTCGTAAACATTCCATAAATCATTTCTATTCATGATCGACTGATAGATTGTCGTAACCATGCAATGACAAACAAATTATTTTAATTATCGAATTCACGTTTTTGCAGTGGCAGGTACACATGTCATGTTTACATAACATAAGTTTGGATGTTAAAATAATATGTATCATTTGTGTGCTTTATGTCATTTACCTAGTTAACCTTTTGCATCTTTTAATATAAATTGCAACCGTCCCTTGTCATGTTCGTCTCCGATGAATCATCCATCCAATCAATGTTTCTCGCATAATTCATTTCTTTATCCAAACATTGATCTATCCAGCCATGGCCCTTTTGAACGTTGTAATCTTATTTTTTTTTAATGCATTCTGAATTTATTGTATGCCTATTTTTCATGTTGCGTGAATAGGAATACACGCTCTGGAGTTCTCACGAAAACCATGAAGACTGAGAAATAATATCACTGAGCAACATCATCTCGAAAGGCAAGTGTCCTTGATCATTTTGTGCCCATTTTATAAATATTTGTTTGCAAACATACACGCTTGAGTCAAATGAATGCGAACCTATGTGTAGGGTTTATTACTAGATTATTTCCATATCACTCCTTGTCGCCTTAGTTTGCTTTACTTGTATTTATGGCAAGAATTGCTTAACCTTGCTCTATGTCGGGTTCAGAAGGATATAACATGATTAATTGAATTGTTGTCACATGAGGGTTAAAGGGTAACTTCTTATCGCAACACATGGATGGAGCATAGGGATTTGGGTGATTGTGGTTTGGGAGCTATGCTGGGGTTACCGGCAGCTCGGAAACTGTGCTGGGGTTACTGGCAATCTCTTGGTTTGTTGATCACCTAAGTATAAGGACCGGTTCATGGAGCGACCACCCATGAAAACCGTACAGCCACGAGTCCAATAATGGGCGCATCCTGGCGTACTATTACACAGTGGAGACTAGTTCTGTGCATGCCAAACGGTGGTGCGAGGAAGGCGGGGTACGCTGTAATCGTCGGGAGAGAGATGTGTAGGGACAAGAGAGTTACTCATCGGAACCATTTGGCACAAGAAAAGAGGGGGGGGGGGGGGGGGGTCTCTAGGAAGGCAGTGCGAGGAAGACATCGAGGAGTACTTGAAGGTGGAGAAGTGATGTTCTAGGCATGCGGTCTTCCGATTGACTGCCTGTGGAGTTGAAAGATGCCAACGTTTAGATTTATTCTACTGCAATGTAATATTTTCTTTTAGAACAATTGGTCATTCTTGTAATAATGTTATCAATTTAATAAAAATATTGTTCTTTTGTCACATAAATTGTCCTGTGTACGTGTGTGAAAACTTGATCCTGGGCGCGCATACAGATGCAATCGGTTTTGGTCTTGAAAACCGGGTGTGACACATCACCTAACATAGTTTTCGGCAGCAGATTCATGACGCCACTAGTCTCTGCCCCAACGTCAGTGTTCTTCTGCAGGATTTTGATATCACCTGAATCCCTGGTCACCTGATTCAATCCATTGGAATGTTATGTAGCAGTGGTTGCACAAGTTAACAGAAAAATATATATAACATGTACAATAGTATATCTGACTAAGAAGCTGAATGTTATGAATCTTAATCTTCGTAAAAGTGATAAAGACTTATGTGTCGAGCATGATACCTGAAATATGATAGGAAGATGCCTGCCGTGAGCATGACAAGTTGGGGTGGCCATTGTGTTGTTCTTCTTAGGTAGGAGCTTTAAAACACCGGTCTTTGTTGGAATTCTCACTCCACCACTCTTGTCGTCATCTGACTTAGGTTTTGGTAGCAGATTCATGCCAACACTAGTCTCTTCTTCAACCTTAGTGTTCTCCTGCAGAATCACGACATCACCTGAACCACATTTGATCAAGAAGAAAAGATTTGATTAGTCTACGAAAATGTTCATATCCTGAGTAAGAATAAACTTCGTTAGAAAAAGATACTTGAACATGGTATCAGTGTATATTAAGTATTTCTTATCAAGTTAAAAAAAAGTATTGTAGGAAAAAGTTGAACCACCATGCTACCAACCCAATGACAAACCCAGCTTATATTAAGTGTCTAGGACTTGTTGTTCCATCACCACTAACGGCCAACCTTCCTTGCTTTTGCCCTTATCACCATCCCCTTTGATGCCTCTAATCGCATCCTTCCACATGTATGGCCGTGGTTGCTAGCTCTAGCCAACTAGAGAAAGGAAGTGACCCGAGGAGAGTTCTTGCGCTCAATGGTAGCTTTATCGTACGACGTTGAGTGAGCTGCCCTACCCCATTTGCTCTTTTTTTTTTTGTGAAGCTCTCTCCCTCGTGCATAACAACATATCTGAATCTTTGTTCGGCAACCAAAATTGAATATCATCACCAGAAAAAAATTTAGAAGGAAGCACGTAATAAAATTGCCCCCCCCCCCCCCCCCCCCCCCGGCCGTTTGCCGAGTGCTAGGGGCACTCAGCAAAGAGTCCATTGGTTACCAAGTACCAAGCGTCGGCATGGCACACGGCACAAAAAGTTAAAGTAACATAACGGGCCAAACCAGCCGTTACAGCCCGTTTGCCGAGTGCCCTGATGGCAGGCACTCGGCAAACAGGCCACTCTTTGTCGTGTGCCTGGGTTCCAAACACTTGGCAAAGATGTTAGAGCCGAGTGTCTGGCGTAGACAGTCGGCAAATATGGTAGTTGTGCCGAGTGTATGAGCCAGACACTCGGCAAAAATCTGGGGCACTCGGCGAAAAATTCAGATAGGTTGCAATAAAATTCCTAAATCCACTACAGCCTGGACCACAATCACAACAAATCGAATATATGTAATCACCATCATGAGAGATAAATATATATCATCACCATCATCGATTCATCATCACAGGCATATAAATCATCATAAATACATATATGACATCACCACAACCAAGATCAAATAGAAAGTGTTCACATAGTTCAAATAGAAGTTGTCGACAACCACAACCACAAGTTCATCAAATGCAAGAACAACTAGTTGGTTCATGAAATGGAAGTTCAAATGCAACATGAAAGGGAGCATTAACGAGGTGGCCATGACGACCAAGAATTTGGAGGGGAAATCGTATTATTGGATATCGCTGATTGATTTTGCAGCAAGAAGAGAGGTTTAAGATAGAAACATACAAGCTAAAACTCGGCAAAGTGGGAGGTTTGCTGAGTGTTTACCCTATTTGTCAAGTGTTGTCTCGGCGACACTCGGCAAAGGTCCTGTTTGCCGAGTGCCCGATGGAATGCACTCGGCAAACCTTAGTGCACTCGGCAACTAAGGGGTTTCTTGTAGTGAGAGAAGTCAAAATCGGACCTTCCATACATAATAATTTCCTAACTGCTCAACTTAGCATGAAATAAAAAAACCAGATTGACATGAAATAGTATATATATATTACAACTTATCCCAAAAAGTAGTGGCATGAGAATAGTTTTTACTCCCCGTGAGTTGAAGAAGGATAGTTGAGAAGGTAGAGATAGACGTAGATGGGATTCAAACTTCTTGCTTGCCTTTCATTCAAACTCCTCGGCTCCATATATAGATGTCGGCCTAACGAACTCTATCAATTATCCTCATTCCAACTCAACCAACTAGCAAGCTCTAAGCCAACGCTAACAAATAACTCCGAACAAACGAATCCTAACAAGGAGGCAAGCAAAGGACTGGCACACACCGTGCACGCAAAGGCCAATTCACCCCACTTTGGGTTTTGACGCGCGGCGGGAGTAGTGCTTGCCCCACATGACATCTCTCCCTCGCTCCCTCGATAACACCTTCATGAACTCCACCACATTGACCCATGTCGTAGATGATGTCGGCATGTCCTTCCAATGTACCAGCACTCGTCGCACACTACGGCACAGGCGGGCCTTGGTCACCTTTTCCGACAGCTAAACCACCGCGCCATGATGAGTCGGCGGTACGGTGGGTGGCGTCACAGGAGGCTCGCCGCACGTTGTGGAGTCATGACCCCTTCGGTAGCTTCAGCTTGTAGGCCACCTCATTCACCTTGAGCATGATTCGATACGGCCCCACATAGCGTGGTCGTAGCCCTTTGGTGGCGTCAGGAATGCCCGCCGGCGTACGGTGGTGCTAGCCGAAGACGGACATCTACAACGAACTCGTCGCGCTCTGCCCCGATGTGCGCCACCGCAGCGATGCGAACTTCCCCTTCCTCATAGGACCGGATCGGCGATGGCGCTTGACCGTACACCACCTTGAATGGAGTATCACGGAGCACCGAGTGGTACGTTGTCTTGTCACTACAAGAAATATAGCCTTCAATGACAATTATAAAAACTGGATTTTATGTCATGATGAAAAATTTGTGATGCTAGCATGACGTAACTGCGTTTGTCATCTATCGTGTGTTTTGGATCTGGTTTTGTGAAAGAAGCATGTTTTTCCATTATAAAACTAACTTTGTGACATTTATTCTGATGTCATGGCCAAAATATGTTACAGACTAAAATTTAGCCCAGCAAAAACCCATAGAGTTATGGCAGCTAAGCCCAATCTATTGTGGGCTAGGTTCAGTTGTGGGCCTTTTTAATTTTACACATATTGGCCTTTTCAGCTATTTTGGTAATAGGCTCGATCTGCTATGGGCTTGATTGAAAATTTTGCGCAGGCTAAAATTTTGTTAGGGCTAAAAATTTGTATGGGCCAATTTTTCACGTAACTGTGATCCAAGATCCAAATTGTGGGCCGGGCCCAGTTACACAACAAGCCGTTCAACAATCAGCCCACTACACTTCATTCAATTCAATATACATCCAATTACATTTCAGCAGACAGCAAATGTGCAGTCATTACAATTTTCAAATAGGAGATTTCAACATACAGCCAAGTCAAAAGCATCACCAGCACAACATCATATAGAGTACAAATGGACTGGCTAAAGTGATACACGTACGACCAACATTGGACTTGGCCAGATCCATCTTTCCGAAGCAGATGAAAAATTTCAAGTTGACAGGATATGGCCAACAAGGATGCATTTCTTCTTTGGATCCGGATCAAAGAATCCCCATGAATTCATTATAAAAATTAAGGCATGGATAGAATTCAACATCCTAGTTCCTAGTGAGATTACAATAAGCGACAGTTATGAAGTACCTTGATGTTCTACTCTTTTTCCTTGTAGGATGCAGCAAGTAGCCCTCATCTAATGTCCAACTTCCAACACGTGAAATAGAAGTGTTAGATATAATCTATTAATTATAAAATTGTACACTAGATTTGAAAATGCTTGTGCCCTTTGTCAAGTACATACCTTATTGATAGTCCCTTTTTGTTGGGGATAATGCCCAAGCCTCAGCAAAAGCACTAGTCAATGGAGCGAAGGCAGGAGCCGACCAAGCGAAGGGTAAACGAAGCTCGTGAGAGAAGAAAAACTTCAGAGTGACGTAACAGAGTTGACCGAGGACCTACTTGTAAAAAGTAACTTTTCCTCCCCTTAGAAATAGTGGAAAGAATTTCTTTAATGGACAACCGATTTTGGGCCACGTTCCATTTAATCATTTGTCTGCGCTCGAGCACTGTGTGACGTATAAAACCCTTCGTTCGGCACCGCAGACGTCTGGAATATCTGAACCAGCTTCGCACTCGACGTCCAGCACGTGGATGGCGAGGGCTTCGGGATTTCTATGCGGCATCCAGCATCGCAAACAATTGGAGGGCATCGGCATTTCTAATCCCTTCGCCCGGTGCTAAGTGCGACTAGAGGGCTTGGACGGCAAGAGGACTATAATACAAACTGTGTTGAGGGCTTCATATCCCCAACACTTTTCTATGCCTTGGTCATGCCTTGCTGTCAAGTACGGAACAGATCAACAGAGAGAAATAAATTAGTTGGGGAAGCAACGAGTAGTATCTGACTATCAACTAATTAACTAAGGCTTGTTACAGAATGGCGCACAACTAAAATGTTAGATGATTTACATTTTAATTAACCAAGACACAATGCAGAGTGTAGAGTAGCATAGCAGTAGAGATTAAAGAATAGCTCTACTCAGGCCTCAGCATATAAACAAAGCCAACTAAGATAAACATATATACAACAGTGATTTAGATAAAGATACAACAGTGTAGTGTGCCTGAAGCCTATTGCAACAATACACGTTCCAACAAGTCAATCGATGCTTCTCCTAAATGAAGTGCAAAATGTATGAACCGCCCCAATCATATCCAAACTAATTGAATTGCATGGCTGTCCATAAACGGCATGCCACGTGCAAACTCAATTAATAAGAATATGACCCCGGTAGTCCCCCGATATGCTTCTCAAGCAATGCCCAAGACCACAAGCACATCGGTATCCAACATGTTCATCATCACAGTTTCTCACATATACAAAATTTCAGATTTATTACAAGTCTTGATCACATCACAAGTTCAAAAATAAAATGGTACAAGTTCTGAAATTTAACAAGAATGAGAGCAAAAGGTGTAGTTCTAGCTCCCAAACTTCCCTAAAGCATAAAGTAACTATTGGAACAAGTTTGGTTCAGCTTCTAGCATCATTCTTCAATAGCACGCAGCGGAAAACTTTTTGAAATATAAAGTGAAAACATGGTAGTGCTCAGCCCACGAACACTACCATCACGTGCCAAAACGGGACATCACCTAAATAATACCTGCAAAAACTTCAACAAAGCAAATGTGAGTACGAAGGTACTCAACAAGACTTATCCGTGGGCACTTACCAGCCAACTCCAAGGATAATGCATATGGTTAGGTAGCAAGGATAAAGCCATTGGATGGCATTTTTGCATAAAGCGATAATTAAATAAAGTGACATGTGAACATAACGCATAAGTAAAAAGACCTCATGGGGCATAAGACACCTAAAACAGCCCCATAAACTCATATGCCATAAGATCAAGTACCATCATATATTCCCACATGTTCCAATTATCATGTTCTCAAGTGAGGTTCTTAACTATGATGAAATCCAATGGACACCAAGCATGATCATGACTAAGATCGCGGTGATTCGAATCGTTTTTACACCCTGCAGGGGAGTCCAAATGTACCCACACGACAAGGGGACCATACGGCTCATGCAACATGCTAAAGTCACATAAGGGGGTACTCAATGTCAACCTTTCTCCCACACGTGCCCAAACGGTTGGACCATCCTCAAAGCAAGGAGTGCTATGGCCCCGTAGACGCCCATCAGCCACTCGTGCGTGTCAACAAGCAATGGGGTCATGTCCCAAACTCCGGTACGAAATGAGATATTCCGCTTGTCTTAACATTAAATTGACATGTGGTTAGAACGGAAAGTGCTTAGGCCAACGAATAACAACAGCCGGTCCTTGATCGACCAAGCGGGGCTACCATCCACCGCCCCTGCTCAGTCCATAAATTAATCATCATCATCACCATCATGTTTCAGCCCATAACATCCGACAAGTGTATAAAAAGGTCCTATGCTCGCGACCGTTAGTGACCTTGCCACCGATTCAACTTTTACCGTGCTAAGCATGGCTAAGCAATGACTCCGAGACAAAAAGAGAAAACCAACCACCCCCTGACCAGCAGCATATCAAGGACATGGATATCAACAAGTAATCAAGGAATGGATAATGCAACAATTAGGATTCAACATAGTCCAATAAACTTAAACGTAGCGATACTCGTATTAAGACATATCCAAACTGGATGAAAGATGCAGGTGCTTGCCTTGAGTTTGCAGGTTCAACATAGTCCAATAAATCAACATCTCAACAACATTCAAAGCCCCGTTGCTCTCTGATGCGTCATTCACTAGAGAAAAGAAAATGCATCGTATGAGAATGAATGCCATGATGTGATGCATTCACCAATTGATATGAAAATGTACAGTCATGAAGTGATGAAAGTTAACAATCCAATGCAACAAAATCACTCAAATCCGAGTTACTTAGGTGACATTATTAACAAAAAGGCTCAGCTTTGTCCAGAAAGACAGCTTGCTGTCCACATGGTCAAACTGTGAGGGTTCAACTTGGGTGATGTTAGGAAAGCTCGATCTGACTAGTTTGGCATGCTTATACAGTAGGGTATTACTAAAGGACATGGAAATTTCAGCATTTCACATATATAGGCTCATGGATTGATCCACACTGAAGTAACAAGCATAAAGACATATACAACTATTTTCAGGAAAAGTATCAAAATGAGACCTCACACTGCAGCAAGTAATTTTATTTAACGGCATACATGATCTATGAATGTCTAGAAGTAAAAGAAACTCAGTTTGGTCTATACTAATTAAATAATGAAATCAACAAGTTAAACAAACTTATATGTAATTAGATAGGAAAAGCAACCAAAAGAAGATGTCCTAATTTTTGTGAATATCAAACATACATATACAAGAGTTTTGGAGCAGGTTTTGATATATTCTCCATGCAAAAAATTTATATAGTTGAATAAACAACAGTTCAGCACATTTAAGGAAGATAAAACAAGATGCACATGTAAGCAACAGTTTTATGAACATAGAAATCTTCTGAAGTTAAGACATTATATATATGGAACATCAGAACTGGATTCCTAATTTTAGGACATAGTGTCACATCCCAAAATTTCTATTTTTGGTTGTGAAGTATTTTTGCTAGCTTTTGTTAGAAAATAAAATAAATTTGTTTTATGTGATGGAAAATGAATTTATAAAATTATAGAATGGGCAAAGGAAATTGAAGGTTGGATAAATCCTTGTTTCATCTCCACAATTTTCACCGCCGTCATATATATTGTGTCGTTTTATCTCTGGCCCTCTCATCCTACAATTCAAGAGGAGTCTATATTCATTCCACCTGTCGCGTTGATTCAAGAAGGAAAGAAAATGACCATTAAACACCTAATTAATGCATTTTAATGCATTTTTCCTTTTTATTGTCCCCTTTCCTTCCTTTGGCACATCATGTCCACCTCCTATAAATACCAGCACCTCTCCCACGTCCTCCCCACCCCCACAAACCATCACCATGCTGTCACACCCCGCCGCTCTCGCACCCAGCCATGTCGTCACCGATTGGCATTGGCGTTCCCGGATATCCACCCAACGAAATGCAGCGAAATTCCACCAGGAGGTGCGCCTCCACTTCCTCTACAACATATCCAAAATTCGTGAGCAGAGGAGCTCTGAAGCCTCTGGGATCTAAATTGTAACAACCGTTTCTCCCTGTTTTGTATCTGTCCAGCGCGCAACATGGTAATGAAATCCTTGTTCCAGCCAATTTATTTTGTTATTTTATGCACCAGCCATGCCAAATTGTGTTCCACCAAGTTATCTTTCATTCCGCAGAAGGATTCCTTCTTATCTATTCCTATGTTGCCAGGAACGCGATGCCACCATCAACTGTCGCTGCATGACCTCATCTTGTTCCAACAGATCGATCTCCTTTTCAGGTGAACCCATGCCCCAATCATCATGTCCTAGTCGTGTTCCACAACATTAGTAGTAATACTGTGAAAACCTTGTCCCCAAATGTGCACCCAATTGACGGGAATGCGCATGTCTCTGTCGCTGTCTGTGCCTGTACAGTTTTCAGAATAATCTTGTCATTTGAATTGCCCATATCATTTTATCAGTACCTCCGATTTAGGCGATTCTTACGTCTAAATCTTCATATCGTTGTAATCTATCCAACCATAGTGTGCCTATGGCATGTTTGTATTGTTTTGTGTACTGTATTTAATTTGTTTGTGCTTTTCTTTTATCGTTAGTTCTTGTGAATCGATGATGACATGAAGAAGCGGTACGAGAAAAAGAGCGAGAAGACCACTAAGTAGCATTATATGAACAGGCAAGTGCCCTTGAATATCTTGCTCCTATTTAGTATTAGTTGTAGTATATTCATTGGATGCATTGCGTTTAATTTGAATCCTATGTGTCATTATCCTGTTCCTCATTATTCCTTGTTGCCTGTTGGGTAGTGTCTACGTTCGGGTAGGTTCATGCTTAGCCTTGCTGTATGTTGGGTTGGGAAGCGTCCTTAATACTGACTAACTATCTATGCAATATAATGGGGTTGGTAATGGTTAGCAACATGGTGATTAGGAATCTGAGCACGATGGTTGGTTTGGTATGGTGTCGTCGTGCACGAGACTTTGGTTTGTGCTTGTACCTGCTTTAGATTCTAAGGACCGGTTTGTGGAGCATGTAACCCGGCATATCCGTGCCATCACAAGACTGCTATGGAACAGCTTGGCCAATTAAATACATGTCTCTTTACTTTGTGTGCACCATTCGGTGGTTTAGTGGCGCCAGAGGGGGCTTCTACAGCGGAGGTAAAATAGACGCCAGGTATGCTGTTAGCGGTGGAACCTTAGCGGGTGCATACAGGTATTGAGAGGCTTTGTAAAGGCCTCGTAGTGATCTCCTGGCTGCACACCTAAGGAAGTGTGCATATGGCATAATAGAGGTTTTAGTCACCGACGGGTGATGAAATCACGACTTGTAGGTAAAGTGGTGCAACCTGTGCAGAGTGTAAAACTGTCTTGACAGTCATGCTCACGGTCACGAGCAAGCCTGGACTTATTCATGATTAGTTGGTTGTGGTTGGTTGGTTGGTAGTCAGGTGGTGGGAACCTGATGAGTTGGTGGCCAGGTGGTTGGAACCTAGTGAGTCTTGATGGCCAGGTGGTGGGAACCTGGTGAGCTGTCTCTTGGTTTGGGAGTTGTCATCACACTTAGTAAATAGGATGCTTTTGATATAAGTGTCTATATTAGGATTGCATAGATGCAGACCTGAGTTGAGCCTTTCTTGAATTTAGCCTGCTGAGTACGGTACTCATGCGCTTGCTTTTCCATATATTGTTGTTGCTCAGTGAGAAAGCCAAAGACTACATTGAAGATGGTGAAAAGAAGGTCGTGTTGCCACCAGTCGATTGCCTGTGGAGCGCCCAGGAGTCTTCTTCCACTGACGTGCTTTTACTCTGGTTTGTATTATTTAAAGTTGTTTCCTTTCGTTATAGAACTGTATCACTATATTGTTGCTACATGTATGATAAAACAGATCCTGGCATACATGTAGATTGCATCCGATTTATGTATATAAAAATCGGGTGTGACAAATAGCATGCTTCCGTAGGAATTAAAATAGTGTACGAAAAGATTAAATCAATACGTCCAATTTATTGAACAAAAGCCATGCTGGAAAAATGTTGAAAGGTTTATACACATAACATACAAAGAGCATACCAAGATTCAAGATTTATTGACATGCACAAAAAAACATTTTGTAAATTAACTAGTTTTCAGCATACTTAGGAAGAGTAGTTTAGTTGATGTTGGGACAAGAGTTTTCCACAACACAATTTTATTTAACCGGAGGTGCACAATTTTTGCCTTCGCTTATATGACGAAGCCCTTAGGCAAATTTACATCCCTCTTGGGTCATTGCCGAAGCCCTCATGCTGAATTCCGTCATGAATGTGCTGATGCTGAAGCCCTCAAGGGTGATTTGCGTCGTTGTAGTCCCGTGGTTGAGTGCGAAGTCGACCTTCTGGCTGAACAATCGAAGGATAGAATTCTAACTTCTCTTCTGTCAGCGCCGTGCGAAGTGTCTTCAGGTCCGTCGAGAATTCCGTTTTCCGTCCGGGAGGTTAATGAGGCTCGGGGCCCGAAATCCGTTGCCTGGAGCCGCGGGGGTGTGGTTCTATTTATAGGGCCGGATTGAGGGTCTTCGCATCTGATTTGTCGCGAGGCTTCGCCTTCTGCCAAAACCCTTCGCTGTTGGTTTTGCAGTGATTTCCTACCCTTCGCGTAGGGCAGCGTCATGAGAGGTATTTCCCCAACATTAGCCCTCAACGTACGAAGCATCTTGCTTGCTGGTGCTGAATAAGTTTCTTTACATTTTTGCTCTCTTGAATTTGTTTGTATTTTTTGCGGTACTTTTTCTTTTTTTGTCTTTTACCTTATGATCTGTCTTTTCGAATTTATGACCATGATCTTTCGGCTCTTTTCCCGATGACTCTGTGCTGGCTATATATGCCGGAGAGGCCTTCTCCTTTTCATTCCATTTCATGCCTCGTTTTCTTATTTTAACTTCGTTGTTGACTTCTGGTGCTTCGTCATGCCTCCGAAGCCTCATATTCGCCTTGCGGATCGTGAGTTTCATAATGAGTTTCCCATGTCATTTTGCACGGATTCCTTTTTGGATGACAATTTCACAGATGAGTGTGGTGGTCGTGCGATTGCCAGATCTCCAAAAGACGAGATCGTCTAATCCTGGTGACGAAGAGGCTGTAGTCTTTTGGGAGTTCTTCGTCTGTGGGTTTCGCATTCCTGCTCATGACTTCGTCAGCCGTGTTCTTGGTGCCTTTCGTCTTAACATCTCTCAGTTGACTCCCAATGCCATCATCATGTTGGCATCCTTCATATGGCTTTGCTCTTCTGAAAGTGTTTCTCCGAGTCTGTCTGCCTTCGTCGCATCGCATTGTCTTCATTTTCAGCCTACCGATGTTGTTTCTGACAGTTACGGAGTGGTGACGGTCGTTAAGTACCAACTTCGACCGCCAATATTCCTACAAATAAAGGAGAATTAGCATTTCTTATACGTATATTTATTTAAACTAATAAAGTTCCATGAGTTGTGGTAGATTTATTGATGCAGGTGTATTTCGAAGGAAAGGTGGACAAGGGCTGGATCAAACATCTCAACAAATTCAAAACTATAAATCAAGAGGCAATTGGACATGAAGAGAGATTTATTCAAATGACAAATTTGATATTGCCATGTCGAAGCCCTCGTCGAGATAGTCAAAATGGACTTTTGGTTTACCCAATTTGGAGTTTGGGAGTAGAAGTTATGCTACGAAGAAGATTTCAGCGAATGCTGAAAATAGTTGGCCGGCCGGCCTGGACTTGTCTCCAAATGGCCCAAGCTTCCTCCAGTGGGCTACATACACTCCAAAACATCAAGCCCAAGTGCCAATTCAGTGGGTGGACAACCAACATTCCAGAAGGTAGGCTTTTGGGCCTAAACTTGACGTTTACTCCACCATAACCAGACCGACTTCGGAACCGCCACCACGGAGCAATCCTAAGTGTCCATGGCGAAGGCGGTGGCCATCCAAGACAATCAATGGCCGGGCGGCCACCCCCCTAGGCCGGCCGGCCAGACTTGGCCCCTAATTTTCTCCACCGACTACCGACGTAACGTGCACGCTACTCTTGCTCATTTGGGGCTATAAATAGAGGAGTGATCGGCATTAAGAACACACACTAAGGAGAGAATTACACTCTTGCATTAGTTTTAGTCTCCAAGCTTTAGTGGAGTTAGGCTTAGACTAGAGCTACTCTAGTTCCCAAGTCCTCTTGGAGATTCTGGTATGGCTCTTGTATCATTTTCTCTTTTTGTGACTTATTCTATTTAATAGTATTATTCTTTTCATATAGTCTTGCCTTGGTTAAGCGTTCCTTGTTTGGTTGTGTACCCTTGGCTTGCTTATGTAATAGAGTAATGATAATCTTCCTATATAGTGCTAGTGTGATATTCATATGCTTGTTATGTGGGTATTACCAAGAGGACTGACGGTAGGGACATAATTGCCTTATTGTCACGTGTCCTAGTACATAGTATACCATGTATATACTTAGGTTTACATGCATTTGCATATCCAAGCATAGGTCCAATGATCTTTAGGATTATGCTCTAGATCCATATCATCGCCTAGGGGATTTAGAGTAATGTTTTAGCAATGTAAGCATGGTGCTTAGATTGGTAGAATACTTTGGATGCCCCGTGCCCCACGGATTGTTTGAGGTAGACGGTAGGTGGTGACAGCTCTGTCCGTCCTCGGTATCCCTTCACGTTCGGGTACGGCGTAGAGCTGTAGACCGGAGTCGCCTGGCAGACCAGGGGTAAGCCGGTGCCCAATTTGCTTGAGCGCATTTGCCTAAACCTGTTGTGTGCGTGCATGTGCATGTTGTATACTATGCGGTTGTATAATGAAGTACATAAGGAACTTAGCTCTTTTCTTTGTTCTCTCTCCACTTGGCTATGGATGTATATTAGAGTTGATCCTTTTTTTGTGTGTCACACTACCTATATATTATTGTTTAGCTTTGTATAGTCTTTGATCCATTTAAATGTAGACATCAACTTTGAGCATAGTACTCTCTTAACCATCATCTTCCCTGTGGAAAATATAAATTACGATACCTTGGAATACTCCCAGGTGAAATGCTACAGCGGTATTCTCCATGCGCTTGCGGATTTATCTGTGCCGTTGCCGGGGAAGACACTTGGTTTAGGAGTTTACAAATGCTCTTAGTTATATATGCAAATACATGTCATAGCCCATACAGGCTATCACTTGCTTGTTTTCTCTTCATGTGAAAACAGGGTAGTGCATGATGGATTCGAGTTGCCGAGAAACTGCACTAACAATCCGAAAGACCTATGGCAATCGAACTCGTCATAATGTCTTGCTCATCGGACTTAAAATAATGATGCCCTTGCCGACAGGAAAATCGGTAGTTATCTCATATTTGATTTTTCCAATTGCATATTTGGTTTTTTTAATTTGAATTTAATTGCATTTGCATGTTTGATTTTTCTAAAATCATTTTGCATCTTGGGTTTTTCCAACCATTTCCCCTTAAAAAAAGGGATTCGAGACATTTATTTTTGGAGAAAATAATTTTCAGGCATCGATTCTAGCTGAGCTTTGGCCAATCCTCCACTTCAAAAAAAAAAAAAATCAATGGAGGCTTTGAACCAAGCTTGGGGGGAGAGTCCCCATCAATGGGTCACCTGACATGACATGGCCGTTGTTAGCACTTTGTCTGCTTTCCCAACGGCCACTTGTCATTGTTCCTCTCCAAATATGGCCATCCAACTTCAAGTTTTACAAAAAGGCCGAGTGGTCATGTTTTCATACCAAATCCATTTCATTCACCACCCAAATGCCCTCGTCATCTTCTTTACTCTCATTTCTTCAAATTTTCTCAAATCCAACAAAAAGATTTCCCTCTTCTTTGTTTTGCATCTGCAAGTTATTCTCAAGCTTGGCAAGAGCAACCGACGAACGTGCTGATTTTAATTACACTAACATAACCCGTTCCAAGTTTGTTCTTGTGTGTTTTTGCTCTTTGTTGCAGCCACGAAGAAAGGAACCAAGCGGTTGTTGGCGCACCCAAGCAAGAACTAAGCATGGGGGGGAGATCACTTCCCCCACTGAGGTAACTTGTATCTTTCCTTTGTTTTCCGCATAAAAAAAGATAAAAAATAAAAAAATAAAATAAAAGTAGCTTTGTTTTCTATGCGCGATAAGAGTGTTTTAATTCTTTATGTTGAAATGAATAGTTGCTCTGTTTTATCCCTATTTTGTGCCTGTTCGCAACTTAGTACTCTCCCAATTTTTGAGTTTGTTGGCTGCACTTTTTATCTTGAACCTGAAACTCGTGGGTAGCAAAATGCATGATCCAAGTCTAGGTTGTTGTGAGTTATGATACGGTATAATAGAGCTGCTATGATCTTGTTCTAAATAGACTTAAATTCCAGAGAATTTTTTTTTCTTCTTCAAAATTATAAAACCCAAAGTTCCTCAATGATAAAAATTCCTACCAAAGCCATATGTTGATTTCATCGCAAAACCTCTATCCATATGGTGCTTGTCATTACATTGAGCTTTTTCAAAATTGTTGTGACCCTTGTCAGATGCTTGTCATACTTTTATGATCAAGATCACGTACACTCTACCATATACATATGCTTAACTTCTACACCGAAAGTTAGCATCACACCCCCCATTCCACAAAATAAATACTCCATATGCTTTATACTTCTCTCTCTCTCCAAGTATCATTGCAAAAGAGGAATGGCTATGTAAAAAAAAAAAAATCTTGCTCACTCAAGAAGAGCTTGGTAAAAAAAAAACAAAGAAAAAAAATGGATAGCCATTCCCTCAAACTTAACAAAAAGAGAGAGGAGGTATAAAAAAGGAGCAATCATTTTTCCACCATCATCCACATAACCACACACATGCACATCTTGATCAGATTGTATGACTTGCTTTCTCCTTGGATCCAGTCTTTTGATTTAGCAATATATGTGATGCAAGTTTGCCCTACTTTGCCCCTACCAAACCCCACATATAAAAACCTGTTAGAAGTAGGACGAAAAGAGGCAAAACAATGCCTTGGTAAGGAATCATACAAATTGAGCGATTCGAGAGAATCATTTGAGGAACTTTGTTTTTATTTGCAAAATGTTTTGAAAACCTCTGGAATGAAAGTTAACAAAGAATGAGAAAAGAGTACTCTACAAACCATTCTGTCTCTCAACCGCCCAAGGCAAGGAGAAGCAATCAGCCCCATGAGGACTAAGGGGAAGAGTAAGTTGCCATGCCGGCTTATTCAATTCAAGGTAGAATATTTTGTTGTACGTATGGTATTTTGCGGAGTAAGACATGGTAGCAACTCCTCATCAGCACAACCCAGTTTTTAGCTTTGTTCGGGACGAGCAAAGGTTTAAGCTTGGGGGGGGGGGGGGGGGGGGGGGGTTTGTTGACGGTCGTTAAGTACCAGCTTTGACCGCCAATATTCCTACAAGTAAAAGAGAGTTAGCATTTCTTATACGCATATTTATTTAAACTAATAAAGTTCCACAAGTTGTGGTAGATTTATTGATGCAGGTGTATTTCAAAGGAAGGTGGACAAGGGCTGTATCAAACATCTCGACAAATTCAAAACTATAAATTAAGAGGCAATTGGACATGAAGAGAGATTTATTCAAATGACAAATTTGATATTGCCAGGTCGAAGCCCTCGTCAAGATAGTCAAAATGGACTTTTGGTTTACCCAATTTGGAGTTTGGGAGCAGAAGTTATGCCACGAAGAAGATTTCAGCGAATGCTGAAAATAGTTGGCCGGCCGGCCAACCCCCTAGGCCGGCCGACCTGGACTTGTCTCCAAATGGCCCAAGCTTTCTCCAGCGGGCTACATACACTCCAAAACATCAAGCCCAAGTGCCAATTCAGTGGGTGAACAACCGACATTCCAGAAGGTGGGCTTTTGGGCCTAAACTTGACGTTTACTCCACCATAACTGCCCCCAGACGTGGACCGACTTTGGAACCGCCACCACGGAGCAATCCTAAGCGTCCACGGTGAAGGCGGTGGCCATCCAAGACAATCAATGGCCGGCCGGCCACCCCCCTAGGCCGGCCGGCCAGACTTGGCCCCCAATTTTCTCCACCAACTACCGACGTAACGTGCACGCTACTCTTGCTCATTTGGGGCTATAAATAGAGGAGTGCTCGGCCGATTAGAACACACACCAAGAAGAGAATTACACTCTTGCATTAGTTTTAGTCTCCAAGCTTTAGTGGAGTTAGGCTTAGAGTAGAGCTACTCTAGTTCCCAAATCCTCTTGGAGATTCTGGTATGGCTCTTGTATCATTTTCTCTTTTTGTGACTTTATTCTATTTAATAGTATTATTCTTTTCATATAGTCTTGTCTTGGTTAACCGTTCCTTGTTTGGTTGTGGACCCTTGGCTTGCTTATGTAATAGAGTAATGATAATCTTCCTATATAGTGCTAGTGTGATATTCATATGCTTGTTATGTGGGTATTACCTAGAGGACTGGCGGTAGGGACATAATTGCCCTATTGTCACGTGTCCTAGTACATATTATACCATGTATATACTTAGGTTTACATGCATTTGCATATCCAAGCATAGGTCCAATGATCTTTAGGATTATGCTCTAGATCCATATCATCGCCTAGGGGATTTAGAGTAATGTTTCAGCAATGTAAGCATGGTGCTTAGATTGGTAGAATACTTTGGATGCCCCGTGCCACACGGATTGTTTAAGGTAGACGGTAGGTGGTGACAGCCCTGTCCGTCCTCGGTATCCCTCCACGTTCGGGTACGGCGTAGAACTGTAGACCGGAGTCGCCTGGCAGACCAGGGGTAAGCCGGTGCCCAATTTGCTTGAGTGCATTTGTCTAAACCTTAGTTGTGTGCGTGCATGTGCATGTTGTATACTATGCGGCTGTATAATGAAGTACATAAGGAATTTAGCTCTTTTCTTTGTTCTCTCTCCACTTGGCTATGGATGTATATTAGAGTTGATCCTTCTCTTGTGTGTCACACTACCTATATATTATTGTTTAGCTTTGTATCTTTGATCCATTTAAATGTAGACATCAACTATGAGCATAGTACTCTCTTAACCATAGTCTTCCCTGTGGAAAATATAAATTACGATACCTTGGAATACTCCCGGGTGAAATGCTACAACGGTATTCTCCGTGCGCTTGCGGATTTATCTGTGATCGTTAAGAAATACCAACACGGAGTTATTAACTTTGAGGCTAGAGGACAAACCACACTTCCTGCTTATGGCCAGAAAAATCGAATGCCGACTGGATGGAAGCGGGGGTGGTTCTATGTTACTGTTGATGCTGGTAGTGGGCTTCGCAGCGTGATGAGACACCCGGAGTGGGTTTCCTTTCCTCAAATCCCCGAGATCCTAGTCAGAAGACTGCATGAGTGCCCTTCATCGAGTGTCAACCCATCTCAGCTGTCGAGATCTGGTCGAGGAATATATTTCTGCCAAGATTTTTCCTGTATCATCAGGCTGGACTTTGTATTTTACTGGAGATTTGCTTCCGAATGGCCTTCGTGCTATCGCCTTGTCGGGGAAGAGCCTACTGTTGCTGAAGTTGAGAAGATGGCAGCCAAACTTCTTGGTGGTTTGATACCCAAGGAGTATGAGGAGCGTCAGAAAGCAGGTCTCGGTGCTCGTCCTAATCGTTCTTTTCATGCCAGGGGACAAACTTATGCGGATTACCATGACCCCCATGATTTGGCTCCGAAGAGAAAACAAGCTTCGACTGCTGGCACTGGTAATTCGGGAAGACGTCGTGGTCCTTGGATACCTCCGCCGAATTACCCTTCGAAGAGACCCCGAAGAGATGCTGTGAAGCTGTTCCAATTAACTCTGCTCCTCCTGCTGATGATGGTGGGGCTTTGAGGTCCCGTGGTGATTGCAGTCGTCAGAATCCTGTGATGAGAATGGCTACCTATTTTTGAGGCTTCGATTCTTGACGAGGCCCCTTTGTTTCGTCCTCGGCAGAGGCGTAATAATCCTATTTTTAGCCTCAATCTTGGAATGAGAGATCTGCTGCCGGAAACTCGTAACTACGAAGATATTGTTAGGATGACTGCTGCTTTGGAATTTCCTGCTGACAGTCGAAGGTTAGCGAATTACCATGAAGGCCTTCTTTTTCAATCTCTTTATACTGAACGACGTAAGGTAAAAATTCTTTTTATTATATTATATATACTTTTTTTATATATATTGTTCTTATAATTTCTCGCTGCAGACGTTTCCCGCGCTTGGTGCTCTAGAAAGGCAAATGGCCCATATGCGAAGGCGCTTAGAAGATCACGAAGCTGAGCTTGGTGTTCTCCATCAGCGTTTTAAGGCGAAGCGCCAAGAATTTCGGAGGGAGTCCGAGGAAATATTGAAGTCATTGTTTGAGTCTTGCAAGAAGCTTAATGATAGACTCTCTTCTATTGGTTGCAAGCCTCATCATCTCCCCTCGGCAGATGCCTCCGCAGCTGAACTTTCTTCGTGGATCGGTTATCACTCTGCCTACCTTTCTGAGGCTTCGACAAATTTTGGATTGACTTCGGGGGTGGCAGGTATTCGTGAAGCTTTAGTTCTCCTGACTTTGTCCCGCAGAATGCTGGGGTGGATACTTCGTCTGCTGTCGACCAATGCTTCGAAAAGATGCGGGAGGCTCGGACCGCGTATCTGCTCTACTTGCTGCTTGTAAGGATCGTGTGACCGAGAGGGGGGGGGTGAATCGGTGCACTCTAGAATCTATTTCCAAACACTTACACCCAAGCAACTCCTAGCAAGTAGTTCTAGTAACAAGGTAAAGCACACTAAGGAGTATCCTTAACCTATATAGCTAGTGCATATAGATAACACAATCACACCACACTAGCAACCTAGCACAAGATAGAAAGAAAGCGGAAGACTTAAGCTAGGCAAGGCAAGGAACAAGATAACTAGAGACAAGGCAACCAAGATACTAGGCACACTAAGTAGAGTCCTTAGAGCTATTAGATAGGCTATAACAAGTAAGCACACGAGCAAGGCAATCAAGCAAGCCTAGTGAAGCTAGTAGGTACCAAGGTAAACACACAAGCAAGATAAGAGCGCAACTCAAGTACTACAAGCAATCATATGAAGAGCAATAAGTAAATGCGAGTAGTAAAGGAGAAGGGATAGAGAATGCTCATGATGTTTTCCCGTGGTCTCGGAAGGATGGCGCCTTCCCCTACTCCACGTTGGGTCACTCCCGCCGGAGTCTCGACCCCGTCCCTCCGCTCGATGGCGATCCCTCCTAGAGCACACTTCACCCTCCGAGTGAAGTCGCGGGCACGTCCCGCCGGGCTCGATCCCGGGTACTCTTCCGGAGGTAAGGCTCCGCACTTGATGCGTGCCAAAGGGCGCTCCACTAGTGATGCTTCTTTCGCACGGGAAGCTCCAAGACCGTGTACAAACTTGTGTTGACTTCCACAATCTCCTTGGACAGCTCAACACCGACGCCTAACCGGTCTAGGCCTTGCCATAGACCAAGAGTAACAGCCCTAGATGACTCTCTCAAGCCCACACTAGCCTAGAGATCAAAGGATGCAACTTGCTACTCTCTCAAGCACTAGGATCACTCCAAATCCCTCTCAAGTGCTTCACACTTCTTCCTCTTGGCTTCTTGGCAGCACCTCCCTTCTTTCCTGGGTCCAAGAGCACCTCAAAGAGGTAAACAACCGACTATATATAGGCCTCCAACCTCAAACTAGCCGTTGTCCAAAGTACCCAGTCTGCGTAGGGACCGTACAATAGACCGTATTGTCCGGTCTCCATTTGACCGTATTGTCCGGTCTCTACCAGACTGGCGTCCGGGGAGTGCTGTTCATCATCTCAGACCAGACCGTATTGTACGGTCCCTAGGACCGTATTGTCCGGTCTCCTTTCTTCATCAGCCAACAGAAACTTCTCCTTCTCTGTTGCTCTTCTCCTGTAAGACCGTATTGTACGGTCTCCATGACCGTACCATCCTCTCAATTGTCCGGTCTTCATTCTTCAACTTCCAGAAACTTCAGCTTCTCTGTCTGGATCTTCCAATAGAGACCGTACTGTCCGGTCCCTAGGACCGTACTGTCCGGTCCACTGTCCGGTCTCTATTCTTCCACTTCCAGAAACTTAAGCTCTTCTGTCTGGATTTCCTCTGTAGACCGTATTGTACGGTCTCCTTGACCGTACTGTCCGGTCCCTTCTGCCTTCGCAGCTTCGATCTTCTTCTTGATCTTCTTCTTCAACACTTGATCTTCTTGGTTCCTTCAACTCTCTTCTGCCACTCTAGCCCCTGAGAGACTCACCATGCATCCAATGATCTCTATAACTAGTGTGTACTAAGAGAACCACCTCGAACCCTCTTGATAGTCCGGTTTTTCCTATGGACTCAAGCTAACATCTAACCAAGCAACACCCGCTTGGATCTAGCATGTCCTTAGCCTTGATCCATGTCTTCTCCGCGACTCCATCAAGTCCGTTCTTGTGTAGATGAAGGCAACCAATCATCCTTGTCAATAAGTTCATGGTGTATTGGCGTTCACCACCAACGGACGAAGCTTTCTTCATATGTGACCTATAGGATCTCACAAAGAGTGTTAGTCACATTCATGGTTCTCATCCTATCACCAAAACATTCATACCTTGGGGTTTCCCTAGCTCCAATGGTCATGAAGCTTACAATCTCCCCCTTTTTGGTGATGGATGACAACCATGATAAAAATGATCGAGAAGATAAAGAATGTAATGACAAAAGCCAAGATAAAAGCGCAACTCGATCAAGACACTAAAACAACAAGTATATGATAGAGAGGTAGTTACCTTGTTGATTAGGTCGAGGCAAGTCATAGCTCAAAAGAAGTCACAAGTTAGAGCAAAAACTCATATCACAAGTGAATGAAAGCACATGGAGCTATGACAAGCAAAAGTTTGCAAGGGTTTACCTTCATACTTACTTTGTAGAATTCCGCTCCCCCTTGACAAGTGCACCAATCTCAAGATTGTGTGAAGATCGATCATCTTGATCACTTGATCTTCATTCGCGCACACTCCCCCTTGAGACGGCATTGCTTCTTCTTCATCACCTCAAGATTGTGCGAAGATCGATCGTCTTGATCACTTGATCTTCTCTTGTACAAACTCTCCCTTGAGGTGACATCTTCCAACTCATTCCGAACTCTTCTTCCCGTATTCTTCTCCGCTCGAACTCTTCTCCCCCCATATTCTTGCTCGATCATTAAGCCCAACTCTTCTCCCCCTTTGGCATCTATCATCCAAAAAGAAATCTTCCAAGGGAGAAAAGTTAGTGTAAATGTATGAGACGAGTGGGAAAATGAGTTACTTGATTTGGCGTGAAGCTCCCTCTTGATCCGTGATTCTCCATCTCCCAACAATTTCCCTACACACATTCTCAAAAGAATATTGTCTTGAAGTTCATAGGGGTTAGTTGATGATGATGGAAATGTATGAACCCTTAGACTTTGAGCCGCGCAAGTGGATTTAACCTTGGAGCTCAAAAATCTTGGTTCAATGGGCATGAAGCTCATATAGCATTGCTATAAATTCATCATAGGAGGTCATATACTCATATTGTGAATAAGCAACTCCCCCTAGATGGGTGCTCGGCGCCGAGACACTTATGCAATATGCAAGATGCAAATGCAATGATAAGTGTACAATGCATGATGCTATAAGGGTAAAACAAGAGAAAGCTAAGAGCGAAGTTACCAACAACAAGTTTTGAGCCCTCCATGAGCTTGATCACAACGAGCCATTCTTCAAAGCCTCGGGAGCCAAGTGCCACCAATCCCAAGCTTAACCCATGCTCATTGCTATCTCAAGAAGGTTAGTCGTCGGTCCTACAAAACAAGAAGAACACACAAAAACAACAACACAAACAAAAACAAGCAAAGTATATATACATATATACATATGTAAGCTCAAGGATATCAAGTGAAGTCGGAGAGGTCGAGAACATTAAGTTCTCCCCGGAGCTTACAAAAGGTCTTCTTGTCAAGTGGCTTGGTGAAGATGTCCGCCAATTGTTCATGAGTTCGAACACCAATCAATTCAATATCCTTCTTGGCCACATGATCTCGAATGAAGTGATGCTTGACTTCAATGTGCTTGGCATGGCCGTGATCACCCTTGTTGAGAGCCATATTGATAGCACTTTCGCTATCACAATAGAGAGGTACTTGCCCATAAGATAATCCATAGTCCAATAGGGTTTGCTTCATGTATAGGAGTTGAGCACAACAAGCACCGGCCGCCAAATATTCCGCCTCCGCCGTAGAGATAGCCACACAATTTTGTTTCTTGGAACTCCATGAGATGAGTGATTGTCCAAGAAATTGGCATCCACCGGAGGTACTCTTTCTACTCACTTTGCATCCGGCGAAATCCGAGTCCGCATAGCCAACAAGTCCAAAGTCCGAGCCTTTTGGATACCATAGGCCCATTGTAGGAGTACTCTTGATGTACCTAAGAATTCTTTTCACGGCACTCATATGGGACTCCTTGGGGTTAGCTTGATAGCGAGCACAAAGACACACACTAAACATGATATCCGGTCTAGATGCGGTAAGGTAAAGAAGTGAACCAATCATAGAGCGATAGAGTTTAGGATCCACCGTATACCTTTTACATCCACATCAAGAGGGACACTTGTAGCCATAGGTGTGTCGTAGGGCTTGGAGTCTTCCATGCCGAATCTCTTAAGAAGATCCCGAGTGTACTTCTCTTGGTAGATGAACGTGCCCTCCTTCATTTGTTTGACTTGAAAACCGAGGAAGACATGAAGTTCACCTATCATGGACATCTCAAACTCTTTCTTCATAAGAGCACGGAACTCATCATTATAGATTTCGTTAGTGGAGCCATAGATGATATCATCAACATAGATTTGACAAACAAAGAGATCATCACCAATATGCTTAGTAAAGAGAGTGTTGTCGATACTACCGATCTTGTAGCCCTTGGTGATGAGATGATCTCGAAGTCGTTCATACCATGCTCTTGGTGCTTGTTTGAGTCCGTAGAGAGCCTTCTTAAGCTTGTACACATGGTCCGGATGCTCGGGGTCCTCGAAGCCGGGAGGTTGCTCTACATAAACTTCTTCATTGATTAGTCCATTGAGAAATGCACTTTTCACATCCATTTGGTGAAGTTTAAAATCAAAATGAGAAGCATAAGCAAGAAGTGTTCTTATAGCCTCAAGACGAGCGACGGGGGCGAAAGTCTCGTCAAAATCGACGCCTTCAACTTGAGAGTAGCCCTTCGCCACGAGTCTTGCCTTGTTCCTCACGATTGCTCCCTTCTCATCTTGCTTGTTCTTGAAGACCCACTTAGCGCCAATGACATTGGATCGCTTGGGCCGCTTCACCAACTTCCAAACATCATTCCTCTTGAATTGTTGAGCTCCTCTTGCATGGATAGCACCCACTTGTGGTCTTTCAAGGCTTCCTCGATCGTCTTCGGCTCTAGGGTAGAGACAAAAGAGAAGTTCTCAACAATGTTAGCTTCATCAACATAATTAGGTTTATATTGACTTCTCCTAGTCTTTAACCCTTGAGAAGGACTCCCAATGATGAGATCACGTGAATGATCCCGAGCAATGGGTTTGTGCTTCCTTGAAGGTTCTTGTCGAGGAGGAGGAGGAGCCGGCGAAGTGTCTTGCGCATCTCTTGCGGCTTGCTCCCTTGAGATGTGAGTGTCTTGTTGTCGAAGAGGTGAACCCGAGCCATCATCTTGAGTTGAAGTAGATTGTGCTTGTTCTTGATTGCTCGGTGAAGCTTGGCTCGTAGATGCATGAGGTGGACTTGATGGCGCTTGTTGCGGTTCGCTTGGAGTAGCTTGACTCGAAGATGCTTGTTGCGGATCACTTGAAGGTGCTTGATGTTGTTCACTTGAGGGAGAGCTTGGATTCACTTGAGATGTGCTCGTAGAAGGTCCACTTGATGAAGTTGTTGGAGGAGGTGTCGGAGGTTCATCTTCACGAGGAATAACTTCACCAATGGGCATGTTCTCCAAAGCTTCCTCCACGGGTTCATCACCTACAATATGAGAAGAAGGAGGGTCTTCTTGAGACCCGTGAGATTCATCAAATTGCACATCATAGGTTTCTTCAACAAAGCCGGTAGAGGTGTTGTAAACCCGATAAGCCTTAGCCGAGCCCGAGTAACCGACAAGAATGCCCACATCGGTCCTCTTCTCGAACTTGCCAAGTCTTTCCCTCTTCTTGTAGATGTAGCACTTGCAACCAAACACTCGGAAGTAGGCAACATTCGGTCTTCTCCCAACAATTACTTCATATGGAGTCTTGTTTAGCAACTTGTGATGATAGATCCGGTTGGAGGTATAGCATGCGGTGTTGATAGCTTCCGCCCAAAACTTCTCCGGAGTGTTGTACTCATCAAGCATAGCACGAGCAAGAGTGATAAGTGTCTTGTTCTTCCTCTCAACAACACCATTTTGTTGAGGAGTGTATGTAGCCGAGAACTCATGCTTGATGCCAATCTCATCACAATAGTCTTCAATGATAGAGTTTTTGAACTCCGTCCCATTATCACTCCGAATCTTCTTGATGCGATGCCCATACTCATTTTGTACTCTTCTAGCAAACTTCTTGAATATCCCAATTGCTTGTGCCTTGTTCTCAAGAAAGAATACCCAAGTATATCTTGAGTAGTCGTCCACTACCACCAAGCAATAGAGATTCCCACCAATGCTCACATAAGTTGTAGGCCCGAAGAGATCAATGTGTAGGAGCTCAAGAGGTCTTGAAGTTGACAAGAAATTCTTGGACGGATGAGGTGAAGCCACTTGCTTTCCGGCTTGGCATGCACTACATAGCTTGTCCTTCTCAAAGGTGACATCCTTGACTCCTCTCACTAGCTTGTTCTTCATCACACGCTTGAGTTGACCCATACCAATGTGAGCAAGCCTCCGATGCCATAGCCAACCTAGAGCGGACTTAGTGAAGAGACAAGTGCTAGGGGCAACAATGTTAGTCTCAAAATCAACAACATATAGATTATTATGACGAAAGCCCTTGATAGTGAGACCCATAGCATCATTATGAAGAACCACCCCATTAGCATCAAAGTTACAAGAAAAGCCAAGATCACATATTTGAGCAACGGATAGAAGATTGAAGTTTAGGGACTCAACAAGCAATACATTAGAGATAGAGAGGTCATTTGAGATAGCCACCTTACCAAGACCTCTCACCTTGTGCTTGGAGTTGTCGCCAAATGTGACCTTGTCATGATCTTCATTTTCTTCCAAGTTGGTGAAGATTGATGAAGTACCGGTCATGTGTTGAGTGCACCCACTATCCAACACCCAATGTTTGCCACCAATCTTGTAGTTCACCTTGGAAGTAGCCATCAAGCAAAGAGGAGGGTTAGTATCATGAGAATCAATTGACATATCATTTACCTCTTGCTTCCTCTTGATGTAGGCCATAGGGACTCCATTTAGAAAATCCAAGTCCAATGCATCCAAGGCGTCAATCATTGCCTTGGTGACTCCATTGTGTCTCCACATGGTCCGATCAACACCCATGTGTGTGACATGAGTTCCAAGTTGAAGACCTTGAAACCTTCCCACATCTCCACTAGCATTGAAGTACTCAAGAATGTTGTAGATTTGATTCTCATAGGATAGTGCCATCAAGATCATGTCCTTGAGAGTCATACCACTAATATCATCATTGAGATCATTTAGAATGTGGACCTTCCTATTGTATGGTATCATAGAGATCACCGTGTGAATAGCATGCTCATCACTAATCTTTTCTTCTCCTTCAAAAGAGTTCACTCTAGCCACCAACACAAGAAGTCTCTTCCAACAATCAAGCCAAGACTCTCCATCTTCCCTATAGAACACATCATACATGTCGAAGAGGTGATAGTGAGGCCGATCGGCAAGATCCGGCTCATACAAGATATAGTATTCTTCAAAGAGGGATGGCAAGACTTCTTTCTTCATGTGGCATTCCTTGATTGGCTCCGGCTCATCATCACTAGCACTTGAATAGTCATCATCACAATAGAAAACCGGAACTCTATCATCTTCTTCTTCTTCCTCATCATCACTTGGGGTCTTGAATGTGTTAGAGAGCAAAGAGCGAGCCCTTCTTCTTGTGACGATCTCAATGATTTGCTCAATTGAATATGACTCAAGCTCAAAGCTCTCAAACTCAATGTGATCACCATACTTGTCCTTCGGGAGAGCATCAAGAAACCTTCTAAGACCTTGACCCTTAGTGACTATCCAAAGCTTGTTCTCATTTATCCTCTTGATGAGAGAATCCATCCGAAGAGCAAACTCAACAAGATCTTCATTCGGCTCCATAGAGATGTGATCCAACTCATCACATAGCTTGAGATATCCATCCTCTTGATCCCGAGAAGAAGAACCTTCACCAACACGAGATGATGATTGAGCTTGGGGTAGAGGTTGAGCTTCAATGTGTTGATCTTCACTTGCATGAGAGATATCCTTGCCCTTCTTGATATCCTCCTCAAGAGAGGAAAGAACAGCAACCACCTCATCATAGGGCATGTTCACAAACTCATCCATTCGAGCAAAAGCAAGAATACCAAACCGCGAGAGTGGTAGAGATCGGATAAGCTTCTTCACAACATGCTTGTGCATAATAGATGGATAGCCTCGTGACATGAGTTTCCTAGCAAGAACATACAAGCGAGATGCGAAGTTAGTGATATCCTCATTATCATTCAAAACAAGCTCATCATACTCATCACGCACATGATAGTAGGAAAAATCATTAAGCACACAATCATAAGGCTCAATCAAGGTAGAGGCGATGGAAGTGTTAGAAACGTCATCATGAGTGGACTCCATTTTCCCACACGCAATCCCGGTCACGACTCAAGGCGGTAAAGCCCTAATAATGAGCACTTGGCTCTGATACCACTTGTAAGGATCGTGTGACCGAGAGGGGGGGGGGGTGAATCGGTGCACTCTAGAATCTATTTCCAAACACTTACACCCAAGCAACTCCTAGCAAGTAGTTCTAGTAACAAGGTAAAGCACACTAAGGAGTATCCTTAACCTATATAGCTAGTGCATATAGATAACACAATCACACCACACTAGCAACCTAGCACAAGATAGAAAGAAAGCGGAAGACTTAAGCTAGGCAAGGCAAGGAACAAGATAACTAGAGACAAGGCAACCAAGATACTAGGCACACTAAGTAGAGTCCTTAGAGCTATTAGATAGGCTATAACAAGTAAGCACACGAGCAAGGCAATCAAGCAAGCCTAGTGAAGCTAGTAGGTACCAAGGTAAACACACAAGCAAGATAAGAGCGCAACTCAAGTACTACAAGCAATCATATGAAGAGCAATAAGTAAATGCGAGTAGTAAAGGAGAAGGGATAGAGAATGCTCATGATGTTTTCCCGTGGTCTCGGAAGGATGGCGCCTTCCCCTACTCCACGTTGGGTCACTCCCGCCGGAGTCTCGACCCCGTCCCTCCGCTCGATGGCGATCCCTCCTAGAGCACACTTCACCCTCCGAGTGAAGTCGCGGGCACGTCCCGCCGGGCTCGATCCCGGGTACTCTTCCGGAGGTAAGGCTCCGCACTTGATGCGTGCCAAAGGGCGCTCCACTAGTGATGCTTCTTTCGCACGGGAAGCTCCAAGACCGTGTACAAACTTGTGTTGACTTCCACAATCTCCTTGGACAGCTCAACACCGACGCCTAACCGGTCTAGGCCTTGCCATAGACCAAGAGTAACAGCCCTAGATGACTCTCTCAAGCCCACACTAGCCTAGAGATCAAAGGATGCAACTTGCTACTCTCTCAAGCACTAGGATCACTCCAAATCCCTCTCAAGTGCTTCACACTTCTTCCTCTTGGCTTCTTGGCAGCACCTCCCTTCTTTCCTGGGTCCAAGAGCACCTCAAAGAGGTAAACAACCGACTATATATAGGCCTCCAACCTCAAACTAGCCGTTGTCCAAAAGTACCCAGTCTGCGTAGGGACCGTACAATAGACCGTATTGTCCGGTCTCCATTTGACCGTATTGTCCGGTCTCTACCAGACTGGCGTCCGGGGAGTGCTGTTCATCATCTCAGACCAGACCGTATTGTACGGTCCCTAGGACCGTATTGTCCGGTCTCCTTTCTTCATCAGCCAACAGAAACTTCTCCTTCTCTGTTGCTCTTCTCCTGTAAGACCGTATTGTACGGTCTCCATGACCGTACCATCCTCTCAATTGTCCGGTCTTCATTCTTCAACTTCCAGAAACTTCAGCTTCTCTGTCTGGATCTTCCAATAGAGACCGTACTGTCCGGTCCCTAGGACCGTACTGTCCGGTCCACTGTCCGGTCTCTATTCTTCCACTTCCAGAAACTTAAGCTCTTCTGTCTGGATTTCCTCTGTAGACCGTATTGTACGGTCTCCTTGACCGTACTGTCCGGTCCCTTCTGCCTTCGCAGCTTCGATCTTCTTCTTGATCTTCTTCTTCAACACTTGATCTTCTTGGTTCCTTCAACTCTCTTCTGCCACTCTAGCCCCTGAGAGACTCACCATGCATCCAATGATCTCTATAACTAGTGTGTACTAAGAGAACCACCTCGAACCCTCTTGATAGTCCGGTTTTTCCTATGGACTCAAGCTAACATCTAACCAAGCAACACCCGCTTGGATCTAGCATGTCCTTAGCCTTGATCCATGTCTTCTCCGCGACTCCATCAAGTCCGTTCTTGTGTAGATGAAGGCAACCAATCATCCTTGTCAATAAGTTCATGGTGTATTGGCGTTCACCACCAACGGACGAAGCTTTCTTCATATGTGACCTATAGGATCTCACAAAGAGTGTTAGTCACATTCATGGTTCTCATCCTATCACCAAAACATTCATACCTTGGGGTTTCCCTAGCTCCAATGGTCATGAAGCTTACACTGCTACCTTAGCTATCGCGGATGAAACGGACGCTTCGGGGGGTAAGGCGGAGGCTTCGGGTGATGGCGATGCTCAAGAAAGAGTATCTCCGAGTAGGGACGACCACGTCTTCGTCGGATGACGACGATTCTCTAGGTTCCATCCCTTCGGGGGGTGATGAAGGTGCTCAGAGGGTTGTGCCTTCGGGAAATGACGACGGAGCGAGTCAATGTGGGGTAGATGTCCCATCTTGTTTTTCAGGCATTTGTTTTAGTGGAATGTACTTAGAAACACTTTCTTTTCGCTGTTTCGCATTTCGCTAATGTATTATTTTAAACCTTGACTTCGGTTTTGTGTGATATTAGGATGCCTCTCTGGCTTGTCTTTCGTATTGATTTCCTGCCTCGTGGCTATTTTCGAAGCCTTGTTTTGGCTTACTTCGTTGTCGTTTGTATACCCCTTCCTTTAGAAGTATGCATTCGACTGAGGAGTGTTAGGTCTCTTTTGCCTAAAACATCCTCTTTTCTTTATTTATGCCCTCTATTTTTTGGGCGAGTCTTTTATGATGTAAATTACTTGACTCGGTTGCGTCTTTGCAGTAGAGTTTTTAAATCTACCCCTTCGTGAGGGGTGAAAGTCATGCTTGGAAACTTTCGGTTTCCTGGGACAATATTTATTCCTTTCAGGTTCTGCCTCGTTAAAAACCTTGCACCCTGCGAAGGGTTTCCCAATTCAAGGAAAAGAGTACAGACCGTCTTTTTACAGTTTATACTTGGTATTTCTTAAGCTTTTCCACATTCCACGTGTGGCTTACTTCTTCTCCTTCTGAGCTCAATAGCTGAAATGCTTTCTCATTTGCAGTCGCCTTCGCAATATATGGTCCTTCCCATTTGCTTAGTAGCTTTCCAATAGTGCTTTCATTCGGCTTTCTTCGGAGAACCAGGTCTCTGATGCGGGGTGGTCACCCGATCTTCTCGTCGTAGGATCTAAGGATAACTTGACCCGTGCAACCTGACGAACCGATGGCACCAACAGCTGCTAGAACAGCCACCTGTGACAAATGATTTCGCCCAACCACACGATTTGGTCGATGCCTTACCTGAACCACGCAAAGGTAGAGGCGATGCTCTTGCAAATCACAAGGAAACACAAGAACAAGTGGTAGAGAACAACTCCCAATCCTCAAGGGGGCAGCTATGGCACAACCCTAAGGACAAGAGCACTTGGCTTCTCTATTTTCTTTTTCTCAAATTCGTAGTTAGGGTTTCCACCAGGGGTACAGGTTCTATTTATACTAGGAACATCCCTCCTAGCTGGGCACTTAAGTTACACAGTTCTGGAAAAGAAACACAAATGTTCAGATCGGACAGGTCCGACCCATAAAAAGGAACACACGGTTTTTGTGACAGTCTTCACCAAAAAGGCCATATCTCCCTCCACACATCTTCAAATGATGAACGGTCGGATGCATTGGAAACTAGACTTCAAGACGCTTCTAGGAGTGTATGACACTCATGCCCAAACTTTCAGGATTGGTACAGTTCTCAGCTTGAACATTGGACACATAATTCTGTATGTCTTCAGAAACAGGTCTCACCAAAACTGGGATAACTCCTTCCCCGCGGCTCCAATGAAGGCTCCGTTTGTTTCATATGAAAGTAGACTTGACAAGCTTTCCATCCATATATAACGTGAGATGGAACCTTACAGAATGGTACAGAACTCATCATGAAGTTGAAAGTCCAGATCCGCACATCAGCACGTCCAGAAGTTGGGAGTCCACATCCAGAAGTCCAGAAGTTGAGAGTCCAGAAGTCGGAAGTCCACATCGGCCTCAAGAGTCAACATGATCTTCAAACCTAAGGATAAGTAATGTATCTCCGTTAGGTAATACATGATTCTTAGAAGAGGTAAGTTCACAATCATTAAGGAATAGATTCACCTCTTGTTGTAGCTGTTTCACCCTTGCCCGAGTTAATGGCTTCTTGTAAGTGTCGATGCGGTGCTGACCATCATGCTTATCCTTGATCAAGGTAAGGTCAGGAGAGATGTCCTCATCATCCTCCCCTTCTTCAAAAAGAGTCGACCTCGACTCTGACTCCTCATATCCATGGAATGGAGACAAATCAGCAACATTGAATGTGTTGCTCACTGCATAATCTTCTCCTGGGAGCTCAATCTTGTAGGCATTATCATTTATCCTTGCAAGGACCTTGAATGGCCCATCTCCACGGGGCAGCAACTTGGATTTTCTTTTCTCTGGAAATCTGTCCTTCCGAAAATGCACCCAAACAAAATCACCGGGCTTAAAGATCATCTTCTTGCGGTTCTTATTTGCTTTCATAGCATAATACTCAGATTTCTTCTCAATCTCTTGCTTGGTCTTCATGTGGATTTTCTTCACATATTCAGCCCTCTTGGAGGCCTCTATATCTCTACGCTCTTGAAGGGGAAGTGGCAGCAAATCAAATGGTGTGATTGGCTTGAAACCGTACACGACCTCAAGTGGGCACATTTGTGTTGTAGAGTGGACTGCCCTATTGTATGCAAACTCAACATGTGGCAAGCAACCTTCCCACTCATTTAGATCCTTCTTGATCATCGCACGCAGCAGCATGGACAATGTACGATTCACCACCTCCTCCTGCCCATCAGTTTATGGGTGACAGGTTGTTGAAAACAGCAACTTTGTCCCAAGCTTGGCCCACAAAGTCTTCCAAAAATAACTCATGAACTTCACATCACGGTCTCAAACAATGGTCCTAGGCACACCACCTAGTCTCACAATTTCCCTGAAAAACAAGTTAGCTACATGCGACGCATCGTCGCTCTTATGACAAGGAATGAAATGTGCCATTTTTGAGAACCTATCCACTACAACAAAAACTGAATCCCTCCCCTTCTTCGTTCTTGGTAATCCCAAAACAAAATCCATGCTAATGTCTTCCCAAGGTGCATTTGGGACAGGGAGTGGGGTGTACAAACCGTGGGGGTTCAGTTTTGATTTGGCCTTATGACAAGTGGTACATCGCTGCACCAACCTCTCCACATCACGTCTCATCTTCGACCAATAGAAGTGATCACTTAGTAACAAGTATGTCTTTTCTCTCCCAAAGTGACCCATCAATCCTCCCATGTGTGATTCCTGCAATAAGAGCAAACGAATGGACGAATCTAGAACACACAACTTGTTAGCTCGGAACAAGAAACCATCATGCACATGGTACTTGTCCCACCCTTTCCCATCTTGACACTTCATGTATGGTTCTGCAAAATCATGATCAGCAGCATATAATTCCTTCATACTCTCAAGCCCCGGGACTTTGACCTCTAGTTGATTAAGCAAAACACTCTTTCGAGATAAGGCATCAGCAACAACATTTTCCTTCCCTTTCTTGTACTTGACAACATAGGGAAAAGACTCTATGAGCTCGACCCACTTGGCATGCCTATGGTTCAGTTTTGCTTGGCCCTTGAGGTATTTCAAAGCCTCATGATCAGAAAGAATGATAAACTCTTTAGGCCAAAGGTAATTGTTGGTCGTTTGTACGCACCTACTTATATACAGCAAGTGGACGGTGTACAGTTGTAGCACTTTCCCTTAGAGTATTCTAAGGTTTAATGTCGAACCACAGAGAACAAGCGGAACTTAAACTATTATCTAAACTACTAAATTAATTAAGCAGAAGTGTGTGTGAAAAGGTTGATTAACCACTTAGAGATGAAAAAGCCTGCGGTTGTAACAAGGTTATAAAAGGATTCTCTCCTATGGTTTGTGGTACTGGCATGCAACTCGATTATTGTTCAATTGATAGGTTTGGTATTTTACAAGACATGGTGGTTTCGTTCGTCCCGATCCTGTCACGACAAGGGTTAATAGCTCTCCACTGGTTTCTTGCACTATGTGATAATCACATATTGATCAGATACGAAATAAAAACATCACATAGACCGAACACGTCAAAAGAGTATCGTAAGTGTGAGAGTTACATAACAAGATTTCCCTCGCCACGGAGAGAATATGAGATCTACTCACGCATCATACTGCAACACATATACATGGCTACAATAGGACGCGGAATTTTGGCGTGGACCCACAGGTGCCGATCGGCACGGCTGCGTGCCGGTCGGCACAAACTCCCTTTTTGGTGGTGATGATCGGTGATCGCCGCCTTCACCGCCACAACCTTCAACCTAGGTCAAAACTTCTATCTCCTTGTTGTCTCCCCTCGTTTCACGACCAAGATCTCCTGTTTATAGTTCCTCTCAGTTATGGGCTGGACTTCACCGACTCCGACTCTGATATTTTATCTGGGCTTCATATTCTCCGAGTGGGCTTCATATTTGGGCTCGACCTCTGTTGTGCTGGTCGGCACAGGCCCTATGCCGACCGGCACGAAGTCCAATTTCTCCATCTTTGGCTTCCAGCAGCTTTTTATCCGTAGTTTCTCTATTTCCACCTTTTTCCTGCAAATCCTTCCAAACACACAGAAACTATGCATATATATAATAATAGGGTTAATTGTTAGCAATAATGACATAATAAGGTATCAAAAACACCATATTTGTCATATAAAATAGGTGCCTAGAAAGCGCCAACAGCTCCCCCACACTCAAATCATTACTAGTCCTCGAGCAATACAAACCAAGGAAATCATCACCGTGCTTTCATCAAGCTAAGAAGCAAAAACTCTCACAAATCTTGGACTTAGCTAATGTTAATCATCTCGTCAAATTAGTATCCCTCCACAAGACTTTCTTTTAATTTTGAAAACAATTTCACCTCAAAACTTGAGTCGACCAAATCAATCACAAGGCTTTTCTCAAACAAATATTTTTGTCTCCCTTCATATCACGTAGGATGAATGCAAAAGGCTTCAGATTCCACTCAATCACTCAAAGGTGTTTCCTTCCCTCTCCTATTCTATAATATAAGGCTCTTTTGTGGATCTCGGAGAGTAGTATAACCAAATTGAATCGAAAGAACAACTAAGTCAGCAATCTGCTCAATCATGCCTTCTAAAAGGGAGTTTTCATCATGAGAATACAGAATATAAGCACAAGGATTAAGGAGAATACGAAATAGATGAGAATTAATGAGATAGAATTAGGATAGGATCAAGCTTGAAGTATATACAGATCTTTGAAAATTTTAACTCTTCCTGCAGTCTACTTCCTCTGATATTCATTTTCCTCTTTCTTTTTGACCTTTTTTTCTTTATTTTTCTCCTGTGCCGATCGGCACCTGTGTGTGCCGGTCGGCACCTGACCCATTTTCTTCTTTTTTTCTTCCTTTTCTTCTTTTCCTTTTATTTCAGACTGCTATCAGAGCATGTTTTGAATCGAAATCTGTCTGAACTTCACATTTGCTTGTAGGTTGTATCAAGGAGGAGGGAGAAACAACGAAGTATCGGTTTTTGGATAGAAAGAATTTGATGATAGATGGCTAGCAAACTGAGATGAACAAATGAAACTTCTCCCTTCTAGCTTAGTCGTAATCAAGAGCAAAGAGTTGACAAAGACGTCTTCCTATCAAATGGCTTATGTGTAGGCCTCTCTCATCTCATTTGGCTTAGTGTAAGGCACAATATCAAATCTTCAGCCACAAGCTTCAACTATGATGATAGAAGGGGTTTTCGAAAAGTGAGAATATAAAGCCAAGCGATTATTCAATAAACTCAAGTAGATTGGCAAAACGATCGTCAAAAATAAAATCAAGAATATGAGGTAACATCGATTTGACAACTAACACTAACTTTATTCAAGACCTTGCAATCATTCTTGACCTCGAAGCTTAACTAAGCACATCATCTCAAAGACTCTCTAATAAAACCATGCTAAACCATGCTAACTCAAACCATGCTAAACCGAAACAAACGACCTTAAGAAGTGTAAGGGCGAATCCCCCACACTCAAACCTTGCAATGTCCCTATTGCAAAAGAAAAACAACTAGACCAACCTAATCTGAGATGCCATGCCTCCTCAACATACTAAAGATGCTTCGAATGTTCTGCATGAGGAAAGAGTAATCCGCAGCGGCCATGCTCTCCATGTCATCGATTCGTAAATCAATGTCCCGTTGGTACCTATGGCATCTTTTCATGTCATAATAAAGACGTTCGATGTTTCTTCTACGGATTGGGCAACAGTTGGTGGGACGATCATGACGCTCATCTTGCAGGGGCGAGTTTCTGTTAAATCCCCTAGGTGCCGGTCGGCACGGGGTACGTGCCGGTCGGCACGAGCCACCATTCGTCTGATGACGTGTCCCTGCACTTCCCTGAGTTCCTGAAAGGCTTCCTGTAGCTCCTCCTGCACTAGGTGGTTCGGCATCAACAGGTTCTGGCTCGTCTTCCACTGGTTCCTCGGGATCTTCTTCCGGATCCTCCTCGGGATCTTCTTCCGGATCCTCCGCAACAAGATTAGCTAATGGGTGTTCATGCTCAGGTGATGTCTCTATGTAGCACACCAATTCCGAGGTATATCTTGCTCGTGGCTTTGTAGAAAGACGAACGGAACGCCGAACTCCCTCTATTTCTTTTGATCTCTTCGGCTCTGGCTCATCATCAGAGGATTCATCATTTATCTCTATGAAATCAACAACCTTGACCTCGTGCCGGTCGGCACCATCGCTGTGCCGGCTGGCACGGCTGTCGTTCTTTGCAAAATACACTTCTAAATCTGCGAGGTTGCGTGCTCTTCTCCTTGCAGCGTTGTCCTTGTCAATACGCCTCTGAATTTCATCATTGATCTCTTTAGGGGTCATGCGCCCTTTGGCGACGGGGAATCCATCATAACAAACGAAAGTCGCAGGGATGCATTCAGGATCAGCTAGATAATTCTCAATCTGCCTTTGATGGTCTTTTTGACAGTAAAAACACTTACATCCAAAACCTCTGGTGTTCTTGTGCATCATCTTCTCTTGTAGATCTTCCCAGACAGTCAGGACACGTGGAAGCTCACTGTGCCGATCGGCACCTGATGCGTGCCGGTCGGCACCGCCTTCAGGAATCCTTCCATCATTAAGCCGTGACCTATGGATGGCCAGAAAGCAATCTCTGTCTATCTCTTCCTTCTCGCTATCAGTAAGGATTGATTCAAAGGCCATAAGATCATCATATGTGAAAGGACGTTCTATAGCGAGAAGTCTATCCATTGTGTACCTATCAGAGACTGGTGTGTCATCATCAACCTTGGATTTACCTTTGCGTACTAAAACCTCCCTGATCTTCTTCCGGAGGGCTTCATCCATCTCCTTCTTCTCCCGGTTGAACGCATCCGCTTCACTCTTGTACATCAATCGTTGCTTCAAGTGAGACCAGACAATCGGATCTTCCTCGGTGGGGTTAAGGCTCCTGTCGCTCTCCCATGGCAGAGTCGGGCTCATTGGTGAAAGTCCGCTGTTGCGCCGATCGGCACCGTCACTGTGCCGGTCGGCGCAGGCGTGCCGGTCGGCACTGGAGCCGTGCCGATCGGCACCGTCTCCCCCGCTGCCAAATCCGCCGCCTTGCATTGCTCTCTATTCTAGGGTTTCGGTGGAAACTCTGGTGGCGCTCGATTTTTGATGATGAGATCCGAGACGACTCCTTAATATATATATATCCTTAATTCTCGTGATCCAAACGGACTCTATCTCTTAAATTTGGAAGTCATCGAAGCATGTCTTGGAGGAAGGGCAAAAACTGACTCAAAAACGACACGGACTCCCCCGTGCCGGTCGGCACGGAGGCAACTTTGCCTTGCACGACTCAATAAAATCAAAGAAACAGAAAACACACAGAAAGAAAACAGCAAAAACAACAGCGCTTTTGTTTTACGTCGTTAAGCTCGACCACCCAATCACTTAATCGACATAATATATATCAAATGACTTTAACTCAAAAGTGTCGGGTTCAAGATATACCTTAAGTCGTTGGCCATTCACCGTGTACGTATTTTGCTTCCCATACATGATGACAACAGCTCTGGAAGGAAGAACTTTATGAACAAGATACGATCCATCCCATTTGCTTTTCAATTTACCTTTACCGAACAACCGAAATCTTGAATTGAATAGTAGCACCCTATCTCCTTCGTAAAATTCCTTTTTCAATAGCTTCTTATCATACCACTTTTTTGTTTTCTCTTTATAGATGGCTGCATTCTCATAAGCCTTTAAGCGCATTTTCTCGAGTTCACTAATTTGAATCTTCCTTTTCACTATTGGCGTCTTGAATGCTGTGCAATAAGCCCAAAGTGCGCCATTCAATTTATTTGACCAATCCTTCCCTTCTCTTGTAACAATCTTCTCGAGAATTCCTTTCAACTGCTTATTAGATGTTTCTGCTTGACCGTTAGTCTGTGGATGATAGGCTGTTCCAATTCGATGCTCGATACCCACCTTCTTCAAAGTTTTAGTAAACTCATGTCCAGTAAAATGAGTTCCACCATCTGTTATAATAACTCTAGGAACACCATATCTTGGAAATATGTACTCATTCAACATTGTCTTGGATTAATTAGTTGTACTAGCTCGACATGGTATTGCTTCTACCCACTTTGACACATAGTCCACAGCAACCAAAATATATTCATAACCATGAGAATTAACAAACGGTCCCAGAAATCCATGCCCCAAACATCGAATATATCAACTTGCAAGTTATACTTCAAAGGCATAGCATTACGAGCATTAACATTTCCAATTCTTTGGCATTGGGGGCATGTAGCAACATACCTTTTCGCATCTTCATGCATCGAAGGCCAACAAAATCACTAGCCTATACCTTTGCTTGCGTTCGAAAGTGCCCATAGTGTCCACCATAATCAGATGAATGACACTTTTCCAATATGCTTTCGCGTTCGTCGCGAGGTACGCACCGTCGAACAGCTCCATCTTCACAATATCGGTATAAATAAGGATCATCCCATATGAATTTCCTCATTTCACTGACAATCCTCTTTCTTGAATTCTTGCTACAATCATTCAGCTTTCCTGTGAATCCATTTATGATGTCTTGCATCCATGATTCTCGATAATCCTTAACTCGAAAAAGTTGCTCTTGCGCCATGGCATCACCAATACATCCTTCCTTGTCCTCAATCACCAAACGAGATAGATGATCTGCTACTGAATTCTCAATCCCTTTTTTGTCTCGAATCTCCAAATCAAATTCTTGCAACATCAAAACCCAACGAAGCAATCGAGGTTTCGACTCCTTTTTAGAGACAAGATATCTAATAGCAGCATGATCCGTATAAACAATGACCTCAGAATTGAGGATGTAGGATCTAAATTTCTCAAATGCAAATATGACAGCTAGCATCTCTTTCTCTGTTGTTGTATAGTTAATTTGCGCTTCATTAAGAGTCTTACTAGCATAGTAGATAGCATGTACTTTACCTTCTTTTCGCTGTCCAAGAACCGCTCCTACTGCATAGTCACTTGCATCGCGCATAATCTCAAAAGGTAAATTCCAATCCAGAGGTTGCATAATAGGTGCAGAGCATAAGGCTTCTTTCAACTTCCGAAACGCGGCAAGTTTTCATCATTCATCTCAAATTCGACGTCCTTTTGCAGCAATTCTGTCAATGGCTTAGCAATCTTTGAATAATCCTTGACAAATCTGCAATAAAAATTTGCATGTCCAAGAAAACTTCGCAGAGTCTTAAGATCAGTAGGTGGTGGCAGCCTTTCAACTGTTGATATTTTAGCTTTGTCGACCTCAATGCCTCGGTTAGAAATAACATGCCCCAAGACAATACCTTCGGTTACCATGAAGTGACATTTCTCCCAATTAAGAACTAAATCAACTTCTACGCACCTCTTTAGTACTTTTTCTAAATTTGCTAAGCAATGATCAAAATCAGTACCATGAACATAGAAGTCATCCATAAATACATCCATAATGTCTTCAATGAATTCGGCAAATATAGCATTCATGCATCTCTGAAATGTGGCTGGTGCGTTGCAAAGACCGAATGGCATTCGTCGATAGGCATAAGTTCCATAAGGACAAGTGAAAGTGGTCATATGCTGATCTTCAGGTCTAACAGGAATTTGAAAGAAACCACTATAACCATCGAGGTAGCAAAAATAAGAGTTCGTGGCTAACCTTTCGAGCATATCATCAATGAATGGTAACGGATAATGGTCTTTCTTTGTAGCTGTATTCAGTTTCCTGTAATCAATGCACATTCGCCATCCTGTAATTGTTCGCTGAGGGATCAACTCATTATTCTCATTAGGTACCACTGTGAGTCCTCCCTTCTTTGGTACACAATGCACTGGACTCACCCATTCACTATCAGCAATAGGATAAATCATTCCTGCATTAAGAAGTCTCAGCACTTCTTTCTTTACAACTTCCTTCATGCCTTCCTTCAACCGTCGCATGCCTTCAACAACTGGCTTCGCTGATTCTTCAAGGTTGATCTTATGTGTGTAAAAAGCTGGGCTTATTCCTTTGATGTCATCAATACTATATCCGATGGCTTTCTTGTATTTCCTCAGAACAGCAAGCAATCGCTCTGTTTCTTCTTTAGTCAAAGCATTGTTGACGATGACTGGATAAGTTCTATCTCCACCTAAGTATTCATACCTCAGACCGTCAGGAAGCGGCTTCAGTTCTACTTCTGGTGCTGTACCAGGATCCAGATTACCCAAAGGCTCAAATTTAGGATTTTCACCTCTGTGCCGGTCGGCACCAGAACCGTGCCGATCGGCACAGCCTGTGTGCCGGTCGGCACCATCTTTTATCTCCACCTCTTCCCTGTCTGATTCTTCAAACAGTTTATTCAACAGATCTGAGTATCCTGTACTGATTTCTTCATCTTTTTCTGAAAAGAATTCCTAGGGAGAGGTTGGGTCTTCACTCTCTTCCGTGACGAGTGGGTCTTTGAATTCAAAGAGGACTTCCTCTCCACCCAGAGTCAATTTGAGGTGCCCTTTTCCAGCATCAATAACAGCTTGTACAAGCTTCAAGAAAGGTCTTCCCAAGATAATATCTTCAACTCCAACCTCACCTTTATCGAGAACAAAAATATCCATTGGTATAGCGTTCCTTTTTACCTCAACATTCATATCCTTGATAACTCCCAGTGGTTTAGTTCTCCTTCCATCAGCCATGATTAGCTCAAGCTCGGTTCCTAGCAATCTTCCTTTTATGTCGAAAAGGCATATCCATGAATGCTTCATACGTCATCAAACTGACGCGGGAACCAAAATCACATAGTGCTTTAGGAAAGCTTCTATGCCCGATTTCGCACGGTATGTGAGGATCAACTTCTGTTCCTTCTGTAAGGCCAACTGCATATACTCCGCATAATCCTTCATACGGCGACGGGACAAAGCAACTATCAAATAGCTTCTTTGCTTGTTGAACCTCCATCTGATCAATTTCCATATCGTCCTTATACAATTTTCCCAATACTTCGCCAATGATAACATTGTCCAGTATTTCTGAAGTTCTAGTGTCTTTAGGGAAGTTATACTGAACTCCTGTAGTAGAGGCATACCTTGGGTCATATGTCCTCCTCATACTTAGCAGATTTGAGCTGAAATCAATAGGAATCCAATCCAATGGTTCAAACTCGTCCAACGGTTTAGCATTACTCAAGGTTGGATCTCCTACCGGTCTTGGAAATTTATTCACGAAGCTGTTTTCATGCTCCTCTAATATTGCAGCTTCAGTTTTGGAAATCCCCTTAACAGAAGGCCTCGTGCCGGTCGGCACACGAGTTGTGCCTGTCGGCACGCGGGGCTCTGGTGTGCCGATCGGCACAGGAGCTGTGCCGGTCGGCACCTCCTCCAATCTTGGTCTTTTCAGATCACCTTGCGCTGGTTCGTCCGTCCTTACTGTTAGTTCAACTTCGGACACTGTACAGCTTTCCGCTTCAGCTTTCAGTCCCAAAGAACCTTTTCCTAGCGTCGACCTTTCAAGGGGAATTGGATCTTCTTGGAATTCTTCCCAATGCCTATGCATAGCTTCAGTTTTTGATATCTTACTCAAAAGATCCAGACCTGCAGTAGCAGTTAAGTCGAGGAAACTCCCTCCAGCCGAACTGTCTAGATGCATCCTGAAAGTCCCTTCGAGAGACATGCAGAATGTCTGAGCGGTCAAGTTATCATCCATGCCCAAATCGGGGCCTTGCTTCAATAGAGATTGGAAGCGCAGCCATGCTTGTGTGAGGGTTTCTTCTCTCATTTGCTCAAAGTTGACCACTTCCCTTCTCAGTTTCTGCACCTTCGGAAGCGGGAAGAAATGCAAACAGAAATTTCCTACAAGCTTATCCCAATTTCCTTTAGCTTCGCGGCTGCAGATTTATACCAATCCTTGGCTCTTCCGTCTAGAGAAAATGGAAATAGCAACCATCTGTACCAATTCTGAGGCACTCCTTCATGCTTAAAGGTCTGACAGAGAACTTCTAGATCTTGCAGATGTGTATACGGGTTCTCGTCCTTCGTCCCAGAGAATTTGCTGTTCTCGACCATGCTGATGATGGTCGGGTTGAGAGCGTATGACGAAGCAGTGACTTTCTCATCAGAAGTTTGTGGGATCAGCAATCCTGGAGACGGTAGTGAATGCTCCCTAACCGTATGAGTCGGCTCAGGAGTACCCATCCTGAAAACACAAAAAGAAAACACAAAAATAAACTAGAAAAGAGAGGATTAGAGGTTAGTAGAATAAATAGATAGTAAAAGAACTGGCTTGTTCCCCGGCAACGGCGCCAGAAAGATAGCTTGTTGGTCGTTTGTACGCACCTACTTATATACCGCAAGTGGACGGTGTATAGTTGCAGCACTTTCCCTTAGAGTATTCCAAGGTTTAATGTCGAACCACAGAGAACAAGCGGAACTTAAACTATTATCTAAACTACTAAATTAATTAAGCAGAAGTGTGTGTGAAAAGGTTGATTAACCACTTAGAGATGAAAAGGCCTACGGTTGTAACAAGGTTATAAAAGGATTCTCTCCTATGGTTTGTGGTACTGGCATGCAACTCGGATTATTGTTCAATTGATAGGTTTGGTATTCTACAAGACATGGTGGTTTCGTTCGCCCCGATCCTGTCACGACAAGAGTTAATAGCTCTCCACTGGTTTCTTGCACTATGTGATAATCACGTATTGATCAGATACGAAATAAAAACATCACATAGGCCGAACACGTCAAAAGAGTATCGTAAGTGTGAGAGTTACATAACCAGATTTCCCTCGCCACGGAGAGAATATGAGATCTACTCACGCATCATACTGCAACATATGAACATGGCTACAATAGGACGCGGAATTTTGGCGTGGACCCACAGGTGCCGATCGGCACGGCTGCGTGCCGGTCGGCACAAACTCCCTTTTTGGTAGTGATGATCGGTGATCGCCGCCTTCGCGCCACAACCTTCAACCTAGGTCAAAACTTCTATCTCCTTGTTGTCTCCCCTCGTTTCGCGACCAAGATCTCCTCTTTATAGTTCCTTTCGGTTATGGGCTGGACTTCACCGACTCCGACTCTGATATTTCATCTGGGCTTCATATTCTCCGAGTGGGCTTCATATTTGGGCTCGACCTCTGTTGTGCCGGTCGGCACAGGCCCTGTGCCGACCGGCACGAAGTCCAATTTCTCCGTCTTCGGCCTCCAGCAGCTTTTTATCCGTAGTTTCTCTATTTCCGCAGTTGACTTTTTCGTTGAACTTTGACCAACAATATATCATTATGTAATTAGTTACTTAACGTAAAACCGATTCATTAGATCTATCATCAAAAGCACTTTAAGGTTAACCTATATATTTAGATTTTTGCACAAATATTCGTAGATAAGACGAATGGTCAAAGTAACGAAAAAAATCAACTGCGTCATATAAATAAAAACGGAGGGAGTAGGTGCCTAGAAAGCGCCAACAGTAATGTTGCCAAGTCTCAAGCACACGCACAAGAGCATACAACTCCTTATCATAAACAGGATAATTCAGTTGAGCACCACCAAGTTTCTCACTAAAGTATGCTATGGGTTTTCCTTCTTGCATCAACACACCTCCTATGCCTATCCCACTAGCATCACATTCTATCTCAAAAGATTTATTAAAATCAGGCAAAACAAGTAATGGGGCAGAAGTCAAACAATTCTTTAACTCTTGGAAAGCAACTTCTTGTGACTTACCTCACACAAATTCAACACCCTTCTTGGTTAACTCATTTAATGGAGCTGCAATGGTGCTGAAATTCTTAACAAAGCGTCAATAGAAACCGGCAAGACCATGAAAGCTTCTCACTTGGCTCACGTTGACGGGGGTAGGCCAATTCTTGATAGCTTCAACCTTGGATTCATCCACTTCTACTCCCTGACCTGAAACAATAAAGCCCAAAAACACAACTTTGTCGGTGCAAAAGGTGCACTTTTCCATGTTAGCATATAATTTTTCAGTTCTAAGCACCTCCAACACCATTTTGATGTGCTCAACATGTTCTTCCATGGTGCGGCTGTATATCAAAATGTCATCAAAATAAACCACCACAAATTTTCCAATGAAAGCCCTCAAAACATGATTCATCAAGCGCATGAAAGTGCTGGGTGCGTTAGTTAAACCAAAAGGCATCACTAACCACTCATACAATCCAAATTTTATTTTAAAAGCTGTTTTCCATTCATCCCCTTCCTTCATTCGAATCTGATGGTACCCACTACGCAAGTCAATCTTAGAGAAAATAACAGCACCACTAAGTTCATCAAGCATATCATCGAGCCTAGGAATAGGATGACGATAACGAATAGTGATATTGTTAATAGCCCTACAATCAACACACATTCTCCATGTACCATCCTTTTTAGGAACAAGAATGACAGGGACAGCACAAGGGCTAAGGCTTTCACGGACATACCCTTTGTCAAGTAGCTCTTGCACTCGTCGCTGAATTTCCTTTGTTTCTTCGGGATTGGTGCGGTATGGTGGCCGGTTAGGAAGTGAAGCGCCTGGAATGAGGTCAATTTGATGTTCAATGCCACGAAGTGGAGGTAGTCCAGCAGGTATCTCCTCCGGAAACACATCATTAAACGCCTGCAACACATTAGAAACATCACTAGGAAGAGTGGTTATGTCGTTAGTGGAAAGAATTGCATCCTTGTATAGCAGCACAAGATGCACCGTATGTGGGTTGTCTCTCATCTCTCTCATTTCAGATTTGGTGGCTATCATGACAACATTTTTCCCCACGTGCTCTCTCTTCCCACTCGTGTTTGGCTTGTGGCGCTCACTCACCGATTTTTGGACAGCACTCACGTCTTTCTTTTTCTTCTCTTCCTCACTCAACTTCTTTTGCATGTTGGCTGCTATGATTTGATTTGGTGTCATGGGCAGCAACTTAACACCTTTACCTTGCCACTTGAAAGCATATGTGTTATCATGGCCATATCATGCAAAGCATGCCTATCAAACTACCATGGTCTTCCCAAGAGTAAGTGGCAAACCGTCATGGGTACCACATCACATTCAACGGTGTCGGTGTAATCATGTATGCTGAATGTTACCCTCACCATATATTGCACTTTGACATCTCCACAATCATTGAACCATTGCACATGATAAGGATGTGGATGTTTTATCATGGTCAGCCCCAATTTCTCACACATCTCTTTGCTAGCAAGGTTGTGGCAGCTGCCACCATCAATTATCAGCTTGACCAACTTGCCATTCACCTTAGCTTGGGTCTGGAACAAGTTGAGTCTTTGCGCTTGTTGCTCATCCTTGAGCTGGACACTTAAGGCTTTGGTGACAACAATGGTGTTGCTGGCCTCAAATGGATAGGCCTCATAGTCACCGCCTTCATCATCTTGCGCATCACCAAAGGTTTCATTTTCAGCAAGAAGTTCATGCTCATCTTCACTAGCTGAATCATATTCTCCTCCTTCCGTAACAATCACAACACGATTGTTAGGACATTCCCTTGACACATGGCCTCGGCCCAAGCATTTGAAACATTGAATGCCACTACTTCTTGATGTGGAACCAGCTGAAGTATTGGACTTGTTTGCTGTTTGCCGAGCTGATTTCTCATCATTTGGTGGTGGAACAGATTTTCCAATAGCAGAGGACTGAACCTTGGTGTTGGTGCTTGAGTTGGAGGGAAACATGCCACGTCCCAAATCAAACCTTACTGATTTTGGAGCACTTGAGGATGCCCTTGAGCTGAAGGTTGAAGGCTTGCTTGGTAGCATCGTCTTGTAATTGTCTCTCAGCCTTTTGTGCAATGTGCACAAGATCCACTACATTGTTGTAGATCTGAAATTCCACAACATGTTTAATTGGCTTGCTAAGGCCGGAGAGAAAACGTGCCATGGACTGCTCTTCATCCTCATGCACATGAGCTCTAATCATGGCCTGCTCCATCTCCTTATAGTACTCCTCCACAGATTTGCTTCCTTGCCTCAAATTCTGCAGCTTATCAAAGAGGTCACGTTTGTAATGTTTTGGAACAAAACGTGCTCTCATTTCCCTCTTCATTTCAGCCCATGTTGCCACCGGAAGCTCATCATTCTCCTCTCTTTGGTTCTGAATTTGCTCCCACCAAATAAGAGCATATCCATCAAAGTCAAGGGCAGCCATATGCACCTTCTTTTCCTCCGAATAATTGTGCATCCGGAATATTTTATCAACCTTCAATTCCCAGGTGAGATATGCATCCGGGACTGATGTGCCTTCAAATTTTGGCATGCTGAATTTTAGTTTCCCAAACTTTTCTTCATCGGGCTGATTGTTGACATTACGAAACTGACGTTGAAAATTTTCATTGCGGTGCAGCCAAGGAGTATCTTGTTGTTCAGTTTCAGGTGCAGCACCATCTCCCCGCCCACGGCCTCTCCCTCGGCCAAAGGCAGCAGCACCTCAACCTCCTCCACGCCCTCGCCCATGGGCGTTCTGTTTTGCTAGCTCTTTCACTTTCAAACGGGTTGCCATTTCCTCATCGGTCTCATCAAGCTCTTCATCATCAACACTTGCAACACTATCTCCCTTCATGGCTTTCACAACTTCAGCAACCATGCTAGCATGGAGAGTGCTCATGTTTTCATTGAGTTGCTTGTTGAAATCTTTCATCAATTTTTCTAGTTGCTCTTGTGTGATATAACTTGGCTTTTCTCCTCCATCATCACCTGCCATGGTTAGCGGTAGAAAAGGTCCAAAATCAATTATATATTCTGTGAAAATCACTCAATCTCACCTTCTCTTACCACTGAAGTTCTTATGCGTCCTTGCTGAAATGCGAACTGCACAAACCTTGGTGGTGGTAGACACAACAAAAGTGATAGATCAAGCGAAATTAAAGTCACAGTGCATCCTAAACATAGGCTTATATGTGGAGCTTGGAAGGTTAAGTATGTGGTATGCAAACTGAACTTCAAGATATTGTAAAGTTAAGTAACAATCCAACCAAGATAAAAAAGCCTAGTTGCTGAACTGAAAACAGAGGAATTGTAGAATGTGTTTAGCAACTCACACACAAAGATGGTGGAACTCAATGCAGCCAAAGGTGATGAGCTAACTGAAAAAATTAAGTGAAGAACAAAGCTCAATGCTGCACAAGTATTGGAGAGACACTAGCTAATTGCTGACGAGATGTAACGGGCTGCAAGATTTGCACAAATGATGACTAAATATGAATCTGAACAATAACAAGCAAAGCCAATCAATGTGGTGATCTCGGCACTTGATTTTTTTTTCTTTTGATTCTTTTCCTTTTCTTCTTCTTCTTCTTTTTTTTTTTTTTTTGCTCTTTTTGCTACTAAGATCAGCACACCAGATTGTATACAAGCTAGTGTTTGCAGTTCAACCAATTTTCAGATTAAGCAAAGTGCAAAGCCCACTAGCAACAACCTACAGCTAGTCTCAATAGGTTCAAGGTTTTCACAAAGGATGGATTTGGTTCACTACTGAATACACTAGAGCTCAACTCAGGTCTTGTGCAAAAAGTTCAGATATACTTGAAACAAGGACTTGCACAAGTTTCAGCAATGTGAAAACTGAAGCAACAGTAAAACTGATCCTTTCGTGGACAAAACAGAATGTAACCTCAAGATTCGAAACTTTAGCCTAGATTATTCTGATAGGCCTTGAAATAAGCTTTTCAACGAGCACAAGAACACCGAAAACGGACTTCAAATACAAAAGTTATGCACGTTTTGATGTATGGTGCTCAAATTTCAGATCTGGCCGCGAAAATGTTTCGGGATGAAAATAGGCCTGACCAAGAACACAAGAACGAGGGGAAAAACACAAATCTTGATAGGGAACAAATGGGGAAAACAAATCAGAGGTGGAATACGAAGGGAAACACACAGATTCAGCAACCAAACTCGATCTATTGGACTAGAACTTAACCAAACTCACTGAAATTTCAGATCGGGTTATGGGTGGTGGAAATTTTTGGGATTTTTGGTTTAGGACAGTAAACAAACAAGGGTAGCTGGGGGTAAAGATCCTACAGAGGAAACCGTAGCTCTGATACCAAGATGATGCGGGGTGCTCGCCTGATCTCCTCGTCGTAGGATCTGGGGATAACTTGACCCGTGCAACCTGACGAACCGATGGCACCAACAGCTGCTAGAACAGCCACCTGTGACAAATGATTTCGCCCAACCGCACGATTTGGTCGATGCCTTACCTGAACCACGCAAAGGTAGAGGCGATGCTCTTGCAAATCACAAGGAAACTCAGGAACAAGTAGTAGAGAACAACTCCCAATCCTTAAGGGGGCAGCTATGGCACAACCCTAAGGACAAGAGCACTTGGCTTCTCTATTTTCTTTTTCCCAAATTCGTGGTTAGGGTTTCCACCAGGGGTACAGGTTCTATTTGTACTAGGAACATCCCTCCTAGCTGGGCACTTAAGTTACACAGTTCTGGAAAAGAAACACAAATGTTCAGATCGGACAGGTCCGACCCATAAAAAGGAACACACGGTTTTTGTGACAGTCTTCACCAAAAAGGCCATATCTCCCTCCACACATCTTCAAATGATGAACGGTCAGATGCATTGGAAACTAGACTTCAAGACGCTTCCAGGAGTGTATGACACTCATGCCCAAACTTTCAGGATTGGTACAGTTCTCAGCTTGAACATTGGACACATAATTCTGTATGTCTTCAGAAACAGGTCTCACCAAAACAGGGATAACTCCTTCCTCGCAGCTCCAATGAAGGCTTCGTTTGTTTCATATGAAAGTAGACTTGACAAGCGTTCCATCCATATATAACATGTGAGATGGAACCTTACAGAATGGTACAGAACTCATCATGAAGTTGAAAGTCCAGATCCGCACATCAGCACGTCCAAAAGTTGGGAGTCCACATCCAGAAGTCCAGAAGTTGAGAGTCCAGAAGTCGGAAGTCCAGATCGGCCTCAAGAGTCGACATGATCTTCAAACCTAAGGACAAGCAATGTATCTCCGTTAGGTAGTACATGATTCTTAGAAGAGGTAAGTTCACAATCATTAAGGAATAGATTCACCTCTTGTTGTAGTTGTTTCACCCTTGCCCGAGTTAATTGCTTCTTGTAAGTGTCGATGCGGTGCTGACCATCATGCTTATCCTTGATCAAGGTAAGGTCAGGAGAGATGTCCTCATTAGTCTCCATCTTTGATTCCCTTTGATTTGATGTACTTGTTTTTCCATTTGTTAGTTTCTTCCTCGTACTTCTTCAGGTTCAGCATAGCTTCGTTTCTGATTTCTTCCATTTCGTCAATTGCTTCAAGCTGATCATCATTTGAGGTTTCAGAGAAGCTTTGTACAGACTTATACTTTATTTCTTCTATTGTCATTGCTTCTTCACCGAATACCAATTGGAAGGGACTAAATCCTGTTGCTCTTGAAGGAGTTGTCCTTAACGACCAAAGAACTGCATGTAATTCTTCGGCCCATTTTCCTCTTCTTAAGTTAAGAATTCTTCGCTTTATGCCTTCAAATATTCTTTTGTTTGCATTTTCTACGGCTCCGTTTGTTTTCGGATGGTAGAGAGATGCGAATCGTATGTATATACCAAGAGATTCGCAGAAATCTTTGAACAGTTCGCTATCAAACTGCTTTCCATTATCCACGACTATTCTTCTTGGGACTCCGAATCTGCAAATGATTGTCTGCCAGATGAATTTCTTCATGTTTTCCGAGGTTATCGAAGCTACAGGCGTGGCTTCGATCCACTTGGTGAAGTGATCCATCGCCACGAAGGTGTATTGGAGATTTCCTGGTGCTGCTGGTAGGTTTCCAACAATGTCGATGCCCCACTGATAGAAAGGCCAGATTGGTTGCATTAGTTGGACTTCCGTTGATGCCTGGCGAAGAACTGGCAACCTTCGCATTTTTTGGCTACTTGTTCTGCATCTCTTGCTGCTGTGGGCCAGTAGAATCCCATTCTTTAAACTTTTGCTACTAGAGGTCTTGATGGGGGCTCTTGCTTATCGCCGAGGTGTGCTATGATGGGGGCTCTCCAATCTTCCTAGAGCTTGAAAAGATGATGTACCTTTCTGCTAGACTCTTCTGCTGTTGAAGTTTGTAGAACTTCATAAAAAACATCTGGAGGCAGGCCTTCGCTAGTTGCTGCTACTTTAGCTAAAGCGTCGGCCTCTTTGTTTAGGTTTGTTTACCAGTTTTTGATTCTGAAGCCCGCAAAGTATTTTTGCATTCTGGTTACTGCTTTCTGATACTTGATGAGTTCTGGATCTCTTGCCTGATAGCTTCTTTCCACTTGGTTTTGCTACGACCTCAGAATCGGTACTGATTAGTACTCTTCTTGCTCCTAGGGCTTTCGATTTTCGAAGCCCGAGAAGCACTCCTTCGTGTTCAGCAATGTCGTTTGTTGAATGCAAGTTGAGCTTTACTGCATATTTCAGCTTGATCCCTGATGGAGATGTTATTATTGCAGATGCTCTGGCTCCCGTCGCACCCCAGGCTCCGTCAGTAAAGATGGTCCATATAGGCTCCGTTATATTTTCAGAGGCTTCAAAGGATGCTGGTGTCCATTCTACAATGAAATCCGCGAGTGCGGCAGATTTAATAGTTGTTCTTTCCTTGAACTCTATATCAAAAGGAGCTAATTCGGCGGACCACTTCCCTATTATTCCGCTTGCTTCACTGCTTCGCAGCGTATCCCGTAATGGGAACGAGGTTGGTATTACTATTTTTATGTCGGCGAAGTAATGTTTCAATTTCTGAGTAAAAAAGTTTCGCTCCGGAAAAGAGCTTCGGAGACGAAGTACACTGGGTATTGTTGCTTGCTTTGGTTCTCATGCACCAAGACGGCGCTTGCTGCAGTTGCTGAAGCTGCTATATATAAGTAGAGTGTCTCTCCGGGCTTCGGGCTGGATAGCGTTATTAGGTTTGCGAGGGCTTCTTTAATTTTCCGAAATGCTTCTTCTTGCTCAGGACCCCAGTGGAACTTGTTTTTGGTGCAAAGTGCTTTGAATGTTGGACGACTTCGCTCCGCAGACTTGGGTATGAATCTACTCAAAGAATTCAATTTTCCTGCTAATCTTTGTATGTCTTTCAGATTTCTTGGAGGTGTTAAAGCTTGGATTGGGCTTATTTTTTCTTTGTTTGCTTCAATCCCTCTTTGGAACACGATGAAACCGAGGAGTTTTCCAGCTTCGACTCCGAAGACACATTTTGTGGGTTTAACTTCATATTGTGTTCCTGAGATTTTTGAAGGTCTCTTCGACGTCCTTGAGATGGTCTGCTCTTATTTTTGTTTTGATAACAATATCGTCGACATAAGCTTCGGCATTCTTACCCAGCTGACTTCCCAGAACTTTCTTGATGAGTCTGGTAAAAGTTGCCCCTTCATTTCGAAGACCGAAAGGCATTCTGACGAAGCAGTAAGTTCCGTCTGGTGTGACAAATGCCGTCTTCTCTTCGTCTTCCTTTGCCATGTGGATTTGATGGTATCCGGAATAGGCTTCAAGGAAGCTAAGCAGTTGGCATCCTGCCACTGAATCTGTAATTGTGTCCTCCAGGGGGAAGTTGTCCTTCGGACAGGCTTTGTTTAACCTTGTAAAGTCTATGCATAGTCTCCATTCACCGGTTTTCTTTTTCACAAGCACAATGTTTGATAGCCAACTGGAGAAAGTTGTTGGCCTTATAACTCCAGCTTTCAGCATTTTTTGAGTTTCTACCTTCGCTGCTGCTTTTTTCTCATCTGACATCTTCCTGATCATGTCTGCGAAGGGTCGTACTTTTGCGTTAACGTTCAGCTCGTGTTGAATTGTTTCTCTGCTGACTCCAGTGATGTCTTGAGGAGACCATGCGAAGACATCTGCGTTTTCTCAGAGAAATGCCAATAGCTTCTCTTTTTCATTGTCTAACAGGTCTTTCCCAATAGCCACAGTTTTTTCTGGTACACTGGGCCAAAGTTGGACTTTCTCTACTTCTCCTGATGTTTGAATCTTGGTCAGCTCTTCTCTTGGTGATTGAGTCTCGTTTTCTTCACTTGTTGTGCGTTGCACTTCTTCTAAGCTTCTTATTGCATATCTAAAATGGTCACTTCTTATTGTTATCGTGCCATGTTGTGTGGGCATCTTCATTATTAAATAGTTGTGATGTATTGCTGCTTCGAAGCTTGTTATAAGTCCTCGTCCGAATATTGCATTGTATTGGTCGTCTGACTTAGCTATCGTAAATTCTTCTTCTTTGGTGATCTTTCTTTTGTCATCTTCGAATGTTACTTTCATGATGGTTCCGCTTGTTTTAATCTCCTGACCTCCAAAATCCTTTATGATTTGCTCTTCGGATGTTGAGTAGCCTTCGATGCCCATTTTCTTGAGTGTTGATCTGAAAACTATGTTAATTGGACTTCTGGTATCAGTATTCTTTGCACGATGATGCCCTCGATGTCAGTTTTGATGACAAATGCGTCGATGTGGGGGTCGATGTGGGGGTAGTCTGTGAAATTTATATCTTCTTGTGTGAAGCGAAGTGTCTTGTCGCCCTTGTGCCTGACACCAATGTTGTGTTCAGCTTCGCTTTTTCTCCTCATCGTGGTCGTGGGTTCAGCCCAAGCGGCCGGCGCTAAATGTTGGGACAAGAGTTTCCATAACACAATTTTATTTAATCGGAGGTGCACAATTGTGGCCTTCGCTTATATGACGAAGCCCTCAGGCAAATTTACATCCCTCTTGGGTCATTGCCGAAGCCCTCATGCTGAATTCCGTCGTGAATGTGCTGATGCCGAAGCCCTCAAGGCTGATTTGCGTCGTTGTAGTCCCGTGGTTGAGTGCGAAGTCGACCTTCTGGCTGAACAATCGAAGGATAGAATTCTAGCTTCTCTTCCGTCAGCGCCGTGCGAAGTGTCTTCAGGTCCGTCGAGAAGTCCGTTTTCCGTCCGGGAGGTTAATGAGGCTCGGGGCCCGAAATCCGTTGCCTGGAGCCGCGGGGGTGTGGTTCTATTTGTAGGGCCAGATTGAGGGTTTTCGCATCTGATTTGTCGCGAGGCTTCGCCTTCTGCCGAAACCCTTCGTTGTTGGTTTTGCAGTGATCTCCTACCCTTCGGGTAGGGCAGCGTCATGAGAGGTATTTCACCAACAGTTGAGTAAGCTTAAACAGGGGATTCATGGCTGTAGAAATTTGGTAGATTTAAAACGAAAGATAGAGGCTGCTACTGAAAGTGGCTTCACGACTTTTCGCCGTAGCAAGAATTAATTCAGAAATAAACAAGCATAAACATGCAACATTTGATATAATAAGGTGCACACCAGGTTTCAGAGGATCTAGAGTGTATATTTCAGGTTCTGCATGCAGTAAGGAGCACACCAGAATTTATTTCATGATTTCGCAGCACTTAACCAGTTATGTATGCAACGAACAATGTTTATGCAAAAGATTCTATGCAAGCTGTACCGATGCAATGCAAAGTATACAAGTATTTTTAACATGCAGAGAACATCAAACAGAGCTAACAGATTTTGTTTCATATTTTTCAGAGCATCCCATGATTTTGGATGATTTTTCAAAGATCTGAGATCAACTAGTGCTAACATGCATTTGCTAACTAGCTTCTTTCCTGCCTCCTCTTTTCTTAAGGCCGTGAACTGTGGCTCTCTGCAAGCATGGCTGAAAATAGGAACAGAAGAGATCGAGTGGTAGGAGTAAAGAAGAGATGCGTGCGCCCTTCAGTGCGCCACAGCGGAGCTCACCAGAACTGGAGGCGCTCTGCAACACAGAGTTTTCCTTCACATTGACAATGGCGACCAGTGACCAGCAGGCAGCAAATAGAGGAGAAATTAAGGTTCGATGTGTGCAACTGCAGGTCCACAGACAGGTGGTTCAGGAGCAAGAAAAGAAGTGAAGCACATGGGGACCTATAGGAATGGCGACCTGCTCACAAAGTAGAGATAACTCGACGAGGAGTTGGTAAGCCTGTTGTTGCCGGATTGGAATTCGCCCAGCGCTCGGAGTCGGAGAAGATAAACGTGAGGTCGTCGTTTCCGGCTTGAAGAAGAATCAGTAGCACCATGAGGTGCGCGAGCTCTGTGCAGAACTTCCAGCAGCTTCAGATTCGCCGGAGAACGGCCAACAGTGGCGGCACGCTGGTTTTGCTTGGGGGGCGCAGCTGCTGCTTGCCCGGTCAGAGTAAGCAAGAGAGAAAATGGAAGGGAAGGAGAACCGGCCTGGGAGAGAAGGGGATAAGGTGCAGCTCGAACAGGTGAACCCTCGAACTGGTGAACCTGGACAGAATTGTGGGTGAGGGGGAGGGGAGGAGAGCCCAGCAATGGCCGCTCAGGGTCAGGAGGCGCCGTCTCAGCTGCCCAATGGAGAAGAGAGAAGAGGCAGGCTGGCTGACAGGCAGGTCCAAGAGTGAAGTGATCAGATTTCTTTTCTCTCTTTTTGGATTTACACGGTCATCTTACTGAGATCCAGAATTTATGAAAATTTTACTGCTATTAGAACAGAGGACGTGTAACAACTTTTATTTTGGGTCAAGGTTGAGATCTGCTACAGATTTTGAACGAAAAATCGGTCAATGCAGCAAGGATTCAAAATTCTCTGAATTTTTAAGGGCATTACGAAATGAGAATTTCTTTCACAAGGGTCAATTTAGCATTTATTTGTTTAAATGATTTGAGTTTAAAAACAACCTTGTTTATGCTTAAGGATTTAAAACCTGTGCTTGAAAGGCATCTCCACTTCTGTTTTCTCTATACAGTATTTAAATAAATTATTTCATCTGTGCGGATAATTGGAGATTAATTGGGTTTCTTTAACCATTAATTACTTGTGGATTTGAAAATTGAATTCAAAAGCCTCCAAAATCTGAACCTTGACTAGACGGCTTTAAACATGTTTAGTTTAACTTTTCAAATTTTGGGGTGTGACACAAATCGCATCTGCATAGCCATGCAATAGATAGACATACACAACAGTAGGTTGTTGTAAAGCACTCCTTAGCATATATCAAAGGGGCCTCGAGTAAGATTGTATTAGGAATCACTGCTTGTGGATGATACACTTCAGGTTTATTATTCCTCAAGCATAATGGAAAATCAGTGTGATCTAAAGGTAATGCAAACCTAAAAAAAAAGTGCACCCAGTTCCTCGGACGATCCCCTGTCAGTGTAGATGTACTCCGCCCATGGTAGCCAGCACACCCAGTCCCGTCCTTATGCACCGCCAGCAGCACCTGAGTGAGGATCGGTGATGCTGGCGGCAGGTACACGCGCTCCTAGAACAGCACGATCTCGTCCTTCACCGACCAAGGCATGGCCAGCACGATCTCGCGCAGCAAGAACGATGGCGTGGAGAGCGGCGCGTCCTCGTCCCACGCGACAATGCGTCGGCCACGACGTTCTGCTTCCTGGGCTTGTACTCAACTGCAAAACCAAACTCCAAAAGTTTGCTCACCCATAGATGTTGTGAAATCGTGGCGAGGCGCTGGTCGAGCAGGTACTTCAGCGAGTAATGGTCCGTCTTGACGGTGACGTGGTGCCCCAGAGGTATGACCGCCAGTGCCGCATTGCCTGGACCAAACCGGTCAACTCCTGGTCGTACGCGGCGAGGCCTTGGTGACGTGGAGCGACCAGTCTGCTGAAGAAAGTAATCGACCAGCCGCCCTGGTGCAGTACAGGCCAATGTCGGTCCCGGAGGTGTCGCACTCAACGATGAACGACAGCTCAAAGTCTGGCAGCGTGAGGGTCGGTGCCGAGGTGAGCTCCGTCTTGAGCTCCTGGAATGCGAGGTCGGCCGCGTCGGACCATGCAAACCCGTCCTTCTCCAGCAGCGAGGGTGATGGAGCCGTAGTCCTGGATAAAATGGCGATAGTAGTCAGCCAGCCTGAGGAAGCCGCGCAGCGTGCCGACCGAGCGCAGCTTGGGCCAGTCGATGACCGCCTGAATCTTCGCGCTATCCATGGCCACTCCTTCCGCCGAGACAACATAGCCGAGGTACACCACCTGTGTTTCTCCGAACGCTCACTTGGAACGTTTGACGTAGATGTTGAACCATAAGTGAATTGCCCACTTTTCCCCATCAGCTTAGGCTTTTGGGTGAACTGGTTGGTGCATGCAACTCAACATGGTATTAGAGCCAGAGGTCTTGAGTTCAAGTCCTGGTGACCGCATATTCCGCTGCGTCGCTCCTATTTTCACGTCTGAGGCCGCCTCCACGTGAGGGGAGTGTTGAACCATAAGTGAATTGCTCACTTTTTCCCATCAGCTTAAGTTGGTGGGTGAGTTGGTTGATGCATGCAACTCTGATGCCATGTAGAAGAATAGGATTTGAATAATGATGGATTGATTGTATTGCATTGAGCCTCTCGGCCGGTATACATGAGAGTACAATACTTGGAGGGTAAAGCACCTCCGGATACATGTGGCAGTCTACGATATACAATATCTAGCCTACCAAGTATACTCTAACAGTAGAGGCGGTGAGCCCGCAACACCTAGAGCACGGCGCCGGGTATATATACGGCCGCACCGCCACCGGCGCCGTCTCGGGTAGAAGGTGAATGCGGCATTCATAATGCGGTGCTCGCCCGCGTTGCGACGGCAGCCCACGGGGCTCGACGAAGACCTCCTCAAATTCCAGCAGCAGCTCCAGTCCCGTGATTGCGTGTGCGCGCGGCCACTAAGGTCCCAGGACGCCGTGCCACTCCGATCACCGGCCCTGGTACGTCATCCCCATGGTGAGCTGGCCGAAATCCCACAAGATTGGCCCAAGTGTTGCTAGCCATTGCGTGCCCAGCACCAAATCATAGCCGCCCAGTGGTAGCACGTAGAAGTCCGCCACGAATTTGGTGTTGTTGATTGCAAAAATCATCTCCCAGAATACCCCGGGGCATGGCACCTTGTTGCCATTGGCCACCATCACATTGAGTCCTGCACGGTGCGAGAATGCCCCTCCCACGCATGTCGCGGCCACCTCAGACAGAAAATTGTGTGTCGAGCCCGAGTCCAGCAACGCATTCAGCGTGGTGCCGCCAAATTGAACCGCCCTGCATTGTGTCACCGGTGCGAACACCGGTCACAACGAGCAAGGAGATGCGGGGCTCCTCCTCTATTTCCTCCAGATCAGTTTTGTGACACCCCGTGTCGTTACAGCCAAACCTGCAGAAAACACTTCCCAAACTGAACTCAACTCACTTCTTTTCAAATCTGAAATTAAAAGAAATTATTCAAATAATTGCCAAATCCAGGCTTGTGAAGCAACTCGAAAATTTCAATAACAACTTTACCAACCAAAAATTCCTGTGAAAGCTCTTCAGAAATGAGAATGTTGGAGATTTTTCCAAGATTTTTGAAATTCTGGAAGACCCCCTAAAAATTCAGTGAAGTGAGCACAAACTGCTGCCTTCCTGAATTTTTAATTCAAAATATGTATTTCAAAACCTCATCGACCCAAAATCAAAGTTCGAGCTGGATCTGTTCTCTATCACTCCAGAAGTTTTCAAAATTTTTGGAGCCCGGGGAGTGCCCCAATAAATTCGCTCAAAATCGCTCGGTTTAAATCACCAAAAATGTGAAAGCCGTCGGGCCCGCCTGCAGACCATCTTCTCCACGTCGCCGTCGTCAAGCCGGCCACGCTGCGCCCTCCTCCGCCACTCGCTCGGTCGACGCCGTCGCCTTATAACGAGCTTCACTCCCCCTGGTCCGAAACCCTAGCCACTTTTCCCCTCCTGTTCCGCCGCCACTCCTCCATTCCCAGCCGCCGTTCTACCTCGCAGTCGCGCTACCGCACCACTTGCTCCCCGGCCGAGCTAGCTAGCCTCGAGCTCCGCGAGCACCATCTGCACTCGACCATGGCCACCATTTCCCTCCTCTCGCCGTGAGCCGCGCGAATAGAGCCTTTCACCTCCAACTCCGGCCGCCTTGCTTGTCTTCACCGCCGCCGTCGATTCGTGCCACTCTGGTGAGTTTCCACATCGAGCTGTGGTGTCCCAAGCTGTGTGTCGCTGTTGCGCGCCTCCCTCACCCCTCTTTTTCCTCTATCTGCAGCCAACTGAGGCCCAAATCGAACTTTTCCCCATCGTTTGGTTTAATACGTCAAGCACCTCGTCGGCGAAATCCCTCTTCCGGTCATCCCCGATGCAAACCGTCGCCGTGCCTAGATCCGATGAGCCGAGGTGAAGCTCCCGAGCATTTTTCCATGATTTTTCATGCCTGGTATGTTGCCGGCGAGCTTGCCGAACCTTGCTGGCCCGCCGAGCTCGTCGCCGGCCGCTTTCCGGCGATCTCCGTCGCCCCGAGCACCTCAAATGGATGCGCGGTGGCCTGTGCTTCGTTGTTGTATTTTTTTGGGATTTTTAGTGATCGTTTGCCCATGTTTTGGCGGGCCACCGCCCCTCTCCGGCGACCTGAGCCGCCATGGACGAGCTCGCCCGAGCTCTGGTTCATCCAGGGCCGGATCTTCTGTGCTGAGCACGCTATGTGGCCCGTGGTGTGGCTCAGTTCCGATTGGCTCGCAATTTTTCCCAATTTCCAGAAAATGCTACAAGCTTCAAAAATTCATAGTAAATCGAAACCAAATCAGAAAAATGCAAATCCAGTTTTGTTGGACTCCTTGCGAGCAGATCTATCCAAAACAAATGTCAAATCACATAAATCTGTTTATCCGTTTTCTGTAAAAATACTTATGTGTCCATCCTTGTTTAATTTCTAATAAATTCCCTGTTGCTCCATAAATCACAAACTCTTGCATGCTTGGAAAGTATCTGATAACACACTTACAGAGCATTTTTCCACTGTCATATCGTGTTTAATTATTTTCTTATGATTTAAATCTTGTTCTACATTGTTTAAATTGTTATAAATAATCCGCATTACAATAAATCACCAAACTTCACAGTAAATCACTTCGGTGGTGCTCTTCACCAGAAAAATGCCACTGGACATAAAATAATTTTCAAAATTAATTTAATTTATTTAACCAACTTAAGTTAATTTATGTAATTAACTTAATCAAGAGTGAATGAAGGAAATACTTCAGACGAAAGTATAATTAAACTTAATCGCATCATTTCATTGCATCTAACTTGCATTTTCTTGTCATGACATATAGCTCTCGAGGTGATTCTGGAGCAGCTGGAGGAGCAGGATGCTGAGCAGATCAGGAGGAGACACCAGCTGACTTCCTATAGTAGCTAACCCCGCACCCTGAGCCAGGCAAGCCCCGGTGCATTCCGACCTGTGTTTTCGATTTTCTTTTCTCACTATGTATGAGGTCTAGAAGTGTCTATGCATTAGGTTTATAGGAATTGATTGGAACCTTAGACTTGCACTAGGTTTACCCTTCCTGATTATCCTTGGTTAATCCCTGTTTAGAGGTAGTTAGGTCGTTTTGGTCAGTCGTTAGTGCTGCTAGGCGTAGTTGATAGCGATCGGTAGAAGTCGAGTGGTAGGTCCCACTCGCATGGCAGGATTATGACACCCTGGATTGTACTAGAAGAATTATAGGTTTGTTGGAGACCGGACGGGGATTGTTTGTATAGGATGGTTTGGGAAGGCTGGGCCTTCACGGTGGTAGCCCCGTCTGTGTCGAGTAAGGACCGTTCGTTGTTTGCCCTATTGAGCAAGTTTGACTTGTACTGATTCACATGCTGGTGATATGGGCACCAGTAAACCGACGTAGCTTAGCAACCGTGGGGACGAACCTTACCCTGCTGCTACGGGGGGGATGGGACAACCCGCGGACAACGGCGGGGCCGGGTGTTGCGTGGGGGTGGTCCTAATATTTCGCCGGGAGCAGCAGCTAGATTTCGGCCTTGCGGGGGCTTTGTGAAAGGTTGCCATATGTGGTCTGTTCGCGGGCGCATATGTCGTGTGGTCAGGTTTCTCCTGCAGGATGTACATCGATGCCGCCGCTCTCGGAAATGAGCACCCTTGTTCAGTGCGCCACATCGTAGTGTGATTATGGATGATGATGGTTATGACAGATTATGATGTTACTGCTATATTACTGCTGCTTTATTACTTACTGTATTACTTGTTTACTTACTTGCTTGTTATAGTTGTTAGCTGCAAAACATGATACTTGGATAACTACTAAAGTTGAGTTAAAACTTGGAAGTAAGGACTCAGTAATTAGTGCTGCTTTTGCCAACTTGAGTCAGCCCGCCCTTTTTAGCCTTTGCATACTAGGAGTCGGCTGTAGATGGCCATGTTGACGGGTAAGTCTTGCTGAGTATTAGTTGCTCAGGGTTTGGCTCGTTATGTTTTTGTGCAGGTTTGTCTTGCTTCCGCTGTCGCTTTGTTGGAGTTCCAGCAGAGATCGTCTCCAGGTCCACATCGTAGGGCTTCGATGTGCGGCCATGTATCGTCGAGAGTGGTAGTTGTCGTATCTCTGTAGACTTCCGCTGTGCTACTCGTGTTTAAATCATTTCAGACTTAATGTAATAACTTAAAGATGTAAATTTGTGTTTTTATGTGATGTACTATCTGTGTCTGTTCATCAGCACTTCCGACTCGATCCTGCGAAAAGCGGTAACGCTACAGCTGGCATCAGAGCCGTGTTGGGGATAGTACAGCACATAAAGGCCTATTTTCGAAAAGCTAACCACGTTACGAGTGAGGAACGAAAGCCCTAGTATAAGGATGTTAGATTATCAGGTGGTAATAGGAGTTGCTTGTTTACTTTTCTGTAACGACGCACCGACGTCCAGGTAAGAAGGTAAGTAAGATGCATGGCTCAGGAGATTACGAGTTTGACTCGTGTAGATTGTGGGGGGTGTTATAGGAGGAGGCGAGATGGTGTTGAGATGTGATTGAGATGTGGTTGAGCCATGCATTACATTTCTGTTATATGCTGTCCATCGGCAGTGATAGATGGACGTCACCTGTGTAGGTTGCTTGAGGTGGCGATGTATGTTTTCTTGCAGGTACACTAACTCACGGATAGATCGTGTAGAAAACGTGCATGAGTGCGAAATAGTTGCCACCGCTGTCTACGGCCTGCTATACTTGGGCAAATTTTCTTTTGTGAGGACGTATAGGTCGAGCATGCATGGCATATAAAAGACTTCAACGAATTTCAGCTCACTAAAAGATCTGTCTGACTAAGTAACTTCAAGAAAACATATTTAAGCCGCTGAGCCAAAATCAATGAACAAACCCTCTTTGAAAAGTTTATGACTTAAACACCCCTCAGACTTACCATGTTTTCCTGATCCAAAATCACCCAAATATGTTGACCAAAAGTCATATCTCTTGCTGTCTCGCCTGAAAATTCCAGAATTTGTCTACCATCTTCAAGATTCGATATCTCCTGCTCTGCTGATCCGTTTGAGGCGCATGAGTACTCGTTAGAAAGATCTTGAAGTTTTCCACAACTTTCACTTTCTGACTTTTCTCATTTGACGCCTCCAGAAGTGCCAGAATTCGTTTTTGCGACTGCTGCTCGCAGTCGGGACAGATTTCGATCTATTGTTTGGAAGGCTTGTTGCTCTCTTGTTTTCGCTCGAATGGTTGCTTGTAGCTGCTTGCTAAGACCGTCAAGGAGTCCTCTATCATGCTATAAATTTTACTTAGCATGGTTTTGCTGTCAAAGCAGTTTATGATGTTTACAGCTTCGACTCCTATTTAATTGTTAATGGTTGGTCTATGCATGGCGAAGACATCTAATGTTGTACCCTGTTTCGTTTTGTAGCATGGCTGCTAATGATGTGAACAATGGGGAAAATCCACCACCTGCAGCTACGTTTGAGGCAGCTATTGAAGGGCAGACTGAATTGCTGCGTCAGTTGGTGCATAATGTGGGTCAGCCCCAGCAGAGCACATATGCTGAATTCCTAGCGACTCAGCCGCCCGCTTCTTCGTGGGTGATGAGCCACTTGACGCAGACCATTGGCTTCGCACCATTGAGTCCAAGTTCAGCCTGCTCAATTGCACAGAGTTGCAGAAGACCTTGTTTGCAGCTCAGCAACTTCAGGGTGATGCAGGAGCTTGGTGGGCTAATTACCAGGCGATGCTCCCTGCAGATCACCAGGTTCTCTGGCCTGAGTTCCGAGAGGCTTTCAGAGCTCAATATATTCCCGTAGGCATCATTAGAAGGAAGCTCGCGGAATTCTTTGATCTCAAGTAGGGCACCATGAGTGTATTAAAATACTCCAGGATGTTCAACCAGCTTGCTCAGTACGCTCCAGAACATGTGAACACGGATGGGAAGAAGAATAACTTCTTCTACAGAGGACTCAATACCAAGTTGCAGTCCCGATTGGCTTTGAGTCTTGGTGGTAGCTATACTGAGCATGTTAGCGCTGCCATTATGGTTGAGGACGCTATTCAGAGACACCAAGCGGAGAAGAAGAAGAAAATGGCTCTCTCTGGACCTTCATGTGATGCACCCCAGAGGTATAGGCTGGCTTACACTCCACCCCCAGCCCAGCCTCCATGTCCTCCTCAGCAGCAGCAGTTGGCTATCTATTGTCCTCCTCCAGAGTCGCAGTATGCACCGCGACCCCGTTCTCAGCGGCCTATTCAGAGTTGCACTCCTCCTACAGTACAGGGCGATGCATCTCAAGTGCAGCGCCAATCCTCATCTCAGCAGCGCCCTCAGAGTAGAGCAGCTCCAGCTAAGACAGGCCATGTCAACTATACCACATTGGAGGAAGTTCCAGAAGGAGAACCAGTTCTAGCGGGCACTTTTTCACTCAAGGGCCATCCAGTTGTCATCCTTTTTGATTCAGGAGCTTCACATGACTTCATTAGTAAGTCATATGCACAGAAGCATGAGCTATTGATCAGCCTTATGAAGTCTCCATACATCATCCGCACTCCTGGGGCACAAATTGTTACCAGTCAGTTGGTCAGGCATGCACCTCTCCAGATGGAAGGAAAAGTGTTCTCGACATCCCTCATAGTGCTTGAGAACCAAGGGATAGATGTGATCCTTGGTATGAGTTGGATGAAGCTCCATGGAGCTTTGCTCGATGTCCCTTCTCGTGCTGTTCGACTTGATTCTCCTGTTCATGGTCAGATGATCATTCAGCTTTCTCCTCCATCCACTCAGAATTCAGTTGTATATCAGGCTATTGGCCAGAGTCTTGATGGAATACGTGTGGTGTGCGAGTTTCCAGATGTGTTCCCAGATGAGTTGCCAGGCATGCCACCAGATCGAGATGTGGAGTTCAGAATTGAGCTGCAGCCAGGCACGGCTCCCACCTCTAGGAGGCCGTACAAGATGGCACCCAATGAGCTAGTAGAGTTGAAGATACAGTTGAAGGAGCTGTTAGACAAGGGTTTCATTCGTCCAAGCTCTTCACCTTGGGGTTGTCTAGCCTTGTTTGTGAAGAAGAAGGATCAAGCACTCAGGCTATGTGTGGACTATCGGCCGCTGAATGCTGTTACCATCAAGAACTAGTATCCTTTGCCTCGCATTGATATCTTGTTTGATCAGCTAGCGAAAGCCAAGGTGTTCTCCAAGATTGATCTCCGCTCAGGTTATCATCAGATCAAGATTCGTGCAGAGGACATTCCGAAGACTGCATTCTCTACCAGATATGGTCTTTATGAGTATCTTGTCATGTCTTTTGGGTTGACCAATGCACCAGCTTATTTCATGTATCTGATGAACTCTGTGTTCATGCCTGAGTTGGACAAGTTTGTCGTGGTTTTCATTGACGACATTCTTATCTATTCCAAGACTAAGGAAGAACATGCAGAGCACCTCCGCATTGTATTGCAGCGTCTGCGTGACCATCAATTGTATGCTAAGTTCAGCAAGTGCAAGTTTTGGCTGAAGGAAGTTCCGTTTCTTGGCCATGTTATCTCGGCAGAAGGCATTGCTGTTGATCCTAGCAAGGTGCAGGATGTTCTGAATTGGAAGGCACCTACCACTGTCTCTCAGATTCGCAGTTTCTTGGGATTAGCTGGTTACTACCGTCGGTTCATTCCGAACTTCTCTAAGATCTCGAAGCCAATCACAGAGTTGCTCAAGAAGGGTGTGAAGTTTGTGTGGAGTCCGCAGTGTGAGGAGGCTTTCCAGACTCTGAAGAAGCTTCTCACCACAGCTCTAGTGTTAGCTCAGCCTGATATCACCAAGCCATTTGATGTGTACTGTGATGCTTCTGGTACTGGTCTTGGTTGTGTACTGATGCAGGATGGCAGGGTGATTGCGTATGTCTCTCGGCAGCTTAAGCGACATGAAGAGCATTACTCTACCCATGATCTAGAGCTGGCAGCCGTTGTACTTGCCTTGAAAGTATGGCGGCATTATCTGTTGGGAAATCTGGTGCATATCTATACAGATCACAAAAGCCTCAAGTATATCTTCACTCAGTCAGATCTGAACATGCGTCAGAGGAGATGGTTAGAGTTGATTAAGGACTATGATCTGGAGGTCCACTATCATCCAGGGAAGGCAAATGTGGTTGCCGATGCTTTGAGCCGCAAGGCACATTGTCATTGTCTTACCGCTACATGCCCCTCAGAGGAAGAGTCCAGTGTTCGGGTATATCCTTATGGAAGCTTGTCCAACATATCACTCACTCCGACCTTGCGCGATGAGATTGTTGCCGCGCAGAAGAAGGATGTTGCTATGGGTCACCTCAGGAGAAGGCTCAAGCTTGGTGAAGTCCAGTGTTTCCGGGAGGATGAAGAAGGCATTCTGTGGTTCAAGAACAGAATGGTAGTACCTAAGGACTTTGAGTTGCGCAAGAAGATTCTTGATGAGGCGCACCTGTCCAAGTACTCGATCCACCCAGGCAGCAACAAGATGTACCAGGACTTGAGGAGTCGTTTCTGGTGGACCCGCATGAAGCGGAAAATTGCTCGTTATGTTTCTGAGTGCGATACTTGCAGAAGGGTCAAGGCAGATCATGTGAAGCCTGCCAGTCTCTTGCAGCCTTTGAGTATTCCTGCTTGGAAATGGGAGGATATCAGCATGGATTTCATTGTTGGGTTACCTCTCACATCGCAGAAGCATGACTCTATATGGGTGATTGTTGATCGATTGACCAAGTCTGCTCATTTCATCCCTGTGTATACCCGCTATAGTGTGCAGAAGTATGCTGAGCTCTATATCTCTCGGATTATCTGTTTGCATGGGATGCCCAAGACTATTATTTCTGATCGAGGCCCGCAGTTTGTTAATCGCTTCTGGGAGCAGCTCCATGCTTCCTTGGATACCAAGCTTATTCGCAGTTCAGCATATCATCCTCAGACAGATGGTCAGACTGAGAGGGTGAATCAGATTCTTGAGGACATGCTCCGTGCATATGTTTTCACATATAGCAAGAAATGGGATGAGTGTCTACCTCTGGCAGAGTTCTCCTACAACAACAGTTATCAGAAGAGCATCAAGATGGCACCGTTCGAGGCATTGTATGGACGTTGCTGCCGTACTCCCCTTAACTGGGTTGAGTCTGGCGAGCGAGTCACCTTTGGGCCAGATCTTGTGACACAGGCTGAGGAGACAGTTAGACTTGTTCAGTCCAACTTACGAGCTGCCAAGTCTCGCCAGAAGAGCTATGCTGATAAGAGACGCCGACCATTGGTGTTTGCACTTGGTGACTACGTATACCTTCGTGTCTCTCCTATGAAGGGTGTACGTCAGTTCGGTGTCAGAGGGAAGCTTGCCCCAAGATACATTGGACCGTTTCAGATTTCTGAGAAGTGTGGACCTGTTGCTTATCGTTTGGTGCTACCACCAAACCTCTCGGGAGTCCACAACGTTTTCCATGTATCTCAGTTGAAGAAGTGTCTAAAGTTTTCTGCAGATGTGGTGATCAGTGATGTTGGGCAGCTTGAGCCAGATCTTGCATATCCTGAGCAGCCCATCAAGGTGATTGATCAGAAAGACCGAGTCACCAGAGACAAAACCATCAGATTCTATAAGGTGCAATGGAGCAACCACTCTGAGGCCGAGGCCACTTGGGAGACAGAGGAGTTCCTACACTCTCACTTTCCGGGTTTTCTACCTTCAAGGTGAGTTTTGTTTATTGCTTCCATTTTTGCATCTTCTCCTTCTTTCGTCATTTTTTTTCCTCTTTCCTCTTTTCTTCTTGAATCTCGGGACGAGATTCCTTTTAAGGGGGAGGGCTGTGACACCCCGTGTCGTTACAGCCAAACCTGCAGAAAACATTTCCCAAACTGAACTCAACTCACTTCTTTTCAAATCTGAAATTAAAAGAAATTGTTCAAATAATTGCTAAATCCAGGCTTGTGAAGCAACTCAAATTTCAATTACAACTTTACCAACCAAAAATTCCTGTGAAAGCTCTTCAGAAATGAGAATTTTGGAGATTTTTCCAAGATTTTTGAAATTCTGGAAGACCCCCTAAAAATTCAGTGAAGTGAGCACAAACTGCTGCCTTCCTGAATTTTTAATTCAAAATCTGTATTTCAAAACCTCATCGACCCAAAATCAAAGTTCGAGCTGGATCTGTTCTCTATCTCTCCAGAAGTTTTCAAAATTTTTGGAGCCCGGGGAGTGCCCCAATAAATTCGCTCAAAATCGCTCGGTTTAAATCACCAAAAATGTGAAAGCCGTCGGGCCCGCCTGCAGACCATCTTCTCCACGTCGCCGTCGTCAAGCCAGCCACGCTGCGCCCTCCTCCGCCACTCGCTCGGTCGACGCCATCGCCTTATAACGAGCTTCACTCCCCCTGGTCCGAAACCCTAGCCACTTTTCCCCTCCTGTTCCGCGGCCACTCCTCCATTCCCAACCGCCGTTCTACCTCGCCGTCGCGCTAACCACCCGCCCCACTTGCTCCCCGGCCGAGCTAGCTAGCCTCGAGCTCCGCGAGCACCCATCTACACTCGACCATGGCCCCATTTCCCTCCTCTCACCGTGGCCCGCGCGAATCGAGCCTTTCACCTCCAACTCCCGGCCGCCTTGTCTTGTCCTTCAGCGCCGCCGTCGATTCGTGCCACTCTGGTGAGTTTCCACATCGAGCTGTGGTGTCCCAAGCTGTGTGTCGCTGTTGCGCGCCTCCCTCACCCCTCTTTTTTCCTCTATCTGCAGCCACTGAGGCCCAAATCGAACTTTTCCCCATCGTTTGGTTAATAATAGTCAAGCACCCCCTCGTCGGCGAAATCCCTCTTCCGGTCATCCCCGATGCAAACCGTCGCCGTGCCTAGATCCGGTGAGCCGAGGTGAAGCTCCCGAGCATTTTTCCATGATTTTTCATGCCTGGTATGTTGCCGGCGAGCTTGCCGAACCTTGCTGGCCCGCCGAGCTCGTCGCCGGCCGCTTCTCCGGCGATCTCCGTCGCCCCGAGCACCTCAAATGGATGCGCGTGGCCTGTGCTTCGTTGTTTGTATTTTGTTCGGGATTTTTTAGTGATCGTTTGCCCAAGTTTTGGCGGGCCACCGCCCCTCTCCGGCGACCTGAGCCGCCATGGACGAGCTCGCCCGAGCTCTGGTTCCTCCAGGGCCGGATCTTCTGTGCTGAGCACGCTATGTGGCCCGTGGTGTGGCTCAGTTCCGATTGGCTCGCAATTTTTCCCAATTTCCAGAAAATGCTACAAGCTTCAAAATTCATAGTAAATCGAAACCAAATCAGAACAAATGCAAAATCCAGTTTTGTTGGACTCCTTGCGAGCAGATTCTATCCAAAACAAATGTCAAATCACATAAATCTGTTTATCTTATCCGCTTTCTGTAAAAATACTTATTGTCCATCCTTGTTTAATTTCTAATAATTCCCGGTTGCTCCATAAATCACAACTCTTGCATGCTTGGAAAGTATCTGATAACACACTTACAGAGCATTTTTCCACTGTCATATCGTGTTTTAATTATTTTCTTATGATTTAAATCTTGTTCTACATTGTTTAAATTGTTATAAATAATCCGCATTACAATAATCACCAAACTTCACAGTAAATCACTTCGGTGGTGCTCTCACCAGAAAAATGACACTGGACATAAAATAATTTTCAAAATTAATTTAATTTATTTAACCAACTTAAGTTAATTTATGTAATTAACTTAATCATGAGTGAATGAAGGAAATACTTCAGATGAAGATATAATTAAACTTAATCGCATCATTTCATTGCATCTCACTTGCATTTTCTTGTCATGACATAGCTCTCGAGGTGATTCTGGAGCAGCTGGAGGAGCAGGATGCTGAGCAGATCAGGAGGAACCCAGCTGACTTCCTATAGTATCTAACCCGCCCTCACCCTGAGCCAGGCAAGCCCCGTGCATTCCGACCTGTGTTTTCGATTTTCTTTTCTCACTATGTATGAGGTCTAGAAGTGTCTATGCATTAGGTTTATAGGAATTGATTGGAACCTTAGACTTGCACTAGTTTACCCTTCCTGATTATCCTTGGTTATCCCTGTTTAGAGTTAGTTAGGTCGTTTTGGTCAGTCGTTAGTGCTGCTAGGCGTAGTTGATAGCGATCGGTAGAAGTCGAGTGGTAGATCCCACTCGCATGGCAGGATTATGACACCTGGATTGTACTAAAGAATTATAGGTTGTTGGAGACCGGACGAGGATTGTTTGTATAGGATGGTTTGGGAAGGCTGGGCCTTCACGGTGGTAGCCCCGTCTGTGTCGAGTAAGGACCGTTCGTTGTTTGCCCTATTGAGCAAGTTTGACGTGTACTGATTCACATGCTGGTGATATGGACACCAGTAAACCGACGTAGCTTAGCAACCGTGGGGACGAACCTTACCCTGCTGCTACGGGGGGGATGGGACAACCCGCGGACGACGGCGGGGCCGGGTGTTGCGTGGGGGTGGTCCTAATATTTCGCCGGGAGCAGCAGCTAGATTTCGGCCTTGCGGGGGCTTTGTGAAAGGTTGCCATATGTGGTCTGTTCGCGGGCGCATATGTCGTGTGGTCAGGTTTCTCCTACAGGATGTACATCGATGCCGCCGCTCTCGGAAATGAGCACCCTTGTTCAGTGCGCCACATCGTTGTGTGATTATGGATGATGATGGTTATGACAGATTATGATGTTACTATACTGCTATATTACTGCTGCTTTATTACTTACTGTATTATTTGTTTACTTACTTGCTTGTTATAGTTGTTAGCTGCAAAACATGATACTTGGATAACTACTAAAGTTGAGCTAAACTTGGAAGTAAGGACTCAGTAATTAGTGCTGCTTTTGCCAACTTGAGTCAGCCCGCCCTTTTTAGCCTTTGCATACTAGGAGTCGGCTGTAGATGGCCATGTTGACGGGTAAATCTTGCTGAGTATTAGTTGCTCAGGGTTTGGCTCGTTATGTTTTTGTGCAGGTTTGTCTTGCTTCCGCTGTCGCTTTGTTGGAGTTCCAGCAGAGATCGTCTCCAGGTCCACATCGTAGGGCTTCGATGTGCGGCCATGTATCGTCGAGAGTGGTAGTTGTCGTATCTCTGTAGACTTCCGCTGTGCTACTCGTGTTTAAATCATTTCAGACTTAATGTAATAACTTAAAGATGTAAATTTGTGTTTTTATGTGATGTACTATCTGTGTCTGTTCATCAGCACTTCCGACTCGATCCTGCGAAAAGCGGTAACGCTACAAGTTTCCACCGGGTTCTGCATCTCGATCACGAAGAGGCGCTGACAAATCTTGTTATGGCAGCGCACAAATTTCTCCTCACAATTGAAGCACCGGCCCTTCCGGCAGCGTTCTTCCATCTCCTCCAGCATGAGGCGGCGGATTGGGCCTGGGCCCGATGAACCCGCGATGGTCACGGGGGTCAATGGCGCATTGGGCTTTGGTGTCGTAGATTCCAAGGCCGATGTCGGCGGTGTGGGGAGGAGGCTGCGTCCCCGTCCGAAAGGTAGCTACTGCGCCGTCGCAGCCTCGAAGTGTTCTTACGAACGCGCAAGGCTCATTGCCACTTCTAGTGTCTACGGATTCTGCAGCTAGACGTCAAGGCTTAGGGGCTCCTAGAGGCCCACCGTGAAGAGCTGGATCTGCTACGCCTCTGCGAGTTAACCGAGCGGATTGGATCGCAACAGCGGCTCGTAGCACATGTTGAGGAGATCAGAGAAGCGGCGCCAGGATAGCAGCACCTGCTTCTTGTCCACGTGCATGAATCAGAGGTATGGTGCATCATTGAGATTGTTAGACGCCATCCAAACTTTCCCCTCCTTGGGGATCCGTTGGGCGCGAAAATAAGATTTGGATTTGCTAATGAAGGCTAGCGGATCGGTCTTGCCGTCGAATTTGGGAAGATCCCACTTCTAATGGCGCGGCGGCCGGCCCGGCTCGCGGGGACTAGCGCGACACCAATCGTCGCGGTCATCGTCGTAGAGGCGATCGTAGTGACCGTCGCGTCGCCAGGTGTCGGACCGGCGGTCATGGTGACCACCATAGCGCTCGCCATCGTCGCACTGCTCCGGGTGTCACTGCTGTAGCTCGAGTCGTTGGATGGCACGGTACTGAAGGCGTTGCTCCTGATGGATCGCTATCAGCTTGTTCGCCATTGCCGTGACGGAATCTAGCTTGTCCTCTTGGTCGGTGTCGTCATCACCGGGCGTCGTCTTCTTGCCTGTGTCGTCGGGGGCCATGACGCAAGTGGAAAGCAAGAGCCTGGAATCTAATACCAGATGTTGTGAACACTAGGATTTATACTCCCCGTGAGTTTAAGAAGGATAGTTCGGATGGTAGAGATAGAGGTAGATGTGATTCAAACTTCTTGCTTCCCTTTCATTCAAACTCCTCCCCTCCATATATAGATGCCGGCCTAATTAACAAACTCTACCAATTATCATGATTACAACTCAACCAACTAGCAATCTCTAAGCCAACGCTAACTACTAACTCGAATAAACGAATCTTAACAAGGCGGCAAGCAAAGGACCGGCACACACCGTGCGCGCCAAGGCCAATTCACCCCACTTTGGGTTTCGGCGCACGGCGAGAGTAGTGCTTACCCCACATGACAAAAGTCAGTCAAATCAAGTAAACCAGTTAGTTAAGAAAAGGACCTGTGTGACAGGAGACTATGGAGTTTTCACCATGTCTACCTGCAAATATTAATAATCGGTCATCAGTTATGTGAAGAGTTAATAGATAAAAGCAGGAAACACATGAGAAGCTCCAACTTCAATGAAACATGTGAAAGGATCAAATAGGCAGTACAAGTTATTGAAACCAAAAAATATGGGGGCCATACTTCTATACTGTTCAAAAGCAAAAATGGAGTTAAATGATTGGAACACATACAATAAGTTCAAGGGATTGAAATTTTGTGTCAGCATATCAAGGATATCCAGATACATCTGGAGTGAAAAAAACATTGAACTAATAGAATGGACAGATTGAAGTCATAAAGCAACAGCACAGTAAACAGCAGAATAATTCCATGTGGAAGCATGCGCATATCAAACACATAAGGCTGACATGCTGTATGTTGTTGTCCAAACTAAGTGTACTGAACACACGGTAGACTATAACAGATAACAGATGAGAATCCTTTAAAAAAAAGAACAGAAAACTGTAAAGTCTAGATTATTTTCTCAAGATGATTGAAAAATTATAACATCCAACAGCCTGTTCGGTTGCTCGTTTTTGGCTGGGCTGGAGGCTGGTTTCCACTGTTGCTACAGTGAATATGTGAGTAACGGTCACAAGCCCAGCCGACCAGCCCAGCCACCTCCAGCCCAGCCGAACAGGGCGCAAAATCTCCCCGTTCCCACCCTTTCGTAGGCCAGGCCTGGCCCGGCCCTGGGGGACGAATGGTTTTTTATGGGAACAAATCAATGGGGCTGCCATACTAACTTTTCTTATTACCAGTTCATACTGGTTCTTCGTAGTATACCAGGTTTCCAGTTTTGCAAGATTTTTCAAAATCTGAACGTGGGTGCTACCTTGGATCCATTTCCCAGTCTCTCTGGATGATTCTGATTTTGATGCCTAGTTTGTTTGTATTTATATTTTGCTCCGGTAACCAAACAGCCAGGAAATGAACCTTACTTTGTTCCTGCCAGCTCATACTGATTTATCGGTAGCATGAATTATCGACGCCGTCCAATTCTACCAGGTTTCAAATTCCAAAATTCCAAACAGCTACGAGGATACATTCCATGTATTTCCTAGACCAACCTTACCTAGTTCATCAATGATAGAGATAGAGAGAATTTAATTAGTATTTTAATACTAGCTTTCTTCACTCAAAAATACTCCATCCACGAGAATCAATTAATGAGTAAGATAATGGCGATTCCCTCAATTACACTAGCTCTATGTTTCTTCACTATCTGTAAATCTACCTCAACAAGTCCATCCACGATTGATATGAATCAATTAATGAGTTTTTTTTTGTATCATTGCTTTTCTTGGAGATACATAGCAACCACGTGCCTTCGTTGTTGGTTGAAATATGAACATTCGGCGATCTCACCTCACAATGTGAGATCTTCCAGTTACGACAGTGATTGAAACATTTTTCTTGTCACACTACAACAATTTTGACTTTCCATGACATTTTACTTTAGTCACAGAAGGTCTGAAATTTGTCATAACTGACCTTCTATGACTTCTTAGTGACAAAAATCACTTAGTCATAGAAGGTGTGTAGCTAATTACTTTCTGTGACATTTTCGCTAGTTTTGTCATAATTTTATGACTTTTTGCAGAAATGTCATAACTGCTTATGACAATTCAGAAAATGTCACAATCAGTTTATGACACTCATAAATATGTCATAAAATTGCATGACAATTGCGATTTTTGTCATTACCTATTGGACCGGACCTGGCTGTTTTGTGGCCCATTACTTTCGCGGGCCTTTTAAATTCAGCCCATTAATTTCTTGGGCCTTTTAACTTTCAGCGCCATTAATTTCGAAGACCTTTTTACTTTCATCCCACTAATTTCGCAGGCCCTTTTAAACTTTCAACCCATTAATTTCACGAGCCTTTTTTACTTTCGGCCACTTAATTCACTTCACCAGGCCTTTTTACTTTCGACCCACTTAATTCACAGGCCTTTTTACCTTTCGACCCACTTAATTCACAAGCCTTTTTACTTTCGGCCCACTTAATTCACAGGCCTTTTTACCTATTTATTTCAGTCCATTTTCCAGGCCTTTTATTTCAATCTATTTTTCAGGTCCAATCAAGACTGGCCCATTAAGCAATCAACAGATCTGATCCAAGCCCAGTTTTTATACCGAATCACAGCCCAATAATGAATCTTACAGATGTCAACATCCATTACATGCGGATTGCATTACCACATGATATAAAAATTGCAATTCCCACATTACATACAGGTCCCACTTCACAAAATTCATCGCATACAAGATACCACATCCCAGATCAGGAAAACATAAGAGTAAAAGACGAGCATATTTCTTCCCTAACTCGAAGTCAGAGGCAGCTACATGCTAGCACTCATCAAAATCCGCATATTTCTTCCCTAACTCAAAGAGCGTCATCCACAAGTTTTCTCCATTCGTCGGAACTGGAATGGAAAAATCCTACCTGTAGATCAAGACAGCACTCCAATTGGGCGAACAAAGCAGAACCAACCTGCAGAGTAATGGTTGGGAAAAAGGCATAATGGTCAGGAAAAAGGATGTGAGAAACATAACAAATTAACAAGACTAACAACAGTCTGTCAAAAAAGGCCACCTTCTTGATTAAGACGGCCAAGTAGCTTCAAAGTCAAAAGCCATTACATGAATTAAAAAGGCTAGTGGCCAGCATTAATAGCAAAGTAAGAGTAGCACAGGCTACTATAATGAGTTGGAACAGCACTGTTATGACTAATGCATTTCCATAGATGGTCAACTCCACTACAAATAACAGCATATTGTTGGTGCTTTCTAGGTGCACATTTTATATGACAAATATGGTGTTTCTAATACCTTATTAAGTCATTATTGCTAACAATTAACCCCCATTATCATATATATGCGTAGTTTCTGTGTATTCGGAAGATTTACAGGAAACAGGTGAGAATTAAGAGACTACGAGTAAAGAGCTGCTGGAGGCCCGAAGAACGAGGAAACTGGAGACCGTGCCGATCGGCACGTCCTGTGCGCCGATCGGCACTATGGAGGTCGGGCCCAAACTTGAAGCCCACTCGGAGAATATGGAGCCCAGAAGAAATATCAGAGTCGGAGTCGGTGAAATCCAGCCCACAACCGAAAGAGACTATAAAGAGAAGATCTTGGTCGCGAAGGAAAGAGAGCGGCGAGGAGACAGACACACATACGGAGATTTTGACCTAGGTTGAAGGTTGTGGCGGCGAAGACGGCGATCACCGATCATCACCACCAAAAAGGAAGACTGTGCCGACCGGCACACGCCGTGCCGATCGGCACCTGTGGGACCACGCCGAATTCCCGCGTCCTACTGTATCCATGTTCATGTGTTGCAGTATGATGCGTGAGTAGATCTCATATTCTCTCCGTGGCGAGGGAAATCTGGTTATGTAACTCTCACACTTAAGATACTCTTTTGATACGTTCAGTCTATGTGATGCTTCGAATTCGTATCTGATCCATACGTGTTTATCATATAGTGCAAGAAAACCAGTGGGGAACTATTAACCCTCATCGTGACAGGATCGGGGCGAACGAAACCACCATGTCTTGTAGAATACTAACCTATCAATCGACCTATAACCTGAGTTGCATGCCAGTACCCCAAGCCATAGGAGAGAATCCTTTCATAACCTTGATACAACCGCAGGCCCTTTCATCTCTAGCTGTTAATCATCCTTTCTCACACACATCTTTTGCTATATTGATTTAGTAGTTTAAATAATAGTTTAAGTCCCGCTTGTTCTCTGTGGTTCGATATTAAACCTTGGAATACTCTAAGGGAAAAAGTGCTACAACTGTACACCGTCCTCTTGCGGTATATAAGTGGGTGCGTACAAACGACCAACAAGCACGTTTTCTGGCGCCGTTGCCGGGGAACAAGCCAGTTCTTTTACTATTTATTTATTCTACTAACCTCTAATCCTCTCTTTTCTAGTTTGTTTTGTGTTTTCTTTCTGTGTTTTCAGGATGGGTACTCCTGAACCGGCTCATACGGTTAGGGAGCATTCACTACCGTCTCCGGGATTGCTGATTCCACAAACTTCCGATGAGAAAGTCACTGCTTCGTCATACGTTCTCAACCCGACCATCATCAAATGGTCGAGAACGGCAAATTCTCTGGGACGAAGGACGAGAACCCGTACACACATCTGCAAGATCTAGAAGTTCTCTGTCAAACCTTCAAGCATGAGGGAGAGTACCTCAAATTGGTACAAATGGCTGCTATTTCCATTTTCTCTAGATGGAAGAGCCAAAGATTGGTATAAATCTGCAGCCCGTGAAGCTAAAGGAAACTGGGATAAGCTTGTAGGAAATTTCTGTTTGCATTTCTCCCGCTTCCAAAGGTGCAGAAACTGAGAAGAGAAGTGGTTAACTTCGAGCAAAAGAAAGAAGAGACCCTCACGCAAGCATGGTTACGCTTCAAATCCTTATTGAAGCAAGGCCCCGATTTGGGCATGGATGATAACCTGACTGCTCAGACATTCTACATGTCTCTTGAAGGAACCTCCAGGATGCATTTGGATAGTTCAGCTGGAGGGAGTTTCCTCGACTTGACTGCTACTGCAGGTCTGGATCTCTTGAGTAAGATATCGAAGACTGAAGCTATGCATAAGCATTGGGAAGAATTCCAAGAAGATCCAATTCCCCCTGAAAAGCCGACACCGGAAAAAGGTTCTTCGGATTTGAAAGCTAAAGCGGAAGGCTGTACAGTATCTGAAGCGGAATTAACAGTAAGAACAGAAGAACCAGCGCAAGGTGATCTGAAAAGACCCAGATTGGAGGAGGTGCCGACCGGCACTGTACCTGTGCCGATCGGCACACCACTGGCCACTGTGCCGACCGGCACAGCTCTTGTGCCGACCGGCACTCTGAATGCTGTCAAAGGGATTTCCAAGACTGAAGCTGCCATATTAGAGGAGCATGAAAACAGCTTCGTGAATAAATTTCCAAGACCAGTAGGAGATCCAACCTTGAGCAACGCTAGACCGTTGGCCGAGTTCGAACCATTGGATTGGATTCCTATAGATTTCAGCTCAAATCTGCTAAGTATGAGGAGAACATATGATCCAAGGTATGCCTCTACTACAGGGGTTCAGTATAACTTCCCTAAAGACACTAGAACTTCAAAGATATTGGATAATGTCGTCATCGGAGAAGTATTGGGGAAGTTGTATAAGGACGATATGGAAATTGATCAGATGGAGGTCCAACAAGCAAAGAAGCTATTTGATACTTGTTTTGTCCCATCGCCGTATGAAGGATTGTGCGGAGTATATGCAGTTGGCCTTACGGAACGAACGGAAGTCGATCCTTATATACCGTGCGAGATCGGACCTAGAAGCTTCCCTAAAGCATTATGTGATTTTGGTTCCCGCGTCAGCTTGATGACGTATGAAGCATTCATGGATATGCCCTATGACATAAAAGGAAGATTGCTAGGAACCGAGCTTGAGCTAATCATGGCGGATGGGAGGAGAACTAAGCCGCTGGGAGTAATCAAGGACCTGAACATTGAGGTAAAAAAGAATACTATTCCGGTGGATATTTTTGTTCTCGATAAAGGTGAAGTTGGAGTTGAAGATATTATTCTAGGAAGACCTTTCTTAAAGCTTGTACAAGCTGTTATTGATGCTGGAAAAGGTCATCTCAAATTGACTCTGGGCGGAGAGGAAGTCCTTTTTGAATTCGATGACCCACCCGTCGTTCAAGAAGGTGACGAACCACCCTCTCTTCAGGAATTCTTTACAGAAAAAGATGAAGAAATTAGTCCAGGATACTCGGACCCGTTGAACAAACTGTTTGAAGAGTCGGACAGAGAAGAGGCCGAGATTCAAGATGGTGCCGACCGGCACGCCTTGTGTGCCGATCGGCACAAAGACGGTGCCGACCGGCACGAAATTGAAAATCCTCAATTGAGCCTTTGGGTAATCTGGATCCTGGTGCAGCACCAGAAGTAGAACAGAAGCCACTCCCTAATGGTCTGAGGTACGAATACTTAGGCAAAGATAAAACTTATCCGTCATCGTCAATAGTGCTTTGAATGAAGAAGAGACAAAACGATTGCTCGCTGTTCTGAGAAAATACAAGAAAGCGATCGGATATTGTCTTGATGATATTAAAGGAATAAGCCCAGCTTTTTGCACACATAAGATCAATCTTGAAGAATCAGCTAAACCAGTCGTTGAAGGCATGCGACGATTGAAAGAGGGCATGAAGGAAGTTGTGAAGAAAGAAGTGCTGAGGCTTCTTAATGCAGGAATGATTTATCCAGTTGCTGATAGTGAATGGGTCAGTCCAGTGCATTGCGTGCCAAAGAAAGGAGGACTCACAGTTGTGCCTAATGAGAATAATGAATTGATCCCTCAACGGACAGTTACAGGATGGCGAATGTGCATTGATTACAGAAAGCTGAATGCAGCCACAAAGAAAGACCATTACCCACTACCGTTCATCGATGAGATGCTTGAAAGGTTAGCCAAGAACTCTTATTTTTGCTATCTCGACGGTTATAGCGGTTTCTTTCAAATCCCTGTTAGACCTGAGGACCAGCATAAGACCACTTTCACTTGTCCTTATGGAACTTATGCGTATCGGCGAATGCCATTCGGTCTTTGCAACGCACCGGCTACATTTCAGAGATGCATGAATGCTATATTTGCTGAATTCATTGAAGACATTATGGAGGTATTTATGGATGATTTCTCTGTTCATGGTACTGACTTTGATCATTGCTTAGCAAATTTAGAGAAAGTACTAAAGAGGTGCGTAGAAGTTGATTTAGTTCTTAATTGGGAGAAATGTCACTTCATGGTAACCGAAGGGATTGTTTTGGGGCATGTTATTTCTAACCGAGGTATTGAGGTAGACAAAGCTAAAATATCTACAGTTGAAAGGTTGCCACCGCCTAATGATATTAAGACACTGCGAAGTTTTCTTGGACATGCAAATTTTTATCGCAGATTTGTGAAGGATTATTCAAAGATTGCTAAGCCATTGACGGAATTGCTGCAAAAGGATGTTGAATTTGAGATGAATGATGAAAGACTTACTGCTTTCCGGAAGTTGAAAGAAGCGTTATGTTCTGCACCTATTATGCAACCTCCGGATTGGAATTTACCTTTCGAGATTATGTGCGATGCAAGTGACTATGCAGTAGGAGCGGTTCTTGGACAACGAAAGGAAGGTAAAGTGCATGCTATCTACTATGCCAGTAAAACTCTCAATGAAGCCCAGATTAATTATACAACAACAGAGAAAGAGATGCTAGCTGTTATATTTGCATTTGAGAAATTTAGATCCTACATCCTCAATTCTAAGGTCATTGTTTATACGGATCATGCTGCTATTAGATATCTTGTCTCTAAAAAGGAGTCGAAACCTAGATTGCTTCGTTGGGTTTTGATGCTACAAGAATTTGATTTGGAGATTAGAGACAAGAAAGGGGTTGAGAATTCAGTAGCAGATCATCTGTCTCGATTGACGCTTGAGAACAAGGAGGGATGCATTGGTGATGCCATGGCACAAGAGCAGCTATTTCTAGTTAAAGATCATCGAGAATCATGGATGCAAGACATCATAAATGGGTTCAAAGGGAAGCTAGATGATTGTAGCAAGAATTCAAGAAAGAGGATTGCCAGTGAAATGAGGAAATTCATATGGGATGATCCTTATCTATACAGATATTGTGAAGATGGAGCTGTTCGAAGGTGCGTACCTCGTGACGAACGCGAAAGCATATTGAAAAAGTGTCATTCATCTGAGTATGGTGGACATTATGGGCACTTTCGAACACAGGCCAAGATATGGGCTAGTGGATTTTATTGGCCTTCAATGCACGAAGATGCGAAAAGGTATGTTGCTAGATGCCCCCAATGCCAAAGAATTGGAAACGTTAATGCTCGTAATGCTATGCCTTTGAAGTATAACTTGCAAGTTGATATATTCGATGTTTGGGGCATGGATTTTATGGGACCATTTGTTAATTCGCATGGTTATGAATATATTTTGGTTGCTGTGGATTATGTCTCAAAGTGGGTAGAAGCAATACCATGTCGAAACAGTACAACTCGTGAATCCAAGCAAATGTTGGAGGAGTGCATATTTCCAAGATATGGTGTTCCTAGAGTCATTATCACAGATGGTGGATCTCATTTTACCGGGCATGAATTTACTAAAGCTTTGAAGAAGATGGGTATTGAGCATCGAATTGGGACAGCCTATCATCCACAGACCAACGGCCAAGCAGAAACTTCTAATAAACAGTTGAAGGGAATTCTGCATAAAATTGTTACAAAGAAGGAAAGGATTGGTCAAACAAGTTGAATGGCGCACTTTGGGCTTATCGAACAGCATTCAAGACACCAATAGGTATGACACTTATCAATTCGTCTATGGAAAGACCTGTCATTTGCCTGTAGAGTTAGAACATAGAGCATATTGGGCAATCAAAGAGATGAATTTGGATTTAGATGCTGCTGCGGTAAAACGGAAGATTCAAATTAGTGAACTCGAGGAGATGCGCCTAAAAGCTTATGAGAATGCGGCCATTTATAAAGAGAAAACAAGAAGTGGTATGATAAGAAGCTATTGAAAAAGGAATTTTACGAAGGAGATAGGGTGCTACTATTCAATTCAAGATTTCGATTGTTCGGTAAAGGCAAATTGAAAAGTAAATGGGATGGACCGTATCTTGTTCATAAAGTTCTTCCTTCCGGAGCTGTTGTCATCATGGATGGAAAGCAAAATACATACACGGTGAATGGCCAACGATTAAAGGTATATCTTGAACCCGACACTTTTGAGTTAAAGTCATTCGATATATATTATGTGAATTGAGTGATTGGGTGGTCGAGCTTAACGACGTAAAACAAAAGCACTGTTGTTTTTTACTGTTTTTTTTTCTGTGTGTTTTGTGTTTCTTTGATTTTATTGAGTCGTTTGAGGCAACTTTGCCTCCGTGCCGACCGGCACAAATCTGTGCCGATCGGCACGGGAGAGTCCGTGTCGTTTTTGAGTCGAGTTTTTGCCCTTCCTCCAAGACATGCTTCGGTGACTTCCAAATTTACGAGATAGAGTCCGGTTCGACCAAGAGAATTATGGATATATATATGAAGGAGTTGTCTCGGATCTCATCATCAAACATCGAGCGCCGCCGGAGTTCCCAGCAAACCCTAGAGCAGAAGACAATGCAAGACGGCGAAACCGGAAGCGGAGGCGACTGTGCCGATCGGCACGACCACCGTGCCGACCGGCACGGAGCCGCACTTTCGCCGATGAGCCCAACTCTGCCATGGGTGAGCAACAGGAGCATCAACCCCACCGAGGACGATCCAATCGTCTGGTCGCACCTGAAGCAACGATGGATGTTGAAGAGTGAAGCGGATGCGTTCAATAGAGAGAAGAAAGAGATGGATGACGCCCTTCGGAAGAAGGTCAGAGAAGTGCTAGTACGCAAAGGTAAATCCAAGATTGATGATAGCACACCGGTTTCCGATAGGTATACAATGGATAGGCTTCTCGCTATGGAACGTCCTTTGACATATGATGATCTTATCACTTTTGAATCGATCCTTACTGATAGCGAGAGGGAAGAGTTGGACAAGGACTGCTTTCTGACCATCCATAGGTCTCGGCTGAACGATGGAAGGAACCCTGATGGTGGTGCCGACCGGCACATGCCCGGTGCCGATCGGCACACTGCACTCCCACGCGTCCTGACCGACTGGGAAGACCTCCAAGAGAAGATTCTGCACAGGAACACCCGAGGTTTTGGATGTAAGTGCTTTTACTGTCTGAAGGACCATCAGAGGCAGATTGAGAATTATTTAGCGGATCCTGAATGCATCCCCGCTGCCTTCGTCTATGATGATGGCTTTCCAGTTGCCAAAGGGCGCATGACCCCTAAAGAGGCGTATTGATAGAGACAACGCTGCACAGAGGAGAGCGCGCAACCTGGCAGACCTAGAAGCATATTTTGAGAGAAACGGCATGAGTGCCGATCGGCACGGACCTTGTGCCGACCGGCACCACCTTAAGGTTGTGGATTTTGTTGAGATATCTGATGATTCCTCTGATGATGAGCCTCCACAGAAGCGATCAAAGGAAATAGAGGGAGTTCGGCGTTCCGCTCGTCTTTCTGCAAAGCCAAGAGCAAAATATACCTCGGAATCAGTGAGCTATATAGAGACATCTCCTGTGCATGAACACCCATTAGCTAATCTCGTCGCACAGGATGAAGAAGATCCCGAAGAGGATCCGGAAGAAGACCCCGAGGAGGAAGCGATGGAGGACGAGCCAAAACCAACTGATGCCGAACCACCTAGTACTGAAGGAGCTTCAGGAGACCTTTCAGGAGCTCAAGGCAATTCAGGGCCGCGTTACCAGGTGAATGGCGCCACGTGCCGATCGGCACGTGCGCCGTGCCGACCGGCACCTCGAGGTTCTGACTCTAATTCACCCCTGCGAGATGAGCGCCATGATCGTCCTGCCAACTGTTGCCCAATCTGCAGGAGAAACATCGAACGTCTCTATTATGATATGGAAAGATGCTATAGGCACCATCGGGACATTGATATACGGATTGATGACATGGAGAGCATGGCCGCGGCGGATTACTCTTTTCTCATGAGGAACATTCGAAGCATCTTTAGCATGTTGAGGAGGCATGGCATTTCAGATTAGGTTGGTCTAGTGGTTTTTCTTTTTGCAATAGGGACATTGCAAGGTTTGAGTGTGGGGGATTCGCCCTTACACTTCTTAAGGTCGTTTGCTTCGAATTTAGTTTGGTTTGAGTTAGTGTGTGCAAGTGTGAGAGTTTTCTTAGAGAGGTTTGAGATGGTGTGCTTAGTTAAGCTTAGAGGTTAAGAATTATTGCAATGTCTTGAATAAAGTTAGTGTTAGTTGTCAAATCGATGCGTTACCCCATATTCTTGATTTTGTTTTTGACGATCGTTTTGCCAATCTACTTGAGTTCATTGAATAATCGCTTGGCTTTATATATCCACTTTTCGAAAACCCCTTCTATCATCATAAGTTGAAGCATTTGGCTGAGGATTTGATATTGTGCCTATTACACTAAGCCAAATGAGATGAGAGAAACCTACACATAAACCTTTTGATAGGAAGACGTCTTTGTCAACTCTTTGCTCTTGATTACGACTAAGCTAGAAGGGAGACGTTTCATTTGTTCATCTCAGTTTGCTAGCCATCTATCATCAAGTTCTTTCTATCCGAAAAACCGATATTTCATCGTTCTCCCTCCTCCTTGATACAACCTACAAGCAAATGTGAAGTTTAGACAGATTTCGATCCAAAATATGCTCTGTTAGCAGTCTGAAAGAAATAAAAGAAAAAAAGAAGAAAAGAATTAAATTGGTCAGGTGCCGACCGGCACGAACTGTGCCGATCGGCACAAAAAGGAAAAATAAGAAAAGAGTCAAAAATAAAGAGAAAAGTGAATATCAGAGGAAGCAGACTGCAGCAAGAGTCAAAATTCTAAAAGGATCTGTATATACTTCAGGCTTGATCCCTTCTTAATTCTATTTCGTTCATTCTCGATTGTTTTCTTTTCCCTTGATCCTTGTACTTATACTCTGAATTCCTATGATGAAAACTCCCTTTTAGAAGGCATGATAGAGCGAATTGTTGACTTAGTAGTTCTTTCGATTCAATTTGGTTATATACTTTCCGAGATCCACAAAAGAGCCTTATATTATAGAATAGGAGAGGGAAGGAAATACATTTGAGCGATTGAGTGAAGTCTGAAGCTTTTGCATTCTTCTTAAGTGATATGAAGGGAGACAAAATAATTGTTTGACAAGCCTTGTGATTGATTTGGTCGACTCAAGTTTTGAGGTGAAATTGTTTTCAAAAATCGAGAGAAAGTTTCGTGGAGGGATACTAATTGGATGAGATGATTGACAATAACTAAGTTAGAGACTTGTGAGAGTTTTTGCTTCTTAGCATGACGAAAGCACGGTGATGATTTTCATGGTTTGAATTGCTCGAGGACTAGCAATGATTTGAGTGTGGGGGAGCTGTTGGTGCTTTCTAGGTGCACATTTTATATGACAAATATGGTGTTTCTAATACCTTATTAAGTCATTATTGCTAACAATTAACCCCCATTATCATATATATGCGTAGTTTCTGTGTATTCGGAAGATTTACAGGAAACAGGTGAGAATTAAGAGACTACGAGTAAAGAGCTGCTGGAGGCCCGAAGAACGAGGAAACTGGAGACCGTGCCGATCGGCACGTCCTGTGCGCCGATCGGCACTATGGAGGTCGGGCCCAAACTTGAAGCCCACTCGGAGAATATGGAGCCCAGAAGAAATATCAGAGTCGGAGTCGGTGAAATCCAGCCCACAACCGAAAGAGACTATAAAGAGAAGATCTTGGTCGCGAAGGAAAGAGAGCGGCGAGGAGACAGACACACATACGGAGATTTTGACCTAGGTTGAAGGTTGTGGCGGCGAAGACGGCGATCACCGATCATCACCACCAAAAAGGAAGACTGTGCCGACCGGCACACAGCCGTGCCGATCGGCACCTGTGGGACCACGCCGAATTCCCGCGTCCTACTGTATCCATGTTCATGTGTTGCAGTATGATGCGTGAGTAGATCTCATATTCTCTCCGTGGCGAGGGAAATCTGGTTATGTAACTCTCACACTTAAGATACTCTTTTGATACGTTCAGTCTATGTGATGCTTCGAATTCGTATCTGATCCATACGTGTTTATCATATAGTGCAAGAAACCAGTGGGAACTATTAACCCTCATCGTGACAGGATCGGGGCGAACGAAACCACCATGTCTTGTAGAATACTAAACCTATCAATCGACCTATAACCTGAGTTGCATGCCAGTACCCCAAGCCATAGGAGAGAATCCTTTCATAACCTTGATACAACCGCAGGCCCTTTCATCTCTAGCTGTTAATCATCCTTTCTCACACACATCTTTTGCTATATTGATTTAGTAGTTTAAATAATAGTTTAAGTCCCGCTTGTTCTCTGTGGTTCGATATTAAACCTTGGAATACTCTAAGGGAAAAAGTGCTACAACTGTACACCGTCCTCTTGCGGTATATAAGTGGGTGCGTACAAACGACCAACACATATGTGGATTTTCGAGTGCCTAACACAAACACAAACCAAATCTTCAAGCTCCACAAATGTTTTAAGCAAGCAAAACAGGGTATCAGGTAGTTAACATCTAGCGATCAATTCAGTGTACACAGTTATCAACTTCAGTAAGCTATCATTAACTAAAATGGCATAACAGAGCAGCGACAGTAGTGTCCTAGAATAGAGAGATTAAAGGGAGTGAGGCTAGAGGACTTATCTATAAGCTTCGAGGCAGCAAGTAATACCTAGGCTCAACCACGATGTAGGGACGAGTAGCTGCAGCACTTATCGAGTGAGTCAGATTGAAAAAAAGACCAAAATTAAAACACTCTACAACGAGTGAGCAAGGCAACTGGTCCGGCATTTCAGCAAGCACCTCGTGTGCACAACTCCACTACAAAGTAACAGCAGCTGCTCATGCTCTCGATGTGAGCAAGCCAGCCGGTGCATCATTTCGGCGAACACCTCGTGTGCACAACGTTGACAGGCAACAATTCAAAACAAATGGCCGTAGCCAGGCACATATGTTTGAGTTCGTGGCTCACCTGGACGCGCTCCCGCCCACGGAGGCGGCACGACACCAACCCGCCCACGGACAGAAGCAGTGCGGCTCGGCTGCGGGAGGTCGATGCCGGTGATGGTGACCGCCGCCGGATCCGGCCAAGGAGGGAAGCCGCGTGAAGGGGAGGCCGCGTGAACGCCTTCCTTGCGCCGCAGATCTCGTCATCGGGGAAGGGGAGGGAGGCGGAGTCGACGCGGAGGTGGATCTCGTCCTCTTGCTCCTCCCCGCGCCATCCTCAATCAGCGCCGCCTGCCGCAGCACCACCTCGTACACGGCCTCCTCCGACGCCGTCCTCGCCACCGCCGGCGCGGCCAACGCCGTGGTGAGGCTGCTGCTGGCGCGCGGCGGGGGCCGGGGCCGGGCCGCGCCGCCCGAGGCAGGCCATGACTTCGCAGCGCAGGACATGACGAGCCACGGCGTCGCACGCGCGTCTTGGGTGCTTGGCCGGGCGGCGTCGCAGTCCTGGGTGCTTGGCCGGGCAGCGTTGCCTCGGGACCGAGCTGCTTGGCCTCCGCTGCTGCTGCTTGGGGTTGGGGCCGAGAGAGAGAGAGAGAAATGAGAGAGAGAGAGATGAGCGAGAGGTGGAAGGAGGAAGGAGAGGCCCCCGTTCGGTGAATATTTTTTGGGGACGGATCCGGGTGCTAAGTTTTGGACCAATAGGAGGCCACAATTTTGAAGAGATGGATTGCTGACGTGGCCATTGTGTTTTCTTGTTTTCTTTATGCATTTATTTTGAGGTATTAAACAATCTCAAATACAAAAGTTGTCAACTACAAAGTTTGAGATTTCGTGAAGTTCTACAAATTTCATTTTGGTAGTTTCTCCATCCGAGATCGTTTACAAAATTTGAATTTCAAATTTAAAATTTAAGAAACTTCAAATTTAAAATGATACATATAAAAATGATTTTCAAAAATTCCACCAAAATTAGTGTTCATTTGGATCGACCAGATACACATTCTTACCAAATTTTAGCCGAAGTTGCAACAAACTTTGTGAGATATAAAAAAGAGAAGAAATGAGTGCATTTTTCAATTGTTTTGTCGAATTTTATCTCCCGAAATATAACGAATTTTGAGCTGATTTTTGGTTTGTGGCTGTTCGACGTCAACACCAACCCATGGTAATTTTGGTTATTTTTTTCGAAAAACATTCCACCAAAGTGTGTTCAAAATGGACTACTCCTCACTTACCACATGGAAGTTTCACTCATATTCAAGGAGAAGTGAATAACTTCTAAAATTCAAGCTTCAAAAAATTGTAACATAATTCTCTTGTGTAGAGATGCTTTAGTTCTCCATCTCCACAAAAATTCATGACCGGAAACATTTCTTTCGAGATTTACAAAAATAACAAAATTTTGATAAAAAATGGCCAGCAGTTATTTAGGGATACGGCACAGCTATATTATATAAAGAAGTTCTTTATATTCTACAAATAGGTAGATAATATTTTTATCAACGCGGAGGAAAAAAAAAGAGGTTATTTGGACTTCGTATGCGAAATATATACAACTTTTAAGATTCAGCAATGAATCAAATTGAGAAAAAGAGTTTGGGGCCAAGAACTGGAGAAGAACTGGTGGGATCCACCTGTCGGTGGCACAATGAGAGAGGAGTGGGCTGGGCTGCTGGGCCAGAGAGGAGTGGTGGGAAAATGTCCCGCGTGGAAAAATCCTGCCGCCTTTCTCCTTGCGTCATTGCAGCAGGGAACCAGCAGCGACGTTGCCTCTGGTTCCTGCACCGACTCCAGCACTCCAGGCCGTGCGCGCATGCTGGAGGCCCAAGACGAGCGCGCGCGCATGTGAAGGCAGGCCAGCAGCTTGGACTGGAATACGTGCACGACCCAGCTACAAAGTGACGGGCTGCACAGCTGACGCGCAGTGCATGGCCTGCTCGGTAGAAGCCAGCTGACACAGCAGCCTATGTCCATTGCCGCTGGAGATTAAGGAATAAATAAAGCCCAGCCAGCATGTTTTGTAGTTGTCGGCCCAATATAAAAATCCTGAAGGTGCACGGGAGGTCCATTGCAATTTGGAAATTTAATTTTTAATAAATCATCTTGAAGTAAATCTTCTAGTCCACGCCATCATTGTTAATTTGTCCTTGATTTGATATAATTCCTGCAAAACATACTAAAACACAAACTCGTGGAACTAGTTAGTTTTAAATAATTTTCTTAGCATGTTTGTTTGTGTGCCCTCTTTTATGTAATAAGTAGGCGGTAAAAATACGCTAATTATGACCGCCAACAGGAAATTTTGGGCTGCTTATAGGCCCATCCGTAAAGTTTAAAGGTTGCTGCCTTTCTAGTGCTTTTGGGCTTAATCTCTAGCATTGCTTGGAAAATTTTTATTTTTTTAAAACATGACATGTGGGTCCCACTTGACATGTTGTGGGACCAATCCACATGTGGGCCACGTGTGCATGATCTAAAGAAATTATTACCAAAAACTCCCATTTTATCAATTACATTTTGCTTTTATTTTTCGAATAAAAAATATATGTGGGTCCCGCGAGACAGGTATTTGACAGGTGTGCCACTCAATGACAATTCACATCTGTCATAAATTTTGGTGTAAAATAAAGAAAATTTGCTAATGACAATTCATGTTTGTCATACCTGTTGTGACATTTATTTTTTGCCAATTATGACATTTTTGTTTGTCATAATATAATGACGTCTTGATTTATGACAATTTTGCGGTCAAATTTAATGACATATCTTGGGTTTTGTCATAAAACACCCTATTTCCTCAAAAATGTCATAAACCTAACAAGCTTTATGACATAACAATATGTTGTCATCAGAAAAATGTCATAGAAAGTCACATTTGTTGTAGTGTCAGTGTTTCCACTTATCTATCTTCCATTTATCGTGGCCCATAGGATATATCTTCAATTTATTTTTCACACACACACACACACGCACGCACGCGCGCGCGCACGTGCGCGCGCACACGCGCACACACACACAAATAGAAATGAATTCTAAATGTACCAAGTACACCCGCTCATACACTCGAGAGAGTTTGGCCGCATATGGTGTACCAGGCGATTGTAACAACTCTCTTAGAGTCTCTTAGATTGTGGATCGTCATGAAATAGAACATACTTTTTAGAAGGTGGTGACACGTTTTGGTGAGGTACAACGTTGCAAAGCCGTATTGTCTTGATGGACTTTCTAAAGAAGGCATCCATTCCCAAATTCCCAATAGATCGGGGTTCACTACTCAGAAGAAGACATGCACACAGGTTGGAGATATGCTGCCACAATTCCTGCTTGCCACATCCACAGATGACAGATGCATCCATCTCTCCACTGAATCTTTGTAGTCTCCATAGACTTGTTAATTGGTGTACCCTTTGTTCATCAAGGAAGTAATACTATTGATCCACTTTTTATTTATTTCATCTTCCTCCCCAAGGTCTCTATCGCTTCTGTCCAGAAGTTTATTGTGTTATTCACATTGGCTAAAGAAACGTTGTGTGCCATGATCCTTGAGAGAACATTGCAGCCAACGCATGACACAAGAACGCCTTAGCACAAGTAGGATCACATGAAATAGCTAGCCCTTGTAGCAGTTTCGACCAAAGAAATTCGTATAATATACATGCATACCTGGTGACTATTGGAAAAAAAATCCAAATGTTGTTATTTGGAGTCTTTCATTCCTGTGGAAAATCTCTGGCTCATCTGATCTGCCTCTCGAAAAATCCAAATGTACCATGCGCTCTCTCCTTTTAGACAGAAACGGAAGCAATTAATTGCTGTGGGTAGTAATTTATTGCTGTGGGTATAGTGCTTAGTTTTGGTCCATAGTCTAGCTGGAAGTGACCAATTTGACACCAGGCGTGCTAATCATCTCAACAGGCCTAGCTTCTTCCTCGTATCCTTACTCATATAAAGCAGTCGCCTTCCTCATCCCTATGCTCTGCGATCCCCATCTCGCACATCCGAAACAAAATCCAGCAAGAAGGATGGGAACTGGTCAAGACTCTAGTGACAGCGAGGTAATAAAACTACTTTTCAGCCATGATTTTCTTGATTTTCTTTAGTCCCTGGGCCTTGTCTAACCCAACGGAACCCAGCCCCGGCGTGGAGATAGGATCGTTTCGATCTATTAGCCACCGAGAAAACAATCGATAACAAGTCCGCCATAGTTCCAGTTTTTTATCATGTCCCCATCTTCGGAAGATGAGCTCGCATGCCCATCGTTTCCCGTCACCACGCCGTGGCCGTTTCGCTCCTTAACTTATTATGCCGACGCAGCCGCCAGCCTCCAGGATTCCGGAATCATTTGGCTTCGTAACCACGCAGCAGGCAAGCCTTTGCTGCGCCGCTCTTCGTTGTTCACGGTGGCGGAAACATCGACAGCGATGTTCTTCTCCTTTTCTCTCAGTCTCTCTCTCTCGAGCCGAAGAACGGATGGAGGAAAATGATCTCCATGCCTGGGCTGGGGCAGGGGGCTGGGTTGGACTGGGCCAGGCCCGGGAACTTAAAAGATAATTAATTGAACAGAAAATTAAGTGGGATTGCTTTGGGAATCGTGCACGTTTTGAGAAAGAACACCACCAGAGCAGTTATCGTGTGTTTAGCTACAGCTTTTGAATTTGTAGATGTAACTTTGCAACAAATATTTGTTTAATTCATGTGTTGATTTGAAGGGTACAAACGTACGTACAGCCTCAGCAACATGAAAAACAGACACCCTACTGAATACTAACAAGCGCAATTCAATAACTCACTTTTGTACATCAGTAGGTTATGAGAACGAGAGGGAAAAGTAGAGTTTTGCAATTCTTCCCCATCAGCAGCAATAAGGTGACCAGGGATTCAGGTGAAGTCGAGGTTCTGCAGAAGAACACTAGGGTTGATGCAGAGACTAGTGGTGGCATGAATCTGCTGTCAAAAACAAAGTTAGATGATGGGAAGAGTGGCGGAGTTAGAATTCCAACAAAGATCGGTGTTTAACACTCCTGCCTAAGAAGAACAACACAGTGGCCACCCAACCTAGTCATGATCATGGCAGGCATCTTCCCATCGTATTTCATGTCTCATGCTCGACACATAAGACTTTATTCACTTTTATGAAGATTACGATTTGTAACGTTTTTCTATTACTTGCGCTGCTATACATCACATTCCAATGTAATGGAAAGTTTACTTTCAGACGTTCATGCATAAGTTGTAGTATATGTGTTTTTTTAAGGTGATTTCATTGTATCTTACGTTTCCCTAGTGCTCAATTCCCTTAATATATAATAAGTTGACAATTTTTATGGCAGAGAGAAAAATATCTCATTAACAACACAACTGGTGGATGTTGGAAGTATAACACTGAAGCAGATTTTCAGAGTGGCGGGGTTAGAATTCCAACAAAGACCGGTGTTCTAAAGCTCCTACCTAAGAAGAACAACACAGTGGCCAACCAACCTAGTCAGGATCACGGCAGGCATCTTCCCATCATATTTCAGGTCTCATGCTCGACACATAACAATTTATTCACTTTTATGAAGATTATGATATGTAACATTTTGCATCTTAGTCGGATATACTATTGTACATGTTATCATATTTTTTTCTATTAACTTGCGCTGCTACTGCTACATCATTATCCAATGTGATGGAAAGTTTACTTTTGGACGTTCATGCATAAGTTCATAGTAGATGTGTATTTTCAATGTGATTCCATTGTATCTTACATTTCCCTAGTGCTCAATTCCCTGGATATATACTAAGTTGACAATTTTTATGGCAGAGAGAAAAATATTTTGATAACACAACTGGTGGACATTGGAAGTACAACACCGAAGCAGGTTTTGGACATGGCACAAATGCGCATCGAGGTGCAGGTTCACATGCTACTGTGACACAGCAAAACATAGCAACCAAACAGGAGCTTGCCCACCATCCTAAGAAAGATGAAGATCTAGATCTTCCCCCGTGGCTCAAGGCATACGAATCAAAGACTGATTTAAATAAGTGGCTGCACTGGAAAACCTATGGAAAATCGGGGAGGAAAGATGGGGTAAGCTATTTGATCATGCTATGCTTCATAACTAAACCTTGACAAGGTGCTGTTGAATTGTTTGTTTCCTTTTATCTTTGTTTTATCACTATATATTCATTTTACAACAAATAATGGTGTTGTGAATTTTTTATACCAGTCTTATTTACATGATGGACATAATATCATATTACATAAATTCGCATACTCATTTCTTCAGGATTACAGGTTATTAATGAACACTCAACCTTATACTGGAACGTAGAATTGAGATGACCATTTAACGTTATTATAGTTTGTTTGTATAGTTGTTATTATCACCTATTCACTTTTATATACAATATCGGGAAATTTACTAACAGAAGCTTGGAATTAGACAACACTAGAAACTTTTGGCAAATATATAAGTAAAAGTGCATGCGAGCATTCTTCTACTCAGAACCACCACACCCGAACATATAATGTGCTAACTCAGATACCTCCCACCGAATTTATGAATCTGTTGTCATGATGAAGGAGTTGGTTTACCACCAATATTGAATCTCTGTGATTTTCAATCATCCAATGATGACACATGAAGTCTGTATGATTCAATATGTAGATAATACTACTTGTTACGATGAGTTCCACTGTTTTTCTTTTTTGAGGCGATGAGTTATACTGTTGGCAATTCAAAATCTTGATTGTTTGAAAACATCAATAGTTATCTCCCTTTGTCTCAGCTTTGACCACGATTGTTCTTCCTATACTTACAATGGCTAGAAAACTTCATCGATTACTATACTAAATAGAAGATTATTTTCTCGAACACACGCAGGAGAGCTGCATATCATTGCATTAACAGAAGAGAGTACAACACACACACTCCCAGGTTTCTTAGATTACATCCATGCCTTTCTAAAATTTTAAACAACCCGACATCAAGTTACACAGTGACTCAATCACCACCACCACCACCATGGTCGGTCAGTAAGGAAAGACCGTTAGCACCGGCCATTTTCCATAACCGAGTCTCGTGACCAGCCATAACCAAGGCCGTGGAAATACTCGGGGATATCCCTTTGAACACACAATCATTGCGATGTCGCCAATTGCCCAAGCACCACCCAACACTATGAGTACGAGTTCAGCCCTTTTTTGACTGTGGCGTCCAATGAGTTGGCAGCTCGACACCACCATTCATCAAAGTTTGTATCCGAGGCCTAATGTGAGAGGGCAGCAAGGCCCACTCGCTGTAGGAGTATAAACCAGAATTGGTGAGCAAAAAGGGCTTCTACAAATGCTGTGGTGAGGAGATGATGAATTGTTTTGTCCTCTTGGTCACACAAAGGGCTTCATTTTTTTATCTGTAATACTCATACTTCCTTACGTAACCATTGATTTACTGACCTTCCACAAATGCTTTCAGTTTGTTACAAATGCTACGTTTACTCATTGCATATTTATTTCTAGTTATCAGGTTATGATTCCTTGTTTGGTTTATCTCTACAAGGAAATCCCTCTCTATGTTCATAATAGCTGATCCTCACTTAAGTTTATGAATTTCAACACTATATATTTACATTATCCACATTCATTTTCTATATGGTAAATTGATTGGTGCCCATTGAGCTGGATATACATTAAGAAAGTGTTGAATACACGCTGTTATATTACTAATGAATGCATGCATTTTATTTTTTGGTCGGATACCCACTGCATAGAACTGATAAGAATGGAGCAAAACTATTACCTCGATCAACTATGCCTTTTTGTCCTAGGAATGTCATTCTGCATCTGTTACTGCATAGTAAGTATTGTATTCACTTTGAGAAATTTACTTCGTATGATGGCACATTAACAAACCAAATTGATAGAGACGGCATAAAAGTGCTTTGTGCTTTGGAGTCAATATAAATGTAACAGACATTATTTTTTTGTAAGTAGACTTTCTTTACTGTATATTGTATGTTTATTCGGCATTCCATGATTGTTCATTTGTGTCATAAGAACTGATCAGCTCCAGTTACACTAATTTGACATAAGTTATGCACATATTTCCTTACATCTTACGATGGTCATCCTTTCCTTTTTTCAGTACTACAAGCACATGGATTACGCATATACCTTCCGCTCCAAGTTGGAAGTCACCAGTTTTATAGATACTGGAGCAGTTAAAGGGAAAGTTCTACAGAAGAAGGTGTCTGCTTTTGTTGGCGTATTACATTTTAGTCAGACCATTTATATGGATACATATTATTGTGTGTCATCACTTCTAATTGTGATAAAGATTTTCGTTTATTATCCATGTGCAGAGATCAGCTGATCCGAGTGGACAGGATTGTGGTATTATCATATTCTTTATTATAGTACTTGTATACGATTCATTGTAGTTGTAATAAAGCTTAAATCTAACAAAGTAATGGTTCATAGTTATTGTGGTTTCCTAAACGAGAACTAATACGGACAAAGGGAGTATGTGACTTATTCAATTGAGAAGTACTCATATTAACATTTTGAAACAATGTATTAGACTGAAATTGGGAAGTTCCCTATTAATATAATATCAAGCTAATTTCAGTTATTTTAAGTTGAATTTACTCGCAAACATGTCACTGAAATCTTCCACTATATTACTAATGTGCAGGTCCAAGCCGTTCAACAAGAAGGATAGGACATAAGACTGCAAGTACTTCGATTTCTACCCCGCAAGGTTGTGTCTAATTCTGTGAAGGCTGAAATCCTACTTACAATCCACATTCAGCTTACTTTTGCTAGTACATTTTTAGATCTTTATTAAATTGTGTATCCAGTATCAATTCATACTAGAAAGAGGGTGTAAAATAGCTATCCGCACCAACAGGGCACACATGCATTGATTAACCAATCACATTTTCTCTCCCAGTCACTCGTGGAACATTAGAATTAAATCTGAGCTCACTTGGCATTCATAACTCTCTCCTAGACACTCATAGTTTCCAAAGAAACACCATTGCTTCCTGCTTGAACACGGCAGCAAGAGAACACTGAGTTATGCGTATGATGCGATGCTCCCTAATGCAGTCCTATATCCACAAAAATATCTTTACTCGGAAAAAAGACTAACCAGCAGTGATCTGAAAATAAGTTTTCCATTCTTTACATATTTGGTCTGCAACACAACATTTACTTTGGGGGGAGAGTGAGCAAAAGACATTTTTGAAGAACAATTGTTGTTGATAGTGCAAACTGAACTAAGATCCCAATGTAGAACATGGGATTTTTTAAAGTAAATATTACATATACCATTAGACAAATACAAAAAGTCTAGGACTAGTCAACCCATGTTTGGCCTCTTTTGTATCTTTCGATTCTGATTACTATGTTCAAACATGGTTTTATTATAGTATATTTAATCATTAACTATTACACTTGCAACATATCTGCAGATAAGAATGAAGGGGTGGCAACCAAGTTAACAAAGCTTCCTCCCGGTTTTGTATAATCCCATGGAAGCTGCAACAGTTTGCTCAGTACAGATATTTAAAGAAAGTGTGTACTAGTCTGTGTACTAGAGTAACCGGCATGAATACCACCTTATCCATGGTTCCGTACAATTAATTTTACAACGCAAGTTATGGGTCTCATCTTTCTGGTACTTATGGGTTTAGTCCATTGCGTAGGTGTTGTTGATCTTGTTTTTAATAAATGCAAAGTGACCTGTTTGGTCCAAACATATATAAACCATGTTGTTTGGCGGTCGTATTCCTATACATTTTGGCTTATTTCTTGTGATGCCTAACCAATGAACAAGATTGTACGGTAGCTTTAGATAATTTCAGTGTCCTTGTGTAATAATTATAATCCACACCAATGTGTTGCATATAATTTCCTGCCACGCAGGCTGCCGGTGCCAGATATAACCAAACTATCTGGTGTTTTGCTATTGTTTTCTGTAAGATAAAAATATTTTTTTGATTGTTGCATCAGTCGAACTGCAAAATGGTGCCTGTGTGTATTCGACCTTGTACAACTAAATATTACCATCATCAATTCAGTAGGTAGAGAAGACTTTTAATGCAAGGAACATATTTTGGGCCGAACTGGATACAACCTGCTTCTTGTCAGTTTAATGCAAGCCAACAGCGTGATCAGCGTGACAGATTGATCCACTTTTGAAATCATAGAAACTCGCAGCCCATTGTTCCCCGACGGCCCACCATTCGTCTTCTCGTCCTCAAGCCTTGTACCCTTCAACCGGTCGGTGCCATATTGTAGCTTTCCTCTCCTTCAGGCCGCCGCCGCCGCCGCCAGCGCGATCATGCCAGCACTGTGCCGCGTGCGCCTCTGCTTCACTCAGCTGCCGTCACTTCTTCGTGTTTGCTCCTGCAAGGTGAGCTTCTAGCACCACTAATTTTGTTGCAAGGAAGTGTTCCCTTCTGCGACCACTTTCAGTCGGTGGACATGGGCTTGTGCAGATGACGGCGATTGGGAGAGCCATGGCCGCCGCAGCGGTCTTGGCGCTGCTGATGTCGTCGGCGATGCCAGGTGCTGCGGCTGTCCAGGATGTGGAGGGATCCAAGATGCCGGACCGCTCCAGCGATGTCATCAGAGTTAAATTCTTTCCCGTCTTGCCAGTTGCCACATTCTCCGCCTTGTGGGCTTCTTTCCATAAATAGTTAAGGCAGTATTATTTAGCTAGGCAATGCATAATCCGTATCTCCTTGCACAGTTGCACATGCCTCTTTTTTTATTTTGGAAAATTTTCCTCTGAACGAAAATATGGTTGCTGATGTGCCTACTATCTGAATTGTTAACTGAAGATCCAAAGTTACGTTTATGATTTTCCTATGAACGAAAAGCTTTTACGATGTTTTCGGAAACAGAGAGTGTTACTTTTATGTCAGCTGATCTTCTTTTATATGCTAGGATGAACAGCGCTGCATAGCCATTGAAAATCACCGAAAGCTTAAGGAGGAAACGAGTAACCTCAACGACAGTATCATGTCGTTGATGGTTGAAGTAAATAATCTTGAAGCACGGGCCAAATTGCTAGAGAAAGCATTCCATCAAGCACTCGCTGGTGAGAAGCTGGAACTGAATTTTGTTGTGGAGCTGACTGCACTACGTAAAGACACAGAGAACTTCGGCAAAGCTGTTAGGTATATATATGGATCATATATCATTATCAGTTTTGTGGTTAATTAATTCCGAACAATCCTGACAAATCAGCTTCTTGGTGTTCTTTGTGGCAGGCAGCACTTTGATTTCCAAAACTCTTTTTACAAGCTATTGTCGAGCATTTTCACTTCCCATCTAGACACATTGGCAAGCATTGATAAGTTCCGTATGAGAACTGTAATGTTTAGTTTTACTGTTGTGATTGGAGCATCGCTTCTCCTGGCATTATTGACCCGTCTATAAAAGATTGGAATATTAATTTGCATTGAAATGGCTGTAGAATTTGAAGTATCTTCTACTTTAGTCGAATATCGTGTCGTTAGAACTCCTTGCCATGTCTGGACTTTATATGTAATGCTTGTGTTAGAGCAGTCCTCAGTGGATGAGGACTGGATGCAGGAGTGCCCCATGGCATATTCATGCTAGAGCAGATTTATGGAAATGGTTTAGTTTCCTGAATAAGCCAATGAAACATGCCGTTGAAGGCACATGGCCAGTTGGTAGGGCCACTTTGGTAGGGCTTGGTTGTGCTGGCTCCGCCTGTGGCTCTGGCTTTTTTGAAAAATGGTTGTGCTCACTATAGGTGCACCTGAAAACATTTGGTAGAGCGGCTTCTCTTGCGGTTTCTTCTTATTTAATTTTTAGGAGCAAATGTAAACAGAAGGTGGGGTTTGGGGGAAAAAGCTGATGAATGTACCACTTCGTCGCTTCCTGCCTCGCTCTTTTATTGGGTGCAACTCCCTTCTTGTTTTGAAGGAGAAGCACTTGATCGATGGAGCACTCCTTTTGTTGGAAATCACATGAAGCACTGGACAAGCCTTTAAAAAAGCCCTATTGTAGAGGTTCTTAATAATGATATCAATTGGTCTAAAAAACAAATGCGATATCGATCAGCTACAATAGCTAGGGCCAGCGACTAGAAAATGGAGCTCGCCTTGGTTCTTTACATCATTACATGGTCGAGCTTGCTCATTTTGCCCGTGAGGCGCAGGCATAGTTCAAATATAATTAATAACACCCAAAAATATGAAAAATACGAGCGTGGGTTACTAAATAATGGAATAATTCCATCAGTCCATTGAGAATTGACTAGATCCCGAATCTGTCACGGCAAAATGGTTTGTCCCATATATGCCATCCAAATGCAATTTCTTACTCATATATACCACTGTTGACCGGTTAAATGTGTGAAAAGATAAAATTATCTTGTCATCTTCTTCATTCTCTATATTTTTGTTCAAAGGAGCCACGGCCAGCTCCCTCGGGTGTACCGACGGCCAGTGCCGGTATGCAAGTCAAGCGGGCGTCGCCATGGCGAAGGATGGAGAGCACCAGCCACAAAGCGTGGGTGCAGAGCATGGGAATAGGATGGCTAGCGTGGCGGCGACATAAGACATCTCACGTGTGAAGCGTTACTGCTTTTCACATAATCGAATAGGAAGTGTTATAAAAAAAATCAGGAAACAGTTTCTTCACAAATACTCATAAAATAAAAAAATAGCAGTCGTGAGAAAAAAACTAAGTTTGCCATTCTATCCACATTGGGTCTGCAATAAAATATTCATTTTGAAGGTAGAGTAAGCCAAAAAAAAATGTTGAGTAAAATACACCGGAGGTCTATGAATTTGTTTGTCCGTGTCATCTAGGTCCATGAATTTTTATTTTGCAATTTTAGGTCCACAAACTCTTCTGTTTGTGTCATCTAGGTCCATGAACTTTTACTTTGTAGTTGTAGGTCTGTGAACTTGTTTGTATGTGTCATTTAGGTCGATAAACTTGTGAAGAGGTGCACAACACATCCATACACCTTCACTAAGCATTCAGATCCTGGCATACGCACATTATGTGACCTTGGTACATGAGTGCCACTTCTTAGTGCCTTATCCTTCCATTCAAATTCTAGTAAATCACCTCGTGCCTCCGATTGTTGTTCATCGATCGACATTTTCCTCCGTCGAATGTATGTTGCTTTGAGCTCCCTTTTCTGGCAGTTTTCGTATTACACACGACCTTACCGCACCATGTCTTCGTGGATTCGGATCTTTGGTTTGAACTTGAGTTTAAACGCTTGTGCTGAGGATGGTGATTGCAGATGCATGTACATGAACGTGCAAGCCCCCTTCTCTAGCAAGGTTTCACCAGCCTTGACTTTGGTCAAACTCTTGTTATGGTGTGCAAAAAAATTATTGGACCTGGATGACACAGACAAACAAGTTTGTGGATCTAAAACTCCAAAGTAAAAGTTTATGAACCTGAATGACACAAACAGACAAGTTGGTTGACCTAAAGCTGCAAAATAAAAGTTCATGGACCTAGATGACACTTGGAAACAAGTTCATGGACCTCGGTTCGCGATAGCAGAAGTCAAACTATGATCCCAATGTACAACATGGGATTTTTTAAAAGAAATATTGCATTTTCTATTAGAAGAATACTCCCTCTGGTATAGAATTAGAGGTCGTTTTGGACAAGGTTCCCCGTACCAAGACGTGATTATTATTTGCCCATATTAAATAGAGTCTTGGGTCCACTTCATTCACTCGTCCCTCCTGTCTCAACTGGTTGGCGTCTCTTGGATCGATGCTGTGCGTTGCGGGTTCGATATCCAGTGGCCGCAAATTTTTACGCGTTGCTTCATTTTTGCATGGAACTGTTTTGAGTCGGGATTTTCGTCGCGGCGCGCATTGCTCTGTTTCAAGTCAGAAAAAATCGTGACACACCCATTTTTTTCGCTGAGTCCGCGCCAGATTCGTTCGCTGGATATTCTTCGCGTCGAATTGTTGCATGGCGCTGTTGCGCGTCGTGTTACTTTCGCTGGCTTGCGTGCATGGCGCTGGTTGGCATCCGAAAATTTCTGTGGCGCTCATTTTTTTCGCTGCGATCGCACGCGTTCTCGCGCTCGTTCTTTTCGGTGCTGCGCTACTTCTATCGATCGTTTCGTTTTCTCGTTCCGGCCACTACTTAAGGCACACGAGCCAGCCATTTTTCACCGTCGAGCAAGCAGAGCCGAAGCTGCAGCAAACAACAAGTTGGCAGTTTGATCTAAACCTTGAGCATTCGCTAGAAGATAAGAATGGTAATTCTGTTTCCTTTTCGTTTCCGTTTGCACATTGACTTGCACATTTCTTGTTCATCTCTATTCTATTTTTTTCAACTTGCTAGATGCTGGTAACATAGAAGCTCCGGATGATCATTTGCCAGGTACTACACCTTGTAGTACTCTCCTTTTTCACTTTGCACGTTCATTAGTTCATCTCGGTTCTGTTTTTTGTTATGTTGCGTAGGATTTGATCTAAACATGGAGCCACCACAAGAAGATCAGCCCGTTGATGTTCCTATGGATGATGCTTTGCCGGGTACTCCTTCTAGTAACCACTCCTTCTTTCTTTGCACGTCCATTTGTTCATCTCGGTTCTGATTTTCTTGTTACTTTGCATAGGATTTGATCTAAACATGAAGCCAGCACATGAAGAAGGGAACGTTCAGGATCCATTGGATGAGGAACACGGTACTTTTTGCTCTCAATTCTGATATTCTCAGTTCTGATTCTTCTCAGTTCTGATTTTCTTCTTATTTTTTTGGATAGTGCTTGCACAAGATGATGACTTTACGGGCTGGAATTAAGTGACGGCAGTGATGATGAGGCCGAGATGGAGCCACCCCAGCAAGGTTTTTCTTGTAACTATAAGCTCCGTTTTTCTTTACAACATGTTCTTGTAGTTTTGTTTAGATGCATGTCTTGCCAACACATGTTTCGTCTGAACTTTTGTGCTAGTAGGAGGAAAGAAGCTTCTGATGATGTTAGGAAACAAGTTCTTCAAACTTTATTGGCTAGAAGTAATAATGGGGTTTAGGGAAAAAAGAAACAAAAGAGGTTGCATCTCAATTGATTTGCATATCCGAACCGTTCAGAAGCTTTGGCAAAAAGCAAAGGAGCAACTAGCTAGCACAAGGCCAAGTAGTTGATGTAACGAGTAGAAAGAAAGGTCGTGTAGGGCGTAAGGAAACTCCAGTTGATTTAGAAGCCTTACGCAACATTCCTCGCAATGAAAGAATGTATATAACCGTTGTTACTAAGAGGCTTGGTATTAGCAAAGCAAAGTTGATTAAATGCATGCGTAAAGGGCTGGTTAGGCCTCACTCAAACAACATCAAACCCTACTTAACAGAAGCAAACAAGACGCGTAGGCTTGAGTGTCTTCATAACCTTGATCCGGATAGCTTGCCGAATGATCCACGGTTTAAAGATTTATTTGATCATGTTTGCATTGATGAGAAGTGGTTTTTCTTACACAAAAATCGACAAAATATTACTTGCTGCCAGACGAAGATGATCCTCATCGCACTTGTAAGAGCAAGAACTACATTCCATGCCTCATGTTTTTAGTTGTGACTACTTGGCCAAGATTGCTAATGGTGTTTGCATTTTTGATGGAAAAATTGGATGTTTTCCTCTTGTGAGGTGGGTGCGTGCCAAAAGGAGTAGTGCAAATCGTCCAGCTGGGACATGGGAAGTGAAACCAAATGATCATATCACAAGAGATGTGATTAGGGAGTTCATGGTTGAGAAAGTGTTGCCGGCTATTATGGAAAAATGGCCAAGAGAGGATATGAGCAAGCCAATCTACATTGTTCAAGATAATGCACCTTCTCAATTAGAGATTGATGATCCTTTATTTTGTGAAGCTACTAAGCAAGGATGATTTGACATTAGGCTTAAAAATCAGCCCTCAAATTTGCCGAATTTCAGTATATTGGATTTGGGTTTCTTTCATGCAATCCAAGCAATTCAATATACAAAATCAGCAAAAAGTGTCCAAGAACTAGTTCCAGCTGTGCAAGAGGTAAAATTTTTACTACATTCATGCAAAAAATAATTCTCTTTCATATTCATACTCAATGTTCTAACTTTTCATACTTGAAACAGGCATTCATTGAGTATTGTCCACAAAAGGAAAACAGAATTTGGGTCTCATGTAGTCTTGCTGGAAGCTATGAAGATTCTTGGTTCGAATAAATATAAATTCCTCACATGAACAAACAAGACTACAGAGACTAGGACTTCTTCCATTGCAATTGCCATGTGAGGCATCCATAGTTGAGGCGGCAATGGCTAGTCTAGCTGCAGAAAACAATTAGGAGAAGTACATCAGAACTAAGCTATGACTAGGGTTACATTGATGCAGCAACAAATTGATGTACTTACCCTATTTATCAGTTTTATTGTTTGCATCTAGTTCCTTCTTCTGCTTTTTCACCCTTGCAATGTGTTCATCAATTTTTTCCTTGACATGTTCTGGTAGAACGATGGTGTCGCCATCCATCACAAGAGCATCAACATCCGGAATGTAAAACTCACAGCAGAAATTGTCGAAGTGGTGAATCTTCTGTGAGAAAAAATCGTAATCTTTGTGGACGAGATGACAACGAGAGCACCTGCTAGCCTCCCTGCGAACACGACGACATTCCTCTATGTCTATCACACCGTGCACTTCGCCACAACGTTTGCAAAGACAAACGTCGTCCTCGTCGGCGCCCTTAGAATCAGGGACCACAACATCATACATGGACGCCGGCACGACGAGCTTCGCCCGCGCGCCCATGGAGCCCTCGTCGGCAGACACCGGCGCGATGGACTCCGTGTGCGCGCCCATGGAGCCCTCGTCGGCGAACGCAGGTGCGACGAACTCTGCGCACGCCTCCATGGAGCCCTCGTCAGCAAACGCCGCCTCGACGAGCTCCCATGTCTTCGCGGCCTCTATGCAATCGCGGCCGTCATCTAGGAGCTTAGTCTCCATGCAAGCGACGAGCGAGAGACCAAGAGTGGAGTGCGGCGAGCAAGTGTAGCGCGCGGCGAGCGAGCAGTGAGAGCAGCGCAGCTGCGAGGGAGTGAACTGGGGAAGAAGATGAAACGGGATTTATGTAGTCCGCGGAAGCCAAAGCAACGTGTGCGGAAGAGCTATCGAGCTGCGCGTGTTAATGCATGTGCGGAAGCCAAAGCAACGGGCGTCTTGGGAACAGACCATCGCGAGGGCAAAATAGTCTGGAGTACTGATGGCGCTGGTAGAACGAATTCCTTTTTGAACATGCGTTCAGAGGCAGGACGACCTCTACTTCTATACCGGAGGGAGTACAGTCTAGGACCAGTCAACCCATTTTCTGCCTTGTTTATATCTTTCCATTCTTGTGACTATGGTCAAACATTTTTGTAATAGTACATTTAATGTTTAATTAACTCTAAACACTTGAAACATATATCTGCAGATACATGCTTGTCCAAGTGCGAAGCGGCCAGAAATATAACAAAGCTAATAGGGAAAGGTGGGCAATTCACTTATACCCCATGGAAGATGCAATCAATTAAATCAGTATGGATGTTTAATGAAGTGTGTAGTAGTCTTTGTACTAGAGTAACTAGCATATTATCCTTTTACCACCTCGTGGTATCTATGGATCATACAATCAATTTTACAATGCAAGTTATTGGTCCTTACGTACCCCAACTTCTGTTGGGACATAGAGGTATTGTTGATGTTGTGTTTAATAAAATGCACAATATATTAACTGTTGGGGTCCAAAGCATGATCCATGTTGTTAGGTGGTTATATTCCTAAATTTTAGCTTATTTCTTGTGACAATGCCTAACCAAGGCACAAGATTGCATGACAATGCAAGGACCCAGAGAAAGTTAAGCCCCTTTCTGATGTGCTCACAGCACATTTCTAACTCCACTGCACCGCCAGAGAAGGGAGATGCAGTGGTTTGTGGAGCAACAGCAAGCAGTCCCCAACCTTCGTAGAATTAAGGACCATGCCTTCAAAGACAAAATGACATCAGTATCTGTTGAATTGATTATTCATCTTGGTCAGACAAGGACGTCAGCCGTCTAACAATGATTATTGACAATCAACCAAAGAAAAAACTTGCACTTCAGGGGAGCCTAAGATCTCCAGATCCTTTTCCATGGTGCAAATCGATTGTTCCTAGGAAACAGGCATTGTAGGCCAATTTGCTCGAGTATGTTCCACAATGATTGATCCTCCAATTGTGTTGGTTAGGCACACCTTGAGGCACAACAAGATATTCACAAGAAACCAAATCTGAAGGTATCAAACTAAACCTTGACACCCATTGCACCTTGACGTCCGACACAAATCTGCGGCCTGTCAAACCTTGAGCCATAGTCCGTTGGTTTACTAACTGTCACACAAGAATTTTGTCCCGTCGGTTTTGCCATCTCCCACTGCAACGAAGATTTGCTACAGTGGTCTGTGCGTGCGGACCCTCTGGATACAGTACATATGTTCAAGACACCTCCTCCTCGTGCCATGCAGTGTTGGCTGCCATTTGTCTCTGGGACGCCGCTTCCCATGAGACCGTAGACCGTGAATCAACCGCGACGCCGCCCTCGCCCCCGGAGCACCATCCGCCATGGCCGTGCATCGAGCACCGACCGACCCCAAGCGCCATCGGCCCACCATTCATTTTAGAGGGGGGGGGGGGGGGGATGTTTCTTTGATCTCGTCCCTGGAGCACGGTCCGCCGCGGTCGCGTGGCCAGCTCCGGTGGACGCGAAGCACTGAGGAGGGGGGGGGGGGGTGTATTGCCGCAGTAGCGAGCTTGCCGCCGCTGGCCTGCCATTGCTTTTGGAGGGGGAGGGGGGGGTATTGTCGTGACGGCGAGCTCACTTTAGCTGGCCATTCGTTTTGGAGGGGGGGGGGGGGGGGGGGGGGCAGTTTTGTTCCTCTTCGTGGCAGCGGCGAGGACCATGACGGACACGACAGAGGCGGATGGGAAGCTGATGGAATCGGAGATGCCGTCACGCGCACTAGGACACGCTCGAGTTTTGTACAGGGTACGCACATACGGACTACCTCAGAACACGATTCTCCTCTCCCATGTAGTCTTAACAATGACAGTGAAGATGGATCAAACATTCTTTGGCACTTGCATTGAAAAAACTGTTCATGACCGTGAAGTGTTTGTCTTCTCCAACCATAGGCAACGATTTCTCAACGCTCATTTCGTCCCTCCTGCCTTCGAGGAGACCAAGAAGCCACACTGCTCTTATATCGATAGCCTTGATTGCTTAATCACACATTTTGGGTGATTAAGAGGGATCATAAGGTAGATAGGGAGGGTTCGGGGGTTTTCTTGATCTGAGTGAGAGATTTTTCTCTTACAAAGAAAGCCCGGGGGGGCTTGTCCCCCGAAAGTCCAGTTTTTTTTTTATAAGGCAGATGGGGACAAAGGTGGGCACCACAAGATTAGTTATGAGATGCCCTGCTCGGTTCTGCTTTTGGGAGTAACTATTGATCCTGCAAGTCATTGACGATAAGCTCTTGATGCTGCAAGATTTCTTTTATCCGTTTGATTTTATTTGAAACAATACCTTAGTATTTCAGATATGGTGATGACTTATGAAATCATAATTTGCATCGAGTCTAGTAGAAATACATCAAAATATCTGACATTTTGTATTTTCGGCAGGATCCAAAATAAAGTTAATTGAAATAAATATTGTACCAACAAAATTCCATCCTTGTCCACGTTCATGAGTCCAATTGTCTTGTTTATCTGCAATCGTGATGTTTTGTAGATTTAAGACAAGTTTTGAAATCATCTCAAAACTTTTTAAAACTTTCAAGGATTTCATTCCCCGTGTTTCCCCGTTCCGAGGTAAGCACAACATACTGCCAATACAGAGGCGTCGATGTATTCATAAACCGACGGCCGCCGATCGAGTATGAGCGAGATACCTTGGCAAGGGGACGTCGAAGGGCAGGAACAGGAACAGTGGACCATGGACGTAACGGCGAGCGACACAACGCCGGTGACTTACCAAAGGAACATCCATGCGAGCATATTGTGAGCCCTCGCGGTGACAACCATGGTCCAGGCACACGGCAGTGCCGCGCTCTCGCTCCTTTGGCCAGCACAATAAGTGGAGTCTCCTGCTTGGTAAATAGCTTATCGACCATGAGGAACCATGTTGAGATGTGCCATGGTTCCTAATGATGAGTAATTGACAATGATGTTGATTTGAGTTGACATGAGGTTCGGGTTGAAATGCGGGATTTTGAGAGTTGCATAAGTATGTTTATGATTATGTTTATGGCTAACCGGAGTTGGTGAAGGAGTTGGGAGATTGGAGGAGAAGGAAACGTGTTGCTTGTCTAGTGATGTGTAGGTCAATGGAGTCAACTTGATGGTCAACAATGGGAGGATCGGGACTAAGCAGGAGGCTTGGGTCCGAACGACCGAGAGGCCGGGTGAGGTCAAGGGTGATCCACACCGTACACGTGGAGGACAAGAAGCACGGAGGGTTTCGCGGTTTGGCCTCAAAACCGCAGAGGTGATGATGACGGCGGGTTGACCAAGTCAAGGCGAACGGGAGGCCAAGTCAAGCGAAGAGTGCCCGACGGGAAGGGACCGAGGAGGCTTGACGGCGAGGTTCGTGGGATGAGGTGACACGCGTCGACATTGAAACGGTTTCCTGGTTTGGCCTCAAAACTGGCAGTGGATGGTTACCCGATTTGGGCCTCAAAACTGGCGACGGCGGATGGTGGTGCACGTGGCACCATCGCGAAGGTTTCGTTGAGGCGAAGCAAAGTCGTGAGGGGCCCGATGGCGTTCGGGCGAAGGAGAAAAAGTTAGATGGTTTTGCCTCCGGTGGTAGGTAAGAGTGTGTTATGCCTCAGGGGCTTGTTGGGAAAGAGGAAATGGATATATAAGGTGGGAGAGACGGCAGCCTACCTTGAGTCTCTTGGAGTTTTTCATTTTTGATCTAGAAGGTAGGTTTTGCTAGGAGAGAGCTAGAGAGAGATGAGGGGAGGAAAGGAGACGATGTGAGAGCTTGTACTCTTTGTTCTTCACAAGAGAGGGAGTATGAGGGTGGCGTCCTAGCAAGGAACCTATGTATCCTTTTCTTGTATCAATGGATTGAGTTTTGGTGGAATCAATTTCGTGCTCTTGTTGCTCAACTACATCTTGTTCCCGAATTTATCTTTTTTCCCATTTTCGGAGCTATTTTCAGGTGATTTTCGATTCTCCTTTTGTGATGCATTTTGGGACGGATCTCTTGGATGAGTACGGTGCTAGGATGTGTGGGAACATATCTTGAGTAATCTCTTACACAATCGCCTCACGAGCACTTCGAATTAGTGAATTTCGTCCAAGTTCATCCAAACCCGAGTTCATCCGTTCGATCTGAAATTCATGGAGATTTTGTTGGGTTTGTGGTATGGATCCTCTTGGAAGATGTTCACCATCCCATCACACACCAAGGTTCAAGTTTCGTGATTTTAGGAGGTCGTTTGGTCGGATATTGGATTTTAGAGGTCTTGTTCCCGAGCTCGCGTTCTTGCTGTTCGTGCAGTGCCAGAGTGTCCGGTCGCTAGCCGAAGTATCCGGTAAGTATCAGGTCCGGAGTGTCCGGTAGCATACCGGACTATCTGGTGGGGGTTTCTGATCATCCGGTCATCGAGTACCGGACAATCCGGTGGGAGGTTTTTGGACTGAACTTTTAGGGTCATCTTATGGAATGTGTCTTTGCTTGATTTGCTTCCGCAAGTGCTTCTATCTCTTCCACGATCACTTTTAAGGTCAGCACAACACTTTCAATATGTGTGTGTGATCTCGGTGTTCGTTCTTGAGGAGTGTCGGGACATAGGCTAAGTTTTTTCGAAGAATTTTTATTGGCTCCCACTCACCCCCCCCCCCCCCCCCCCCCCCTCTGGTCGCCTTCTCGGTCCTTCAGCCCATTTTTTCTTTTGTTCATGTGAACTCCACGTTAATTTCGGGCTACATGTGGCAATATAGGCAGCCATCTAGCCAAGACGAGCTAAACAGAGCTCCACCACACGCCTCAGACAACGAGACAACGAGCTTCCAAGGTAAACCAACGCAATGAACAAATCATGGAAGCTTCTGCTGCCCGCGTGCTGTGAACGGAAGGAGCAGGAGCGTTGGGCGGTGGTGTTGGGACAGTTGGGCTAGGCCATTGGATGACGATGCTGTTTGGTCCTGTCATAGGCTTCAGAGTGAGAGGTGCAGTGGTCGCTAGCTTCCATGGGAGGACAAGGCAACGGTTGCCACGTGTACAAAGACATGGATGTGCACGGACATAGGGAAGCCGCAGCCTGTCTGCAAGGGCGTTCTATATAGGCGTACACAAAGTTTGATCTTTGCCTACATCCATCGAACACGTCTAACAAAATAAAATATAATCGTCCACATGCATGCATATAAAGTTAGTCAACATGGAAACATATCTCTAGTAATAAATGGCCAAGTAATACATGCATATCTGGTCACTATGTGAAAAAATCCAAATGTTGTATGTGCGATCTTTCACACCAATGCAAACAAATCTCTCAATATATATCTTATCTGTCACTGAATATACAGAAACCCAATTCCCAGCTGCTCTCGTACATAGAAATGGAAGGAATTAACTGTTGCTAGCTCATAGTCCAATTCCCAGTATGTGGAGTCTTTCACACATAGACATACATGGAAAAATCACTGGACTCATCTGATCTGTCACGCCAATGATAAATTTCCTGCTAAGAGGAACCTACGACTGTGGGTGGTAATTAATTCCAATCTAAAGTCTAGCTGGAAGCGACCTATTTCACATCTGGCCTGTTAATCATCTAAACGCGCCTTCCTCCTAGTCCTAGTCTTCTTACTCGTATAAAGCAGCAGGTTTGCCTTCTCTTGACCCCATTCCTCTTTGATCCCCATACCACATCTGAGACAAGATTGAAAGAAGGATCCTAGGGCAGATTAGAACTTAAGTGACAATGGGAGTTCGACAAGATTCTAGTGACAGTGAGCAGACCATCAGCGATTATCTCATCTGCCCCCGTGTTCATTTTGGCAACCAGAAGCAGGTAGGTTGTGGTAAGATGGTTCCTCCTGTTGGAGAGGGAGAATCCACTGATTTTTCTCTTTTCTTTTTTGGCGAAAAAGGGAAAATCAACTGATGATAGCGAAAGGACACACAGCGCTCACCCTGAAGAAATCTCTTCTGATGGTGGTGGACAGCGGGACTACTTTGAAGCTGATTCAAGTGAAAGGAAAGGAGTAGACACTGCAAGCCCTGCTGCTGCTTCCGATGTAACAAAACTGATTCTCTGCCATTGTTTTATATAAGTGAAGGAAATCCTGATTTTTTGTTTGAGTATTGTGTTTATCTCCATTTTTTAATTAGTAGATGCAACTTCCCAACTAATGTTTCTTTAGTTTCTCGGAACGGGTAAAAACATGCACCTTTATTGAATCCTTGCAGCGCAAGTAACTCACCTTTGGTTATCTGCAGGTTATTGAAATGAAAGGGAAAAGGAGACTATCGCAAATCTCACCCAGAAGCAATAAGATTACCCGGGATTCAGGTTTTATCAAGATTTTGCAGAAGAACAGTACTGAGGTTGAGGCAGAACCTAGTCGTGGCATGAATCTGCTGCCGAAAACTATGTTAGCTGATGGGAAGAGTGGCAGTGTTAGAATTCCTACAAAGACCGGTGTTTTAAAGCTGCTGCCTAAAAAGAACAACACCATGGCCATCGAAACTAGTCAAGGCAGGCATCTTCCCAACAACTTTCAGGTCTCACGCTTTGCACATAATGAGTTTATTCATTTTTCTGATGATTTATATGATTCATAATGGTTTGCATCTAATGATAGAATATGCTATTGAAAAGGTTGTCATCTTTTTCTCAATGTAACGTGTGCTGCTACTGCTACATAACATTTCTAATGGAACATAAAATGTTTTGTTATGGACATTCATGCATTAGCTCACAGTATATATGTATTTTGCATGTGATTTCATTGTATCTTACATTCCCTAGTGATCAATTCCTATAATATATAACTAGTTGACAACTTTGATGGCAGAGCGAAAAATATTTCATTAGCAACCCAACTGGAGGACATCGGCAGCACGACAGTGAAGCGGATTTTGGATGTGGCACAGCTGCGGACCGAGTTGTAGGTTTACATGCTAGTGTGACACACCAAAACATAGAGCCCCAACACCAACTTGTCAACCACCCTAGGAAATATGAAGATCTTCCCCCGTGGCTCAAGGCATATGAATCAAAGACTGATTTAAATAAGTGGGTCCATTGGATAACCTACGGAATTGGGAGGAAAGACAAGGTGGGTAGGCTGTTTGATCATGCTATGTTTTAAAACTAAACTTCGTCAAGGTGTCCCTGAATTATTTTTTCTTTTTTCTTTATTTTATCACTATATGTTCATTTTGCAACACGTAATGGTCTCATTTATTTTATTATATCAGTGTTATTTAATTGTTGGACTAAATATCTTATTTTGTTTGTGTTGATATTACTGTCACAAATTCACATACATATGCAATAAGGATATGTCCTAACAGAAGCTTAGAATTACACAGCACTAGAAACACTTGCAAAATGAATAATAAAAATTAATGTGAAGATTCTTCTACTCAGAACCATCGTACGGAACAGTGTAATGTGTTAACTCTGATGCCTACAACCACAATGGAATCAAGTTTATAAATCTGTTGTCATGCCGAAGTTTTGTTTTTTACCACCAAAATTGAATGTCTATGATTTTCAATAATCCAATGAGGACACATGAAGACTGTTCGATTTGATGTGTAGATAATACTATTTATGCTGATGAGTTCCACTGTTTTTCATTTTGAGGCGGCGAGTTCTACTGTTGGCAACTCAAAATCTGCCTTTGTCTTAGCTTTGAATCACTTCCTTCTCTACTGTAATATAGAATTTATTGAAACGGCAGAAACATTGTATCTGGTTTCCTGATTTCTGGATCCCGTGATTGTTCTTCATATGCTTACAATGGCTAGTAAAACTTCATTGATTACTGTACTAAATAGAAAAAAAATTAATGCACCTATATATCCACAGCTACTTCATTTAGTTTATTCACACTGCAACCAAAAGGTTATATTCATTCTGTATCTGTCATACTCATACTACCTTACGTAACCGTTGAGTTACTCCTTCTACCAATGCTTTCAGTTTGTTACAAATGTTGAGTTTACTCGTATCATTTATTTTGTGGTTATCAGGTCATCATTCCTTGTTCGGTTTATATGTACAAAAAAGTTTTCATAAGAGCTGATGCTATCTTATGTTTATGAATTACAACACTATATATTCACATTATTCACGTTCATTTGTTATATGTTTAATGGATTACAACACATTGAGCTGGATATACATTAAGAAAGTGTTCAACACTCACTGCACATTTTTTCATTTTTGGTCGCATACCCGCTGTGTGTAGATCTGACAAGATGAAGTAAAACTATTTCCTAAAATATGCCTTTTGTTCCTAGGAATCTCATTCTGCATCAGTTATTGCGTACTAAGCGTTGAATTCACTTTGAGAAATTTGCTTTTTATGATGTCAAATTCATCACATTGATAGAGATGACACAACAGTGTTTTATATTTTAGAGGAAATCTCAATTTAACTTCCATTATTTTTGTGCAAGTAAACTTTCTGTATTTTTGTACGTTTAATCTCCATTCCATGTTTTTTCATCCTGTATACCTACCAGTAACTATATTAAACTTCATTGGATCCTATCCTAAAATGAAGAAATATTTTTGCATGTTTGTCCACACTTGCATCATAGTTTATTTATAATGCAGCAAAACATTTATGTGGCTCCAGATCTCTCATACCCGTAGTTCCCTTATGTCAACATTTGTCTTCGTTTCCTGTTTCAGTACTACAAGCACATGGATTACGAATATACCTTCCGCTCCAAGACTAAAGTTACTAGCTTTATAGACACTGGAGCAGTTAACGGGAAAGTTATCCAGAAGAAGGTGACTACATACTTTTGTATGCGTATTATATACTAGTCAGAAAATTTATATGGATACATATTCTTTTGTGTGTCACCAGATCTAATTAACTTGATTGTGACTTACGTGCAGAGATCCGCTGATCAGAGTGGACTGGATTATGGTATTCTCATATTCTTCATTATAGTTCTCTTTGTACAAGATTCATTGTAGTTGTACTGGCTAAAGCTTAAATCTGACGGCGTAATGGTTGATAGTTATTCTGGTTTCCAAAATAAGAACTAGTCCGGAGGGAGTATGGGACTTATTAATACAGAGAAGCACAAAGATTATTTTTAAAAATGCATTAGGCTGAAAATGCGAAGTTCTGTATTAATATAATATCATGCCCATTTCACTTATTTTATGTTGAATTTAATTTACTCTCAAGCATATCACTGAATCTTCCAATTACAACATGTGCAGGTCCAAGGCGTTCAACAATAAGGACGAGACCGAAGACAGTAAATACTTCAATTTCTACCCCTCAAGGTTCTGTATAATTATGTGAATCCTGAAATCCTACTTACAAACCACATTTAGCTTACTTTTGCTAGTACAATTTTAGAGATTTATTAAATTGTAGCTCATGTATCAATTCATACTAGGGAGAGGGTGTAAAAGAGGCATGAATGTCATCTAATTTTCTGTTCCACCACTCGCAAAAACAATTGTCTCCTTCCCTAATAAAAAAATTGCAATCTGCAATAACAGGGCAAGAATACATTGATTGTGCAGTCAAATTTTCTCTCCCAATCACTCATATACAGTCAGTTTCCAAACAAAGTCCATTGCTTCCTCCTTGAAGGCGGCAACTAGAGAACACCAGATTATGTAACATTAGAAACATTTGTAGTTGTATCTTCAACAAAATATATTTACTCATAAAAAGGACTAACCAGCAGTGGTAACAAAAATAAGTTTGCCATTCTATCCACATCGGGTCTGCAACAAAACATTTATTTTGAAGGGCGAGTGAGCAAAAAAAAAACTTTGAAGAACTATTTTCTAGCTCTGTTGGCCATACTGACAATCAAACTAAGATCCCAATGAAGAACATGGGATTTTTTAAAATAAATATTACATTTTACATTAGATGAGTACAATTCTACGGCCAGTCAACCCATTTTCTGCTTCGTTTGTATCTTTCCATTCTGATGACTATGCTCAAACATGGTTTTATAATAGTATATTAGTGTTTATCTAAATACACTTGTAACGTATATCTGCAGATACCTGCTTGTCCAAGAGCGAAGGGGTGGCCACAAATATAACAACACTTCCTCACGGTTTTGTGTAATTCCCAAAGAAGATGCAATCAATTCGCTCAGTACAGATGTTTAAAGAAATGTGTAGTAGTCTGTGTACTAGAGTAACTCGCACATTATCACTTTTACCACCTCGTGGTATTCATGGTTTGTACAATTATTTTACAATGCGAGCTATGGGTTTCATCTTGCTGGTACTTTTGGGTTTGGTCCCTTGCCTACCCCAACCTCGTTTAGGACAAAGACCTGGTGCTGTTAATGGTGTGTTTAATAAAATGCGTAGCATATTGTTGGGTCCAAAACATAATCCTTTTTTTTTGCGGTTTTATTCCTAAATTATAGCTTATTTCTTGTTATGTCTAACCAAGGCACAAGATTGCATGACAAGGCAAGGACTCCGTGCGTTGGATAGTTTGACAGCTTGTGTAATAAGTAAAATCCCACTCCAATGTGCTCCAGATAATTTGCTAACAGCATGTCCACGTAAAGACAAATGGAGAATAAATGCATATGAATTATCTTATTTGTCATTGTTATTTATTGTATCAGTCTTTTTCGGAGTCAAGCTTCACCTAAGTTGTCATAATTTTGTTTATTGACATGTGTGATGCATATATCTTACTATGACAAAGGTCATGATGGGAATTGCTTATGTTCGTGATACTCTCTATAGTCATGAACAATTGTTATTCAGATATTGGACCTGCATCAACATTCTAATTCAACAACTAAATACTGTTACAATATATGTGCAACATATATAGATATATAGTATTTATAATATTAAGAAACTATTTTTTCCCAAACATGCAGAAGAGTTGTGTATCATCTCCTTAAGAATGATGGAAGAAAATACAAAAGGGAGTACTAAAAAGACCTCCTAGAAAACACACCCACTTAAACATATAACTGACATGCCAATAAGAATATGTCCAGCACCTCACAATCTACAATCTGTCCAAAGTGAGCGGCCCAATGCCCCTGTCTCGGAGGGTTGTGTCTCCTGCCAGGCACCACATTGCAGCATGTTGCAGCAACCTAGGGATCCTTGGGATGGCACCTTTAAACACAATTGTTTACCATCGCAAAAAAAAAAAACACACACACACACACAGTTGTTTCCATGCTTTAAGCAACTTTTTTCTTGAAACGCAGGAGTGCTGCGACTCATTATAGTAAGAAGAAAATAGGACTAGAACATGTTACAACACACACAACATACAACCATGCCATCCTGAGATTACATTCGTGCCTGTGAAATTCAAAAAGAAAGACCAACATACTGTAGGATCCTTTCCGAGGCCCACCTTCTTCTTTTCATGACGCAACTCATAAAAACAACAACATGCATCCACATCCAGTTCACCTTTCTTGCACTTGACCGCCCATATATATGAACTTGGACATCTAAATGATCGCATTGGGGGTCAACTGACGAAGGCTGACCTTGTATCTGTTTAGAACCTCTGCAAAGGAGTGCCAGTGAAATTGAAGGCCATCCTCAAACAAGCTACGAAAAACCACAACCTCGTCGTTATGTTGTTGGTCTAGAATAACCTCTTTCCTCGGGGAACTTGCCTCACCAGCAGCAAAATAACCTCTCTCCACGTACTGAGACATCAACTTCTTGGTAACGTGGGATTGACCGAACTTGCGAGTAAGCGGCAAATCCCTTGTTGGATTTTCTTGACACAGCCTTGTCATCCCGATCCCCACCTGCGTCCTCCTCATCAAAGGGTTTGTTGCCATGTGCACCTTCAGAAGATTTCTTCCTAGCGGAATCCACAAACGGAGGTTGAGCTCCATGTTAGAGTGGGGTGGGCTGGTTAGGCAATAACCATGTATTAGAGTTTTGTTAGTTCATAAATAGTTGATTGCTTAGTGTTTTATTAGCATAAATGTTACATCAAGTGATTTTATGATAGTTGGTTGAGGTGGGGGGGGGGGGGGGGGGGGGGGGGGGGGGGGGGGGGGGGGGGACATTTAGTCTCAAAGAAGCCCCGTGACTGGCGGAGTCTATGTAAGCTAACAAGGGAGTTCTCTCTCCAAGATTCGTAGCAGTAGCCACAGTTACACCTTCGGATTGAGTCCCCGCGGGAGTGGAAAGAGTGCACGCTCCATCTCCTTCATGTGTGCAGGATCTTGATTGTTCACGCTTGACTCGATGATTCGAGTCAAGCGCGACCTTAGATGTGCTCCTTGTTTCAAAGGTCGGATTGATGGCCTTCAAAAAACAGACATTTCAATAAAGGGATCACTTCACGGCTGACGAGATACGAGGAAGGCAAAATTTACTCTGATCCCTCAACCATTGATAAGATATCTTTATACGTAATATTTTTAAGATGTAGTAGCTAATCAAGGGCAATTTAGTTAATGTTGTGTCCCTTGATCTTCCTATATCCCGCACATGACAGGAGTCGGTTCGGAAGGGCACGGATTATACTTTGCTGGCATTGTGATATGTACATTCCTACCTTCGCTTTTCATTTCATGTTTATTGTGGTACGTTATTTATATTCTGAGGTTGTCGTTGCGGTTCCATGTGAAGCTAGCATCTTGTAGGAAATAGAGAATAACATTAATTGATAACCTGGCTCCTTAGGATTTCAGATATGATGATGACTTGTGAGGTCTTAATTTGCATCGAGTCAAGTAGAAATACATGAAAACTTGCAAAAAAAAACTATCAACGATATTGATTCGGACCGCGTGTTGTTCAAGCTTCGTATAGCAGTAAAGCCAACCAACTAGTCAGGACGAGATAGACAACGCCACCAACTCACCAAGCCTCAAGCAACAAGCTCCTATAGTAAACAAACGTTATCGACCGGTTGGTCACCGTGGCAATTAACAAAGCATGGAAGGTTTAGCGGGGGCTCGCCGCAGGACGTGGATGGAAGAAGTAGGAGAGGCGGGCGGTGGCGTTGAGGTGAATTGGAAAGAGATGTGTGTGGACTAGGCCATCAGATGTGCGGTTTGGTCCAGCGAAAGGCTTCAGAGGGGAAATTTAGTGCGGCCGCTTCCTTGGGAGGACAAGGCGATAGTACGTGTACAGAGACATGGATGATCGTGGGCACACGGAAGCCGCAGCCTGTGTGCAAGGGCGTTCTATATGCGTGCACACAATTTGATCTTTGCCTACATCCATCGAACCCATCTAGTAAGAAATTTCTATATGGCCCGTGCCGTGATGAGGAAGAAGGAAGAGGATGACGAGAGAGGTGAGTGTGGCGGCTAGGGTTTGAGTCCGGAGGGGAGAGGGAGGGGGACTCTGGTGAGGGAGAGAGAGATCGAGAGAGGAGCGGCGAGAGGAACGGTGCGGTTGTATATACAACACATCGCTAAAAGTATTAGCGATGGCTTTTTAAATCAACACCGCTAATAATAATCCTTATTAACGACGGATTTTCATTTTTAAAAATACTCCTCTGAAGTATTAGCGACGTGTTTTTAAAAGGCGTCGCTGATGACCCTTTAGCGACGTGTTTCAAAAGACGTCGCTAATGTTCTCGTCGCTAAAAGTCTATTCTGTAGTAGTTAAAATAAAATATATTCGTCCACGTGCATTCATATACGTTAGTCTAGATGGAAACATCTCTAGTAAGAAATGGCAAGTAGTACATGCATATCTGGTCACTATCTACGTGGAAAAATCCAAATGTAGTATGTGCGATCTTTCACACCAATGCAAACAAATATCAAGATTTATCTGATCTGTCGCAGAATGTAGAGATACCAAATCCAAAAGTAGCGTTCTCTCTCTCTCGCCTGAGATACAGAAAGGGAAGCAATTAGCTCCTGCTAGCTGGAATCTGCTACTGTGGGTAGTAATTAATTCAAATCCAATTTCTAGCTGGAAGTGACCAATTTCACATCTGACCAGTTCATCATCTAAGCATCAGGTCCGCCTTCTCCTCATCGCAGTCCTCTTCTATCCCCTTCCTACATCTGAGACACGATCCAGCAAGAAGGATCCTTGGGCAGATTAGAACTTAAGTGACAATGGGAGTTGGACAAGATTCTAGTGACAGTGAGCAGACAATCAGCGATTATCTCATCTGCCCCCGTGTTCATTTTGGCGACCAGAAGCAGGTAGGTTCTCGTAAGATGGTTCCTCCTGTCGGAGGGGGAGAATCCACTGATTTTTCCTTTTTCTTTTTTGGCGAAAAAGGGAGAATCCACTAATGACAGTGAAAGGACACACAGTGCTCACCCCGAAGGAATCTCTTGCGATGGTGGTAGACAGCGGGACTCTCTCCGTCCCAAAATAATTGACGTTTTAGCTCTCGACACGGAGATTAAGAAAAGTTGGTAAAGATAGGTACGCAGAAAATAAGGAGGAGAGAGATAGGGATAGAGGTGTATTGGAAAGACAGAAAGGTGCATCGTGAAGTGAGAATGCCAATTATTTTAGGAAAACTGGATGAGGCTAGGATGCCAAGTAAACTGGGACAGAGGGAGTAACAAACTACTCCTGATTTTTTGTGTACTATGTTTACCTCCAGTTTTTTAATTAGTAGATGTAACTTCCCAGCGAATGTTTCTGTAGTTTTTGTGAACGGGTAAAAACAGGAACCTTTACTGAATCCTTACAAGCGCTAGTAACTAACTTTTGTACATCAGCAGGTTATTAGAATGAAAGGGAAAAGGAGAGTTTCGCAAATCTTACCAAGCAGCCATAAGGTGGCCAGGGTCCTGCAGAACAACATTACTACTAGAATTCACAGGTTCCCCTAGGCACGAAATAGTAGGGAAAGACCCTAAAATCTCTAGGGAAATGGTTTCCCTAGTAAGTTTCCCAGGGAACGATTTGTAGGGACAGTTTTGACGGGAAATCATCAGTCCCCTAGAGTTCTTGTCAGAAACCGTAGGGGAACTCCAGCTTTCCCTAGGAAACCAAGGCTCTAGTGAAACTGCCCACGTACAAAAAAAAAATATAAAATAGCCCTTGCTCGGCCGCTGCCGGAGCCGCAGCTCAAGGCAAGCCGCTGTTTTCTCCAAGCCGATTGAGCCGACGCCCGTCGCCACTGTTCGATGCGAGCCGATTGAGCCGACGCCCGTCGCCGCTGCCGCAGCCAGCAGATGCCCGCCGGCGCTCGTCGGCGCTGCCACTAGAGACACCTCATGCCGTCGCCGACACCGCTCACGGCGACCGTCGCAGCCCCGCGTGTCGACACCAGCCAGCGCCGCGCCGTCACTTGCCACTGCAATGGAATGACACGAATCGAAGTCACTTGCCGCTGAACGGAACAACACAGATCGAAGTCTAAGGAGAAAGAACTCGTTATTACCTTGGAGCAAAATGGAACAACACGGATCCAACCCTGCAGTGCGAATTTGAGAGAGAAAAATATGAAATCAAAGTAAATCTAGCAACAACATCAAGGAATTCCATGAGATTTGGTGGGGGAACAACAGGGAACTCGCACCTGCTTGTTTCCTTTGAAAGGCAATCCCTTCGTAGATGCTTCCGCTGCCGTCCGCCGGCCTGCGAGACTGTGATGAGAGAGAGGAGAGGTAGAGCGGATTAGGATGAGGAAAATCACAACAGCTACCACAGAGCCATGGATCCATGGAGCAGCTCTTCCTTCTCTTACCGAGATGGGGAGGCGGATGGAGCTTCTGCTGAGCCGTGCCCGGCGCGCGAGGCCTAGTCACGGACGTCCAGAGGACCGGCGGGAGGGGAGGAGATCTTTGAGAGATGGGAGGGGACGAGTTGGATGCTGCAGGAGAAAGAGAGTGTCGGCAGGCTGTGGTGACTGGTGACTGGTGAGAGAGAGAACGAGAAAGAAATAAATTCTCAAGGACGTTGATTTCCCTACGAAGCAAGTAGAATCCTAGGGAAACGCTCATTTTCCCTACGATTTCTAACGAAGCTCTAGGGACATGCTCCTTTTCCCTACTGTTTTTAAAGCAACTCTAGGTAACTTTTCTTTCCCTACGATTCTTCAAAAAATCTCTAGGGAAAAGAAAATATCCTAGAGAAATTCGTCGATTCCAGTAGTGACTGTTTGATGTGGCCATATGTGACGTGACACCTGTGATACAGACACGCCAAGCAATGTCCAGATTTTACCCCAATCTTTCACGGTACAGCAAGTAGCAATGGATATCAAGTTATATGAATAATCAATAGCTAGAATAGCAATTCCCCACTGATTTAATCCAACAAATTCAGCAAAGCACACCACAGATTGGTTCTTTACTAGCAACCACAAATCAGCAGCAAATCCAGACCATAATAGATAATACCGGTTTACAATAACTTGATGTAATCACAAACCAGCACTGGATAAAATTCTCCAACCCGCAACTCAGATGAGCACGATCTAGAGAAGGGGAACACGAGGTTCCAGCACGTACCCAGGAGAAGGATCGCCTGATCACGAACTTCAGCAACCGGCAAGGGATCGACGGCAGTAATCTTCAATCGATAGGTGAGGGCAATGCCTCTAGGGTTCCTTGGAGGACACCACGACCATAAACATGATAAAAATCAACTCCCCCTTACAGGGGCGCCGGCCCTAGGCTATATGGCACGCAGGCCAGCCAACACAAGGTCCGACTCGACCAAAACTCAAAACTGACTCGGACCCAATACAACCTGACGATCATTTTTATTACTGTAACCGACTCGAGACGAATCTGACAATGGGGCCATATGCGTTGGAAAGCTTATGAAATTATCTTTCCATCAAGTACTAATTCACCCAAAACGGACTCTGTATGAGGGAGATATGGTATTTCTTCTCCACGCCTGTCTGGCTGCACCAAACCGAGTCCGAACTGAATTGGAATTTCCATATCTTGCAATTTCGTGATTGGATTGACATGAGGCCGTGTAGAACTTGATAGGAAAGTTTCCACGCCCTTGGGAAGGTCTTAGCAACCTGGATATGATCTTTAGCTTCATCAATTCCACCAACATTGATCCAATCTGAATACATGGCTTCTTGTCTCTATTATTTTCTTTCTTGCACAGATTAGCCCCAACAAAACCTTACTTCTCAAAGCATCACAAGCTGATAGAAACTTTTCTTTCTTGCTATAATTCACAATATTTGAGATGGTGCCAAACTGAATGGTATGGTTTTCAAAAGTATTACCTTCTGAAATATGTGTAGAATCACACTTGCTTTCAGATTGGCTAGCTGAAATAATATTAGAGATCATGGGCTCATCATCCTCTCTCCCTTGAAGCAAAGCCGTCCTCGGCTTTGAGATATTGTTGGATTCATAATTCTCTGCAGCAATGGGAAACCCAAACTTATTTGATCTCGGAACCTCGTTCATTTTCATGTTTGAAATTTCAGAAATATTGCCTGCAGCTATAGGAGTATCATTAGAACCGCTTGCTGCAGGTGTCACGTCACATATGGCCACATCACTGTTGGTGGCATGAATCTGCTGCCGAAAAATAACTTGGATGATGGGAAGAGTGGCGTTGTTAGAATTCCGACAAAGACAGGCGTTTTAAAGCTCCTGCCGAAGAAGAACAAAACTGAGGCCACGGAAACTAGTCACAGCAAGCATCTTCCCAACATCTTTCAGGTCTCATGCTGGCCGGCACACAAAACTTTATTCACTTTTCTCAGGAATGATGCGTAACATTTTGCATCTTATGACGGAATATGCTATTTTACTGGTTGTTACACTTTTATTATTTTTATTGTAACTCTTGCTTCTACTTCTGCTACTGCTACATGTACATTCAAATGGACAGAAAAAAAAAAACTGTATAGCGTATGCGCGTCCTGCCTGTGTGAGGTCATAGGTTTCCGATAAAGATTACATCCCCAGAACTCTATCAAATCATGAGTGTTCACGGTTGTGTAGTGCTATGCTGAAGTTAAAATGGAGTTTTTTGTCAAAATTAAATGTGTTTAAGCCATAGATCTATTATTGATTGGTAAAAGTATATATTCAACAATTAAGAACTTGAAACAATCAAATATGAAAAAGTTTTAATTGACTATCTTCAATTATTAATATGACTAGTTATTAATTTACCAACCACACTGAAACACTATTAGTTGTAAGTCATCTTGTCAGTAACTATTAGTTCCTTGCATGGTTCTCTATAAATGTACGAAGCTGTATACGGTAATCAAGCCCTACATATATAGAACTGTGACAACAAGACTTTGAAACGCAGAGATCTAAATGGACAGATCACTAGTATTGGGAACAAGGAACGTAGATAGATATTTAACAAAAAACTCTCTTTACAAAATGGAATGGTTGCGGAGACTCCATCTCTCCTGCAAATTCGTGTGGAGAAAGTGAGTATATATAGCTAGGGGCGTTGTGAATAAAGATTATTTGTCATACTCATCAAGGCTTCAAACAGGTCGTCATTCTGTCTTTTGTCCTGATACTATAACAATCATTCAGAGTATATAATATATATAATTAAAAAAGTTTCAAACAAAGTTGGCAGCACTAGAATGATACAATGAAGAAACTAACTCTATGTGAATGAATCCTTTGCATGAATCCTTAGCAAACTTTATATGACGTAAAACAATTCACTTTGAGCACACCAAATAATCCCTTTTGTTATTTTACAATTTTATGCATGTTAAATTTGACGCAGTTGTCTTTATTTGTTATTGCTACATGCATCTAACAATAGTTTTGTGAATCGGTATCGATAGATATTATTGTGTGAAGTGTAATGAACTTACCTCATGGTTCTGTACTATTAGTTGCCATGCTTTATTAATTATACTGAAGATTCATGTTGACAATTTCAATTTTTTTTTTTAGAAAATGGAATTACATTCCGGCCTCTGCGGTACCGCACACAGCCTTTGGCCTCTGCGTGACTGCACATAGCCTTGTTTATTACATAAATCAAAAGGAAAATAAAGAAATAAACTTTAGTACATGAATATCAGTACTAAAGGTCGCCTATGTCCAATGTCTCACTTGTCGCCATCAAGAATTGTGCTCATGTATTTGCTTGCTAATAATTCAGCATGCAAACCATCAAAGATAGCCACCGCCACACATCATCCGGCAAATGACACCAATCTTCTCATAGACAATTTCAATGACAGAGCAAAAAATGTATCAGAAACACTCTAAGTGGTTGTCACACCCCAAAATTTCTATTTTAGGATGTGAAGCTTTTTCTCTTTCATTTTCAAAGACTTTTAAAATAAAATGATTTGTTTTATGTATTGGAAAATGAATTTATAAAATTTAGAATAGGTTAAGGTAATTGAAAGTTGGATAAATTCTTGTTTCATCTCCACAATTTTCACCGCCGTCATATATATAGCGTCGTTTTATCTCTCTCTCTTCCTACAATTCAAGAGGCGTCCATATTCGTTCCACCTGCCGCGTTCATTCAAGAGGAAAGAAAATGACCATTAAACGTCCTATTAATGCATTTTAATGCATTTTTTTCTTTTTATTGCCCCCTTTCCTTCCATTGGAACACCATGTCCATCTCTCCTATAAATACCAGCTCCTCTGTCACGTCCTCCCCACTCCCACAAACCTTCACCACGCCGCCAGGCTGCCGCCGCGCCGCGCCGTTCTCGCGCCCAGCCATGTCGCTACAGATTGGCATTGGCGTTCCCGGCGATCTACCCAACGAATTGGTCAGGGGAGCTCTGAAATCTCCAGGATCTAAATCGCAACGACTGTTTCTCCCTGTTCTGGATCTGTCCAGCGCGCAACATGGTAATGAAATCTTTGTTCTAGCCAATTTATTTGGTTATTTGATCTACCAGCCCCTCTACTTCCCGTACAACATATCCAAAATTCATGGTCAGAGGAGCTCTGAAGTCTCCAGGATCTAAATCGCAACGACTGTTTCTCCCTGTTCTGGATCTGTCCAGCGCGCAACATGGTAATGAAATCTTTGTTCTAGCCAATTTATTTGGTTATTTGATCTACCAGCCATCCCGAAGTGTGTTCCATCAAGTTGTCTTTCATTCTGCAGGAGGGCACCCCTTGATCTATTCTATTGCCTCCAGGAACGCGATGCCACCGTCAACTGTTATAGAATGACCTCATCGCGATCCAACCGATCGATCTCCTTTTCAGGTGAACCCTAGCCCAAATCATCATATCCTTATCATGTTCCCCAACACTAGGCACATAATGTGAAAACCTTGTTCCCAAACATGCATTAAATCAACGGGAACGTGCACGTTTCCTTTAGTCTGTGCCTGTACAGTGTTCAGAACAACCTTGTTAATTGAATTGCTCATATCTTTTTATCAGTAACTCCGATTTAGGCGATTCTTGCGCCTAAATCTTCATTGCAGCGTAATCTATCCAACCATAGTGTATTTATGATGTGTTTCCTCTGATTGGTGTACTGTTTTTGATTGTTTTGTGTTTTTCTTTTGTTGGTTGTCCGTGCGAGTAGATGATGATGTTGAGAAGCACGCGAGAATATGAAGAGCAAGAGACAAGATTTACTGAGCAGCAATATATGAACAAGCAAGTGTCCTTGAACATCTTGCTCCTATTAGTGTAGTCTGTAGTACATTCCTTGGATGCATGTTGTCTTAAATTGAATCCTATGATAGGGTTTACTAGATTATCCTTGTCGCCTGTCGGGTAGTGTCTATGTTTGGGTAGATTCATGCTTAGCCTTGCTGTATGTTTGGGATGGGAGTGTCCTTAATTTCGACTAATGATTTATGCAACTAAATGGGGTTGGTAATGGTTAGCAATATGATGACTAGGAATCTGAGCAGGATGGTTGGTTTGCTATGGTGCCGTCGTGTACGAGACTTTGGTTTGTGCTTGTACCTGCCTTAGATTCTAAGGACCGGTTCATGGAGCATGTAACCCGGCATCTCCGCGCCATCACAAGACTGCTATGAAACAGTTTGGCCAATTAATTAGATGTCTCTTTACTTTGTGTGCACCATTCGGTGGTTTAGTGGCGCCAGAGGGGGCTTCTGCAGCGGAGGTAAAATAGACTCCAAGAATGCTGTTAGCGGTGGAACCTTAGCGGGTGCATACAAGTTTTGAGACGCTTTGTAAAGGCCTCGTAGTGATCTCCTGGCCACACACCATAGGAAGTGTGCATACGGCATAATGGAGGGTTTTAGTCACCGACGGGTGATGAAATCACGACTTGTGGGTAAAGTGGTGCAACCTCTTTAGAGTGTAAAACTGTCTTGACAGCCGTGCTCAAAGTCACGAGCAAAGACTGGATTTATTCATGATTAGTTGGTGGTTGGTTGGTTGGTAGTCGGGTGGTGGGAACCCGGTGAGGTGGTAGCCAGGTGGTTGGAACCTGGTGAGTCTTGGGAGCCAGATGGTGGGAACCTGGTGAGCTGTCTCTTGGTTTGGGAGTTGTCATCACACTTAGTAAATAGAATGTTTTTGATATAGTTGTCTATGTTAGGAAGCATAGTGCAGACACTGAGTTGAGCCTTTCTTGATTTTAGCCTTGCATGTCGTACTTTCCCACACTTGCTGAGTACGGTATGTACTCATGCGCTTGCTTTTCTATATATTGTTGTTGCTCAGTGAGGAAGCCAAAGACTACATTGAAGACGGTGCAGAGAAGGTCGCGTTGCCGCCAGTCGATTGCCTGTCGAGCGCCCTGGAGTTGTCTCTTCCGCTGCTGTGTTTAGTACTCTGGTTTGTTTTATTTAAGGTTATTTTCTTCGTTATAGAACTGTTTTACTATTTTTTATCGCTACATGTATGATAAAACAGATTATGGCATACATGTAGAATGCATTCAATTTATGTATACAAAAATCGGGTGTGACAGTGGTGGACATTGGCAGAATGACATAGAAGCAGATTTTGGACGTGGCACGGCTACCAATCGAGTTGTAGATTCACTTGCTACAGTGACAGAGCAAAACATAGTACCCCAAAATCAGATTGTCCACCAACGGAAATGAAGATCTTCCCCCGTGGCTCAAGGCATATAAATCAAAGACTAATGTAAATAAGTGGCTGCATTGGAAAACCCATCGAACTGGGAAAATAGACAAGGTCAGTCAGCCATTTGATTGCGCTATGTTTCAAAACCAAACCTTTATATATGAGGCGGTTATTTTCCTTTTTCCTTTCTGTCATCACTAGATAATCATTTTGCAACACATGGTGGTGTCATTTGTTTCTATATCAATGATGGGGACATGGGGGCTGTTTGATTTGAAGTGTAGAGTGTTCTCCTTGGGTTGATGAGTTCCACTTTTGGTATTGCCTGTTCGAAAACCTGTTACAGTTGCAAGGCTACTTTCTGTTTGAAACTTCAGCATTTCTGTCCCTTTTTCCCAAGGCTTTCACTCACTTCTTTCTCTATTTTAATAGGATTTAGTGAAGCAACAGAATTATGGTATGTTGATTCTGGATCCCATGATTTTTCTTCCGATACCTATCAATAACTAGTAACTTCGTCGATTCATGTACCAAATATAGAAGAAATGTTTTCCACCTAGCAACAACTACTTTATAGTTTATAGAACCACTATTTTCATTCAATCTCGTACTACAGTTGCTTTCAGTTTGTTATGTATGTAGACTTTAGTCGTTATATGCACTGAAGAGCTCATTTATATTTATGGATTTCAACAATACGTTTAACATTTCTTACATTTTCTACATCCATTAGTTATGTTTTGAACTCATTATCTTTTCCTCTTTTTAGTACTATGCTCACAGGGATTATGCACATGTCTTTCGGTCCAAATCGTACGGTTACCTGCTTTCTCAACACTGGAGAGGTTAAAGGGAAAGTTCTTCAACCAAAGGTGCCCGTATATTTATATTTTCTGAAGTAGTCAGATAATTTAAACTACTTTGTATAGATATTATACATTGTGCCACGATATTTCAGATATGATAATGATTTATCGTCCATGTGCAGAGATCAGCTAACTCAAGTGGACATGAACGTGGTAATTTCACATTCTTGATTATTATTTTACTGAAACATTGTCCATTCGTGTTTTCATTGTAGTTGTGCTCAAACATAATTCTTAATAGTATGTGTCTATTTCGGAAATGATACCTACTCTGGAGGTAGTATGGGTGTCTAAATTAGACAATCACTAACAACAAAGTTTGAAACAATTTATTGGGCTGGAACTGAAAAATCAATATATAGTACAACTCCGTATGTTAGCGGTGGAACCATAGCGGGTGCATACGAGTTTGGAGGCGCTTTGTAAAGGCCTCATAGTGATCTACATTGAAGTTGCTCAGTGAGGAAGCTAAAGACTACATTGAAGCCATATATTGTTGTTGCTCAGTGAGGAAGCCAAAGACTACATTGAAGACGGTGCAAAGAAGGTTGCGTTGCCGCCAGTCGACTTCCTGTGGAGCGTCCTGCAGTTTTTTCCACTGCCGTGTTTAGAACTCTGATTTGTTTTATTATACATTGAAGCCATATATTGCTGTATGCATTCTTGTACTTTTAATTTCCATTGGACACTCTTGTCTTAAGAAGCTTCTCTGCTGTGATCTCCTCAGGAGGCAGCTGACAGAAATCTTCACCCAGCTCTTGCATGTCTGACAGAGACATAGAGCCCTCAAGTTCTTCAGAAATTTCCTTTACCACTTTGTCCAGCTTGGAAATCAGGCTTGCATGATCTTGAGCTTTGGTTGGCTTCCTCCTTTTTCTGGGTGTGTCTTCAAGTTGAATATGCTTGTAGCCATCATCTTTAGTAATGAATCTTGGGCTTCTGCGCCTATTATCAGATGAGTTTGCAGGATTAGAGTAGCAGCATTCATCAAAAGACACACCCAAAATAGGAAGATCACTGGATCTTTCTTGATATATCCCAAAATATGAAGGGTTTGGGTACTTGACTCCCTCGACTATGAAATCAAAAAATACATGATGTTTTGCAAAGTCATCGCGGAGTAAAATGATTTGTGGTCTCTTCTCAATATTCGGCCATTCGGTTAATTATTTCCCCAATCACGCTCACACTGTGTCGTTTACTTTTGTAACAGTGGCACCGCCGTTAGGTTCATAATCTACAGGGCGAGCACGATGCGCAGCGGTCGAATAAAATAGGTTGGAGGTGGAATTACCCGGTAGACATGTAGCTTACGATCTCATTTGTACACTTTATTGATATGTTGGAATATGAACTTAACTCTAACTATGTTTGCATGTGGTTACACAATGTCGAAAACAGCCTAAAGGCATCGTTCACTGTGTCTACTATGTGATGGAATAGCAATCCATGGGTGTCCATAACAAGTTTCTATATTTGCCCCGCAAAGATCATACGAAACATGTAATTAAGTACTGTTTTCGTTGACTCAATTTTAATGTGTGTTTTCATCTTGTGTGCAGGACAAAAAGAAAAAAGGGACAAGTGGCCTTAGTGACGATCAACTGTATAGCTTCTCATCTAGGATATGTCGATTTATTATGCATCACCTTGTCCATCTCGAAGGTGTATATTTTGATCCTCAAGGTGAGTTGGCCAACCATCTAGAATTATGTGATTGGACTGGAAAAGCAGCTGTGAGCCACCATTAGTGTAACATCCCCATATTTCTAATAGTATTAATTACTCTTAATCATGTTTATTTAGTGATCAATAAATGATAAGCTCAAATTTTGAGTTTGAAAAGTTTCATCTTCTCCAAATCAACTCAAATTTATCTCAAATTGAGCTCAAACAAGGAACTCAAAAATTTGGCACTAAGTGGGACCCACTGATAGTTTATCTGGGTTCCATGTCTCAAGATAGAATTTTGGACAATTTTTCATAATTTTATCGAAGAAGGAAGCAGTTTGAATAAGTCAAGAAGCATTAAGTCAATTTCTATCTTCCCCGAATTTTAATTCAAATCCTGTTCCGAATTTTGAAAACTTCCAATAAGGAGAAATGTTCCTGTATAGTTGACCTTCAAGTCCTGAGTTTCTCAGATTTTTCTAAGCTTTGGAAGTATGCTTTTGGACCAACTCAAATCAGCAGGTTGGAAATTCGTTGAAAAATGAAAAAGGACGAGTGGGACCCGCTGGGAGCTGCTCGTCTCTCTTTCTGCTCTTTCTCTCTCTCTCTGATCTCTGCAGAGCCGTGCTGCTGCCACCGTCGGGCAGCTGCAGGGCAGCTCGCGCGTGCGCACTCGAGTGCGAGGAAGCCGCACGCCATCGCCCTCTCCGCGTGCCAAGCTCCTCCTTATCCTCTTCCCTCCCCAAGTCAAGTCGTCGCCCTCTCTCTTGTTCTTCCTCCAGGCACTATTGCTGCCCGAGCTCAAGCTTCAGCTCGCCGTCGCTGTGGAGCATCCCCGGCCAAATTTTCTCCGCCCCGAGCTGCGCAAGGATCCGCTGCACATTCCCACGGCGTCCATTTCCTCCATTCCGCCGTGAGCAAGAAGATCGCGCGGAGTCTTCCTCGAGTCCGGCCGCCAACCCGCTCTTCATCTCGTCGTCGATCCCCCCCCCCCCCCCCCCCCCCCCCCCCCCCTCCCTGAGTCGATTCCTGCTGCGCACTGCTTCTCTACGCGACCGCGCACGTCCCTGACATGATCTTGTCCAACCTCCACAGCCGAGCTCGCCGGAATCGACTATCGTCCCCGACGCCGTCCGCCGCGCCGAGTACCTCTCCGACGAACTCGCACCCCCGGCCGTCCCCGTCGTCGACATAGTCGACATCCAGGTCCAAGCCGACGAGGTGATGCCCGTGCTTGCGCTCTTCCTCCTCCTCTCCCAGTCCCCCGGCTGGAACGGTGCTTCGCCGCCGCTCGCCGCGCCGCCCCTCGCCGCCGGCATATCTCCTCTAGCCGCGCACGTGCACATCATGGGGGGTTGGAGCCGCCTCGCCGTCCTCGTCGTGGTGCCTCCCTCCTTTTCCAGTATCTCGCCGCCGTTTAGCCGGAACGGCCGCGTCGTCACGCGCGCCGCACGCACTGGCGCTGGCACAGCTGCAGTACCGCTGGGCCTTTTCCTTTTTCTTTTCCCTCAATTTTTAGCAGATCTTGTAAAATCCGTAGAAAATAATTTATAGCTCGGAAAATTCGAAACTAAATTTTGTTGGAATCCTGGTAACAATATCTCACTTTCTGCAACAATATCACCACGTTTCTTAGTAAGTTTTTATACAAAGTTCAGATAATGAAAACTAAGATAAATTCATATATGCATCTCTGTACATGCACAAATCCTGAAATTTGGCATGCACACTTCCCTTGACATTCCTGAACCCCTCACCAAGTGGCTTATTTAAATTCTGCATATTTTAGCAGTAATTACAATTTCAAGTTTATCTTGTTTCTTTTCTATAAAAATATTCTTGCATGCTTTTGATCCAATTTTTGGATATGTTGTTGTTCATAACAGATGTGTTCCTACAAAAATTTCAAAATAATTTTTATGAAATTCAGAACCATGAAAAAATAATTCGAAATGAAGCCTTTGTTTTGCTCATTTAAAACCTAGAAATATTGTAACTTCATTTACGAAAATGCTCCATACAAAAGTGATAAAATCTTTTGGAGTTAATTCTTAGCATCACCTCATCCTCATAAGCACCATTTCATTGCCTTTTTTTAATCAAGGAAGTTCCATGAACTTTCACATTAATTCTTGCCTTCCATTTTATCAATTAGGAACGACCCGGGAAATGAAGAAGTGGAGATCCTGTCTGAGGAGTGTGATGCTGATCCTAACACATCTGATTGTGCTAACATTTCTCCGACCCAAGGCAAGCCCCGGTGCAGTCCTATGTTTGCAAGTTTTCACTTTTGTCACATGTTTTGGAGTCATGATTTGTGCATTAAGTTTTATGAGTTGTATGGAGCCGTAGATGCACTTTGCCTTAAGTCTACCTATGGGAGGGTTAGTTTGTATAGCCACACGGTAGGAATTGCTATGCTTAATGTCGAGTCTTCGGTAGAAAAATCGGTCGGTATGGAGACCGCTCGATATAAGTGGAATCGGGTTTACTTTATGCTCTCACACGTTATGATGATGAATATGAGACCGAACGGGGAAGTTCATGTGTAGGTTGAGGTGGCAAGGTTCGTCCTTGTTTGCCATAGCCCCGTTTCTGTCGGTTGAGGACCGTTTGTTGTGGCCCTGCTTGAGTAAGTTTTAACGTACCGGATGCATGTTAGTGATATGGGCACTAGTAAACCGATGTAACTCGATTATTGTATTGTTGGACGGCAACCCACCTCTCTTTTGGTGATGAAGATGGTTATGACGGTTAATGGGATAGTGTTAGAAGGAGGGTGCACAGGCTAACCACGGATAGCTCCGGCGTGGGTATCGCGTGGAGGACGTGTACTTGGGAGAGGTGAGAACCGGCCCGGCTTTATGAGGTCTTGTGAAAGGTTGCCGTGCGTGACTCTTTGTGAGTGTGTGTACGTCGTGTTGTTCGGGTTTCGCCTGCAGGTGTAAATCGATTCGAATCGCCGTTCCTCGCGGTTATTGAGTATCACTTGTTCACTGCGTCACATCGTAGTAAGAAATTGCACATGATGGATATACTCGTTGTTTTGTACATTAATTAATTGTTTGCAACCTTATATGTATTAGTATAGGTTGCTAATCCTTATATTTATGCATGAACCCTTTTAAATTGGCTAAAATCTGAAAATAAGGATCAACTATTAGTGCTGTTTTTGCATTTAAATTTCAGCAACCCGGTCAGCCCCTGCATGCTAGAAGTCAATCTCAGAAGGCCAATTTGACGGGTAAGACTTGCTGAGTACTAGTTGCTCAGGGTTTGTTGTTTAAATCTTTGGTGCAGGTAATCTTTTGGTTCAGAAGAATGAGGCACGTCTATGGGCTCGATGTGCTTCATATTAGGGTAAATGACGTCGAGTTGTATTTCGGTCGCTTCCGCTACGCTTTTCAAACTCCTTTATGTAATCAAATAAGAACATAAGTTGTAATAATTAATACTTCACTTTGTACTCTATTTTATTTATGCTCATGTGTGTACTTTTGGACTCTTGCGTCGTCAAGTGTCACCCGATCTCGATCCTGTTAAGCAAACCTCTCATTATTTGAGGCGGGATGCTACAGCTGGTATCAGGGCTAAATCGGGGTTAGTACCACACTAATGAGCGTTATTTTCAAAAAACCACGCTTACGGTGAGGTACGTTTTAGTCGGCCCTATATAAGGATGTTAGTGTTGATCAGGTGGTAATAGAAGTTGCTTGTTTACTTTTATGTAACGACGCACCGACGCCTAGGTAAGAAGGTAAGGACCTGCATGGCTCATGTGGTATTCTGGCCCGAGCCATCGAGCTCGGGGGAGGCGTGTTAAGGTGACAGGGGATATTGGTTGGTGGCGGCGTATGTTGGTATGAGCCATGCATTACATTTTAATGGTGGACGTCACCTTTGTAGGTTGCTTGAGGTGACGATGTGTGTGTTTTCTTGCAGGTACACTAACTTGCGCGTAGATCGTGTAGAATACGTTTGACGAGTGCGACTTAGTTGCCATCGCTGTCTACGGCCTGCTATATTGGGCACCTTTTGTTTTGTTAGGACGTATAGGACCGACATATTGTCATGTCATTGCATTTTCATTCATGCATGAAAAACTTGATGTTAAGGAATCCACACAAATTGAAATGTTTCCAACTGACTCTGTGTGAAAAAGTACAGGGGCAATACTCAAAAATCTTGACAAAATCATGTTCAGTTTTAGTCTCCAAGTGCTTTGAAATCTCCCTCAAATTCAAATTTTATTCCCCCAAAAATCTGCAACCCAATGTGTATCAAACTTTGAAACCTCATAACTCTCAAATGGCTCAACCAAATTTGGAGTTTGAGCACAATCTGGAAAGCTGTCGACGTGAACTTAACTTCACTTTCAGATTCAAAGAGCTGGTTCTGCCTCTAACATCTTCAAAAGAGTAGACTAAGGATAAACCTTTTGCTGTCTGGATTTCTGGAACTGCACCTACCTGTCAACTTCAAATGACCATAATTCATGTCCTGCTTATCCGTTTGAGGTGAATAAGTACTTGTTGGAAAGAATTCGAAGCTATCTACAACTTTTCTAATTACCAGATTTGCTTTTTCAGCCCACAAAATTTGTCAATTGGCATTTTTCTCACAGCTGCCAGTTTGGGACAGATTTCTGCCCCATTGTTGAACTGGGTCGAACTTATTCGAAACCTTTTTGCATGCTTGTGACATCCTAATCATTTGGAATCTGAACCTTATCCCTTGTCTTTGTAGTCCAACCGCATGCCAAATCCAACGGGTTGATATATTCTCCATATTGCGATTTACCTTGAATTGCGCCGGTTCGCCCAGGTGCTTCTCAAGCTATAATTGTGATACGAAGAGTGTGCTTCCTTATTGGAATTGGCAAGAGGATTCAAATATAACTTTCTTCTGAACGGATGGCGTGTTCTTCGAAATACGCAACCGAAAAGAAAAATGTTGTGCTTGGAGTCTCGCGTCGATACGACTAGTCATAGCCTTGACCTTAAGCCTCTAACTCTTCCATGGCTGAGACCCACATGAGCAACAGTCATTCAAAATCAATGCCACTCTCAAACTTTTGACAAATTTTCGTTGTGTCGTTTCCATCGTTGTTACTCCCTTAACTCGTCGTAAATCTCGGGACGAGATTTTCTTAAGGGGGGAGGGCTGTAACATCCCCATTTTTCTAATAGTATTAATTACTCTTAATCATGTTTATGGAGTGATCAATAAATGATAAGCTCGAATTTTGAGTTTGAAAAGTTTCATCTTCTCCAAATCAACTCAAATTTATCTCAAATTGAGCTCAAACAAGGAACTCAAAAATTTGGCACATAAGTGGGACCCACTGAGAGTTTATCTGGGTTCCCTGTCTCAAGATAGAATTTTGGACAATTTTTCATAATTTTATCGAAGAAGGAAGCAGTTTGAATAAGTCAAGAAGCATTAAGTCAATTTCTATCTTCCCCGAATTTTAATTTAAATCCTGTTCTGAATTTTGAAAACTTCCAATAAGGAGAAATGTTCCTGTATAGTTGACCTTCAAGTCCTGAGTTTCTCAGATTTTTCTAAGCTTTGGAAGTATGCTTTTGGACCAACTCAAATCAGCAGGTTGGAAATTCGTTGAAAAATGAAAAAGGACGAGTGGGACCCGCTGGGAGCTGCTCGTCTCTCTTTCTGCTCTCTCTCTCTCTCTCTCTGATCTCTGCAGAGCCGTGCTGCTGCCACCGTCGGGCAGCTGCAGGGCAGCTCGCGCGTGCGCACTCGAGTGCGAGGAAGCCGCACGCCATCGCCCTCTCCGCGTGCCAAGCTCCTCCTTGTCCTCTTCCCTCCCCAAGTCAAGTCGTCGCCCTCTCTCTTGTTCTTCCTCCAGGCACTATTGCTGCCCGAGCTCAAGCTTCAGCTCGCCGTCGCTGTGGAGCATCCCCGGCCAAATTTTCTCCGCCCCGAGCTGCGCAAGGATCCGCTGCACATTCCCACGGCGTCCATTTCCTCCATTCCGCCGTGAGCAAGGAGATCACGCGGAGTCTTCCTCGAGTCCGGCCGCCAACCCGCTCTTCATCTCGTCGTCGATTTCCCCCTCCCCGAGTCGATTGCTGCTGCGCACTGCTTCTCCACGCGACCGCGCACGTCCCTGATATGATCTTGTCCAACCTCCACAGCCGAGCTCACCGGAATCGACTATCGTCCCCGACGCCGTCCGCTGCGCCGAGTACCTCTCCGACGAACTCGCACCCCCGGCCGTCCCCGTCGTCGACATCGTCGACATCCAGGTCCAAGCCGACGAGGTGATGCCCGTGCTTGCGCTCTTCCTCCTCCTCTCCCACTCCCCCGGCTGGAACGGTGCTTCGCCGCCCCTCGCCGCCGGCATATCTCCTCTAGCCGCGCACGTGCACATCATGGGGGGGTTGGAGCTGCCTCGTCGTCCTCTTTCTATCATACGTGCACATCACGGCAACCCTCCTGTCTTTTAGTGATGAAGATAGTTATGGCGGTTAATAAGATAGTGTTAAAAGAGAGGGCGCACAGGCTAACCACGGATAGCTTCAGTGTGAGTATCACGTGGAGGACGTGTACTCAGGAGAGGTGAGAACCGGCCTGGCTTTACGAGGTCTTGTGAAAGGTTGCCAGACATGATTCTTTGTTAGTGTGCGTACGTCGTGTTGTCCAGGTTTCGTATGCAGGTGTAAATCGATTCGAATCGCCATTCCTCACGGTTATTGAGTACCACTTGTTCACTGCGTCACATCATAGTAAGAAATTGCACATAATGGATATACTCGCTGTTTTGTACATTAATTAATTGATTGCAACCTTGTATGTATTAGTATAGGTTGCTAATCTTTATATTTATGCATGACCTTTTTAAATTGGCTAAAATCTGAAAATAAGGATCAACTATTAATGCTGTTTTTGCATTTAAATTTCAGCAACCCGGTCAGCCCCCTGTATGCTAGAATTCGGTCTCAGAAGGCCAATTTGACGACTAAGACTTGATGAGTATTAGTTGCTCAGGATTTATTGTTTAAATCTTTGGTGCAGGTAATCTTTTGGTTCAGAAGAATGAGGCACGTCTATGGGCTCGATGTGCTTCATATTAGGGTAAAAGACGTCGAGTTGTATATCGATCGCTTCCGCTACGCTTTTCAAACTCTTTTATGTAATCAAATAAGAACATAAGTTGTAATAATTAATACTTCACTTTGTACTCTATTTTATTTATGCTCATATGTGTGTACTTTTGGACTCTTGCGTCGTCAAGTGTCACCCGATCTCGATCCTGTTAAGCAAACCCCTCATTATTTGAGGCGGGATGCTACAATTAGAGCTTGATTGAGCAGAACTGGAAGGATGACATTGCGACTCAGAAGGTCAAAGTAGACTATAGTTGGCCGTATGAGGATGTGAATTCATATCTTGTGGAAATATGAACACTTATGCAATTTTGTAAATATACATCTATGAACACTTGTATCTTATTGCTACATGTTAATTTATGATTATTATCGAATTTCATTGTTGGATATGTGTTCTGTGATGATCTGTGACGGACATTTAAAATATATGTGAATTTTGAATTCTAAAACCTGCACTGCAGCTGAGAGTAGCATTAGCGGTCGCAGTGATGTCACAGGCCGCCACTGGTATTGGTCTCAACACTGGCGGTCCCCGTGACGGCATCGCGTCCGCCACCGCTCGCCGCTATAGTGTGGGACAACAGTGACGGTCTGCTTGACGTCATCTTGTCCGTCACTGCTGCCACGAGAGCGGGGGCGGACGCAATGACGTCATCGCCCGCCACCGTTCTTGTTTAGCAGTGGCGGTCGCTTTCGCCCGTCACCGCTGCGTTGGCCTAGCAGTGACGGAAGCGTAGTGATGCAAGCTCTAACCACCTAGGTCAAAACGCCCACCACTAAAGGCGGTTATTGTACGGGTGGAGTTCACGAGCGCCTGTCTTGCTCCACCTTCACGGTCACTATTTTCCTCTTTCTTCCAATCCAGCAGCGGCACCCCAACCAAGCTGTGGATGATGCCCCTGCTCACTCACTCCTCCATGGCAGGTATTGATAGGATGAGGCGACGGCCCACCGAAAGCGAGGCCTATGGCAGCGGTATACGTTTCTGCCAACAGACTGTGAGACGACCCTTTCTCTGCATCTTCATCGTAATGGCCTGCTGGTGCTACGCCTGTTGCTGTTGCGCGTGGAATAAGAGGAGAGGAGCAGGAAGAAGGATTAGAGGATGAAAGAAATTGGATATTTTCCATTGATCTTCAAATTGTTCTTGATTTCGCAAGCTAATGCTAAAAGTTGTGATTTTTTAGAAAGAGGGAGAAAAAGGACAAAAAAGTCGCTATATAGTAGTATTTTTGTCCTCTTCGCTCCACGGTTTGTTATTTTTGTATCTTTTAGTTGAAGTTGAATTTGCATCTGAAATTTTGTATCCGTATTTCGCACCATGTCAACTACTCGTACCCCAAGCTTGGGATATTTTTGAATGTTTTCAAACTTCTATATAGGTTTTTTGAGAAGGTTTTCACAATTTCACCGAATGTGATGTTCCTAAGGTGCAATGGAATCTCAACAAACTAAAAAAGCACATATCAGTGTGTAAAGGATGAGATGTAAAGAAAGTTCTTATAATAGATCCACTTCGTTCTTCAATAAAAGAATTGTACTGACTAATAACATGTGTGTTCTGAATATTAAAAAAGAAGAATGCAGTTGCGAACTTGCCATGAAAGCATCCTTTTTATAGAACTAGTTGTACAGCAATAAGTGATTACATTAACTCAAATTCTTCCTCTTCTTAGACATGGAGCACCTTTTCCTCTCGCGCATACAACTGGAATCACGAATTTCGCAGGTGGCTATGTAGCTATAATATGGGGGCAGGTGTGATCTCCACCATACGACCTCAAACCTGCCCTGTGGTGTAATGCTTCCGGACATGACTTCATCAAGATTTATTTTGGGAACCTCCTCATGAGCAAATGCTACTCTGTGGTGTTCGTCAACTAGGAAATATTGAGATACACTAGATATTCTACTTATAAAAAATTGTCTCTTTTCCTTCCTAGTATCAGTTGGATCAACAATAAATGGAAGCCGGTTATTCTTCACGGTTTCTTTAACACCTGCTAGAATCCTGCGCCAGTGCTGCGTGGTCAAATCAGCTTTCAGAAGGCCAGCAATATTTTTTGAATTTGCAAAAGAACCAGAGAAGTCACTAAATACGTCATTGTGGGAATAGTATTCCTCAAATATCTCCAGTGCTATCGATGCCAGCTTGGATTGGTCTTCAGGATACGTGCTTCCAAACGCAAGCACCTTGAAGAAGTACCAACATGCTTCTCGAGGCAAAAAGTCCAACCTTAGAGCTTGTGTTGTTCCAAATTCTTTGATTTTCTCTGACCTACTAGTTATAATGATTTTACTTCCACCCGGAAGGCAACTCTGAGAAGCAGAGAACAGCCTCTTCCATGCACCCTCATCAACATCCTCCTCTAGCTCGATTAGGGTGCGTTCGTTGCAGGGGGTCTAAACTTTAGAGGGTTTTTCCAACGAATATTGTGATTACAAATAAAGTTTAATTACGAAACTAATTTCAGGACTCCACTCGAATTCGAGAGCTACATTGAATGGGTAATTAAATTAGAGCAGATACGGCACGAACTAATTTCAGGACTCCGCTCGAATTCGCGAGACGAATCTAATGAGGGTAATTAAGGCGTCATTAGAAGATAGTTACTGTAGCATCACTGTAGCAAAATATAGATTAATTAGGCTCATTAGATTCGTCTCGCGATTTAGAGGGGGGGTCGTGACATAGGTTTTGTCATTAAATGAATAAAAAATTCTTAAATAGTAAGATTCTCTTTGTTTAGAGGGGTCTAAACTTTAGAGGGCAGTTCAACGAACGGACCATTTTTCCTTCACTCTGGCAGCTATTATTATGCTTGAGTATGCCTCCATCCTGCAGGGTGCGCACTTTCTCATCTTCTATGATCTTATTTCCACGGGAAAGGACAATTTGAGAAAAGTGATCGCGCACCCTTTCGTCACAGCAGACATGCTCAACAAATGTGCTCTTCCCAACTTTCCCCTGACCAATGATTGGCAGGACATCAAGATCGTGTTCACATGTAGATTCTCTATGCAACAAGAAGCGGATGGTCTGTTCCATTTCTTTGTGGCGAAAAAACATGCATTTTTCTAGTAACAGATCCATGCTATATGGTTGACGGAACATTGGAGGGTACTCCCTTAGAAAAACTACAAACTCACTCATGTCAAAAACAACGCTTTTTATGCAATCAAGCATCTGTTTTAACTCCTTTTTGCCATGTATGCTGCTACCAGAGGGAGGTGTAAGCTTGCCTGGAATTGTTACAGACGCTGTCAAGGACCGGCTCCTGTTATGATCGTTGTCCTTCCAGTCGTCAGGACCAAGGTACCTGAATTTGTCCAGCATGTAGTATCCCTTGTACATATCTTCTCTCATCAAGCTCAGCTGACGAAGCATCCCTTGGTTTGTGATGAACCTCCCCTCAGCCTCCTCGACGCTGATGGCAACCCGGAGCAGCGCCCGCTCTAGTTGTTGCAGGATGTCTTGCTTGGACTGCCCTGTTGTCACCAAATATTTGTTGATCAGGAAGGATATGCATCTGGTAACTAGTTCGCCTAAAGCGGCAGAAAATAGCGTCTCTGTCTTTGGAGCCATCTTCTCAAGATAGGACCGCAGGTGCAATTATGGATGGAGAATGGTGGAGCAGAGTGCCCAATTGTTGGATCAATGAAGTCTGGGTGTTGGTTAAATGTATGTTTATAGGGTTAGCAAGCTTCCAAGTTGGACAGGAACCTGTCCCTACAAGGGAGAAATATGAACAACTGTCCCATGTCCATGACTGTGATCCAACCAGGTTTGTTCCAGTCTTGAACAGCCTTTACACTGTGCTAAGTTAAACTGCTGCACGGATAAAAAAGAATGAAATAGTACCACGTTCGTACGCACACGCTGAAGTCAAGTCAAAAACTCAAAATTTTGCACAAATATACAACAATAGAAAAGTACAAGACTTCACATATTTATACACAAATCGTCAAAGGACGATACCTACTCTCTTTTTGTTTTCTTTCTCTCCTTTTTTTCTGAACTTTAAGTAGGAATCTAGCCAGCCAATATTGACCAAGAACAGAGATACTAATTTATTTTTATATGGGTGGTCCCCACCCTTCGCTCACGCCGTGGCCCGACGCGAGCAGCGCACACAGGCGCCAAGTCCAGCGCGACCTCGCAGCTGACCAAGATCAGAGATACTAATATGTGATATCAGTTTTATTAATAAGTTCTCCAAGCCGCCTAGGCTGACATATACTGGAATTTTTCTTTTATTTTTGTAGAAAACAGCGCTTTACTAGGGCCCCGGCTTCTGATGAAGCCTATCAGACCAGAGCTTCATCAGACCAGATCAAGATCTTTGTTTGGACAGAGAGATATATTTATGTTCCGTTCTGTTCTATAGTTTCCTATATATACTGGAATTTACTCCACCAGAACGCTCAACATCTCACGTTTCGTTCTGTCGTCGCTCGAATAATCGAGAGAACGGCAAATATTTGGATTGGGGAGCAACGATCAATCGAGGAATCAATCTAGGGCACACAAAGAGTTTTTATACTGGTTCGGGCCTCCCGGAGGATAATAACCCTACGTCCAGTGTGTATCGCATTGAATATGGTGGTGTGTATGATGTATGATGTCGTGTCCTCTCATCGGAGGGTCACATGTATATTTATAGTCCTGTTACCGCCTCTAGGAGTCCTTGCCTTGTTCTACAAGACTTCCTATCTGTAGTAACAGATTCGGAGTCTATCTACAAGTTTCCTTTCGTACGATACAAGTCTTCGGAAAATACCAAACTAAGTCTTCGGGAATATCTGAAAATATGGGTTACGACATAAGCCCCCGAACATATCACTTGGCTGATTCGTCTTTAATACGAAGAGATCTTCATCTTCATGCGAACCTCTGACAAGGGATATGTTCTGTACTGAGCACACATACTTCAGATATTCTTATCTTCAAATCTTGAGTCATCGGAATAACCGATTGAACCAGGTCATCAGAACAACTGAACGAACCGAGTCTTCGGAACAACTGAACGAACCGGGCATTCGGAACAACTGTGCTGAGTGATCGGAATAACCTTACTTCATATAATCTCACCAACACAAGGTCTTCAAGAGAATCGTCAATCCAGAGAGTTCGGAGGAAATAATAAATAATTTTCATCCTTATCCCCCCTTCTCGATCCAGCCATAGCATTAACTCCACTTCAGAGTGAGACAAGACTTTGACGCGACCTTTCGGCTCTTTGTCTTTATTCTCCAAACCAGGCCCACCAAGGTTTCCCCTGAACTCACCGCATCGCCGCACGGTTTCCCAGGAAAAAAACATAAAAAATCTACTTTGCACTTGACCTTTCGGTTTCCAAAAGGTCATCTTTTGGCTGTAAATGATGGACACGGCGGAGCCCCCAAGTATCACTTTCGCATCCACCATCCACCATGGGCAAGAAAAGACCCACCACCTCACAGTTCACGAAGTGGTTTGACGACGAGCTCGCCGGCGGAAGACTACGGGCTCCCTCCTCCAAGTCCCCCTCCAGATCCATCTCAAGTCGTAGATCTGGAGGCGGACACGGCGGGAGATGAAGAGTTCGCGCGCCGCCTCCACGTCGCCCTAAACAAGGGGCCACGCGAGATTCCGACGGACGCCAAACCCATCCTCCTCGACGACTCCGACGATGACGACGACAACGACAACAGCGACGACGACGAGCCAGCCAAGAAAAAGGCCATGGTTTTGTACAATCCTGGCTAGGCTCCCTAGGCGAGCACTCAAGCCGGGTCCAGCCAGGCAGGTAGCTCCACTCCCGTCGCCGCAGAAGATCCTTTTCTTCCTACCGGGGTCATCAACCCGGTCATGGCATTGAACGCGGGTTCTACCCTCCCCACAACCGAGGTGCCCCTCCCGCAGATCCAAACACATTATTTTAATAACAGAAAAGGGTATCTCCTCGATATATTCCGTGCGTAACTCTAGGAAGGGAAATCCCGCATTTATGGGGAGGCGAACCGTCACGCTGGGTTTTACTTAAGCTCTTCACGTCGTATTCTCTTTCCTCGATCCTTTAGTCCGCACTACTTTTCATTTCTTCAAACCCTAAACATTCCTCATGGCCACCGCATCCCCGTCCGTCACAGCTTCCGGCAATCCCAACGAGAATCATTCCTCTGACTCCCAAGACTCCAACATTTCTCTCATCCAGGCGCAGCAGAAGATGAAGAAGGGAGAGATCCCAAATTTGTATGAGTACTGGAAGAAATCCACTCTCATCTTGGAATACTTGGATGAACTAGAGAAGAAGTGAATGATCTCAGCTTTCCTGACCCGGCGGAACAACGGCGAATACGAGTATCATCATTGCAACACCACGGAGCTCCCGGTATTTGAAGCTCATCTCATGTGTGGTTTCAATCTTCCGCCTTCTAAGTTTCTTGAGCAGATCTGTAGATTCTATCATATAGAACTTGTTCAACTCAAACCCAATGCTGTGATGATGCTTAGCATGTTTGCCGCCTTGTGCGAATGCTGGTTGGGCGTAGCCCCCTGTGTGAATCTGTGGCGCCATTATCACCAGCCCCGGTACTACAAGGGTCAGATGATGGTTTTTTTAGTAGGCTTTGTACTTAGGAACAAGACTGAGTTCATCCCATATCAATACAAGTCTTCCTGGAGCACATATGACACCAAATACCTGATATTGGACATGGGGAAGAAGAACACCTCAATCAAGCTTGACGGCTTAATGCCGAACCATGGGGATTGGGACAAAAGCCTTCCAACCTATGTTCCTCGACTGAACAAGATGATAGCCAGGGTCAATGAATTGATCAAGTTGGGCCTGAGAGGAGAACATGTTGTGGAAGAGTTTGTCCGAAGACGCATCTTCCCTCTTCAGAGGCGCGATCCACTGGCCATGCATTATACAGGTCCAGGTGAACCTAATTGGTTACCAGTTGGAGGTAGTGAAAGGATCAAGGGCACCGAGAGGGGGGTGAATCGGTGGCTCAATAATTTCTCCCAAACGTACTTAAGGCGTGAAGCTAGCAAGACTAGATATGGTGACAACAAGAAGCTAGCGATGCGCGCACACAATCTAGTCTAGCAACAAGCAATACCCTAACAAGCAATTCTACCAAGTAGTAAAGAGACAACCTATCATGCAATTCTACTAGCACATGAATAACTGCGGAAGCGTAAATGCTAGTAAGTAAAGGAGATAGAGATAGGAATGCTCATGATTTTTCCCGTGGTCTCGGAAGGATGGCGCCTTCCCCTACTCCACGTTGGGTCACTCCCGTCGGAGTCTCGACCCCGTCCCTCCGCTCGAAGGCGATCCCTCCTAGAGCACACTTCACCCTCCGAGTGAAGTCGCGGGCACGTCCCGCCGGGCTCTCTCCCGGGTACTCCTCCGGAGGTAAGGCTCCGCACTTGATGCGTGCCAAAGGGCGCTCCACTAGTGACGCTTCTTTCGCACGGGAAGCTCCAAGACCGTGTACAAACTTGTGTCGGCTTCCACAATCTACTTGGACAGCTCAACACCGACGCCTAACCGGTCTAGGCCTTGCCATGGACACAGAGTAACAAACCGAAGTGACTCTCTCAAGCTCACACTAGCCAAGAGATCAAGTGGATGCAATTGCTACTCTCTCAAACACTAGGATCACTCCAAATCCTTCACAAGTGCTTCTCTCCCTTGCTCTTGGCTTCCTCTGAATTTCCTGCACTCCAACAATGGCCAAGAGACCCCTCAAGGGGCGAGCAACCAACTATTTATAGGCTACCTATCCAAAACTTGCCGTTGCCCAAAAGTGCCCAGGAAATGTAGGGACCGTACCATTGACCGTACCATCCGGTCTCCATTAGACCGTACGGTCCGGTCTCTATTTCCTAGGGCTTCTCCATTTTCTTCTTCTCTGTCTGATCTTCTCCAATGAAGACCGTATCATACGGTCCCTAGGACCGTACCGTCCGATCAATAGTCCGGTCTTCATTTCTTCCACTTCCAGAAACTTTAGCTTCTCTGTCTGGAAATCCACTGATGACCGTACCATACGGTCTCATGACCGTACCGTCCGATCAATGCTACGGTCTTCATTTTCTCAGCATCTCGAGACTTCACTTCTCTGTCTGGATCTTCAATGAAGACCGTACCATACGGTCCCTAGGACCGTACTGTCCGGTCTCTTCTGCATAAGCTGAAAACTTTGATCCACTCTTGATCCTTGCTTCCAACTTCTCCATTCTTGGTTCCTCTTCTTCTCTTCAGCCACCCTAGTCCACAAGAGACTCACAATGCATCCATTTGATCTCTAACCTAGTGTGCTCTAAGAGAACCAATTCGATCCCTCTTGATAGTCCGGTTTTTCCTATGGACTCAAGCTAGCATCTACACCAAGCCAACACTTGCTTGGTCTATCATGTCCTTAGCCTTGATCCATCTTCAACCATGAATCCATCAAGTTCTCGATCCGAATTGTCGAGGCAACCAATCAACAAGTCGTCGATAGATATAGAGTTTGTGAGACGACGCTTCATTGACATGACCATTTGAATATCCTACATGGAAATGTTAGTCACATCAATATGGTCACCCAATCACCAAAACATTCATACCTTTGGGGTTTCCGAACTCCAATGGTCATGAAGCTTACAGGTAGATGTCCATCACTCATCAATATATCAGTATATACTCGATATCTGATTTCTGTTTGATAAGCCTGTCATCTTTTTCTCCCCTTTGCAGTTGCTGAGCTCTCCGAAGACGATGTCTTCAAAAGAGTATATGATATTTTAGGTACTGGACCGAAGCCTAAGCCTTCGACAGTACCTCCTCCTTATAGTGCAGACAATCCTCCTCCTGAGGCATGTCGACTGTGGATTTCTTTGCACCCTCTTGTGAATATACTTCCTACAATAACAATCTTGTGTTCTGCAGAACCTTTATGAGCCTGGCCCCGATAATGCCCAACCTGATGTCGACATAGTCATCGGGGACAGTGATGAAGAGGATAACGGTAATCGGGACAAAGACATGGCCGTTGCAGATGATGCCACCAGCTCACTTGAGCAAAAAGTGGCTGCTGTTGCTGCTGTCGAGCATACTGGTGAGCCACGAGAAGCTGAGAGGGCTGAACCGGCGACGGATCCCACTTCCGGTGATATCCCGGTGGGTATCGAAGCCACCCATCTTCCTCCTCCTGCTGCCGAGTCCTCGAAGCCCCCAGCTGGGGTGAAAACAAAGACAACGACCCGCAAGCGCTTCCGAGCGGCTACTCCTGCACCTCTAGCAACTCCAGCGGTACCAGCAACTCCGGCGGTCATTACCTCCGATGTCCCCGAGCTACCTCCAACTCGCGTTGCTATGCCTCGTACCGGTGATCAGGTACCCATTGAAATAGTTTTCGGCAGTCTCTTTAAAGGATTTTCCAAAATCTCTCAAGTCTTGTCTTCCCAGGAGACATATGCTTCTAGCCCTTCTGCCAAGAGAAGACGCTTCCGTGCCAAGAAAGACACTTCGTGAGTATTCTTGCTAAACTCCATTGTTGCTTGAATTATTTCTATGCGATCTTCTGATGCGTGATCATGCTATAGTGTTCCATCTGCTTCTGCTGAATCTGCTCCTGCTGCCAACCCTCTGGCCTCAAATGTACAACTGGTGACTGAACGAGCCCTAGCTGTTTCTGCTTCTGCATCCGGGACAGTTGGGGTGAACTTGGTGTTCGACAAGCTGAGCCAGGAGGTAGTAGCTGCCAAGAAGTGGCATCTGCAGACTTGCAAGCGCCTCACTGACAAGATTAGGCAGAAGGATGGAGAACTTGCTGCTCTTCAGAAGAAACTTTCTGACACTGAGACTGCCTATGCTTCATCTGGGAAAGATGATAGAATTCGAGAGCTCGAAGCGGCTCTTGTTGCTTTGAACAAGACCCATGATGAAGCAAAGGCATCTCATGCCAAGGAGATTAGAGATCTGAAAGCTGAGCATAAGGAGTACCTCAAGGATCTGCTTGTTGACAAAGAGGCTTTGTCGAAAACAGTGCAGGGTAATTCTTCCTGTCATATATTGTTCACTCTTCGCCTATTGCAACCTTTAAGTAATCTGATATTCTTTGTTGTAGACTTGAGCTCTAAAAATGAAGCCCTGAGCACTGAGAACACAGCCAAGAGTCAGGTGATCCAATCTCTGCAGGCGGAGGTGAAGAAGCTGAAGGATGCCGACAAGATCCTGACTGCAGAGAAGGCCAAGCTTGCTGATGAGGTAGCTGATAGTTTAGTCAATGGCTGTGCCTTTGCCTTGGCTGCTTTGAAGAACCGTCATCCTGAATTGGATGTGAAGATTGTAGAACAAGGCTTTACTTGTAATGCACTTGAACGTGTTGCGCTTGTTGATGGACTGATGGAGTCAGCTGACAAGTTCATCATGGATTTGAACTTAGAGGTACCTCCTTCTGATGAGGAGAGGGCATTGAATTGCTTGTAAAGCCCTGCAATCAAACAATATTTTGGTGTAATATTGGAGCTCAAGCTCCTGATAATTTGATTTAGATATGCATAATAGCCCAGCCCCCTGCTTTTTTGGATACAGTTTTACTGTATGCAGGAAAGCATTATTTCTATTATGCAATATCTAAATGCATTAATTCATTGACGCTTAGCTTTGTCGGTGACAAGCTACGTTTGAATTAATTTTGCTGATGTTGATATCCTGGCTCCGTATTTGGAACTTGTAATAGCTGTATAACATTTTACTTTGCACATGGCAAGTTATGTTTCAAGCTAAATAATGTCGGGTGTTGATCTTGCAACGTGGTCTGAAGTTGGCACTTATAACTCGATGGCTAAGGCTCTTACTTCAGACACTCAGGGAGACTTACGAAACTTATGAACCATCGGCAGCTATCATGTAGCACCGTATGACATAAGACTTGCAGTCTGTTGGGTGGTTGATCGTGCAACCGGCCTAGGGAGAGCCACTTATTAACCTCATGGGCTAAGGGTCCCTTGTTAGAACATCATAGGGTCAATTAACTTATGAACCACAGTGTGGCTAAGCCTTATGACAAAATTTTTCCCTAAAGAGGCTGTTCGTACCGATGCCTTATAACCCTCATGTAGTTAAGACACCAGTCAAACTAGTAGACCGACCTTTGGTCAGCCTTTGGAACCGTGCACGGTAGATGGAGAAAACTGAACACATCTTTATTCATCAACAATGGATTACACATAAAACTTTCTAAGCTGATCAGTGTTCCATGTCCCAGGCAATGTATCACCATCAATGTGGGCTAAGATATAAGACCCCATGCCAGCATCTTCAACGACTATGTATGGTCCTTCCCATGGAGAAGACAACTTGTGCTTATCCTTGGTAGTAATATCCTTCTTGATCACCAGATCTCCCACATCTAAATGTCGACCGACCACTTTGCGACTGTACTGTTTCTTCAGAACCTCCTGATAATGTTCCACATTATGCAGTGCTATATTACGTTCTTCTTCGAGGAGCAGGAGATCGACCTCTCCAGAGATCGGTTGGTCGTCTTCATAAAAATTGGTGATCCGATGAGCCCCCAAGTGAATCTCGGGTGGTAGCACTGCATCAGTGCCGTAGACTAGGAAGAATGGAGTTTCCTTTGTAGCTCGACTGGTAGACGTCCGTGCGGACCACAGAACAGTTGGTAACTCTTCGATCCAATTCCTGCCTTTAGCTGCTAGCTTTTCAAACACTCGCGCACGCATCCCCTTCATAAGGATCCCGTTGGCTCGCTCAACAGCACCATTGGTTTGAGCATGAGCCACCGAAGATGTTGGATGAATTATGCCATGATCAGCGCAGAACCTCTCGAACTGGCTACCAACGAACTGTCGACCATTGTCTGATATCAGCTTTCTAGGGACACCAAATCTTGTGACTATACTCCCCATGAACTTGACCGAAGCCACCTGAGTGATATTCACAACTGCCTCTGCCTCAATCCACTTGGTGAAGGTATCGATGGCGACGTATAAAAATTTGTAACCTCCTTTGGCTTTGGGAAACGGTCCCAATATATCGATCCCCCAGACAGCAAAAGGCCAAATGATAGGAATTGTATGCAACTCTTGAGCATGCCTTGTACTTTGCCTACTGAAGAATTGACAGGACTTACATATCTGCACGAGGTGGATGGCATCCTGCTTTGCTGTGGGCCAGTAGAATCCGTGCCTGAACACTTTGCCGATGAGAGTGCGATAAGCTGCGTGTGCACCACAGATCCCACCGTGTATATCATGCAGTAGTCGAATACCATCTTCTGTAGAGACACACCTCAGCAGAATCCCATTGAGACCTCTTCTGTAGAGCACATCGTCGATCAATACATACTGCTAGACTTGCGTGCCAGCCGTTCCGTGGCCGCATCATCGTCTGGGATAGGATTGTTTTCGAGAAACAGGCGGATTGGTGTACGCCAGTCTTCGACAAAGCCTTCCCCAGCATCAATAGCCATCATCTCCACTTCATCATGTGTACTTGCCGTAGATGGCTTGTGGAGCTTTTCTAAAAACACATCATTTGGGACTGGAGATCGCGATGAAGCAATACAAGCTAGATGATCAGCATCACGATTGTCCAGCAGTGGCACGTACCACACCTCGAGACCATCAAACCCTTTCTCCAGCTTCCGAACTTCTTCAAGATAATCGGCCATCTTCGGATCAGAGCATTGATACTCTTTCTGTACCTGCCGGGCGACTAACTGTGAATCCCCTTTCACGAGCATGTTGGCGGTCCTTAACGACTACTTTTTACCGCCAACACCAGCTTATAAAAGCCATCAATCAAGAATAAAATGAACATTCTTTATGGACTAATGGCTTTCCACAAGTTTTGGTGATCTTTTGATTGCAGGTACAATTATGAAGGAAAATCACCACAAACTATAAACAAAGAGGGGTTTTGCCATGGAGATAAATTATCCAAATAAAACATTTGATCTCTCCATGGGAAAGCCCTTGAAAAGATAGTCAAGATTGACTTTTGGTTCACCTAATTCGGAGTTCGGGAGCAGAAGTTAGGCCTCAACGAATTACAGGAAATGCAGAAATTTCCTGACCGGCCGGCCACCCCACTAGGCCGGCCGGCCTACCTTTGTCTCCAATGAACCCGACCTTCCTCCAGTGGGCTATACGTATCATAAAATATCAAGCCCAATTTGTCTCCATGGTGGGTGAACAACCGACATCCGGAAGATGGGCTTTTGGGCCTTAATTTGATGATTTCTGCACTTCTGCCGCCCCCACTCGAAAACCGACTTCGGAGCTGACCTTGGGAAGCGATCCCGGACGTCCACGGCGAAGGCGGTGGCCATCCAAGACAATGGATGGCCGGCCGGCCTAGGTGGGAGGCCGGCCGGCCTGCCCTTTCGCGCAATTCCAGCCACCGACTTCCTGAGCAACGTGCCGGCCACTCTACCTCACTTAGGCCTATAAATAGAGAGTAGCTCCCACGGTAGAACTCGCACCTGAGTAGAGAATCACTTTGAGAAGTGTTATTGAGTTGTTAGTAGAGGTAGTGAGTGAGTGAGAGGCGGAGGAAGGGTGGAAGCTCCGGAGATGTCGGAGCTCTTCTTCTTCGGCGCCTCGGGTATGTACTCCGCCTGGGAGTAGTTGCCCTAGTCTTCCAGGCTAGGTAACATGTAAGGTATTATTTATTGAGCAATAAAGTAAGGTTTTCTTCTTTATCATTTATGGGATTCAGGTGTGTAGTAAGTATTTCTTATTTACTGCATGTGCTAGCTCTAGAGACGTCCTAGTTGCTGGTATTAATAACAGGTTTAAACGTGGTGTTTATACTTTGATTTATCCTGAGTTGCCCTCAACCCCACGGCGTGTGGTAGCCGCGAGTGTAGGTGACAGCTGCACCGGTCTCTGTAGTCCACCACGTTCGGGTTGAGTGTGTAGGGCCTAGACGCGGTCCGTTGACCGGATACGTTGAACCTAGTTATCGGGTTGCGTGTTTTGGCGGCGGCCGTGCCCCGAAGTAGATGATATCGAAAGACCCTTATCGCATTGCTCAGTTATTTAATATCTTGCATTAGATTACCTGGCCAGAGGACTATCACCCTTACTGCATTAATTCTCCGCTTAGTGTGACCCTTTTTACGGATATTCTGCATAGATCTCGAGGTTAGTACACTGTTCGTTCCCTGTGGATTCGATACCTTAGGAATACTCCTGGGTGAAAGCTACATCGGTATCCGTGCGCTTGCGGATTCATTTCTGTTAGGCCTTAGGACTGCCAACAAGCTTTCTGGCGCCGTTGCCGGGGATCGGTAGCTGTGCTAACTCGAATCTAGGATCATCCGTGAATAGGTTTATTTTGTTTTGTTTTGTTTTTCTTTTTCTTTTTCTTTACCACGGACACATCCTCCATCGTCTAGGCCAATGCTCCGAAAGGAGAATTGCTGGAGCCTCCTCCAGCATCTGCACCAATCACAGCCCAGAGCTATGAGATTCGTCCAGAACTCATAGCACTGGTTCAGGGGAACATCTTCCGCGGAGATGAACATGAGAACCCATATGAACACTTGAGATACTTCGAGCTGCTCTGTTCAACTGTTTCGACGCAGGGATTTCCACAGGACACTCTGAAATGGAAGTTATTCCCGTTCTCACTCAGTGGAAAGGCAACACAATGGTATGCTATGTCAGTAGGAGGGGCCAACGAAAATTGGACAACGCTCAGAGATCTCTTCTGTTTCAAATACTTCCCTGTTGCAAAGGTCATTGCTCTCCGTATGGAGCTTCTTACCTTCAAGCAGGGCAGTGAAGAAACATTGGGAGTCTCATGGGAGCGCTTCAAGTCATACACCGTCAAAGGACCAGATCTCGGACTCTCACCAGCGGTACTCTTTCAGCACTTCATGTGGGGGCTCACTCCAGAAAGCCGTATTTTCCTGGATACTGCTTCTGGGGGATCCTTCATAAGAAACACTCCAACTGAAGGATTTGAACTTCTTGGGAAGATTCTGAGCAATCTGGACAGCTATGTGCCACCTACACCCGAGCTACCAAAAGAAGAAGTACCCGTTGCTCAACCTGTGCTTCAAATTGAGGTTCCTCAAGCTCCGATCATGGAAGAAGCTCCTGAACCATTCTATGTCTGCCCAACAAATCCAAATTTGTTCCAAGGTGGTCAAACTCTTGCTGAAGCCGAAAGCCTTCAGGTGGTGGAACCAATTCTTCCTCTCGTGCCCTACGAAGAGGAATTTGATTTCACCAAATTCGGGGATACAAGATCATATCCGATAGAGAGAAATTGTCACCCTGACAATGATGACGCCGAAGAACTGGATAGGGAGGAAATAGAAGAACAGACAGAGAGAATACATCAACTGTCTGCAGTTCTGGGGGAAGATTGGTTTCAAGAAGCCGAATGCACGAGGGAGACAATCAAGTTGAATCCAAAACCCGACTGTGTTATGGTGAATATTCAATCCACTGCTAGGAGGAAAGCCATATATGACTTAAAAGCCAAAGTCAATATCATGTCAAAGCATCTGGCTGAGAGTAGTGGATGGCTGTCCGAAGGCAACCTAACACCTTCAGAGAAATGGTTGGTCTTCGAGAACAAATATTACCCAGCGGTAGGAGTTTTGCGGGAAGTGGAGACGGAGATAAATGAACAGCCCATGGTTCTCGTCTTTCACATTTTTGATACACCCAAGCAAGACTTCTTACTGATCGGAACTCCAATCTACACATTCTCCTAAATAAAGTACTTACAGGAGAGGTTGGATGTTCGTATTGGGAAAGAAAGCTTCCCCGTTGACATCAGGCGTGCTCTCAACACCAAAGCAGAAACGCACCCTGAAACTATGGAAGAATTAGCCTCTATTGAAGAAATAGTTGGAGAATTCTTGGAAGCACCCCATATGGAGGAAGGGACTAAATTCTTTACTGAAGTTGAAGATGCTTCCCCATATGTTGAACTAGACAAGCATGAAGAAACCGCTCCAACGCCTGTCGAGCTAAAGCCATTACCGCCAGGTCTCAAGTACAGCTTCCTCTTTGGGAATCAAAGCACCCCAGTTATCATCAGTGACAAGATCTCCCATGAAGAAGAGAAGATGCTAGTAGCCTTACTGGAGAAGTATCGATCAGTAATAGGTTACTCACTGGCAGACCTCAAGGGGATCAGTCCAGAATTCCGCACCCACAGAATCCCGATGGAACCTGACCACAAGCCTGTACGTGAACACCAACGACGTCTTAACCATGCCATGAGAGAAGTAGTGAAAAAGGAGATCTTAAAGCTACTCAAGGCAGGGATAATTTATCCAGTACAAGACAGTCAATGGGTCAGTCCAGTTCAGGTTGTGCCAAAGAAAGGAGGGATGACTGTTGTGCGGAATGAGAAGAATGAATTGATCCCTCAGCGCACTGTGACAGGGTGGAGAATGTGCATCGACTACAGGAAGTTGAATAAGGCAAGAAGAAAAGACCATTATCCTCTTCCCTTCATCGATGAAATGCTCGAACGGCTGGCAAAGCATTCATTCTTCTGCTTCCTAGATGGTTTTTCAGGATATCACCAAATTCCTATCCATCCTGATGACCAAGACAAGACAACCTTCACATGTCCCTATGGCACCTTTGCGTATCGCAGGATGTCGTTCGGGTTATGCAATGCACCTGCTTCCTTCCAAAGATGCATGATGGCTATCTTCTCAGATCTTGTTGAGAAAGTAATGGAGGTATTCATGGACGATTTCTCTGTCTATGGAGAGACATTTGATGGGTGCCTACGGAACTTAGAGAAGGTGCTACAAAGATGCAAGGAAGCCGATCTAGTCCTGAACTGGGAGAAATACCATTTCATGGTAACTGAAGGAATTGTCTTAGGACACAAGGTCTCTGCCAGGGGGATAGAAGTTGACAAGGCTAAGATTGAAGTTATTGAATCACTTCCACCCCCGAGGAATATTAAAGGGATCCGTAGTTTCCTGGGGCATGCTGGATTCTACAGGAGATTTATCAAAGATTTCTCCAAGAAAGCCAGACCTCTCACCAATCTGCTAGCCAAGGATGCACCATTCGTCTTTGATGACAGGTGCATGGAGGCATTTAACGAACTCAAGCGAGCGTTAATCTCAGCCCCCATTATCCAACCTCCAGATTGGAAGCTCCCATTCGAGATCATGTGCGATGCAAGCGATTATGCCGTCGGGGCAGTGTTGGGACAGACCAAGGATAAGAAGCATCATGCCATAGCTTATGCAAGCAAGACTCTCACAGGGCCACAACTCAATTATGCTACCACTGAGAAGGAATTGCTTGCAGTAGTCTATGCCATTGATAAGTTCAGGTCATACTTGGTGGGCGCGAAAGTGATAGTTTATTCTGACCACGCAGCCCTCAAGTACCTGCTAACTAAGAAGGATGCAAAGCCACGACTTATCCGATGGATTCTACTCCTCCAAGAATTTGACATAGAAATCAGAGACCGCAAAGGAGTAGAAAACACAGTGGCGGATCATCTCTCTCGTCTACAAGTTGAAGATCCCAATGCATTACCTATCAATGACTACTTGAGAGATGATATGTTACTAAAGGTAACAAGTACCGACCCATGGTATGCAAATATCGTTAACTATATCGTTTCGGGATACATACCACCAGGGGAGGACAAGAAGAAGCTCATCAGGGATAGCAGATACTATCTATGGGATGATCCTTATCTATATAAAGTCTGCTCTGATGGTCTACTTAGAAGATGTGTGCCCACCTGCGAAGCAATGCAGATCATTGACAGATGTCACTCTTCGCCATATGGGGGCCACTATGGAGCATTCCGTACAAACGCTAAAGTCTGGCAGAGTGGATTTTACTGGCCGACTATGTATGAAGATACCAAAGAGTATGTACGGAGATGTCCTCGCTGCCAGAAAGTAGGAGGGATAAACTCCCGAGATGCGATGCCCCTTACAAATAACCTCCAAATTGATATCTTCAATGTATGGGGCATTGATTTCATGGGACCCTTGTTGGCGGTTCTTATGCGATAAAATTAAATTCATTAATTCCGCAAGCGCACGGATCACCATTGTAGCATTTCACCTTGGAGTATTCCAGGGTTATCGTATTTATATTTCCGCAGGGAAGTAGAGCGAAAGAAAGCTGAATAATAGCTATGCATTGGATAATTTGGAGAAAGAAATAATGTATCAACTATACTTGAGACGGGGGTAAGATAGGCATGATATATATGGGTGGCACACACATCCTCAAATCCAAGGTAATAAAATAAATCGTAGTATACATTTGGGAGAGCAACGAGATAGAGTTAAGGCTACCTGTATGTTTATCTATTATTTACTTTTCTAGCAGTCAATTCTACAAAGGTTATTTACTCTAGTTAAGCTCATACACATACAAGTCATGTCGTTTCGGGGCACGGAAGTGCCAGGGCAACCGATGCTGCTAGTTCACCCTGGGGATCCATCCGCTATAATTAAGACCCTGCTGAGTCCAACCCGGACGTGGTGGATTACAGAGACCGGTGCAGCTGTCACATACACTCGCGGCTACCATCCTCCGTGGGGTTGGGTGCCAAACGTGCATAGGCCAAGATCTAAGCGCCACGCTTACAACCCGCCTAGAGGAGCTACTCTTGATCAACGGAGCAGTCCTATCTAAGAATGAACAAGCACAGATTTCACGACGTCATCTCCGACGACGGCACTCTCTCGTACTCGCTATTCCAACAATCACGAATCCCACAACAAGACTTCTACGAGCACTTACTTAACGAATAAATAAACTAAATAGAAAAGAATTACTAAAAGAAATAAATAAAGATAAAACTAATTATATAATAAATAAAATAATATCTCAAGAGTAAGATACAAAGAACTATACCGAACTCCGAGAATACTCCGGAAGCCCGAGAGAGCTCTCACTCTACTCTACTCTACTCTAACTCCCAAAGCTACTACTCAACTAAACTAATGAACACTTGGATGAAGTGTGATGGTGCTCCTTGATTCGGAGGCCGAGGGGTCCCTTTTATAGCTTGTGAAGGCGGTGGAAGCACCCTGGCCGAAGCTGGAGAGGCGGTGGCGCCAAAGTCGGCCGGCCGGCCTAGGGGGGTGGCCGGCCGGCCGTCCCCTGTGGCGGTTTGCCACCGACTTCCTCCTGGACGCTCCAGATCACTCCCTGAAGGCGGTCTGAAGGTCGGTTTCCTGCTGGGGTCGGCAGAATTGAAGTGAGGGCCAAGTAAAGGCCCAAATGGCCCACCTTCTAGAACGTCGGTGGAATCCTGCCGAGCTGGGCTTGAATTGCACGTTGAGGATTATTTTCCAGCCCACTGGAGAAAGCCTGGGGCCTGTGGCCACCAGGTGGGGCCGGCCGGCCTAGGGTGGGGCCGGCCGGCCAGGGAATTTCCCTGACTGGGCCCACTTTTCTCCATTATTCACTCCTGCATCCAAATATCCACCAAAACTTGTGGAGTAGCATTATTCCTATCTACTATGCACAAAATCTTGGTGTTATGTATTTATTTACCGGTAGGGTGGCGGTCAAAACATGGTTTAACGACCGCCAACAACCTCCCCAAGCTTAAACTTTGCTCGTCCCGAGCAAACTCAACTCAGGGTACCGGCGGATCAGGAGTTACAAAGAAGCGCCCCATGGGTAATAAAGATGCAACAACATACTCCCTAAACAGTGGTAAGTTTACGAGAGCGCAAAATATTCATGAGTGTTGCAAAAATCGTGGGGCTTATATGTCCCACCTTGTCGTGCAGCATTGAAGACTAGAACGGCATTTTCGGACAAGTACACAATTCTAGCAGGTATGCATCCAGAGTTTTTATGTGCTGCAAGGTGCAAAAATTCTCCTTCGTTTTGGGTGGCACTTTTCTTACCACACCGATGTGAGTTCTATTCCTACAAGCTTCACTCATCCTACCTTCTACCAAATGAGGCTTTGTATGTGGAGCTTGGTAAGGAATGCACAAATGTCATGCATATATTGTAAAGCTAAGAAATGAGTCTCAATCAACATAGCAACTCCATTTATTTTGGTCATAGGAAATGATGTGATGGAGGGGGAGAAAATGAACTCACGCTTATGGAAGGGGGTTTTGAAAAACATTGGTCCTTTATTTTGCTCAAGATGTTTATGATAAGAACCATATAGCCATTGACTTTTGTCATGCAACCATGGAGTTTTTTTTTTTTTTTGACTACTCCATGGTGCAAGGGGCCATAAATTTTAAATGGTTCAATGAAACATTTTGAAATATTCTTAAGCATTTTGGATGGACCAAAAGTTTTGCAAACTCTAAAAAATGTTTGGTTGATTTATCCAAACATTCCCCTTTTTATTTGGTGGAGAGAAATTTTCGAAAACACACGCGAAGGAATTATGACCAAAATTAGGAGTGCTTAGTTTCAAGAGTACATCAAACCTTAACAAAACTCAATGCATAAACAAATGGCTATGAGTGGGGCTGTTTCGAATATTATGATATGGCTCTGGTAGGTAAATAAATCCTCACACTAAGAGAAGTGTGCCAAAACAGAAGGGTTTTAGGTACTTGCAGCAATTCAAGAAAAACATCTCTGGATGAAACCATACTAAAAAATTGCAACAAGTCCTAATCATGCCATATCACAATCCACAATGCTCAGACTTGGTGTAACAAATGCAACCCACGGAAATAAGCAAGACTCATGGTGTGATCATGCTCAAGTAAAAATAACACATATGTCAGGAGTAGAGGTTGCATCTATGCGACACATGGGAAGCTAATTTGTAACTCGATCATCATTTCCCTTAAGCGTAGCATAACACCAAGATTCTAGCATTTATTCGAAACAGAGAGTTCATTTATTTATTAAGAAAGTTAGGAATACTTACCTGGGGGTCCTCCCCAAGCTTGAGTCTTTGCAAGACTCGAGCTTGTATTGAACTCCTTCTTACCTGGGGGTGCCCTCCCCAAGCTTGAGTCTTTGTAAGACTTAAGCTTGATTCAGGCTCTTCCTCCTCCTTCTTGATCTGCAAAAAAGAGTGAGGATGATACAAGTGGCTAGCCCCTAATGGGCATCACCGGGAATCCTATTATTTTTGTTGTTTTTTTTTTAATTTTTTTTATTTTATTTTTATGATTTATGAAAAGAAAAACAAGTGCTAGGCCTAGCTAGGATAACGATTGGGATGGCCTCCCCAATTGGAGGGCTCTCATTTTTACGTCTTTGAGCTAGACGTTCTCCATGTCTTTTCAACTTGTTTGGACCTCGCTCGCTGGAGAATCTTGCGAGGTAGAGGTTCCTTCTTTCTTCCGCCACACCTTGGTTGTCTTCTTTGTGTTGGTGGCGGCGACCTTTTCTTTGATAGGCGCCTTTGTTGTACTCTCATCGGTCGATGCCGTGGCTGCCTTCTTCTTTCTTGAGCGCCTCGCTCTCCTCTTCTTGGGCGATTGTGACTCGCCTACTCCTTCTTGTGGAGGAGTAAGGGGGCTTGAGATGTGTTAGGCGGCTGAGGCATCCTCCTTGGAGTCCTCCAATATTTTGCTAGCCTTCTTGCATTCTCTCTTTCCAGATAGTCTCTCATATATGCAATGAGCTTGTCTGGCTGTGGCATGGGTGGAGTAATCTCAATCTTCTCCACTCTCCTTGGGTCCTTTCCATATATGACCCGTACTTGCTTGCATTGTTCAACTTTAGGCTTGAAGCTGAACGTTTCTTCCCTGCCGTTGAAGTCCAAGTGGATCTCTCCTGCCCCCACGTCGATGTTGGCGTTTGTGGTGCTCAAGAACGGCCTCCCAAGGATGAGAGGGGTCTTGACATCCACTTCCATGTCAAGCACAACAAAGTCGACGGGGACGAAGAAGTTTCTGATCTGTACGGGGACGTCTTCGGCAATACCAGCAGGATGACGAACGGACTGATCTGCGAGCTGCAAGCACATAGCCGTAGGCGATAATGGACAATTTAACCTGTCATATACCGCCTTGGGCATAACGCTCACGCTTGCACCCAAGTCACAAAGCGCTTGAGAGAAATGCTGGCTGCCAATCGAACACGGGATAGTAGGGCATCCTGGATCCTTCTTCTTTTCCGGAAGAGTGTTCAGAATGGCTGCGCTGCACTCTTCTGTAAGCTTCACTACCTCCATTGCTGGAATGGGACGCTTGTTGTTGAGGATGTCCCGAAAATACCTAGTGTAAGTAGGTACCTGCATGGCATCAAGCAGCGGAATATGCACATATATATGTCGGATAGCCTCAACAAATTTATCAAAGCGCTCGTCCACAGTGAGCTTCTTCCTGCGGTCGGGGTAAGGCAAGCCTGTAGTGTCAAAATACTCATGAGGTGCTGCCTTAGGTGGAGCTTGCTCAACGGGAGGATCTGTCGTTGGTTCCTCCTCGGAGCTCTCCTTCTCGGCGTCTTCCTCTTCAGGGACCTTCTTTTCTGGAACTCTTTTACCGGCCTTCTCCTTGGGGGCTGCATTTGGTGTCTTTCTCTCTGCACCCTTGGGGTATGGTGGGTCCACAGTACCTCTTCCTCCCCTGGTGGTGATAGCACTAACACTCTCCTTCGTATGAGGAGCTTGCACAGCTGAAGCTATTTGCGCTATTTGCGTTTCTAGCATCTTGTTATGGCTTAGCTGATTCTGCAGAGCAGTGCTGAATGACTCTAGCTTGGCATCTATGCTCTCTAAAGCCTTGTCCGTAGTAAGAAATTTCTTACTAATGCTGTCATTAATCTTGACCTGGCCGAGAACTAGATCCTTGATAGAGGGCTCATAACGGGAAAGATTACCATTGTTACCTCCCTGATTCTTGTTGAAGGAGAGGTCGGGCCTGGAATTCCAGCCGTAGTTGTTCTGGGAGCGGAACCCATTGCCATTGTTGAGGAAATTGCATTCCTCTCTCGTATTTGGGCAATTGATGCCCATATGCCCAACACTGCCGCATTCCTCACATGTCATGCGGGAATCCGCAACTTGCAGGTCCTGCGGAGACTCCACCTTGCGGAGTAGCTGATCGAGCTTGATGGCGAGCATGTCCATCGTCTCCACTTGGTGCACTCCACGGGTCTTGGTGCTCGCCGCTTGGCGTTCACCATGAGTCTGGTTGGCCGCCACCTTCTCAATCAACTTCTTAGCGTTCTTCACGCTAAGGGAGAAGAAGGAGCCGCCTGCTGCGGCGTCGAGGTGCTCTCGAGCGGACGGCCTCAAACCGTGGTAGAAACTCTGTATGAGGAGCCATTCCTCCATGCCATGATGTGGGCATGAGAGAACGTACTCCTGCATCCTGTCCCAGGCTTCCGCGGTCGACTCATCTGCGAGCTGTTGGAAGCCCGATATCTTGTTCCGCAGGGCAGTCGTCTTGCCCGGCGGGAAGAACTTGGCGAGGAAGGCATTGGAGCATGCCGTCCACGTGTCGAGGGACTCTTGGTTCGCGTAGAACCACTGGAGAGCCTTCCCCAACAGAGAGAAAGGGAATAGCTGTAGTCGGATAGCGTCCTGAGGTGCATCCTTTATGACGAAAGTGTTGCACGTCATCAGGAACCTTTGGAGGTGAGCATTTGCATCCTCCGAGGCTTCCCACAGAAAGGACTGGCCAAGATCATGTTGATCAAGGCTGGCTTGAGCTCGTAGTCCTTGTTGGTGACGCGCGGGTTGGGTCCCACGCGGATGTTCTCCGTAGTTGGCGCGGAGAAGTCATTGATCGTCTTCTCGATCGGATCACCCATGTTGTTGTTCGTTGATGAAGGTAGAGGGTGATCGACAATCGTCGGAAGGGATCCTTCAAGAGCCAGAACTTTCGATCGAGCGTGGGTGGGAGGAGGGGTAAGCCTGGCCCTCACCCTTCTCAAGAACTGTTCGGGATCTGAGTGGAAGTTTTCTGGTAGGTCGAAACCAGTCATGCACAGTCCTGTTTCAAATTTTTACAAGAAGAAAAACCAGGACAAGGGTAAGCCCGCAAAAGTAAGTGATAATTATTCTTCTCACAAACTTCAATGCATTTATTCAGTTCCTAGCTGCTACTTCCCCGGCAACGGCGCCAGAAATCCAAGGTAATAAAATAAATCGTAGTATACATTTGGGAGAGCAACGAGATAGAGTTAAGGCTACCTGTATGTTTATCTATTATTTACTTTTCTAGCAGTCAATTCTACAAAGGTTATTTACTCTAGTTAAGCTCATACACATACAAGTCATGTCGTTTCGGGGCACGGAAGTGCCAGGGCAACCGATGCTGCTAGTTCACCCTGGGGATCCATCCGCTATAATTAAGACCCTGCTGAGTCCAACCCGGACGTGGTGGATTACAGAGACCGGTGCAGCTGTCACATACACTCGCGGCTACCATCCTCCGTGGGGTTGGGTGCCAAACGTGCATAGGCCAAGATCTAAGCGCCACGCTTACAACCCGCCTAGAGGAGCTACTCTTGATCAACGGAGCAGTCCTATCTAAGAATGAACAAGCACAGATTTCACACGACGTCATATCCGACGACGGCACTCTCTCGTACTCGCTATTCCAACAATCACGAATCCCACAACAAGACTTCTACGAGCACTTACTTAACGAATAAATAAACTAAATAGAAAAGAATTACTAAAAAAAATAAATAAAGATAAAACTAATTATATAATAAATAAAATAATATCTCAAGAGTAAGATACAAAGAACTATACCGAACTCCGAGAATACTCCGGAAGCCCGAGAGAGCTCTCACTCTACTCTACTCTACTCTAACTCCCAAAGCTACTACTCAACTAAACTAATGAACACTTGGATGAAGTGTGATGGTGCTCCTTGATTCGGAGGCCGAGGGGTCCCTTTTATAGCTTGTGAAGGCGGTGGAAGCACCCTGGCCGAAGCTGGAGAGGCGGTGGCGCCAAAATCGGCCGGCCGGCCTAGGGGGGTGGCCGGCCGGCCGTCCCCTGTGGCGGTTTGCCACCGACTTCCTCCTGGACGCTCCAGATCACTCCCTGAAGGCGGTCTGAAGGTCGGTTTCCTGCTGGGGTCGGCAGAATTGAAGTGAGGGCCAAGTAAAGGCCCAAATGGCCCACCTTCTAGAACGTCGGTGGAATCCTGCCGAGCTGGGCTTGAATTGCACGTTGAGGATTATTTTCCAGCCCACTGGAGAAAGCATGGGGCCTGTGGCCACCAGGTGGGGCCGGCCGGCCTAGGGTGGGGCCGGCCGGCCAGGGAATTTCCCTGACTGGGCCCACTTTTCTCCATTATTCACTCCTGCATCCAAATATTCACCAAAACTTGTGGAGTAGCATTATTCCTATCTACTATGCACAAAATCTTGGTGTTATGTATTTATTTACCGGTAGGGTGGCGGTCAAAACATGGTTTAACGACCGCCAACAACCCTTTCCAAAGTCAGAAAACTATGAGTACATCCTAGTGGCAGTGGACTATGTCTCGAAGTGGGTAGAAGCAATACCATGCCGCAATGCAGATTCCACCCACTCAAAGAGAATGCTCCAAGAACACATCTTCCCAAGGTTCGGCACACCAAGGGTGATTATTAGCGATGGGGGTTCACACTTCATTGATAAAACCTTCAAGGAAATGCTACACAAATATGGAATTGAACATAGAGTAGCGACCCCCTATCACCCACAAACCAGCGGTCAAGCGGAGACTTCAAATAAACAGATCAAGAATATCCTCTAAAAGACCGTTGATAAGATGGGAAAGTCCTGGAAAAGCAAACTGCATGAAGCATTATGGGCTTACAGGACAGCTTATAAGACACCCATTGGTATGACCCCATACCAAATGGTATATGGGAAAACATGCCATCTTCCCGTCGAACTAGAGTTCAAGGCATATTGGGCAATCCGGAAATGGAACATGGATTTAGATCAAGCCCAAGTCAAGCGGCAAATTCAAATCGCCGAGCTTGAAGAATGGAGGGAGAAGGCGTACCATAGCTCCAAGCTGTACAAGGATAGAACTAAAAGATGGCACGACAAGCGCATCCGTGAGAAGCACTTCGCGCCAGGAGATAAGGTACTACTTTTTAATTCCCGCGCTAAACTATTTGGCCTTGGTAAACTCCGGAGCAGATGGGACGGTCCTTATACTGTTGTGGAAGCTTCCACACATGGAGCTGTCACTCTCCAGAGCGATGATGGAAGCCTTTTTAAGGTTAATGGCCAGCGGTTAAAAATGTTCCTTGAACCCTCCATGCCTGCTCTCGAGGAAGTAGATGTCCTCGAATTTATCCAAAGCTAAAAATGCTTGCATCTACGGTCTGGCTTCGACCTTAACCAAGCACCCTTTATTTTTCTTTTTCTAAAAAATAATAATAATAATAATAAATAATATCTGACATGTTTGTGTGAGTGCTTTATTAAATTGTGTGTTGGTTTATGTGGGTAACCACATAAACCAACCTTTGTACGCTCACATTTTCCCGAGTGCGCAGGAACAAAGTTGTGAACACACAATGGCGCGTCGTCCCGATGAAACAGAGAAAGAACAGGGAAGGGACCCCACCGGCCGGTCCACACCCCAGGCCGGCCGGCCTTGGCCAAACTCCAATCAGGTCTAATTTTTCCTCAAACTTTATCTTGACCCCCTTGATCTGTTTCACATACCCAGAAAACAAACCAAAATAATTTTTGAAGATAAACCAAATAAAACTCTTGCTAATCATCAGGTTTATGGCATTATTATTTCGCCGTTTCTTCTTGCTCACAAAAATAAATTTAAGGACACTCCTGTCTATTTTGTTGTGAGATTTGATATATGCATAAATCTTGATTTCTTTCTTCTCTTGATTTTCTTGGGAATCAAAATTTTCCTTCGGACTTGTCGTCGCAAAATCTCTTGAAAAAGCCTATTAGAGCCAAAAAGACAAATAGATATGAACTCCTCGAAAGCCAATCTTTTTGTAGTGAGTTCGGTTAAGATTTAATTCTCCTGAGAAAAATGCACTCCTCATGTTCAATCTTTATCCTTCGCGTGTGTTCTTGAATTCTATCATCTTCAAAGAATTTTTTTGTCCCTATGTTCAAGCCCACAAAATTATGAAAGGAAGTCAAAGGAGCCACACAAGTTACTTCATACATCGCGGGAACTCAAAAAAAAAAAAGATGAGAGTTCCCCGATGTCAAAAAAAAAAAAGGGCCACTATGGCTGACTTTAAAAAAAAAATTCAAAATTGGGCAAGACATAGATCAAAATTCTCCCGCAGTGTGAGTTCATTTTCTCCCCCACCACATGGATCAATTCCTATCTTGATTGAAAAATGAGGATGTGCAATATTCTCTTTAGAATTCTTTCTTAGCCTTACAAAATTCTGCAAAAAGATTGTGCTCTCCCTACCAAGCTCCAAATACAAGCCTATTAGAGATAGGGAAAGATATCTTTTGAGAGAAGAAAGGCTTTTTTTCACCACATTGAGTGACTCGTGTGTTATGGATTTTGTGACATACAAGGAAGGGGGAGTTTTTGAAACCCGAGGAATTTTGAGTTTGAAAGAATCTTTGATTATTGCTTTTCAATCTCTCAACACTTGAAGACAGTGAGCTTTAGCCACTTCTACATAGTGAGCCTGAAGTAACTGTCGAAATAACTCTGTCATAACTCCTTGATGATGCCTTTTTCTTTGGTTCAATCTTTTTGCTCGGGACGAGCAAAGATCTAAGTCTGGGGGGGATGTTGGCGGTCCTTAACGACTACTTTTTACCGCCAACACCAGCTTATAAAAGCCATCAATCAAGAATAAAATGAACATTCTTTATGGACTAATGGCTTTCCACAAGTTTTGGTGATATTTTGATTGCAGGTACAATTATGAAGGAAAATCACCACAAACTATAAACAAAGAGGGGTTTTGCCATGGAGATAAATTATCCAAATAAAACATTTGATCTCTTCATGGGAAAGCCCTTGAAAATATAGTCAAGATTGACTTTTGGTTCACCTAATTCGGAGTTCGGGAGCAGAAGTTAGGCCTCAACGAATTACAGGAAATGCAAAAATTTCCTGACCGGCCGGCCACCCCACTAGGCCGGCCGGCCTACCTTTGTCTCCAATGAACCCGACCTTCCTCCAGTGGGCTATACGCATCATAAAATATCAAGCCCAATTTGTCTCCATGGTGGGTGAACAACCGACATCCGGAAGATGGGCTTTTGGGCCTTAATTTGATGATTTCTGCACTTCCGCCGCCCCCACTCGAAAACCGACTTCGGAGCCGACCTTGGGAAGCGATCCCGGACGTCCACGGCGAAGGCGGTGGCCATCCAAGACAATGGATGGCCGGCCGGCCTAGGTGGGAGGCCGGCCGGCCTGCCCTTTCGCGCAATTCCAGCCACCGACTTCCTGAGCAACGTGCCGGCCACTCTACCTCACTTAGGCCTATAAATAGAGGGTAGCTCCCACGGTAGAACTCGCACCTGAGTAGAGAATCACTTTGAGAAGTGTTGTTGAGTTGTTAGTAGAGGTAGTGAGTGAGTGAGAGGCGGAGGAAGGGTGGAAGCTCCGGAGATGTCGGAGCTCTTCTTCTTCGGCGCCTCGGGTATGTACTCCGCCTGGGAGTAGTTGCCCTAGTCTTCCAGGCCGGGTAACATGTAAGGTATTATTTATTGAGCAATAAAGTAAGGTTTTCTTCTTTATCATTTATGGGATTCAGGTGTGTAGTAAGTATTTCTTATTTACTGCATGTGCTAGCTCTAGAGACGTCCTAGTTGCTGGTATTAATAACAGGTTTAAACGTGGTGTTTATACTTTGATTTATCCTGAGTTGCCCTCAACCCCACGGCGTGTGGTAGCCGCGAGTGTAGGTGACAGCTGCACCGGTCTCTGTAGTCCACCACGTTCGGGTTGAGTGTGTAGGGCCTAGACGCGGTCCGTTGACCGGATACGTTGAACCTAGTTATCGGGTTGCGTGTTTTGGCGGCGGCCGTGCCCCGAAGTAGATGATATCGAAAGACCCCTATCGCATTGCTCAGTTATTTAATATCTTGCATTAGATTACCTGGCCAGAGGACTATCACCCTTACTGCATTAATTCTCCGCTTAGTGTGACCCTTTTTACGGATATTCTGCATAGATCTCGAGGTTAGTACACTGTTCTTTCCCTGTGGATTCGATACCTTAGGAATACTCCTGGGTGAAAGCTACATCGGTATCCGTGCGCTTGCGGATTCATTTCTGTTAGGCCTTAGGACTGCAAAAAAGGCTGGATTTTTATGACAGGAAGAAGGAAACATATGTGGCGGATCCAAGACGTTCAATGCAGAAATCTGAAAGTTTAGCCTTGCATTCGATTGCAAAGGCTAAAGCTTGGGGAGGTACCGCCAGGTAAGCATACGCAATTATTCCTTGTTTTTCTTGTCATATATCCTCTCCTTTCATAAAAAAAATAAAAAAATAATGCTGCCTGAATGATTCTTTGCCTTATCAATGCGAAGTACACATCCTCCATCGTCTACGCCAATGATTCTTTGCCTTATCAATGCGAAGTACATTGAGTTGCTTTTTGATGAAAATATACTGCATCTTTTTGACCGTACCCCTGCTCTTGAAGTTTCTTTTCATAGATGGGTGTTGGTTGAAATGTTAGTCATGCATCAATTGCCTGCTTCTTTTTCTGTTGCTTGGGTGCGGCACTTCTGTGTCTATGGTCTTCTTAGATTATGCCCGGTGTCCGTCTGAACAACAGAAAAACACATACCTCTATGATGCTTTCATGACAGAAGGAGAGTATAGCGTCCTCTGCTCTCCTCACATAGTTGATTGAATTAGACGTGGTGTCTAGGTTGATCAATGGAACTATAGAGATGTGTCGATTGTAGGCGAATAGATTTGTACTAACCATTGCAGGGATCCTTGAGAGCAAACCAAGTACATCAGGCAACATGAAAGGCACATAATTCAAGAAGGAGATACCAACAAGGCGGACCCAGTGCTACCACATGAAAGATTTAATCGCTTAGCTTTGCACATAGTTGCAAGAGCTAAGCTTGAGGAGGGACCGCCAGGTGAGTACTTCTGTATACGATATTATACTCTTCTTGAATTGTGCCCTTTCCTAAAAAAAATAATAAAAAATATATATATATATAAATTAAAATTTATATAAAAAAATATTAGGTTCTCGGCAAAGCCCAATAGGGGCTAGCCACCTGTATCACCCTCATTCTTTTTGCAGACACAAGAAGAATGGAGGAAGCGGCCTATTCAAGCTTAAGTCTTGCAAAGACTCAAGCTTGGGGAGGACCCCAGGTAAGTATTTCTAAACTTTCCTTGAATAAATAAACTCCCTATTTCGAATAAATGCTAGAATCTTGGTGTTATGCTACGCATAAGGGAAATGATGATCGAGTTACAAATTAGATTCCCATGTGTCGCATAGATGCAACCTCTACTCCTGACATATGTGTTATTTTTATTTGAGCATGATCACATCATGAGTCTTGCTTATTTCCGTGGGTTGCATTTGTTACACCAAGTCTGAGCATTGTGAATTGTGATATGGCATGATTAGGACTTGTTGCAATTTCTTAGTATGGTTTCATCCAGAGATGTTTTTCTTGAATTGCTGCAAGTACCTAAAACCCTTCTGTTTTGGCACACTTCTCTTAGTGTGAGGATTTATTTACCTACCAGAGCCATATCATAATATTCGAAACAGCCCCACTCATAGCCAATTGTTTATGTATTGAGTCTTGTTAAGGCTTGATGTGCTCTTGAAACTAAGCACTCCTAATTTTGGTCATAATTCCTTCGCGTGTGTTTTCAAAAATCTCTCTCCACCAAATAAAAAGGGGAATGTTTGGATAAATCAACCAAACATTTTTCAGAGTTTGCAAAACTTTTGGTCCATCCAAAGCTCAAGAATATTTCAAAATGTTTTCTTTTGAACCATGCAAAATTTATGGCCCCTTGCACCATGGAGTAGTTAAAAAAAAAACTCCATGGTTGCATGACAAAAGTCAATGGCCATATGGTTCTTATCATAAACATCTTGAGCAAAAGGACCAATGTTTTTCAAAACCCCCTTCCACAAGTGTGAGTCCATTTTCTCCCCCTCCATCACATCATTTCTTATGACCAAAATAAATGGAGTTGCTATGCTGATTGAGACTCATTCTTTAGCTTTACAATATATGCATGACATTTGTGCATTCCTTACCAAGCTCCACATACAAAGCCTCATTTGGTAGAAGGTAGGATGAGTGAAGCTTGTAGGAATAGACTCACTTTGGTAGGTAAGAGAAGTGCCTGCCAAAACGAAGGAGAAGTTTTTCACCTTACCTTGCAGCACATAAAAACTCTGGATGCATACCTGCTAGAATTGATTACTTGTCCAAAAGTGTCGTTCTAGTCTTCAATGCTGCATGACAAGGTGTATCATGTAAGCCCCACGATTTTTTGCAACACTCATGAATATTTTGTGCTCTCGTAAACTTACCACTGTTTAGGGAGTATGTTGTTGCATCTTTATTACTCATGGGGCGCTTCTTTGTAACTCCTGATCCGCCGGTACTCTGAGTTGAGTTTGCTCGGGACGAGCAAAGTTTAAGCTTGGGGAGGTTGTTGGCGGTCGTTAAACCGTGTTTTGACCGCCACCCTACCGGTAAATAAAAGCATAACACCAAGATTTTGTGCATAGTAGATAGGAATAATGCTACTCCACAAGTTTTGGTGAATATTTGGATGCAGGAGGAAATCCATTGCAAATGGGAGCAAAAGCCTACCGGCCGGCCCCATCATAGGCCGGCCGGCTTATGTTGGATCTCAACATGGTCCAGCAGCCCCAGGCATCTCCCAATGGGCTCAAACATCAAGGATCAAATGGCCAACAAATATTTCCCAGCCCAGAGTATCGACCACTGCGCAAGGCCCAACAAACAAGCCCATCAACCACTCAAAAAGGCGTCAAATCACCGAGCAAGACCGTGGATCTTAATGGGCACATCATGAGAGGCTAGCCCACAAAAATTTGAGGCCTTCGGAGAAAAAAGCCCACCGGCCGGCCTAGGCCTAGGCCGGCCGGCCAACTCTTTTCTCCGAATCGGCCCGTCTTTTTCCAGTCGGTTCCAGATGCGGTGGCAAGCTAACTTGGCGCACCGACCAAGTAAGAAGACGTCGGCAAGTGAGGAATATCTACAAGATTCTCCTAAGATGAAGGGACCTTCTCCACTCTCCCAAAGAAGCCTCACACTATAAATAGAGGACCTCCCCCTCACTTCCAACCTGCACCTCACACTTGAGAAGAGAAGACCCCAAGTAGGGTCACGCTCTTTCTCATGGAAGATCACTCCACTTGTGTAGTTTAGAATAGGATTAGTATTTTAGTCATGGGAGTTAGAGTAGAAGTGAGAGCTTCGCTCGGAGCTCCGGAGTTCTCTTCGGAGTTTGGGTAAAGTTCTCGTGTATCTTTTCTTTTATACTTTCTTTAATATAATTATTTTCTTATTTATTTATTTTCTTATTTATTAAATTTAGTTTTTCTTTTAGTTTATATTTATTTATTTAAGTAATTATTATAGAGAAATTCTTGTGTTGGATCCACGTCTGTGTATGGTAGATACGAATGAGTTGTTTGCTTGAGGACTGGCAGTAGGGACATAATTGCCTTATTGTCACGTGTCCCGCACAATTTATTTGGATTTATTGTTCATGGGTGGCTTGCTCTTTGGCCAAGAGTAAGTTACTAGAATAGTTGTAAGCAAGGTGCTTGGAATTGTTCTAGCGTGTTTTGCCCTCAACCCCACGAGATGATGTGGTAGCCGCGAGTGTAGGTGACAGCTACACCGGTCTCTGTAGTCCACCACGTTCGGGTTGAGTGTGTAGGGGCCTAGACGCGGTCCGTTGACCGGATACGTTGAACCTAGTTCTCGGGTTGCGTGTCTTGGCGGCGGCCGTGCCCCTGATGCACAGTATCTGTAATGAAAGCTTAAGTAAATAATGGTAGACTATCGTGAAACTAAATGCTAACCCTAGGCTGACTGATACCTCCTTCTCGTTGTCCTCCCAAACTAAATGCTAACTCCTTGTTATCTATATCAATGGATGTTCTCCTGAGTGCCACACATATCAAACATCTGTCCCCCTGCTTTGGTCTAGTTTGCAAGTTATAAATAATAGATGTTTCTTTGTTAATTCATGATATTCTTAGCCCTGCTTCCCTGTGGAAAAATATAAATACGATAACCTTGGAATACTCCTGGGTGAAATGCTACGATGGTGTTCCGTGCGCTTGCGGAAATTGAATTTAATCTTTTTGCGTAAGAAACGCCAACAGAGCAGTCGGCTGATACCGAGAGATTTGGCAATGCGGAGACCTGTCACGAGGCCATCATATTCTGCAACATTGTTCGTAGCTTGGAAGAGCAGCTGGATGACGTACTTCAATACTTTTCCTGCTGGAGATATGAGAACAACACCAGAACCGGCACCTTTCAATGTGAAGGAGCCATCGAAATACATGACCCAGTGATCTGGATCTTTCTTGTCGTCATCACCATCATCGGTCCACTCTGCTATGAAATCCGCCAGAGCTTGTCCTTTGTTGGCTGCTCGATGGACATATTCAATCTGGTATTGACCAAGCTCTACAGACCATTGAGCAATTCTGCCGATGGCATCCTTGCATTGCAAAACAGTCTGGAGCGGTCTATCCGAGACCACCTTGATTGGATGAGCTAAGAGGTAATGTTTCAGCTTTCTGGATGTCATCAACACTGCATACAAGAGCTTCTACACCATTGGGTAACGCGTCTAAGCATCCTTCAATATCTCGCTGACGAAATAAACGGCGAACTGTTTGGGCCCAGTTTCTGTTTCCCGTTCAACTGTCAGCGCGACGCTGACAACTGAATCCGTGGCGGCAACATATAGTAGCAGTTCTTCATTTGGCTGTGGGGGTTTCAGGGTGAGCATATGTTTAAGATAAGCTTTGAGCTCTTTGAATGCCTCTTCTGCCTGGTCATCCCACTGAGAGCCATCTTGATTGCGTAATAACTTGTAGAATGGCATACCTCGTTCTCCCGATCTTGAGATGAACCGGTTAAGAGCCGCCATCATCCCTGCTAGCTTCTGGACTTCTCGCCTGGTCTTCGGGGGCTTCAGCCTTTCAAGGGCCGCAACTTTTACCGGGTTAGCATCAATCCCTCGCTCGGAGATCATATACCCCAGTAGCTTTCCAGATTTCACCCCGAAAACACACTTGGCCGGATTTAGCTTCATCTTGTACTTCCTCAGATTGTCGAAAGTTTGCTTCAGGTCTGCCAGGAGATCGTCGGACTTCTTGGTCTTGACAACGATGTCATCAATGTAGGCTTCGACATTCTTCCGGATCTGGTCCTCGAAGACTATGTTTACGCACTTCTGATAAGTACATCCAGCATTCTTCAACCCGAAGGGCATTGACATTGAGATTAATTTGATGATATCCAGAATAAGCAAAAATAATTCTGGAGCTAGCACACGGTAATTTCTGTCCGTCCACTTGTTGACACCGAAATTTGGTCCAGGTCCCGTTGTCAGTGGACGACAGAGTATGCAGCGGGTAGGAAAAGATTATGTGCCAAAGTGGTGGCCCGCAGGTTATCATGAAGCCAAAGAAATCCCGAAGACGCGCGCGTATGTGGGGTTGTGTCCTTTTCCTAGATTAAGAAAGAATTGACCGAGTTGTGGTCAAGCAGGAGACGTGTTTGTCTCCAAGTCGGTTGCCTTGGGTGTATAAATATAAACCCAGGTGCTTGTAATCGAAAAAACAACCAATCAATACAATCAACTCTTCGGCGCATCGCCACAATTTCTCGACGAGATCTCCGTCGACATCGGCGTCCATCGAGGCTCCGGTCTCGGCTTGGATTTCGTCAGTTAAGCGCATCGATCTTTGTTATGTCGACTTGTCCATGATTAAGATTGATGTGGCTGCTAGTTATACGGTAATTTAGATCAATCTAGGGTTTACATTATGCATCGACTACATGGAATTGTTTAAGACCAGATCCAATTCTTTGTTACAGTTAGTTGACTTGTCCTAGCCGCGACCTTGTTTGCCGATTACTGATGTTGATTCCTGTTTGATCTAGTTATTCGAGTCACGGTTAAGGTGCTTAGTCGATTATATCTGCTCTTGGTGATTGGGTAGACAGTTTCACTTGTCCTGTCTGCTTCGCTTAGTTGACGTGTCCTCGGCGAAACAGTTGCTAAGAGTTAGATTTAATTTATTGAGTATCTGGGACTGGTAGTTGCCGATTATACTTGTACCTGTCGATCATGTAGAACAGTTTGACGTGTCCTGTTCTACTTCACTTAGTTGACGTGTCCTCGGTGAAGCGATTGTCAGAATATGGGTATAATTAGTGATTATTGGTTTAATCGTCCTTTCGGGGTGTTTAGCCGATTGTTTACCACGTTCAGATCTATGCTTGCATGCTTTTAATTCCTTTTATTATTCCTGTTCAAGTATAAGTTTGAGCCTTCTTTCGTCAATGTCGATTCGCCCTACTATGATTCTTGCCGATAGTTGTTGCCGATGGCACGCTTTGCCGATTGCCGATTCTGATGCATGCCTTGCTTTATTTATCGTGCGAGTACTTATCGTTGCGACATGTCGATTCGTTTCTAGCCGACAGCCGAGTGCTTATTTTTATTATATTTTATTCACTAACATCGGCTGCGGTTACGCATCAGCCTGTCCGGGGCCGATAGTCTGGGAATTTTACACGTTTTTCTTGTCTTTGTCGATTTGCAGGGAAAATCGACTGGCACGCTCCGGAATTCACCGCGTTCCAAGTTTTAGTCCTGAACAGAGTTAAGTAAATCTCTCAGGCCACGTGTGCGAGCGGTAGAACACATATTTTACCGTCAACACACTTTTTGGCACGCTCGGTGGGACAGATCAAGTTTTCAAGAGTCAGATGGCGTTCGTTCAAGCTGTTGCTGATGATGGTACTTTGCTTGTTGGTGGGAAGGGTCAGAAGATCATGATTCCTGCACCAGTTGTTCGAGATGACAAAGACTCTTCTGAGATAACTGGCAACAATGAGTTGAACGCTTGGGAGAAGATGTCTTTGGATCAGAAGAAGCATTATCAGAGTTATCTGTACGGGTGTCAGATTAAATACTTCGACACAATCAAGATGACTCGTAGCAAGATTACATCAGTGTCAGCTCCACCAACAGTGCTAAGCGCAGAAGAATTGGCTGCATTGAAAGTTGAGAAGTTGCCAGATCGAGCTTTGGTGGAAGAAGTTGTGAATGCTGCGGTTCACAATGCATTCATCAACCATTCAGGGGTGCTTGTTAACACTTTGTACAACATGCTCAAGGCACTTGCTGATGGAACCATGCAGAACGAGCCTGGATTTTTGGGGCCATCATTTACTGTACCAACTACCACGCCAGCACGTCCTGCACATCCTGGTGGTCAACCCGCAGCTCAAGAAGAGACAAGTGCTGCTGGTCAGCAAAGGCAACCATATGGCATGCCACCAGAGCTGTGGTCTCCAAGTGCTCAAGCTTGAGCTGCAGGAACTGCTCGGGTATCGGCACCAAATCTTATTGATGCGCCGATGTCCACGCAGAACGAAGTAGGTGGTACATCTAATGAGCCAAGGATTGGTCAAACTCCTCAGACGAGATATCATTTGGCTCCCAATGTTAATCCTGCACTGTTCAACCAGGAGATACCGCAAGGCTATCATAGAGTGGCAGATTACAGTGAGCACTACAACAGGGAGCAACCTGCTCAGGTTCAGTCACAACCACAGCAATCGTCTCAGATGGCTGGGGGGCAAGTACAGAATACATCAGAAGATATAGTCGCCAGCCTGGCGGAAGTCATGAAGGAGCAGTTCGATCTCAAGCCCAAGGAACAGAGCTTTATGTATCGACGTCCATATCCAGAGTGGATGGAACAAGTTACCTTGCCACATCGATACAAGCTACCAGAATTCTGCAAGTTTTCTGGGCAAGACAATGTGTCCACAGTGGAGCACATTAGCCGACATTTGGCACAGTTGGGAGAGGCATCGGCACAAGATGCATTGAAGGTCCGTCTGTTTCCTCTGTCGTTATCTGGATCGGCATTCTCATGGTTTACCTCCCTCCCTGCGGGATCCGTGCGGAATTGGGCCGATTTGGAAAAGAAATTCCACTCTTATTTCTTCACTGGCATGGCAGAGTTGAGCATATCAGATTTCACAGCTGTTCGTCAGAAGGCTGGGGAGTCAGTTGCCGATTTTGTCCAGAGATTCAGAATCATCCGTGGCAGGTGCTATAACCTGAATCTAACGGATCGGCAAATGGCTGAGATTGCTTACCAGGGTTTGCTGCCTCAGATTAGAGACAAGTTTGCACCTCAGGAAGTCGATGGCTTAGCACAGCTCTTTCAGAAGGCGTCGATTCATGAAGGGCGTGTCCAGAATACACGTGGCAGACAGTTTCAGGCGGCTTATGCCGACTACTCTTCCGATTCTGATGATGAAGCTGAAGTTGCTCTTGCTGAGTCGACCAGGAATAAGAAGACTGTTCTTTGCCCGTGGGTCAAGCAGAAGTCAGAAGAAAAGAAGTATGACTTTGACATCAATAAAGCCGACAAGATATTTGATCTGCTGCTACAAGAGAAGCTTATTCAACTCCCACCTAATCACACGTTGCCTCCAGCTGAGGAGTTGAAGAAAATCAAGTGGTGCAAGTGGCATAACACTCCCTCTCATCATACTAATGAGTGCAAGGTGTTCAGGCAACAGATCCAATCAGCAATTGAGAGTGATCTCATTAAATTCTCTGGTCAAAAGCCGATGAAGATTGATGGGCATCCTTTTCCAGTCAACATGATCGGTGGATCTGCTGGATTGATCGGCAAGTACTCAAGGAAGAGAGAGAGGGAAGACAGGAGGACTAGTGATGATGACTTCGATCCACACTGGAATTGTCCTTTCTTCCAGTACTGTTGGGAGCAGGGTATGAAGTTGCCACCAATTGAAGGCTGTCCAGGTTGTAGCAGAAGATCTGGAGATTTGTACAGAGAAGTTGGTACTTCAAGCCGAGTCCCTATGCGGAGACAGCATGATCGCTTTGAAGGGAGACTAGCATCAAGGGTTTCTGTGCAAGAGAGGCTTGGTCCTGTCAATCAAGTTGAAGATTATGAAGAAGAAGATCAGGGTGAATTCACAAAAGAAGGGCAATGGTGTCCGAGTGGTATTTTTACCAAGACTCAAAAGAGAAGAGTACAGAGGGCACGTTGCCGGGAGCTGAACAAGGAAGTGAACCAGAAGGATGATCATGACAAGGGGCCCAAGTCAAAAAAGGTATGGAGACCAAAAGTCAAATCTCAAGTACATGAAGTTGAAGCTCCTGTCAATATGGTATTTATGCTGCCGCGAGAATTTAGTCTTTTGGATATTAATGAATCGGAAGAAGAAGCTTCTGCCGAGTTGTTATTGGGTCCCAAGCAGGCAGTGTTTGAGAAGCTGTCTGGTGTTGATCATCTCCATCTGAGGGCTCTGTACCTTAATGGTTTCGTCAATGGCAAGCCGATGAGCAAGATGATGGTCGATGGTGGTGCTGCTGTCAATGTCTTGCCAATGGTGACGTACAGGAAGATTGGCAAACTGCCTGAAGAGCTGACCAAGACCAACATGACGTTGAGGGATTATGGGGGCAGGAGTTCTGAGGTCAAAGGAGTCACCAATGTTGAGGTCACTATTGGAAGCAAGACCTTGCCGACAACGTTCTTCGTAATTGAAGGCAAAGGATCGTACGCCGTACTGCTGGGTAGGGATTGGATTCATGCTAATTGCTGTATCCCGTCCACGATGCATCAGCTCCTTGTCCAGTGGATCGGCGACGAGGTGGAAACTATTCAGGCTGATAGATCGGTGAGTGTAGCAACTACAGACTTCTTGCCGACAATGGTTGAAAGCTTGCCGTGCATATCAGGGACTTACTGGGAAGGAGAAGCATTGGATGTTACCGATGAAGGTGTCTGCATCACGGAAGGATCGGCAACTCCGCGGTTGCTGTAGCAGTTACCAGATCTGGATGTTGATCGGTTGATGGAAGCGAAGGGAAATGCAAATCGACAATCAGCCGGTCGACGAAAGAGATGGGGAATCCAGCCGAGCGCTTAATGCAAAGTATTTAAAGTAATACTACTTTGTTGGTAGGTCTTTAAAGTGTTCGGTTGATTTTTATCGGAGCTGACGTTAAGAGCGTCGCCTTTAAGATGGCCGATGCTAATGGTATCGCCCTTAGGGAAAATATATAAAGGAAAAAGCAAAGGAGCATGAAAGAAAATTATATATTACAGATTGTAAGATAGTGTTTGGTGATTACAAGCTCATGCACGACGAGGATACAGATAATCATGGAGTACATCTAGTGCATGGATGCGGAGCTGATCAATCTCGGCCAGAACATAGTTGTCATTATCGTCAGATATCTCTGCAGGAACGGATGCCCAGGCGCGTTCTGAAGCTTCAATAGAGGCGTTGAGCAAGTCTTTTTGTTGGAGCATGTCGGCATTGATCTTGGCGATGGTTTCTGCCGATGCCGATACTTCTTGTTCCTTAGCCTGCAGAGCTGCTCTCAAGTCTTCGGCTTCTTTCTTCAGCTGAGTTAGCCGATTCTCCTCCTCTGTTAGCCGTTTCTTCATGGAGTTATATTTCTCCAATTCTTGCTGTGAGAGCTCAAGAGCTTTTTCTGCTTTAGTAACAAGATGGCGTTGATGGGATCGGCGGTTGATGTTTTCTTGGGCTTGCTCATAATCAAGGCGCCGGAACTCCATGTATGCTACTGGATGAAGTGCAACCCTCAAATCCTTTGGAAGCCGATTTTGGATGGCTTCAAATCTAGCACGGCTGAACTTGCATTGCGAGTGAGATCTTCTGTGGTTGCAAAGTCAAGTCTGGCTTCCAGATCAAGAAGTTCATTGCGAACGTCAATTGGTAGAGGTTGTCGATGATGTATGGCGATGATTGGCTCTACTACACGTGCCTGCAGGTACAGAGGATGGTTAGATGGTAAATTGATAAAGGGAGCAGATCGACATTTATTACCTCAGATAGATCGACATCGGTTTCGACCGGAGTAGCTTGAGAAGAAGATGCTCCAGGATCTGACTGGCTACCTCCTGGGATGTTCTGGGCAGATGTTTCAGGTTCATCGACGGAAGGGTTTGCCGATTCTTCTTCCCTTCGCTCTTGCATCTAATTGAATATATAGTCAGTAAAGATATAAATGCCGATGGACAAGCCTCGAGAACAAACCTGTGGCTGAGTGTCGATGTTGAATCCCTCTGAAGCCATGCCAGCTGGCGCTTGCTGAGTACCGATGCCGATTTCCTCTGAAGCCGGCGTTTGTCGAGTCTCGACACCAATTTCTTCTGCAGTGGCAACCGGCGTTTGTTGGGCAGTTTCGGTGTCAGCATGGACTTCGGTTTCTTCAAGTTCAGTATCGGCATGGGCTTCAGGAGAATGGACTTCGGTTTCTTCAGAATCTTCTTCCGAATGGCCCTAAAAAATTGAAACAAAGGTTAGATGTTGATTTTTGTTCAATTATGAGGTGATTATATAGATAAGAAGGATTACCGGGCTACTGGGAGGAGTTGGCGCAGAGCTTGGTTGTTTCAGGAGGGCCTTGTGACGCTTGGCTGGGACTTTGAAACAAAGGCCTTGACGTTTTGTTCTAGAGGTTTGACCCTTGAGAACTTGGGCCGGTGTTGGTGCGTCAGAGCCAAGGACGGGATCTGGATGTGCAGCCACGTACACAATGCCGATTCCGCTGTTGCTTTCTGTGGTTGCATCTTCGGCATCAGACTGCAAAATAAAAGTTACAGTTAAAGATTTGTCGATGAGAAAAATGATGGAAATTAAGATCGGTTACCTCTCCTATCGGTTCGGGAAGCTGAAGATTGGAGATAAAGGATGCTGTGTTGGTGCATTGGAGATGCTTGGACCATTCTGCCCACCATTGCCTAAAAAGCCTTGTACAAGAAGGAGCCAATACAATGTTGTCGATATGGCCGATGGGTAGATTCTCAGTCAAACCAAATAGCCAAGAATACTCCAGAGTCGATCCGATGACGGCACGAGCTTTGACCTTATCGGCATAGAAGAGACTAGGAGGAATCTGACCGAGACCCATTTGTCTTGCAGCGAATGAAGGATTATAGAATTCGTATGATGGTTTCTGGTGGCCTGATGCATTCAGTCCCGTCGGCAAGATGCAAGGCTTGACACAGGTCACGAAGATGTTTGCCGATACTGCATTCTGGAGAGGATTGTCAACTCGGAAGGTAAAAGGAATCTCGAAATGATCCATGACTTCAGGGTTTCCATATGGGAACCAATCAAGATGATCATTGTTGATGCCTCTGTAGAAAGCTTTGAAGTATGAAGCCAAGAGATAAGCATTCATACCAACTCCATCTATTGACACCAAAGCCTCTCCCAGTGAAGTGCATCGGCGTCCAGCCTGATCGGGGGTTGGAAAACTGTATAAATGTAAGTCTTGAAGTTGCATAGCCTTGTAGGAGTGCAGGGTGAGCCACATTTGGAGGAACCACCATGGACCACCAATATTGCCGATTGGAGTATTGTGCCAGAGCTTCTCGGCAACCTGATGAAGTGAAGAGTAGGGCACCAAGCAGGTATTTGCCGATAGGCATTTCAGTACCAGCTGCCAGTCTTTCTGCTAAATTTTGCAGATTGGATATAGGGCCGAGTTTGGCTCCGCAAAAGAAAAAGTGTTCAAGCCACATTATCAGAAAAGCTGCGTGTTCTTTGTCTGATACTGGTCCTGTGCTTCGGAAGGTGGTGATATATTTCTTCCATCCGCCGATGCCTCTGACATCAAACCGATGTGATGGTTTGACTTTTAGGCTCTGGAGACTTGCATTGGTGGATATATCCAGATCGGTAAGCATCTTAACGTCCATAAGGGTTGGAGTCATTGGTCCATGGCCGAAAAGGAAGGCATTCAGTGCATCAGACCAGAAGTAGCAGGATGCTGATAGCATTGGCTCATTTTTCTTCATATCGGCAAGGGTGAGTTCTAAGCAGTGATCTATGCTGACGGTTGCCCATGTTGCCGATTTCGCAGCCTTCACTCTAAGAAACCATTCACGCCAGCCTTGGATCTGAGTGGGCCATGATCTGAAGCTGCCTACCCATGTCCCTAGTGCTACTGGTGATCTCTTGAAGGGCATTCTAAGGGTTTCGCTGCAAATGAAAGTTATTGGATCTGGATCGCCCATGGGTCCTAAGAAACGGTGTGTGGCGGGTTTTGTAGGGATCAAGATCTGGTTTTGCAGTTCCTAGAAATAATGGAAATAAATCTAGTCAGGCAAAGAATCTAAAGAAGAATGAAGATGGCTTATGAATGAAGGGATCTACAGTACTGCAAGAACAAGCAACCCTATTCTAGTTCAAGAACGGGATGGAGCGGAAGATTGTTACCTGGGGAACAGCAGTGAAGGAAGCAGTAAGCTGCGCCATTGTGGTGAAGGAGTATGAACTAGAGATCCCGTGGAGCTTTTCCTTCTTGGTTCTCCGAGAGAAGCGCCGGAGTCAGAAGAGAGAGAGAGAATGAGAAGATGAAGAAACGCGCCGGTGAAAGGAGGAAGAAGGATAGGTGTAGTAGATGGCATCTATTTATAAGATGGGACGTGCTGCAGGCGGCGCAATATACGAAGGGGCGTTGCAGGTATGTTGAGTACGGCGCGGGAATCGAGGAGGTGCGAGAAATGAGGAAACAATCCGGCGCATGGAGATTCCATACCCCGGCTTGGGGGGGCATGTGTTGACACCGAAATTTGGTCCAGGTCCCGTTGTCAGTGGACGACAGAGTATGCAGCGGGTAGGAAAAGATTATGTGCCAAAGTGGTGGCCCGCAGGTTATCATGAAGCCAAAGAAATCCCGAAGACGCGCGCGTATGTGGGGTTGTGTCCTTTTCCTAGATTAAGAAAGAATTGACCGAGTTGTGGTCAAGCAGGAGACGTGTTTGTCTCCAAGTCGGTTGTCTTGGGTGTATAAATATAAACCCAGGTGCTTGTAATCGAAAAAACAACCAATCAATACAATCAACTCTTCGGCGCATCGCCACAATTTCTCGACGAGATCTCCGTCGACATCGGCGTCCATCGGGGCTCCGGTCTCGGCTTGGATTTCGTCAGGTAAGCGCATCGATCTTTGTTATGTCGACTTGTCCATGATTAAGATTGATGTGGCTGCTAGTTATCCGGTAATTTAGATCAATCTAGGGTTTACATTATGCATCGACTACATGGAATTGTTTAAGACCTGGTCCAATTCTTTGTTACAGTTAGTTGACTTGTCCTAGCTGCGACCTTGTTTGCCGATTACTGATGTTGATTCCTGTTTGATCTAGTTATTCGAGTCACGGTTAAGGTGCTTAGTCGATTAGATCTGCTCTTGGTGATTGGGTAGACAGTTTGACTTGTCCTGTCTGCTTCGTTTAGTTGACGAGTCCTCGGCGAAACAGTTGCTAAGAGTTAGATTTAATTTATTGAGTATCTGGGACTGGTAGTTGCCGATTATACTTGTACCTGTCGATCATGTAGAACAGTTTGACGTGTCCTGTTCTACTTCACTTAGTTGACGTGTCCCCGGTGAAGCGATTGTCAGAATATGGGTATAATTAGTGATTATTGGTTTAATCGTCCTTTCGGGGTGTTTAGCCGATTGTTTACCACGTTATGATCTATGCTTGCATGCTTTTAATTCCTTTTATTATTCCTGTTCAAGTATAAGTCTGAGCCTTCTTTCGTCAATGTCGATTCGCCCTACTATTATTCTTGCCGACAGTTGTTGCCGATGGCACGCTTTGCCGATTGCCGATTCTGATGCATGCCTTGCTTTATTTATCGTGCGAGTACTTATCGTTGCGACATGTCGATTCGTTTCTAGCCGACAGCCGAGTGCTTATTTTTATTATATTTTATTCACTAACATCGGCTGCGGTTACGCATCAGCCTGTCCGGGGCCGATAGTCCGGGAATTTTACACGTTTTTCTTGTCTTTGTCGATTTGCAGGGAAAATCGACTGGCACGCTCCGGAATTCACCGCGTTCCAAGTTTTGGTCCTGAACAGAGTTAAGCAAATCTCTCAGGCCACGTGTGCGAGCGGTAGAACACACATTTTACCGTCAACACCACTAAATGGCCTGGAGATAAATGAATGGTTAAAACCAGGTATTCACCAGCAAAAGTAACATATTCTCTTTTTGTTTGCGTGGAAAACTAACATATTCTGACGAACTGGTAAAAAATCGACCAGGCCAGTTTATACAAAGAACTAGAGAGATATACGAAATCTCAGTCACCTGAGAACTAGCAAATCTATTATACAAACCGATCAAACCTCTTTCGTGAGATGTTTTTGTTGCGAACTTCTTGTTGTACTCTTTAAATACCATCTTAAATGTGACACGCTCCCAAACCCAAATGGAGACGCTTCCAGCTGCAATGGGTCGCTATCTTTCGTGATCAACTGGTGCTCCAGTTGGACAAAACCACTGTGGAGAATTTATAGAGGATAATAGAATTTATAGAGGATAATAGTATATATGTGCAGGAATAGTTGGAATGACAACTCTTTTCATACGCTCCTGCATGGAATAACATATCCACAAATGCTTCTTTTCAAACCTTGACTGCAGTGCAAATCTCTGTGAAAGATGGAAGGGTTATCAGGCATCAAATTCATGCTCCACGTACTTCAATTTTCAGATTCATGAAGTTGGAAAATTGATTTTGATCAATATTATTTCTTTTTTAAAGTATAGACATTCCTAGCATTCAAATTTTTTGCTAAAATATAGATATTTCTCAATTCTCAATGCATCTATCACTCTTTATTTCCACTTCCCAATGCATTGTTTTATGAGTTTATCTCTATCTCTCTGTTGCCCATCACTTTTTCCATCTCTTCTTTGTTACCGTGCTCAAACCCAGAATTAACTGTATTTTGAAAACAGAGTGATATATTACTGTTACATGTACAAATATTATCTTGCAGCATTACCCTTATTATAAATTCCAGCGGGGATTCAATTTTGTTTTAGTTCTTGAGTTTCTAGTTGGTAATCAAAATAAAATACTACTCCCTGCGTTCCTTTTATAGCGCGTTTTGGAGTTTGAATTTTTCCCTAAATGTAGGACGTTTTAAGAATAGGACAAACTTTGTGGTTGGTGGGAAGGTTGGTGGAGGGAGAATTTTTTTATTATTTAAACCCTTTTTAGTTAATATTTTAAAAATAGACCGCACAAAATTTTATTTCCAAGATCTAGACCATTAGTCACTCCAAATCGATTGGCATGACCAAAAGCTCCACGTCAGCGTAGAACGCCACGTCGGGGTCCGGGCTGATCATTGAGTCGCGCCTTATGTTTTGGCGTGACGATTAGTCCAGTCGCGCCGAGCGCCCTGGCGCGACTTTCTTGCACTTGTACTGTGGACCTAGTGTCTTCGGCTTGCGACCAATGAAACACAACGACCGAGATGTGCGTCAGAGAAAGGAAACTCCATCAGTAAGCAGTACTATGGGGTCATATCTGTAGTACGAAGTGGTACTAAAAGCTAGTGCCTTTTCGGTTGGAGGGTCCCACCACAATAGTTGTTTTGCCTGGTTAACGAGTTCATTACTTCAGTGAAGAATGATTTTATTACTGCTATTGAGGCCTGGAAGATGTACCAAATCTATTTGAAAAAAAAAGTATTTTCTTTTTCCTCCTCTTCTCTTAACAGCAAACAAAATTATGTGCATTCCTGGTATTGCACCAACAATAGATGAAGATTTATTTTTTTAAAAAAGATTGGATTCTCTAAGTACCTCACTAGTTTCATAAGTTCTGAAGACACACTATAGAATAAGATTACGAGGACGCACTTCAGAAATCTCAGACACTTGGTGAACAAGTAGATGTAAATATAGAGACACTTAGATATAAGATTTTTTTTTTTTTTGCAAAAAGAGAATTTCATTTATATCAAATCATATTACATCTCTATATAACATAAGTAACCCAAACATTACCAACACTGTTAATGGGAGACAAGAAACTTTGAAAGTGCCGCAAATTCTACCAACTGAGATCACCTTTCCAGACGGATATGTCACGCGAAAACTCCGATATGAACGAATACGGCCATCTCATCATCCACAACCGTCATCGTCATCTCCGATCTGAACGAAGATGCTCATATGGGTAAGGTTTGCGTACGTGCGTTCATAAGTGCGAGTGTGCGTGCGTTGTGATTGTCTGAGTTGTATTGTTTAATAAAAAAACCATAAACATTTACTCTCACAGGAAAAAAACATAAGTATTTACTTAGTTAAAATGTGTCAGTGCACCAGCCGCAGAAAAAAAAAAGAAAACAATTGAGACCAAGCAGCCAGGCTGAGGTACCGCTACCCCGCATTGGCGCATTGTTTGCTTGGTCGGCGTGCGGACCACGAGACGAAGAGAAGGAAAAAACAAGGGAAGGAAAAAGGAATTCAGAAAATGACTCTTGTCTTTTGCGGCAGTGTTGCCTTGGCCCCGCCGGACCTGACCCGCGCTCTAATTACGCGCGTACAGCAGAGGCACACAGCCTCTTCTCGTCTCGTCGCAATAGGGGCAGACTACTGCTAGTCACGGCATATCACTGGAGAAGCGGTAGCTATAGTTACTGCCAGGCGAGTCACAGGCGAGTCATGCCGACTAGTATGGAGTGACCGGACACACGGTCACTCCATTCAACATGGCGCGACTCGATGATCAGCCCGGGCCATCAAAATCCGACATGGCGTTCTACGCTGACGTGGAATTGGTCACACCAGTCAGCTTGGCGTGACCGTAGTTTTGGTCACGCCAATCGATTTGAAGTGACCAAATGGGTCTAGATCTTAGAAATAAAATTTTGTGCAGTCTATTTTTAAAATATTAACTAAAAAGGGTTTAAATAATAAAAAAATTCGTGGAAGGATGGGTTGAGGTAAAATAAATATGGTGGTCTTCTGACTTTCAGACTATTTTTGTGTTCAAATGCTAGAAAATCCTATATTTAGGGACGGGCGTAGTATTTAAATACCTCCATACCAGTTATCCACTTTTTTGGGCACCACCTACCCCTTTACTATATTTAAATACTATTTTATTTTATTTGGAATCTATCCTCATATTTCTCATGTTTTCTCTATCTTTTTGAAACAATGGTTTGCATGATTCGATTTTTTTTACTATTTTAATACACAAATTTTATCATTAACAATTTGGTAATAATTTGTATATAACATCTTGTAGGGAAAAAGTTGGCCAACAAAATCCCTCTTTATTCATCACCCAAAAAGACTAAAAAAAAAAGCTTGTAACAATATGCAATGAGCACCCGTCACTCTTGACGAAAGTAGAAAATCAAAGCTTTTGTTTAGATCTTAAAGGGTATTTACAATTCGCAACAAAATTTGGCATTGATAGAATTAAATTTATTTTGATAATTAGTTCTAAAACGGTGAATCTTGCAATTTCCACAAAGTTTGGCATCTTTCGTTGGCAATTAGAGAGGATATGGCTTCGATTTGATTCCAAACATATGATTTGATTCCAACAAAGAAGTGGTGTTGAAGACAGGTAAAAAAAATGAGATGTTTTCTTGGTATTTTATTTGTCTTAAAGTCCTAATGTAAAAGGTCTATAGTTTTTTTTAGATTTTAACAGTCTCCTTTTATTCACAAAAAGAAAAAAAACGCAAAGCAGAGAGCACATCAAACACGAGACCTATCAGCCATACACAGCTTCACGGGGCAACGCTACCCAGTAGATTCTCCTTTTTGAACAGCTAATTTTATTGAATGAATATACATCACAGCACTACTAGTCCGATACATCTATTGTTCGATGGATATTCTACTTCCATCAAGCATCTACTTCAGTGAGGCCTAGTTAGGCAAGACAAGAGTTAATACAGTTTTACTCTCGTATCGATGGGCCTTCGACAGATGGGGCAATCTTCAACTTGCGGCCCACATTCAGAGCATGTCTGTTTGAAAAGACAAATATAAACTCAGTTACATCTTGCAAAAAAAAGCGATGACATATGAGACCAAGCATCAGTGAAGCAAATATTCGTAAGATACCTGGTGACCACAACCAAATGCCATGTCCCGGGGTTTGGAAAGGCAAACTGGGCACATCTACAAAGAGGGCGAAATGATTAGATATGTGCTAAATTTTATACCAAATAAAGAGTAGATATGGAATAATCAGGACACAGGGAAATTCATTGACGAAAAAAGATGCATGTGTTCCCTTGATTTCTTTAATTAGGATAAAGTGTTAATGTAATGTGGAAGGATAATTAGGCCTTATGCTTTGCCTAGAGCTTTGGGGGATTGAGAGAATGTTTCTTCATTGATTGATTGCTTAAAAATAATTGCCGTGCCTCTCTTTGTATAGATGAAGAGTCGTCTCTAATCCTAACCAACTGATCTTATCCTAATTTGAACAAGTTCAAAAGATATATTTCATGGTTTTATCTAGGAGAGTGCCTGAGCATAGTCCATGATCTTTTACTTCAGCTTAATAAAGAACAGAACCAACCCTATTGATAAAGAACTATTTGACTCGTATGCTAAGGAACAAATATATTCACCTAATAACCTAAGAAGAAAATATTCTAGTGAAATGTAAACCTTCTAGTTTACGTAAAACTAATAATTAAAAATCACAAATACATTACAAAAAATAATTATTTTTGCCTTTTATGATTAAACAAAAAGATCCAATGAAGAAGAATGGAGTTTTTGTCGTACTTGGGGTTCTGAAACTCTAGTATCAGCAGCTGGTGGGGATGTAACTGATGCTGTGATTGTTGAATCTACAGTTGGCTCCTCTCTAGGACGTGATGGTACGCTTCGATAGCTATTTGCCCAAGATGGTGGTGCCCTTGAGATTGCGTTGTAACTTGCGAAAGGAGGAGGAAGTGGAACCCGCTCAGGCGATTTCGCAAGGCGACGTCTGGTTAGTAAATAAGAACGAAAAGATTAGATCAATAAAACTGTATATGTGACTGGTCATGCTTTTATTTCTCCATAGTCCATACCCCAAAATTCCAAGCTCTAGTGTTGCCTTGTACTGCAAAGGAATCTCCATGAGAGCTGAAAGTGCAAATTCTGTTTCCTTTTTGCTTTGACTTATCGTCTTTGACATTATCGAAGTGAAGTTGACAAACTACGAAGAGCAACGTCAATGTTACAGACTATCACTATTTATTGTGGCCAAAAAAGGAAAACAAGTACACCAACCTGAAAATTATCAAAAGACCTAGCAGGTATGTTGTCATCGAATTCCTTCATCATATCCCATGGACCATCGCCAACTCCAACTAAAATTATAGACAAGGGAAATTCACTGCAACAGAAGAAGGAATACATTAAGGATAAGTTGACGCAACGTTATTCAAAGGGTATTGTGGCATCTGCCATATTATAACTTGAACAATTACTGTAATATTTTTGGCATTGCGCATGCAAATGAAAAATCTGAACTTTTGGTTCTAGAAGCAGCCTTCTCGAATCAACTACAATATGCAACAAACTCTCATGGGTCCCTTGCAAAAAAAAAAAAAAAAAAAAAAAAACTCTCATGGGTGATACAGAAAATATCGCTTCATGGGGCACTCATATGTTTGGAAGTAGGTAGTAAGCGTAACAATAGAAAAGGACAAGAAAACAACTCTACTGACTTCACTGACAGCCAATCTTGCTGCACAGCAGCAGCAGCCTTCCCTTGTATTTCCAACTCCTATAAACTTCTCAATCGACTGTACAATCCCATATTCTTTCATTATCCTTGTAGCATTAACCTGATTGCCATAAAAATGCACAAGTGACATGCCGGAATCATCTGATTTGTGAATGTTTGCAGGTGCTCTCGCGGGCGACTGGCTATTGGAGCTTGCCCTCAAGCCAGAGACCCGGGTTTGAGCCCTGCTTCCTTCTTAATTCAAAGCGGGGAGGCAGTCTGCCTCTTCCATCCATTTTCTTTTTTATTTGTGCATGTTTAAAGCTGCCATTGTATATGCCGGGATTCATCCAAAAAATTCTATCTGGTTTAATAATTATATGTATATGAAATGCATTGTGACTATTTTTGTTTGTATTACGTTTAGCATGCATTAGTGGTTTCGAGAAATGTTCAAACACAATAAACAAGCCAGTCAAGTACTGAGAGAAATTGCTGTGTTTGAAAGCAAATAACAATGTACCGGAAGCGTCTTGCAATATTATTTTATAGTCATATCGGAGTTAAATATTGCAAGGTAAGAAATCCAAAAGAGTAGATCAATTCAGTTTCAAACACTTTAAAAACATATATGGGCAGGTATAACATTATCTTTCAAATCAATATGCATATATTGTCTTGTCAATTTTCCTGTCTACGAATTTGAGGAACAATAATGAAGCACGCAGTTATATGTCCACAACTTACCCTGTGTACTTCTTCAAGCATTTCGAATTCAGAAAACATATAATAGTAGTAAGAAGTTCATTGCTCTAGCAAAAACCATGACCTAGTTTTCGGCAACAAAAAAAATACCTAGCTTGCACAATTGCATCAACAGTCATCTGCTCCTGTGTACTTAACTGACCGAATTCTGTATCCACACTTCGTGTAACCTGTACAATGGTAGCATCAGGAGCTCTCCTAATAATCCACTAATCAATTTTATTTTCCTCATTCACAATAACAAAATGAAATAATAACTTCAGACAAAAAATCAATAAAACAGGGAATAGACAAGAGCATACCTGCCCATCAGCTATAATAACCAAAACATGGTATTGGCCACCGCTTTGCTCCACAATGGTTGTGGCCATTTCAATTATCGGGGCGAATGATGTAGGACCTTGAAAATACAAAACTAAAATGTTAGAGAGTGTTTCCTAATTTCAAGTTTATAATTCAATCTTTCTATTACTACAAACAAAGGGTGGAAAGATCAAATGAAACTGCACAAGGCATTAAAAACATCCACATAACATCATCTACTGATCAATATATACTCCCACCAACAAAAATGAAGTGAATTTGGATACCAGAAAGACGAAGATGGGGAACAATTTCTCGATAACGGGCCAAAGCCTCCTGAAACCCATTGCATGGTCTTTCATCAGGATAGAAGGCAAATACATCTTGGTCATGTGTTGATGCTGCATTGTTCAAAATGTGAGTTTAAATTGTTTAAAATTTCATATAATGATAAAATTCGTTATCATGTTACCATCTCCAAAACCATAGCAAGGAATTAAGTTATCCTCATCAAAAGCTGACAACGTCTGCCCAATAATGGAGATTGCCAGCTCATAAGGATTTGGGGTGTCACTGATATGATGCAGGCTCATGCCATTGAAAGAATTCTTTCCTGCAAACAAAGATGCAACGCATCAAGAAAGAATGCTTTCATTCTAGAAGATAGGATCATAAACTACCTGTCCATTCGTTACTCTTCGTGAAATCAATTCCTATAATTAAATTGGATGACTCAAGACCAGCTTGTGCTAATGCTTCAATAACCTGCATACAGAGTATAAAGTTAATTCATGGGTTGTAACTTGTCATACGGTCTATTTGGATTGGGCATGCACCATTTCATTCCATATCATAAAAATGAACTGTGAATTGTTGACACAACTGCGGCACATGAGCATAAAAACAGGAATAGCCAAACTATGATGCACAAACTACAACTGTCAGTTTCAATCCACTATCGTGTGCAGCATTATGTTAGTACTTTTGTCACTTTATATCATATTCCTCTTGATCTGGAATACCGACTATATACAAACAGGCACACCTTTTACTTTTTAGTTTGTGTAGTGTAAGTACTTCTATGCCTGGTTTCATTTAATAAAGAAAATTCACATTGCAGCATTCAAGGAGTTGCTTGAAAATGTGCTCCAGCACGCCAAGTACCACCATTCTAAGTATCATGTTTCTCTTGCAACAAAGTGACACGAAGACTTCAAAAATATCTAACGGTTCATGCCTTAGGTTAAAAAAAAACGTTTTGCCATGTTCGAAGAGCTTAGAAGTATTTCTTTTGTAGTTTCAGGAAGCACTCTGCATCAGATATACTGTAGTAAGCAAAAGTGAATATTGTCACTAAACTCAAAAGGTAAATAACTCTGTATAGACACTTGTGTGCTAATATGGTAATCCAACTTTCATGTTTCTTCTCTAGATAGTTCCATATTCCACTCTCTCTGTGTAAATAGACAGCCTCCAAAGAAAAGGCTACATGTCATGTCTTTATCGGAATATAAAACCCTCGGCATCTTCCTCCACCATAAAGGTCCTTATCACCAGCTAACCAGTGAAAAAGAACACATGTTTCACCAAGTCATTACCTACATCAAAGCTGGAGCTACCGACACATTTATAACAAGCTCTGCATAAAGTTTGCAGCAGCCTAAATTAGCCTAGATGATTACACTTTTCAGACCCCAAAATTCAAATACTAACTTCACTACGTTTCTACATTTGACCATCATCCAGAACAAAACATTTCAACATTACCGCCACCCATAAGAACTGACAATCTACATAGTACACACACACATACCTCGTCCAAGGAACGGTACTGGTCAACAATCTTGGAGTACTTCCTCTCCAGCCTCGGCCGCTTGCCCCCAGCCGCGGTCCTCGCTGGCACCGCCCGCGTCTCCAGCGACCTTAGCTGAGGCGCTGATACAGAATGCGCATGAGCCGCCGCCGCTGCCGGACGCAAGTAGGCACTCGAGGACACCGCTACGTCCTCAACCAGTGCCGGCGCGGGCGCACTCGCCCGCCGCCGGAAGCTCGAGGACGAGGAGTATTCATCCGCCACGGGAGCAGAAGCAAGGTACGCTGGCGGCGGCGGCTGGTCCCACAGCTGCAGCGGGGGCGGCGGCGGCGCCGACGCCGGATGGTAGGGGTCGTGGTGCGGCGAAGCTGGCGGCGTCCTGCGCCGCGCCGCCGCCGCTTCTTGCTGCTGGTCCTCTTGCGGGTCTTCCGGTGGGGCTAGGAGGCTGCCGACGATCTTGGTGGCCGTCTGCAGCACCAGGAAGAGCACCCACAGCAGGAAGGTGCCGATCTTGCCCACCACCGCCTAGCAATCCGGAACGGCAACAAGAACAGAGTCAGACCAAATCGAGAAAAATCTAGGCATTCACCAGCAAGAATCGAAATCAGAGCTCAGCTTCCAAAGAACAAGAACCGCTCGTTGCTCGATTTCCAAGAACTAGGAGCAGGCGCTAGCCCCACACGGGGATTCAAGCGCCTGGCACAGTGCTTACCAAGAGGCCGCTCATGCCGACGAGGAGGAGGAAGCGGAGGACCGCCGTGAGGAGAGGTCAGATTGGGCAGCAAGCTTCCGAGTTGGGGACTGATTCTTACTGACTCGGGAGAGGAGACCTGTGGAGGTGCGGGACTGGGACGGCTTGTCAGAGTGGTGGACTTGGCAAGGAGGCCGAGGAAGAAGAGGACGAAGAGTCTGTGAGCCTGTGAGTGACGGTTGTTGCTTTCGGATGCAGCTACTTCTCTCGCTTGTCCGCGTGCTTGCGTGTCCTCGAGGCACGCTGGTGAGGTGAGAAATTACGTGTTCCGAGCTCTGAAGTGGAGTGGTTGCCAATGCCGGATCGCTGCGTAAATGGTGGGACACAATAGCCCTGTTTCTTTGGTCAACTAAAGTTCAAATCTTTCACTTAATTTGAAAATGTGTTGTTCAATTATCTGTGGTGGAATTCGTTCAAAAAAAAAATATCTGTTGTAGAGGGTTAAAGTTGGAATCACCGCTAAGATATTGGGTTAATGATTGAACTACAACTTATCGTGGACGTGCACTAGCTCCCTTTGGATGCTCACATGGTAGGGCAAAGGTTGCAACATGATTATTTGTTTATTTATTTTGAAACGGGTAGCAAATGATAGCACAAAGAAAAAGGTTGAAACAAACATGAGATTAATCCATTTTACAACATATTTGTACATAATATTTTATTTATATATACATTTGATATAACTTGAGTGATCAAACTTCTGACTGCTAAAGCATATTATAAGGTTATATAATAAGCTCCACTGAGACTGTTCATTTGTAGTTTTAGCTTATACCTTGACAAGAGTTTTCAATGTAAATCATTGTGCACATTGGCCTGATCAGATGACTATTTCATCTACATTGTTTGCTGCAATGCGAAAGTGTATTCCTTCCAGTCAAAGGCAAAAATAGCAGTAGAGGTTTCCGCAAACAATACTACTAAGTACTTTTCTTTTTTTTTATTTTTGCGAGACAACTACTACTAAGTACTAACCATCACCATCAAACTAATAGCACAAGGTTGTCCTGCTTTCAGAATCCCTCATATTTTAGGATAAACTAATATCTTATACATTGCGATACTTGGTAGGCAGTTCCCGAGTAGTTGATTTCTTCCATTCCACTTCGTTGACTCCACTGAGTTGGTGGTTAGCGGTAAGTAAAGTTGAGAGGGGGAGTTAATGATGAACTTCGTTGACTCTAATGACTCTTCCATGGTCGTTAGGCAGTTCCAGGCTCTAGCTGGAGGAAAATGATGAACCACATGACAAGTAATTTTTGCAATTTTAGTTTGTAAGGAGTTTTAAGTGATTCTTCAGTTTGGCAATACAGAGTTTTTTTTCCTTGCGAAGACCATTGAGGTCATCTTGAATTCTGTTTTATTTTCTGAATACGACTTCTTATAAATAAAGATGTTGGGAAACGTAATAAAAGCTTAGCAGTTAAGCAACCTTCTGTCTCATCTATTGGACTAATGATGGTTACTTGTGTACGGTGCAGCTGGTGCAATGTTTAGTGGATTTTGTTTTGGTTCGTCTTTCGTTTTGTTCACTTGCTCTGTACTACTTGGTAAGATGCCGTTGGCAAGCCAAGTGGATATAGTTGAAGATTGCTTGTGAATCTGAAACGTGGGACTTAGGTGGGTTATGAAAGTGAAAGACGATACCATGGAAGTTCTGGGACGATGTGGACATGTCCCAAAAAAAAATGCAAGAAGATGCTCGACGTGACCCATTCTGACTTGTGTCACAAGGGTTAATGGGTAGTGAGAACACTTATTATCATTTGGATTTGGCATTTGAAGACCGCATCTAAGTATACTTTGACTAATAACACAAAACTTTTGAGTACCAATCAAGAAGTGACACGTGTATTTCGAGCTGATCTCCAAGCCGCAAATTCCAGACAGAACATAGCTAGCCTTGCGCGTCCAAAATTGGAGCAAGTATTATGGGTCCTAGTCAGCTGGCTAAATAGATGTCCATGTCACAAAATCCTAGCTGGAAGAGAGAGAGCGGGCGAGTGTTTCTTCGCCTGCTCGTTGCTGGCGGAAGCAGCCCGCCCGAGGAGCGTGCGTGCGTCCTGCAGTGCTCAAGCAAATGCTAATTAGTTAAATATTCAATCAAACGCTCACTTCACGTGGTGCTCACTATACTTGCCCTTTTTACTGCTGGCTGAAGATGACGTGGGAACTCAATTTCGCCGGCAGCGAGCTGAATCATAATCCTTGCTCTTAGAGTATGCAACACATTGTTGGGCTGATTTCCAAGCCAAAAGATCTAGCCAAACGGGGGGAAGCAGTAGCCCTCGCGCGTTGAAGAGTAGAGTATTTTCCCACCAGTTCAGGACTTGGAAATGTTATGGCGAATCAGAACCACGCAGATAAGTTGAAGGAATCGGCATGGAGTTTCTTCTAGCCAAATAACAAGGTATGATTAATTACTAAACTAGTGTCAAAATAACAAATTTAACAAACTAAGTAATCTACACTTCTCGCTATGGATGCTCGACTTGGTAAATAGCGAATGTATCCGATTGTGGGCTCCAAACCTGAATTTCATGACAGATTAATTTCTATTTTATACGATATACTTATGTTTGACCATTTATTTTATTCAAAATATTTTTAAAATTATCATATATCTTGTTATGAATTGTTTTATCACTAAAAAATTGAAACATAACTTATAATTTTATATATTTGAGTTAATATTTTGAATAAAATGAAAAGTCAGACGTAACTAAAAAAGTCAACAATTTAAAAACGGAGAGAGTACGCTTAACTAGTTGGAGAGATTTTTTTTTTTTTGGCTAATACATACTCCTCCGTCCATATTTATTTGACGTAGGGAGAACTAAAATTAGTCCTCCCAAAGTCAAATAAACAAGAACGCAGGGATTCATATCTTGAAAAGAAAATCCTTTTTTCATGAATAATAAAAAAATTAGCACCGATTTTGTAATGTGTCAATAATTAGAATATCAATAGCCCGTAGGAAGATTAATTGGCCATGCACAGCCCAGCGACTAAAAAGGTCAAGCTCTTAAGTCCATCCATGGCATTTAGATGAACTAGAATTTAGGCTGAATGATATTAAACCAGCATTTGACAAGCTCGAGTCAAGAGGCCCATTTCTGTGAACGGAAACAATTGACCCTCATTGCAGCCAGGCAGTCTTTCTCTGATAGCCATTACATACGAAAGATCAAGTGCTCAACTAAAGCTACATTGTTATCCTTACAGTGATCGGTCATCACTTGCCATATTTCCGATTGGAAGGTTTGCCCCTCTGATTGTTTTTCCCTCTCAAAATTGCTACAGTCGGGCCAATGGCACTGCTTCTTAGTGCTCTCAATGACCAGGCAGATGTGCTAGCATTATGGCATTTGGTGTCATGTACCGATTAACTTTTCACTGTGCATCACTTGAATTGTCGTTTTCACCATGCATTGACCGATTATGTCATGTTTCCACTGACTGCTCCATAGTTTTGATCTATATGTTGAGATGATGTGCTTTATATGCAATCATGCCAACATGTGATTTTTGATCATGTGAGTATGTGCCCAAGATGGCTGTCAACTTTCACCATGGTGTGTGCATTTTCCGATGTTTTCGTCATGTTCTTCTGAAGATTGCATCTAGCTAGCATTTGGTGTCCATGTTCCCAGCCATTTTCCTGAACATCAGGCTTTTCATTCGGTACCTCAACAGGTTCTTCCCAGACTGTCTTCTGTGTCTTTTCTGCACATGTTCTCATATTACCATATAAACAAGAATGGTCGGTATGGAAAGAAAGTTCAGAATGGCAAGGTCGATACCTGGTGTGGCTTCCGAAGTTTTAGTGTTGTTTTGCACCAATGGAGCTATATGGCTGTTAATGACACCATTGCTTTTGTCTAAGGTATTTGGCGTTCGAGCCAATGATCCATCTTTCTTGCCTGTTTCTGCAAAGGGAGTGTTCACAGCCGCTGATGTGGACTCAATACCTTTCAGAAGCCTTACGTCAACAAGAGACGAGTACTCAATCTGTACAAGAAACCAAGAATGATGCATATCAGGTTCAATAGCAGATACGGTTGAAATAAAAAAAAATTAGCTACAGTTAGAAATTTGAAAAGTACTATCAATTACCTCCAAGGAGCCATCTTCCTTGTAAGGCGATATATTCATAAGCATATCTGACTCATCATCAGTTACTTTTTCCTCACTGATGATTGGATACTCCGGAACAGGCAAGAGAATGATTCTCAACGATATGGGATCATATATCAAAACTTTACCAACCTGAAACAATAACAGGAGAAATGCATCTTAGTTTTCGCTCAAACTCAATGCTGCTACTTAGTCAAATATTCACAATGCATTTTCTATTCATGTTTCCCTAGCATTCAGAAACTGCTTGTTCGACGCTAGATAAAATACCCTAGACAAATGGGTATTTGTATGCCATTGCTTAGATTATGTCATACACGGTATGAAGAAAGCTCCGGACACCATGATGGAGACAGCTCAACCAATCGATAGGCAATCAGATCGCCCTCCTGCAAGGTATAAAAGAAGGATAACCGCTTGAGCGAGAAAAACTAGACAAAATAATATCATAACATAACAGCTTTCGTAAAGATGAAAGCTTAGTACAATTACCAAACTGCATACTTTGATATTCAACTATACAAGTGTTAAAACATGGAAGTTAACTGTAATGCCATCTCTTTGTTTTCTTTTTGCAGGATGTATAAGGCTTGAATACAATCACCACAAAGTAATTTTCCTAGAAGGTGAAGATTTTAGTCTCACAATATTGTCAACATTATTGCGACATGCATGATTTGGCTTGGCTGAAGGCCAGGTGTGTCTATGTCAATTACTATTGACCCAGACAAGCAGTATTTGCTGGGTCCTGGTGACTTTTTAGCTAGACAAAAGCTGCATGCCCTTTCAGTTCAGTTTGTCAAGGGCTACTTCAGAAACGATCGCACAAAATACAATAAACTCTACATATTTAATATTCTCTCTTATTGCACGTTCAAAGGGCATATCAAATGCACTGCAAGTGATTGCCAACCACCGTTGTGCTCCTGTGCCTTTAACTAGCATAATACTTCAACACAACTCTTAGTAAAAGAACATATAAATTGCTGAGCATTTTTAAACAGAGAAAATGTTCAGTTCCATTCACAACATTTTCCAATCCACCCTCTTACATATCCCTACTATGTTTCCCGGTGCGACTAAGTAAATTGTCCCACATGCCAACACATTGGACGGCAAGTTTGCCATCATTGTGCCCCTATGCGTCAGGATGCAACATCGACTTTGTAGCATAGAAATAAGCATACTATTTTATACTTAATTTCTGACAAGAGATATAACCAGTACAATCTCCCATCCCAGTTTGAATAGAAGTAATACCTTTGGAAGTCGAGTCAGCGGGTACAAGCTCTCAAAATCCAAAGGCACATCACTAGACTCTTCGTCAGCAATAATCTTCACACTCGCTGATTCATTAATACTACCTTCTCCTACGTTTTGATTATTCACACCACAAGAACCGTTTTCAGTAATCTTACTGTCCAGCACATGATTAGCTTCAGCGCTACTTCCATTCATTTTCTCATGATAGTTGATATCAGCATTTTTCTTCTTTGAGTTATTCATTCCCCACTTCTGACCCTTCTTTTTGCTCATTGTTCCACTCCATTGGAAAGTGCCCTGGAACCACAACCACAAAACATCAATGAGATAATAAAGGAAGCCAAAGTAGTAAAACTTTCCATATTTTCAAGTGGGTAAGGGATTTGCCATATTTATTTCTCTACGGCAGTTTAGTATACCCATCCAATTCATATGCTACCTTCAACTATATTTTATGTAGAAGCTTTGTTTACTCCATGTCTCCACCGTTCACCTGGCCCCACCAAATAATTCTCACAACCTCATTAAGGTTCCCTAAATTTGTTACGTATAATTAGCAACCTATGGTATCAATAATCTAACATCAATTTCACAAATGTAAACAAAAAACTGACATTCCAAGATGCTCGAGCGCCAGAGAACAATCAAGCGCAAGTTATCTTCTTGCATGCAAAAGCATTTTTTTTATATATATGGCCAATGCATGTCGAGGCATGGATGACAAAGTTCTGTTAATACATCCAGGAGGCTACAAAGTATATATTAAGGAAATTTAATAGTAGTGATCCTATGAATTGAATGGACAAGAGAACAATGAGAAACCTGTGTTTCGTTTGCTGGTGACTTTTCCAGTTCTCCACCTACAAATATTACGAATCTATTAAGGTGCCTTGAACAAAACATTAGATATCAAGTACTGAACTTCATATAGTGGCATGTATAACAAAAGAGTGATTTCTATGTTAATAGGTTCTTTATGGGCTTAGCTATACCTGCTCGCTCAAAACGAATGTGTCCTGGACGAATCACAACAGGAACAAGATCTTCAGATGAATCAGATTCTTCCTCGTCTGTTTTATGGGTTGAAAATGGGACATGAGATTCATTTTGATTGCCTGGTGGGCGAGAAGAGCCATCGTGATTGGATAACGATGGACAAGCAGCAGCTATTTGAGGCTCCTCTTGAATACTCTGTAGAAAAATTCTTTATAGATAAATATAATTATTAAAACAGCATAGGTCTTAGCCAACACAGACACAGCATAGGTCAGCTTATTCAACCATAGTTTTTAAGGCAGTGAGGCGTCTGAGCAGAGCCTGGGTAGGCCTTGTCGCCTAGGCAACAAGGCGTAACTAGGCCCTTGTGGCGACCCTGAAGCACCTGGTCGAATAGCAGCGCCCTAATAACTATGTAGTAAACACATCATATAATTGATCCGCAGTTAGAACTCTTTTCCGAGTGTGAACATGCAAATTATGAAAGTTGCTTGAGCATCCAACAAAAGGATACAAGGTTCCCATCTAAGGAATCCCACATGTTTACAAGCCGGTTCTTTGCAGAAAATGCTGTCATGTTTAATCTACCACTTAATCCTAATACAACTTCTTATGCTGCTGGTGAGATGCCCAACGTACCCAACGTACTGTTTGCTCATAAATGCAGTAATGTAGGTCCACAACAGTGAAGAGGCAGTTTCGAAACCAGTTAGGAATATTGGTGCAAAAAAAGGGAAGTGCTACAAGGGTCCGATCAGGGTTAGACTAAACAAGCGTAGTTTCATGTAAACCTTCAAAAGTGCAACGTAGGATTGGATTCAAAAGAATCCGTATGGGGGTTGTGAGTTCAATTAAGTACCTTCCAATAGGTTTTTCACTAATCCAGCTAATCTCTTGTCAGTTGCCAGTGTTTTGTAATTTCAAAAAATGAAAGATTACCAAAAAAACTGGAAAGGAAAACAAATTTATTCATTATCATAATGATACCTTTTCTGATTGTGCTTTAGCTTTCTGCCTAAGCTGCCTTTTCATTTTCTTGCGACGAGTACTTCGACTCTCCTTCTGGAAGGATAAAGGATGAAGCAAACAAGCACATGTGTTAACTAATTAAAATTTAGACATAATGATCGTTAAAAAGTTGGAGCTAGAAATATAACTGAAAAATCCAGGAAATTATAATGTCTCAACTGCATCTGGTTGCACATCTGTTACAACCATATGGTCTCACAATGAAGGAATAAAACAGATAGGACTATAACAGAAAGCATTTTACCAGTAACACAAAGCAAGGATATTACCAATCACATGCGGTACTATAGGATGCAGATCAGATAAGAATACAAACTACTGGAAGGAAACACTCCAAGGGCCTGTTTAGCAAAGCTTCTCTGTGAGAATCTGATTCTCAAATGAGAAGTAATTCTCTATAATTCTCCAGGATAAACTCTTTGTTCATTTCAAAGAGCACTTCACAGAATCAGGAGATGCTACTTTTTTCTGCTTCCAGCCCTTTAGTTCATTTCAGAGAATAGCTTCACAAAATCAGCCTAAAATCAACTCTGCCTTAAGCATGCAGATAGGAGCTAACTTGGTGGTAAACCCAAAAAATTATTGACGGGAATACATGACTACCAACTTTGGATGCGCTTGCACCATGGTTTGCTTCCGTGAAAATATACATGGCAACTATTTTTCAAATGATTGGATTATTACCAAACTCCATTCTGATATTGATTGAAAATTCGCATTTGCGAAAACAACTGTGTGGAAAGCTCCTTTAACCAACTAATTCCGATAGAGGGACGGAACCAGGCACGGGGGGTGGCTGTTGTCTGGTTGGAGGAAGGAGAATGAGAAAGGTGGCAGATACCAAAAGTCCTACCACCACACCATTTTCAAATATTTCCAAGTAGATATTGCTTTCTCCATTTCATATAAAACACATCTGAAATATCGTTTATATCTGTACCTGGGGCCAGACCAGTCATTCCAGCCTCAAACTCAAAAACCAAACCCAGAAAATTGGACATCACCAGGAACATAAATCAACAGACTACAGAAGCAACAATCAAAAGAAGCTAATCTGTGCAAAGGATTGCATAAAAGAAGAAAGCATCAAAGATTGTTTACTTTGCAACTTTTGGCATAACAAAAATAATTTAGTTCCATGCACACAATGGATATTAGGAAATTATACATCAAAAGAATTATTCCCGGTTACAAATAGGAAAGTAGATGGAAAATATTTCCAGACAACCATGAATAGAATACACAAGCTGTACATGACTACATTATTTCATACGTAGAGATAGGGGTGTTCAAAACGGTTTGGAGAGGAACCATTTCAAACCAATTGGGCTAAAATGAACTGTGCATGAACGGTAATTACACTGTTTACTATTCGTTCGCAGTAGTGGGGAAGCGCTGGTCAGTTTTGACCGGTTTGCTAAAAACCGTCAATGAACAGCCCTACGTAGAGATAAACACTTGAAATATCAAATGGCAGCATTGTAACAGATGCAAACCTTTTTTGTGTCAGTTAGAGCATTACAGTCCCCCACCTTAGTCTCACAATTCAACTCAGTTTGGTTGTTCCTGAAAAGATCCCAGTATGAAATTTCTGTGGCAGTGTGATAGGACAAAAATGGATTGGTACAGAAACTAAAATAACGAAAATTAGACAGCTTTACTGTAGCAAAAGTCATGCATCATTTCTTTCAAACATCTTACAAAAATAGATGAAACGAAATAAGTCAGCAACACATGTGGAGAGGTCTTTATTTAGCAAGCTGCTACATGATTTTAAGCATTAGAATTATCAAAAGTACATCCCAGCTATGAAAGTGGAAGAAGATTTAGTGATAATAAATACTATTTCTATCAATTAAATCAATAAAGTGAAAAATAAACATCTATATATAGATCCAGGCACCATTTTTGTTTACACTCCCAGATCACACCACGATTTGATTTGCCCCTCCTATCATATTCCCTCACTTCTCACATGTCTTTGATTCATGCCGAGGACATGACAGGAGCAATGACTAAGTATTTTATAATACTGACATATGCAAACTGTACTTATTTTTATGCCAGTCGTGAAACAATTTTAAGGTTAATGATAATAGTAACGCAGATCAATTATGGCATCAGAAAAATAATAAACACTATTATAATACTTCAAAAAGAAATTCTGTTAGACTCGTGTTCACATCTACACTATAATACAATTTATAATCTCTGCAGGTACTCCGGACCTAGACAATTACAAATCATTGCTGGTACCGGGAATTTTCTGGTCATTGTAAAAAGGCGATACCAAAAAGAAAGGAAGCTTGTCAATTAAAGTGAAAAATGATGGTACAAAAGTATAGGACTTGAAATCATACCCTTCTGTGCTTTGCTTTTTCTCCAATACACCAGTTTCAGCTTGTGTGGTTGCCTTTTCCGTTTCAATATCAGTTGACGAAGACATCAACTCTTTAGATCCACTCGCATCCAGGTAGTGGTGAACAGTGTCCTCCTTGGTAGCACCTATGTGCTTTCCAGAGTTCATACCCTTCAGCTTCTTTTTCCTGCATCAAAAGACCAATGAGACAGGATGAATAGAACTGAAACACAAGCATTATTAGTAGTTTTTTGTGGTTCTAATGGCACATAGAATACAGTCATTGGAGCATAGAATCAGCAACTTAGCTAACAATACTGGTATTTGGAATTCCAATATCAGATAAAAGAAAATTGAAGATATCCAGCAGAAGTGTTATTCTGGCATTAGCACAAGGGAAAGAAATTACACGAACAATTAAGAAGCATACTTTGAGTTCTCAGGTATTCCTGCAATGCCATCAGGACACTTCCTCTTCGAACTTGTATCATTACTTTCTACGTTGTGGCTACTAGTTGCATTTTCTTCATGCTGGCAACAACCTTGTTCTTCTTTGTGGTGCTTGTCATCGTCCTTTCTATACTCAATCGCAAGGATTTTGCCATCTACTGGAAGTGGTCGCTTCTCTAATATCATGGGATCTTGAACACAGGGCACGTCGTTATGCCTTATCATGTTCTTGCAAGATTTTTGTTTCACCCTGTAAGATAAGGGGGGAAAGTAGAGATTGCTCAGAAAAAACATAGCTCCACAGAAAGTGGCCTATTATGTACAAAGAAATACTAAAGTAAAAATATCAGGCTTTCTGCTAGAAAAAATAGGTGTATTATGCATAAGAAAACCTGATGGAACTTTTGTTCATCAGTGTAAAGTATTACTACTTCAAATTCACCACAATTTATCGATAGTTTAGCTCTTTGTTACCACTGTCCATTATCTGAAGTTTTTCTAACTACGAAAACGCTATTTTCCTTGTTCAAAAATAGAAGTGGTAGGAACAATTAATAACGGAAGAAACATCCTACTATCACATGGATGTATGGAAGTCTGGACAGACAAAAAGCCCATCACCAAACCTTTCAGCATTACAGAGGAAACACATACAGTTCAAAACTGCAATGTATGCTACATATCCAAGAACATTTTAGGCCACAACATTTACCTTATGATATCCTTGTCCCTGAAGATGCTCGTGGACTCGAACGGTGGCAAGGCAAACCCATCCATCTGTACAAAAGAGCACAATCGTCAATTACTGATACACAAAGCTCAGACATGACCCAAAAAATGATGGGAAAAAAATAAAAATCAGGAAACATCTATATCCATCTGGAAACCATCAAGCCTGGTGTATGAAGCCAATAGAGAAAAACCACACCAATCAGGTACTAACTACTGTAACCAGATTTGAGAGTTTCAAATGGAACCCCTGAACAAAGGGGGAAAGAGGGGAAGGGAAGCCAGAGAAGAAGGAAAGGAATCTGGGCCCGAGGATGGAATAGCGGATGCTACCGATAGGATGATGCCGCTAGGGCAGGATCGACCGAGACGGAAGCGGTCCGCGACATGGGCGGCGAGGTCGGCGACGGTAGTCAGCTCCGGACGAAGGAGGAGCCAGCAGCGCCGGAGGCCTTCGTCCCTCTGAGACCGCCGTAGGAGGCGGCGGTTGTCGAACACCAGCCGGAGCCTCACCGGCGGCGGCGCCGCCTCCGGGGCCATCGCCATTGGTGGTGATGGTGGTCTGGTCGAGGAAGGGGATGGGAGAGGAAAGGGTTTAGTTTTTTTTTTTTTCACCTTCCTGGACGGCGTAAAACCCTGCACCGTGTCTGACGTGTGGCCCTGTTTCAGCCTTTTTTTAAAGAAAACGTCCCTGCTTCAGCCTTAAAAACCAAAGAGCTCTATTTTTCGACCAAAGCTTTCAAATATGGAGAAATAAAAACACGAATTCAGTCTTGAACCCGATTAAAACATTAACATTTTTGACATTCAATAAGATTCATAGCTTTCGATAGGGATTCTCATTAATGAAATAGCTCATATCTTTGATGTAGATGTGATCACAAACTTTGAAAAGATGGCTAGGCACCGGCTCAGTAGCAAAAAGTTGGTAGTGTAAAATATGTTTACAGTTAAATTTATGTAAGGTTCTTGGAACTCAGGAATAATCTATGCTTTCAGAATGAGGTATGAAGGGATATAAAGTCACTGTGAAGCCAAATCCTGACGCTGCTCAAGAACCGGGGGCTGTCTACCCTGGGAAGCACGAGGAGAATTTACCTTGAAGTGTCGCCAGATGGAGGAGAAGATATGATGAGACATAACGCTCAGATATGACCATGTTCATGAGTTTGAACAAAAGGTGAATCAATTCTATATCATCATTATGTCCAAAATATTTGATGAATTGTTGCTGCACCATGATGAATTTCATTCTTGGTAGCAACTTTTCTCAAACCATATATGACACGAGGAACGAGCTCACCGATAAATCTGATTGTCGTTCTCTAGCTCTTGCGGTTGGACCTTGCGTGTTCAGGAGGAGTGGTCGTATCTGACATGATGATGTCCTCATCATTGTCTTGACAGCAAAGTCCTCGGTTTGGTCAGGGTCTTGGGTTAGAGCCATTCATGAACGATATCCCATAACTGAATGTGATCAAGTTCTTTCAAATATAATTCTTGAGCTTGCACTATTGCAATCAAAGACTCAACAAACCCTAACTAAGTAGCAGTAGCAAAAGGCTCAAAGTGTCTATAGGATTGTGGATAAACTAATCAAAATTTTTTCAGCTGTGGACTATAGGAAATTTAAAACAGCAATGAACGATAAATCTCACCGATCAACCTTGCTCTGATACCATATGGTGATTGGCGCTGATCTTTCGATGAGAGATGGGGATAACTTCGATTTGGATTGAGAGACGTTGACCCCGACTACAACCAACAAGGATGCGCCTTAGCGACCGATACATCCAACGTTGTTCGCGATCTTGTGGAGCACGATCAACCAAACCACAAGGGTAATTCCTGCAAGCATCGAAGAACAGAACAAGACAACAGTAACTCGATAACAAAGGTGGGGTTCCGAATCAAGTTGGGCGGTCTAGCCGACGCGTCTACAAGGAAGTAGCATGGCTAAACTTACAATCAATCAAAACTGAAAGTGGCGGCTATGGAGGTATATGAGAGGTGTGAGGACAACCAGAACGTGGTGGGTCGTCCCCAAACCTAGGGCGCGCCCTATTGGGCCAACTTGATACAAGGCCCGTCGGACCAAAACTGGACAGAAAAATATCTCTGTAGTAAAACGACGATTGCGGGCGACTCCGAATAGATATGGACATGAGGCTGGATCCGTTGGAAAGTAGATTTGATAAGCTTTCCATGAAGTCCAAGATCGCCCAATCGGAGTACGTATGAAGTCGTGGCGGTCGTCGCAAGTTGGTGCTGTTCTGCAGTCCGAATCCAACTTTCCAAAATGTGTCAGATTTGATCTCTTTCTTTCCGTGGACTGAAACTGACGTGGTCATCTGATGGAGAACGTTGATATGGAATTGGTCCCCAATTTCCTTGGTCCTCCATGCTTCCATATGCGTCTAACACTTTCTTGATCCATGTAAGTAATTCTGAAAATGAAATTAAACACACATCATGGTGCAGCAACAATTCATCAAATATTTGGACATAATGATGATATAGAATTGATTCACCTTTTGTTCAAAACTCATGAACATGGTCATATCTGAGCCGGTTATGTCCTCATCAAGATATCAAGACTAGAAGAGGCTATGCAACCCAACCTGATGGAGGAACATTAAGCTTGGTTGTCGCTGACGTTGGAAATAGATGATGTAATAGTTTAGTGTTGAGGAGCTCTGGACTGTAAACTTCTTGAGAAGAGATGAGTGAGAGAGTTGACGTTTGGGCCAAGTGTCAAGGTCGTTAAAACTGTGCTGTGAACAGATTTGGTCTTGACTGCTTTGCATAATATGGAATGTGGAAACCCTATTATTCGAAAAGATAGAGATTCTCATTCAATTTCGACTGTGCAAAATTCCATGAGCTGGCATCATATGCAAATTTAATGGTGATAGATTCAGTAGCCTTAAGCATCGTCACATACAATTTTTGATCGGAAACTACCTTTTTTTATGATCAAAATTGTGCTACGAACGAATTTTGTTGAGTTAAAATATGTGCTATATGAACGAATTTTACTGAGTACTCTGTCAATTTTGCTACTATAGAGAGTGTAACGGTGTTGCCTATGCCTTAGTTGCATGGGGCGTCTGTGTTCAATAGTAGACAATCCGTTATTACCGAGCTATATTGGTGACTTGGTTGCCGAGTAATGGAAGTTTCTTTCCAGTTTTTTTTAAAAAAAACTCCTAACAATGACGAGGCAAATCAAACACTAGTATACCTGGTTAAGCCTTGTATAACACCGTGGATTATGGTACGTACGGCCAAAATAGATTGAGCAGGTCTAACTACGATCTGCCATGTAATCATTTGAAAAAAGACTGTTAAAAATATTAAAAAGAATCCTGTCACTTTACTGTGAAGCTTCCACTTTTAAGTAAGGTCCATTTCACCACATCATGACCATCTCTAAAGTTATATGATGTCACTTTAGCTTGGATTTCTTCCCATTGCTGCTGCTGCTACTGAACAGACAGCCATCTTCTAAATGAGAGGTCCCAGTGCCTTTCTTTTGTCTTGGTTAATGGCATACAAATCAGGGTATAGCACTGATAGTGGACTTCTGAAGAGCCAGCTATAGCTTCCCAAAACCTGGTATTAATTTTCTCCCTCCCCATCCAGCAGGAATCTCCCAGCTAAATAAAGATATCTGACTTTCAAAAGATCATACCAGCACGGAGAGTCATTATTTTTATGTTTTACTTGTGCGGCATATATTTGGCTCTACTAAGTCTTGCCATATAAGTTTCTAGTTAAGTTTCCACCACCACTTGCAAAGCAAAGCTGTAATTCATATTGGTGAGGTTCTTTATACCCAGGCCATTTTTTTGGGAGTGCAGGTTTTGTCCCATCTCACAAGATGAATTTCCATTTGGTACCACCCAGAAGGAAACTCTTCTGGACTTGTCTATTTTTTCTCTTACAGTTTTGGGTATCAGGAACATCGACATGTGATAAGTTGGGATGTTGGATAAACTCACATCAATGAGGACAGTCCTGTCACCAATGGATGAGGAGCCCCTTGCCAAACATCCAACTTTTTGTATATTTTTTTGTTCTGCAGTCCCCCAATCATCCACTCTTGGGGCGTGTTTGGCGTTACTATAGACCTCAACTCCAGTCTGGAGCTGACAAAGCCAGCCAAGCACCCAACTCTTAAAACTCTTAGAGCTAGCCAACTCCAAAGATTTGGTGGAGTTCTAATTCATTTCTGTGGAGTACCTCAAAACCAACTCCACGAACTGATAAAACAAGAGTCCTCGCGGAGTTCTGAAATATTTACCCACCTTTACCACTGGTTACACAAGAAAATGTTTCGTTCTTTTCTGTTTCTCCCCGTCCTGCTAGGGCTTACATGTACCTCTAGATACTTGATGGGAATAAGGCCAACATGGCAATGAAATAAATCTGCATAGCTTTTCGCTATATCATGTCAGGACATTAACTTATAAAAGTATAGCAATAATTTCATGTTGTTTGCATTCTCCAAATCATGCTGCAAGTCATCCGCATACTGCATTATTGCAATTCCATTGGGAAAAACATGCGGTACTAGCCCTTGAACTAGACCATTGTTCTGAGCCCTGTGGGTCATTTTTGTTAAACAATCTTACAATCAGCAGCTAACTGTATATATACATGGTACAGTCCTATATCACTCCATGCTGACGCATTGGTACCAACCTATACCTTTTGAGTTAAATTTAACCGTTCGCCTTATTCAAAATATTAATTCAAATATGTAAACTTATGAGCTATGTTTAATTTCTTTTAGTGATAAAACAAGTCATAACAAAAATTATAATAATTTTTGAACTTTTTAGAATAAGACGAATGGTTAAACGTAACTCAAAAAGTCAACGACGACAACAATTTAAAAACAAAGAGAGTACATGGAGATAGCATGGACGTTCTAAGTACAGCGCAAACGCCATCGTCGCGGCAGACATTTGAGATGCCGCTCACCGTGCCTCATCGCGCCGGCCTACAAAGTCACCATCCTAGCTCTTCGCCTTCTCCCCGTCGAAACCCAACCAACGCCATGCGCGCTCCTCGCCGCCATGGAGGCCACCCTGTCGTGCTTGCTTCGTTCCTGCTCCTCACGGCCCGCCTCGAGCGACGCCACCCGTTCGCCGTCACGGGTCACGGAGGCGGGGGTGTGCTCTCGTCGTGGAGGCCTCCGTGTCCTCGGCGCTCTCCGACCACCTGCCGCTCGCACCCACGCGGGACCTCGCGCTCCTTGCACGACGCGCCGGTCAGGACGGCACGCTACGTGCTCCGGCTCCAGATCAACCACCGGTACGCGTGCGGCGGCCTTGTGGTCGCGTCGTCGGCGAGCCACCATATGTCACGGACGGCTACTCCGTGTCCGTTTTCCACCACGCGTGGGCCGTCCGCCGCTTGGGCGCGCGCCCCCGCTCGTCGACCGCCTCGTATCGTACGGGCCGAGGTGCGAGTTCCAGCACCGCCTTCTTACCTCGGCCACGGTGCGAGGAAGACGACGGCGCAGTGAGCAGCACCAACACAGAGGCTTCCGTTCGCGTCGTCGACCCGTCCGAGATCGCCAACATGCTGCTGCACTACATGGCCTAGTTCGTGGTAAGGCTGGCTCAAGTCCAGCGCGCACAACTGATACACAACCTCCGAGACCGTGTCAGCGCACCTCTGGCAGAAGATCACCACCGCGCGCGGCGCGCCGCCGTCCAGAACGTCGCGGTGAACGGCCGCGGGCGGCTCGGGATGACCGACGCCGTTTCGCGGGCGTCCTCGTCGTGGAGCCCTCCATGTCCTCGCCGACCTCCTGCCGCTCGCGCCCTCCAGCACGCGCCGGTGGCAGAGGACATGCCGCACGTGCTCCGGCTCCAGATCAACCGGTTCTCGTCGTCGGCGAGCCACCGGCCGGGTCGCCGACGGCTACTCCATGTCCTTCTTCCACCATGTGGGCCGACGTCATCCACGGCGCGCCCGCCCTGGCGCCTCGCCGCCCGCCGAGGCGCCGAGTTCCTGCCTTTGCCGGCGGCGGCGCCGGGCATTGACGACGACGGCGCGGTGAGCAGCAGCACCAACACACCAAGGCTTCCGTTCACGTCGACCCGTTCGGGATCGACACGACGTCGCGGTGAACGGCCGCGGGCGGCTCGGTAAGACGCCGTTTTCCGGGGTTCTTCGGCAACCTCGTGCTCCTGGTGATCGCCGGGGCTGGCGCGAGGGACCTCACCGGCGGACGGCAGCGTCGATCGCCGACGCGGCGGCACTGCTCCGGGCGAAGCGTCCGCGCGCTCGCCGGCAGTACTTCCAGTCGTTCATCGACTTCGGGCCGCTGCACGGCGGCGACGACCACAAGGAGGAGCTGGAGCCGGCGGTTGAGGCCAACGTGCTGTCGCCGCCTTTCGACGTGGGCTCCGACAGCTGGCTGCACCTGGACTTTGATCGGCTCGACTTCGGGTGCAGCAGGCCGGCTGGCCGGGATCCATCCTGCCGGGGAAGGTCGGAGTTGTCATGCTGATGCCAAGCCTCCGGAAAGAGGGAGGGATTGACGCGTTCGTGGCGTTGTGGGAGAAGCATTGCTGAGCATACGTGGTTGAAGCGCATATGCCTACACTCCTGAGCTGCTGAGCATATAGATTGAAGCGCATCCGTGGTCAAGAACCGAAGGGACAAATAGTCCCCAAATCCATCTAGCTAGCAACAGCATTCTTTTTTTTTTTTTTTTTTTTTTTTTTGAGATGAGCAACAGCATTTTGTTAGACATAATACCGGGATGAATGACACTTCAAGTTCCAACCAACTTAAATTGAAGGCAAATAAAATCGATCGATGCGGGTTCACATATCGTTCACATTGGTTCAGCTTTATTGAACGCAAGAAAGTTTATGCTCGGATTATACTAGCTTACACGAGAGCTACCTCTTCGTCCAGCCTGCCGCCCAGCGCTTACCCATAGGCTATGTTTCACCGTTCATTTTTACCGTGCGATTGAAATCGCCACCGAGTCCGTTTACTTGGGTGAAAATGGAACGGTGAAAAATCAGCCTGTACGGTTCCTCCAGGTGCTGTAGCCTTCCTTGGAGTGTCTTGCGCTACCTCTTTTCCTCTTTTATCTGTTTCTTTTTTGGCCAATTTTTACCTTTTTTAAACTATTTCCAGATCTGGATCGCCCAAAAAACTATTTCCAAATTTGACCTCCGCTACCCATGCTAGCGGAAGTGGCGCTGGTCTTCATGGGAGACATGTCAAAGGCGCTGGCGCGGGTGTCGTCGACGTGGCAGATGTGCCGGGACGTCCGTGACGACGCCGTTGGTGCTGACCCAGCGGCTCGGGTATGACCATGCGGGCCCAATCTTTCCTGGCCCGCTCGCAGTCGTCTCCCTGAAGTGTTTGCTCTGTTCGAAAGAACCGAGGAGGCGACGACCTATCTCTTTCAACCCTCCCCCCCCCCCCCCCCCCCCCCCCCCCCCCCCCCTCTCTAAAATCCGCTTCAATCCACCGTTTTGAGCTCGATTTCGCCTGAAGAACCGGGTTAGCAAGGTACCCTCCTTCATCCCCTCAGGTTTTTCCCCTTCATTAGTGGCTATTTAGTGTTGATTTGGAGGGGGCTTATTGCTAGGGTTTGGGAATATAATTTGAGTTTTATATAATTGATGTTTCAGGATTTGTAGATATGAAGGTATAAGTGATTACATTGTTATATTTAATGGGATTTACCGTCATTTTGCTAAGTTGATTTAGTTGGTGATTAGTGACATGACATTGGCAAATGTGGGTTAAGTTCTACGGTGGTAGTTACACTATTTTGGTTCTATGTTTATATGTTCATATACACTATTTTGGTTCTATGTTTATATGTTCATACTCAAGTCATTTTTTGTGGATCCACTGATGTATAAGGAAAGAATTGTAAGAGTGCATTATGGTGGTGAAGTAATAGAAAGTGATGATGGATGTGTAAAGTTTAGTACATTCGGTTCTTAACCACATATGCATGCTTCAAGTTTCACCAGGTCAAATTGGACTGGATTATTTGCAATGTTAATTGCAACCACAGTGTCATAATGTAGCATCATGATCTCATTTCTCAACACCAAATGCTCCTTCAAAAGACCTTTTACCCACATCATCTCACATTACCCTTGTTTCCATGCTCTTTCCCTATAGCAGGCCCTCAGATGTTCATTTGTGCGGGTGACCATGGCTTGATCTGTATTACCCAAAGTGCTTCTGCTTCAGGATTCTATAAGAAGCCAGCCAAACGGTCCTAAAAAACGCAGATTCTTTCTGTTTCTCTCCTCACTAAGCACTTCTCAACTTTGTACTAGAATCCAGAAGCTACAAACACATAGCTTCTCATGACTTATCCCACCTATCTCTGCATTGATTCTATAAAAGAAGTTGTTTTGCCAAACACTGGCCCCGTCTGGCAGGATTCTTAAAAAACAGCTTCTCTAGAAATAGCTTCTCTAGAAAAAATAGATTATATGATAGAAGCACTTTTCAAAGTGTTTGGCAAAATAGCTTCTCTTATGCAATCAATGCAAAAATAAGTGAAGAAGTAACAAGAAGCTACATTTTGTGGCTTTTGGATTCTAGTACAAAGTTAAGAAGTGCTTCTTGATGAGAGGAGCAAAATCTGTTTTGTTTTGAATCTTTTGGCCAGCTTCTTCAAAAATTCGGAGCAGAAGCACTTCTAGAATCCCTACCAAACAGGACCGATGTGCTTCTTGCATAGAAGTTGTTTTTTAGAGAATTTGTTTTGTGGAGAATATGTTTCTAGAGAAGTCCTGCCAAACAAGGCCTAAATAGTTATATTAACTACCCGATTATTACAAGCAGCAATTGTGCTCTGCGAAGTAAAACTTATGTTTATTTATTTACTAGTTGAATGCCCGTGCGTTGCCACGGGAGTCAAAGATTGCGTACGGATATATGGTATCACAAAAGTGCAAGATGTAATTGCGCCATGTATGTCGATTCAGAATTATGTCACGAAGCATTTTCTCTACTCCTAGTTGAATACCCAGGCAATATCATGGGAGTCAAAGATTGCGTACCGGTAGATGGTATTGCAAGGGTGCAAGGTTGTACATGAGATGTAGGCCTGCGAAGTCCCATCTAGCCAAGTCATATTCATATGCAAACCCAAACCCAACAGGTCTTGACCCAGCCCAATTCATATTAACACAGTTTATCGAAGCCTTTCCCATTCGACCTGACCCCAGGGCCAACAAGAACATATGGCCCATAAAAATGCACCATCTCTTGCAACCGGTTGAAGTCTCTCGACATTCTCAGTATTTTCTCCTCATCGACATCGTCATTGCAGTTGCTGCAAACGATCTGCAAATGTTCGGTTCCTCGCTCCCCCATTCTCCAGAGAAAAAATTTCTTATCGCAATACTTTGGTGAAGTCATAAGTTTTCCTATCTTCTATTGTGTTTGGATTCGTTGGATCTCAATTCGTTCGTTTTGATTGTACGAATCGTCTGCAGTCGTTATTTTAGAGTTGAGATTCACAAATTATTTCAATCTGATTTGATTTGTACTTAGAATTAGACTACCTATTACGAATCTTTGTACTGTAAACTAAATAAAATATGCAACCAACTGTTAATTTATTCGGATCCGATAGTAATTTCTCATAAGATGCTTGTTTGCTTTGTTTACGGTTCCATATAATTGCAACTGCTTGGTCACAACTTTGGATTTGCAGGATATGGCTTGTGCTCTATGCAAAGATCCACTATGCGGTGAGCCACACATGTCCTCATGGAGACACTTCACTATAGCTGCCGGTGCTTGGGAGGCATCATGTGCTGTAAGCAATTTAACTTCTTATGCTAATTTTGCCATATCCAAATTTTGATTGTTGTCATTTGCAAACAGTTTGTTCCATGCAAGGCGAAGAATTGCTTTAATTCTTTGGTTGGCCACAAGTTTGAAATGATGTCATCGAGAGGGCTACCATACTCAATAATTGTTAAAAAAGGAGTATAATAGAACAACTTTGAAGGGCGAGTGGTCTCTGTTTGTTCATGAACATGGTATGACTGAAGATAACTGTGTTATCATGTTTTATTTGGACTGTATGAAAGGATTTCTATGTTTGCCTCGTTGTATAGATGGAACAGAGAAAGCTCCTAATATGAATCCAGGTAATTTTGTTTGTGTACTTGTTACAATTGTGAAACTTCATGTTCAAATAAAAGTCGTGGACTATTTAATTTTGTGCAGATCAAGTTCAAGAAAAAAGGATGCAAAGATGTCTATTGACCAATGGAATGGAGAAGTTGTCTGACGAAGAAGAAGACAAAGTGAAGGCCTTACTATCTACTTTTAAATCAACTACCTTACTACCTATGATACATAGGTTAAGTAAGACGAATGTTGAGAATTATCAGCTAGTAATACCAATATTACTGAAAAACAAATGTAATTGCTACATTGATAAATTTCTTACCTTACAAAATATTGTTGCATATTGCAGAGAGTTAGCAAAAGAATGGTAGAGATCCTTCAGCTGAAGATCTATGATACTGTCTTGTTCAAGCTAGCCAGCAATGGTAAAGAGCATGAAGTGCCATGCCATGTTTCTAATGATGGACGTGCTTCATTCCAGTGGAAGAGTGTGGTGATGGATGAAGCACTCGAAGTTGGTTCAGTCCTTGTGCTACACCCTTCATTCGTTTTGGTTGATGGAAGCCCGATGATCACTCTGTACAAGATCGCGTGATGAAGTAATTGCATAAAGTTTCTTGTACCTAGTTTATAAATCAAACTATGTTGTGTAATGTGCATTCTAACTTTGAGAATTGAAGTAATTTATGTTCTACCTTATGTCATCTTCATGTGGTTCCTAAGAAAATTTATGTTCTAGCTTACATCATCCTCATCCGTGATGCACGCTGTCATTCTGATCTCATCCTACGCAGGACCGCCATCATGATCATAACAAATTTGCATCTCATAAGCAAACTCAGATGACAATAACACTATAGGACAACACATATAAACCCATTCTCCCTCTCCCTAAAGCATGCAAACTCTAAATAGCTAGATCTAAGTGTTCATAACAAAAAGTGGTTAAGAAATAGACTCAAACTTGAAAGAAATGCAAACACATGGTGAAAGTTGTCCTACAGTACAATCTGAAGCCACACTTACACCTCAAATCGAGAGAATTTTGGACAAATTTGATGAAATACGCAAAAATTTCAAACTCAAAATTGATCTCAATTTTACCACGAAATGCGAAATAAACACGTGGAATCACTTGGGTTTACCTGGATCTACAATCTCATCCAAAAAAACAAATTCAAACCCCCTCCCCACCCCCCACCCCTCGTTTTTGTGGAATTTTTTAAAAAATTCGAGCCCCAGGGGCTCTAATATATACCCCCGACCCTTATTAGAGGCGGCCGGTAACATCAGCTGCTGCTACAAATTGTAGCGGCGGACCATAAAACGAGCCACCATTACAAAAGAACCTTTCTAGCGGCGGCTTCAAACGCGGGCCGCCGCTAGAAATGCTATTGTAGCGGCGGTTTGTAATGTAAGCTGCCGCTACAAATGCTTAAAAATATTTTTTTATTAAGTGCCGTGGCAGAGCCACTTGCACATTACAATTTAATACACGAGGAAGAAGCCAACTTCCACAACTACCTAACTAACAAACTAAGACAACATGCTACCTAGCTAGTAACTAATTAACTAACCAAGCCAACAAACTATGAGAACTTAACAAAGACCTAAACAAATACTAGTGGTCGGCGCGCGGTGGCACAACGGTCTTGCTCCCAAAATGTCCACCATGTCGCACGCAAGTTAACAAAGACCTAACAACCGAAACAAATACTAGTGATCGGCGCGCGGTGGCACAACGGTTTTGCTCTCAAAATGGCCACCATGTCACGCGGTCGTCGGCGGCTTCTTCCTCCATGTTGCGCGGTCGTCGCCGCGCGCACCTACTGCCAACCGTGGTTGCGAGCAAGGTGGTGGTGGCGGTTCCTCCCCACCTCGTGCACGTCCTCTCGGGCGCGCATCGTCAGAACCGTGCAGCATCATCCTCCCCATGGAATCGGTCTCCACGCTGGGGAAAATGGGGCAAATGTACGTGAGCTTGCCTCCAGGGCTGCCCCGGATACGCTCGCGAAGCTTGGCGTCAGAGGGTAGCGCGCGTCCGGTGTCGGTTGATCCGTTGGCGCCGTTGGGGGAGCGCGGCGGGGTGGCCGAAAGGGGGTTGCATGGGGGGTAACGCTCCATCGCGCGGCGGGTGCCCGCAAGGTCGAGGGTGGAGCAGCAGTGGCGGCGCGGCATGGCCGGAGGAGGGAGCGGGAGCTGGCGCGCGCGGAGGAGGCGGGAGCTGGCGCGTGCGGCGGAGCTGTGTGTGGAGGAGGCCGGAGCTAGGGAAGGCAGAGCTGTGGAGGAGGCCAGCCGGGCGCGGCGATTTTATAGGCAGCGGAGTTCGGGAAGCTTCCGCTGTCGCTGTTCCGCATGTGATAGAGGCGACAAATCCGCCTCTGTTCCACGCGTGAAAGAGGCGACAAGCGGCGGCGCTGTTCCTCGTCAACGCCAGGTTGTAGCGGCAGACGGATACGCGCGCCGCTACAAAAGCCTTTGTAGCGGCGGAACGAAACAGAGGCCGCCGCTACAAAAGCCTTTGTAGCGGCGGTTTGAAGCACCACCCGCCGCTACAAACCACCTTGTTTGTACGGCGGTCTGAATGCCATCCGCCGGTACAAATCATTTATAGCGGCGGTCTTTATTACAATCCGCCGCTACAAATCGTTTGTAGCGGCGGTCCTTCGAAACAGTGCCCCGCGCGCCACTACAGCGGCAGCCCTTTTTGAAAACCGACGCTACGTGTTTTTCTGGTCCGCCGCTATAGTGCGCTTGTGTTGTTGTGAAGAAGTAGTGGGTGGATGTGGAAGATGCGGTGGCCGCAGTGGAGATGTGCGGGCACCTTTCCTACTTGTTCGCCAAAATGAGTTTTCAACAGACGGCAAAGTGAAGCATTGCATGGCGGTGCACCTTTTCGCTAGCTCCGTGCACAAAATTTGTGGTTATCGATGCACCGCTGCCTGCCTTAATCGACACTCAAAACGGGTAGCATCTTGGACGTGTATAGCTGCCGTGTCCATGGTCAGCTGGGAAGTATCCATAAGTCTATACCTAACTCTATATATATACATGGTACAGTCTTATATCAATCAACGCTCACGCGCTGGTAAGCATGGACAATTCCAAAAAAAAAAAAACATGGACAGCATGGACGTCCAGGTACAGCGGCGCTTCGTCATACCGGCGCAGCCGTCGCCAGTCTGAGATGCCGCTCACCGTGTTCGACCTCGTCGCGCCGGCCTACCACGTCACGGTCCTCTTCGCCTTATTCTCCCCGCCGAACCAAACCAACGCCGCCAGAATGGCAGAATGTAGCTCTATACGTCGCGGTGAACGGCCGCGGGCGGCTCGGTACGACGCCGTTTCGCCGGGGTTCTTCTGCAACCTCGTGTGCTCCTGGTGATCGCCGGGGCGGGCGCGAGGGACCTCACCGGCGCTGCTCCGGGCGAAGCGTCCGATGTTAGGGGAATGAAGCCCTCAACACAAGTCTCTTTGCGATGAATGTGCTTGGTCGAAGCCTTGTTGTTGTCCGGACGAAGCGTGTTCTACGAACGCGAAGCCCTCAAGTCTTGGCGGAGTCGTGGAGTCGTAGCCCTCCAGTCGTCCGTGGTGCTGGACGAAGGGAGTGGAGAAATCACGGCAATCAATCGAGACTAAATATTGATCTGTCGCGTGACCAAAAAACTATCGTCTGTTACAGTTGAGGTACGGTCCTATTTATGAGCCCGTTTGGGGTGCTTCGTCATAGCATACAATCTGACTCTTCGAGGGCAACACAAAACCCATCGAGAGTCACCTTTCTATGATCCCCAACCCTTCGCCTATACGGTAACATAGCCAAGTCCCCCAACACTCGACCGGCAGTACAGTACTTCCAGACGTTCATCGACTTCGGGGTGCTGCACGGCGGCGATGGCCACGAGGAGGAGCTGGTGGCGGCGGTCGTGGACGAGGCCAACGTGCTGTCGCCGGACGTGGACTCCTGACAGCTGGCTGCACCGGGACTTTCACCGGCTCGACTTCGGGTGCAGCAGGTCGGCTGGCCGGGATCCATCCTGCCGGGGAAGATCCCGCAGTACGGCGTTGTCATGCTGATGCCCAGTCTTCGGAAAGAGGGAGGGGTTGAGGCGTTGTGGGAGAAGCACGCTGAGCAGCTCAGGAGTATCGCCTACACTGTGGATTAGAGCATGCGTTGCGTATACAAAAACTGAAGGGACAAAATAGTGCCCAAATCTATCTAGCTAAATCATTTTGTTAGACATAATAACGGGGATGATGACACTTTCCAAGTTTTTCAACTGACTTAAAATTGAAGGAAAATAAAATCGACCAATGTGGGTTCACAGATCGTCTCAAGACCAAAGGCACACATTGGTCCAGCTTTATTAACAGCAAATAATTGACAGCCGCTCATTAAGTGAATGACAGCGCCTCAAAAAAAAAAGGTGAATGACTTTGAACATAAAAGTGCAAATAGTTTCTTCGAGATATGAACTGTGATCCAAATGCCTCTTATAGGATTTTACCACAACATACATGAACTTCCTTCGCACTTTATTAAGTGAACATAATTGTCACGCCATCTTTGTTGTATTATTAGTCCGTCCAATAATATATCTGACACCCAGATGTTGAACATACAAGACAAGAAATGCATTCTGACTGGACTAAACAATTCAGTTTATATCTGCCCCCTGTATACTCTGGATATGTTACTCACCAACAGTATAAGTACAACAACATGAAAACCCCACAGGCTACAAAACTGGGTACTGCGCTCTCCAGAGGCCAGAGCTATATGCTAGCTGATGAAGCTGGTATTCAGGGGCCGTTTGGTGCGGCTTATCCCACCCGGCTTATGCACTATTTGTGCACTATCTGCTACAGTAATTCACTATTCAAGTACTGTTGCAGTGCGCGATCCCTGCATGGTTAGGTACTGCCTGGACAAAATTAATGGTGGTATTGAAGAACAGCCGTCACGAAGGTTCCTCTCCGTTACCATTGATAACCTGGTGAACAAGCTTCTCGGATAACCTCTTCGTTGCCTGAGATGCAGAGTCACATTAAACAAATAAGTACGACAAAATTAACAATAGCAGAGTTGGCACATGAAACAAAATACAAAATCAACTCTGATGGATAAATTTATTTAGCCAGTATAGCTCTTGTAAGTTATTTGAGAAAGAAAGGCGAGGAGTAATGAAAGAGAGTAGCAATTCAGTTCGCTGACATTTTACTTTTCAAATATGCACGAGAGCTGCGTATCTTTGTATTTCACTAACATTGCCCTGAGGATGATATTACTGATCATCAAATCTAAGGGGAGGGGGGAGCCTTAGTGAAGTACCTCATAAATATGCAGAACATGATTTTTCTTTTTCAAATATGTGCATGTCATGGCTCAAATTAGTTGAAATATGAAACCTAAAATTATATTTCTAACTGAGGCTTACACAGTCAAAAGAAATTTTCAAATAGTTCCATATGGGTAGTTAAATTGCTTATTTCATGGAATAGGATAAAATTAGCACACAACTAGGTTAGAGCATATATGAAAATGTCCCCTAGTTGAGATATACTACTGTGTCTATTTATATGACGTTTAGGACGAGGAGTCTGCACTAGTTTTAATGCAAATCTCTTGTCCTAAACGTCATATTAATAAAAATAGCGGTAGTATGAAAAAAGGAATCATGATAATCGAACATTAAGAACTCAAGATAAAGAGAAATAGAACGGCAGACCTGGAAATGCCTCATATGCAAAATAGGCTCACACCCAACATCCGCGACAGATTTTCCAAGAGGAGTTTTAACATTAAACCGACTAGCCTCATATAAAGATAATTTGTTGTGTTTGTCTGGAAGCTGATGGCAAACCTTAAGTAACGATCCCAAAGAATTCATCTGCAGATAATTAGAAGTATTAACCAGGAAACAAAGTAAAAGCCGACACAATGTTGAGAACGAAACACTCTACAAATCATAAAACTAATAACAAAACAATAAAAGAAATGAAAAATCACATCACTCCTTGGCATGTAATATATGCCCATGAATAGTTAATCATGATAAGTTTATGCTCAAGAATAGTTCAAACACCACTAATTATATATATGCCTAATAATAGTTAAACCTGAGGAGTAAAAGCTTCATGAGTCATTAATATATCCTCATTTTTATATACTAGAAACAAAATTAGTTCCTGTGGATGTATGATATTTTGGACCACATTAACCAACACTATCATTTCCACTTTAATGTAAAGAAACAAAACACATTTCAACGACAGACACCGTTATGTAAAATAGAATGTTGTAGATGGCATGACTTCAGTGAATGTGTTTGGAAGGAAATACTCCCCCCGGTTTTAAATATATGACACCATTCACTTTTTCATTGAACTTTGACCAACAATACATATTTAAGTAATTAGTTAATTAATGTGAAACGAATATCATTGGATCTATCATCAAAAGCACTTTAACTTATACATTTAGCTATTTGCATAAATATTTATGGATAAAAAATTATCAAAGTAACCAAAAAAGTCAACGGTGTTATATATTAAAAACCAGAGGAAGTAGCATATAAGATGTTGGTATTATATTGTCTCAAATTACCAGTCATTAGCAATACTAACCTTCATGTAGGGGCATGACGCGCATCCCCCATGGATAGAACAACCTTCACCAGCAGTCACACCAGGTACAACCGTAAGATTTGAACCAAGATGATGAGAACCTTTGATTAATGTCTTGGAAACTGCATCCGATGAAACTGGAAACACAATTTCTACTTCAATGTTTGCTTTCTCTTGAGACAAATTATACGAATCAAACAATTCACGGACAGCAGCAACAATCGAAGTGATCATCCCTGACTCTGTTCCTAACACAAACTGAAGATGCTCATCAACATTCCTGTCCAAAGCTCCCTTCAGATGATTCTTAATGAAATCTAAAATGTTCTGAGTGGATCCAACAACACCCATTCCCCTCTTTTTTGCTTCAATTGCCAAAGAGAACATTTCTCCAGGGACCTCAAAGTGTGCTGTTAGAAACGCATCACAGTATTGCTCCTTTATTTTCTCCACAACTTCGTGGCCAAACATGTCATGAACAACACAATTACCATCCTGCATCCACATAAAACTTTACAACGGGAAAACTGGATATTGTAAAATCAACGACAACCAAGTGACAATCAAATCATGAAAAGAAATAAATGCATAATACTCCCTCAGTTTCTTTCTATAGAGCATACTAGGATTTGAAAAGTCACCTTAGTACAACTTAACTACTCAACTTTATATGCATGCTTGGTGTACAGAATTTGTATGAACAGATTCAGATTTCACAGATCTTTTAATACGAAATTGATTTATAACAACTGATGGTGTGTTAATAGAAGTGAAATTAACGGTCACCCTACAAACAGAAAATATCAACAAGATTCTCAAACAGACTGATAATGTAACTTTTGTATTTGTTTTAATTTTAATATCACAGTTGCAATTAGATTAGATAACATGCATGATGCATTTAGCATACTATAATTACGTTTATGTGTGTTCCGAATACACTCAGATAATTGAATATAAACTGCCTGAAAAAAGGAACAATCACAAAAACCTGATAGTAGTGCAGACGTGGCAATAACGAACTTATAGATTTCCTGTTGTGATCTGGATGTATTGCTGCGATTTCTTCATCTGACATGGTAGCCATTCTTTGGAACAGATCTGCTATGTTTGCACCCATATATGAATCAGGACCATACCAGACATTAATATCTGGTATTTGAGCAAATGCCTGAAAGACAAACAGTCAAGAAAGCATAAGTGCAAGCGCAAATAAAGTAAAACATGAAGATCTTGCTTGCTTAAAAATAAATTATGTCCACACCAAAGGACCATAAATGGTGCCCTCAGAAAATATTTGTGAGAAGCAAATCATTTACCTGTAATATAGTTGGAACAACATTGGAAGAGGTACATGTTATTGTAGGAACAAGTTCGTGAGCATGAGCCTTTGTCTCCAAAGAAGTGTTGATGTAAATAACGTGTAGAGAAGGATGATATTTTGATGCTTCTCTCAAAAAATGTGTATATTCAGAACTTGAAGCAGCGTCTGCTAAGGAACAGCCGATTTGTTCACTGGACATTCTGTAAACACCAACCTGATTCAATCCATGAGCATTAGTGTGCTAGGTGTGGATTGTGTATATCCATATATGTAAGTATTGAATATTCTAAGCATGCCGACGTTGATTTATACTTTCATCACAATTATGAAAATTAGATCAATAATTATCCAAGAAATTACTTATCGGCTATGACCAATTCAAGTATCGCAGTAGATTCATGTGTTCTGCCCCGGGTACGGTTGTGAGTTAACATCTTCTAATAAATTTACCCTGCTATTTACATGATCGTGCTCATGCACAGTTTATCCAATAAGTATAATAAATATTCATTGCAAAACCTACTCCTTGACAAAAAATCAACAGCTCAGAATGCTAGTTCCAAAAATGATATATGCAATAGCATTAATTGAATCAGATGAGGTTTATCCAATAAGTATAGAGATGGCGATGTGAGTATATAACAGAAATAACCATATAGAAAGCATCAAGTCCAAGGATCCAGGGAAATACAAAACAAAAGAGTTTCATACCGGGATCCCAAACTGATAGTTTCATCACTAACATAGAAACAGGATCCAAGTGCGTATAGAAATTTAGTCCCACCAATTTGATTCTTGTGATATGTTCTTTGTAGTAAATATGGACCACGCTATACAATAAATCAAAAAATAATTTTAAATGAAATACCTTGTTAAATCCAGCTTGATCAAGTATTGCACGAACATTTTCTGACATGAAGTCAACACCAAGTACTGTAATATAATCGCATCCAGCTTCAGCCATTTTAACAGCACTATCTGCCATTACTAAGGAGTCGGATATGTGGATGTGGGGCCACTGTTTCTTTGCAGCGGTTAGTATGCCTTGCACCTCAGGATCCATGTAAAAGTGTGCAACAACCCCGATTTTTTTCTCCTTAAGGGCACTGACAAGCTCTGAAATCTTGGACTCTTCAGGAGATAAAAACATCGCCTGCAATTTAAAGATTAAGCATAGAAAGTTACTTCGTGCAGAAATCAAGGTGCTTACAAGAAATCTGACATTCAAGATCATTTGATCAAAAATCATTATTAGATTCACAGCCAAAACACGTTGTCAGTGAAAATGTCAATTGTGTAGACATGTCTTTCCCATTTATGGCAAGTGTTACTAAAGTAAGTCAGACAGGAGGGGTGTGTGGAAGATTCTTTGGGTTCATCTCTAACCTAGCCCAACTTGCCTGGGAGGGACTGAAAGACTTTGTTGTTGATGCCAAGTCAGTACTGTAGTCATCCATGCAGAGCAGATGTGTCACAATTTTCTGATGATGTGTTTCAGAATTCAAAAAAGGGTTATGAAAACATGAACTCCACTCTTCAATTTTAATGATAATTTGCACATCAGTCTTAAATATAGCATTGTAGATATTCAATCCTCGCTAACTTATGACATGGTGGCAATGGCTCAAAATTGATCGAAGAAGATAAGTCATATTCAGCTCATGATAATTCACATGCTGCTCATCATGATTTACTGGGCTTTCATTTTGCTGATCCCAAGAGCAGTCAATTTATATGGCAAGCAAAAGTGATAATTTGACATGGATACCACAAAAGCTTCCAAGTGTTCAGTGGACAAATGTACAGAATCGTAAAATACTAGAGGAAAAGGTAGAAAAATAATGCAATTTTCCAATAAATATACTCAGATGCCAACATAAAGTGAAAAAGGCAAGCGGTGATGTCGACACCAGCTGACCAATCCATTCCCAGGTCTCCAATCTTGACCATACGCATAGAGTCAGCTCTTTTTCGTTATCAAAAAGGGAAAAGCATAGCCAAGAAAAGAGCTAGTATCTTTAAAAGTTTATTCGGCGGTCCAACTTTAGGAAAATGGAAATGGACACCCATCCTTGGCAGATTCCACACGTCACATATTGAAATATATGAAAGCAAGAGCGCAATTTCTTTTTCTAGCCATTTCTAGCACAGATAGGCACAATGGAGTTATGGCGTTATGCTAATTCTAGGTTTGCCGAGACAAGTGACGTCTTTTCGAGCAGATCAACAACAACACGAGCATCCAACAAAAAAACAAACAAATCAATCAACGCTGTGGACAATGAATGAGCCCACGAGGAAGAAGAGCTCACCTGCGCCTCGGCGTAGCTGCCCTGCGCGCGGACGGCGCCGTCGCGTCCAATGACGAGCGACGGGAATGGGTCCCCAGGGTGCCTGCCCTCCCGCGCCGCAACGGCCGCCCGCGCCCGCTTCTGCATGGCGATGAGCACGTTGTGCCACGTGCTGGCCCGCGAGCGCGTCGCGGCGACCCCTCCGAGCGGGGCGAGGTCGGCGGGGTCGACGTCGAGCACCTCCTCGGGCCGCGCGCCGTCCAGCGCGGCGACGAGACAAGCGCAGTACCCGCGCGAGAGGTCCGCGTCGGAGTCGGCCGCGAACCGCATCCGCCCCGCGGCGTCGCAGCGGGACGCCAGCCACACCCGCGCGACGCAGCCCATCACGCGGTTCCCCGGCGCGCGGTCGCGCTCGGGGAGCCGCGGGAGCGCCGCCGCGAGGGACAGCAGCCGGCGCGCGCGGTCGGCGTCGGACGGGAGCGCGCGGAACTCCTCGGCGAGGCGCTGGAGGCGGAGCCGCGGGGTGGCGGCGGCGGCGGAGGCCTCGGACGACCCGTCGTCGGCGCGCGGGAGGGGCGGGGGCGGTGGCGGGGCGCGGGAGTGGGCGCAGCGGACGGCGAGGCGGGCGCGGGGAGCGCGGCGAGGAGGAGGAGAAGGGGCGACGGCGCAACCGGGTCGGCGGGGCTTGGTGGCGGCGGCGGGGGCGAAGAGGGAGCTGGCGGCGGTGGCGTCCATGGCGTGGCGGCGGTGTGGCGGTGCGGAGACGTGGAGGAGGGAAGGCGCGTTTTTTAATCGGGGATCAGTGAATTCGGGTGGCGGCGCGACCATGCTTTTGTGGGGGGCGCATCGGGGTTGGTGGGGCCGGCGGCGGTGCGGGTCATCACTCGCGCACCAACTTGGTCGCCGCGCCGGCCCTGCGAAAAAGAGGAACGACGAATCTTCCGGGCTATGAGGTCGTGGAACGTTGCAGCCCCGCCCGACCACCGTTTGGATCACGGCGGACCACGCAGGGCAGGTGAAATAGTTGGAGAAAGAGAAGCATGCAACACCACACATGGATGAAAGTGCTCCGGTTCCAATCCGATTTTTGAAAATTTGAAAAAGCATTTTATATATTCTAGATGATCTAATCCCATCTGAATCCGATTGTATGTGGATGTGGATTACTCGAAAAGTTAAAACGGATTATTCGACAATATTGGTCAACTTTTATTTGTTTTACATGTTTTCTTTTTTTTCTGATTAAAACACTCACAACACACGCATACTCACTGCTATGAACATAGGTACGAATCCCTACTCCTATGAGCATCTTCGAAGACTAAGCTGGCAATTCTTCGAGATTGACGAAATCACCACTGGTGCCTCGCTGTTGACGGGAGCGTCGCCTATCACTGAAAGCACAATGCCGTTACTAATTCACTCCCACAAGGAGTCGAACCCAAGACATGAGGTGCTACTGAGGCTCTTCTAACCATTAGGCTACAGGGCCTTTCGTCATAATATTTAAATTAAGAACGTGTAGTTTAGTCAGTGGGATTTCCTTGGCTAATGTAATGTTTGCTACTAGCTTTTATACATGCTTTGATGAATTATCAATCACTATATAATTCTCTACTAATAGATGTATCAAATACGATATTTAAAAGACCTGCTTTTGATCCGCTTCTGGTCCGAATCCGTCCCGTTTTCGACATCCGAAAAAAATTCGTATTCATAACCGCATCTTCAAATTATCCGCTCCGCTCCGAATCTGATGAAAAAAAATGTGAATTAGGATATGGAGAAGGTGTTATCTGCTCCGATCTGTTTTCATCCCTAACCACACCAGCCAGACTGCCAGATCATGCCGCGGCGTAAGTGGAGTTAGGAGTTTTTGATTCAAACGTGCCTTTTATCCAATATAACATAAATCGTAATATATATGCTGAGTCCAAGACTTGAAACCAGATAGATCTGTTCCACAATAAAGAACATAAATATATGACCTATATAAAATTTAAATATAGCTTGTCATTTAACTGTTACACATATCTAAGTGATGATGTTGTGCGCGAAATTATGATTATATGACATTAGATTGTAGTTTTGAAAATTTTATTTTAACAGACATCTTTCTGATGGCCCAATGGAGGTAATAGCTATTATGAATCCATATTTCTGTCTTAGATGCTAAGCCTCAGCAGTTTGCTGGTCTGGAACTTGTTCTTGAATGTTGTATTTTTAATGTAGTGCATCAGCATGCAGTTTTGTAATGTCTCAATTGATTGTGGATTTGAGTGTATTAACATTATTCACATGTAATCTGGTGGATAAATTGCCTATAACTATAAGAAATATTCCTAACGTAATTATGCAAAATATCATCAATAACACGCGATGGATCTAGTTTTTTTTTTTTTTTTTTTTTTTTTTTTTTTTTTTTTGCGGGTAGATGGATCTAGTATTGACCAGATTCAAACACTATTCTTGGTTATGGACCAGACATAGTTTCCCCTGTTACCAAGCTGCCTTTTTTATCCTCTCCTTTTGATTTTAGTCTTTCTGGCTTCTCTCTGCTCCAGTCACAAATTGAAAGTTCAAATCTTGGTTTCCAGTTAGCAATAGCTTCAAGTGTGATCGATGGTTGAATCCTGCGCCCTTGTTGCGCGGCCAGATCTGGTTCTGTGTGCTCGGGGATGGACTGTTCTGGTTTCATAGGTGCCGGTGGTCTGGCGGAAAGGTGACCAAGTTAGGAGGATGAAGATGAACCGTAGATACTTGTGAAAAACGCCGGAATTGGGAGATGCACTGCTTGCCTTACTGTAGTGCGACCTATACTGTTTGTTAAATAGAAACAGGTTGCAGATTAACTAACCAAAACGTTGCATCGTGGTATTCTAAAATTGTTTGTGCAGATATGATATGGCAAGGTTGATGTTTTCTATCAATACTTTACACGTATATAAGCCAAGTGTGTAAGATGAGGCATGAAGAACAAAGTGAGGCCTGTAGGAATTTATTAGGAAGTCGTACGAGGATAGTGTTGTTCTTACACATGCGTCACTTTTCCTTAGCAATGGCACGGGCATATGTGCTAGTATCCATATATTTACAAGCGATTAAAATTGACTATGCAAGTACAACTTGAAGCTCTAGTAGTATAGTTACATAATACTGTATCCTATTCCTATTCCTATTAATTCCACCAATGCAATTGCTTAGGAGTAGAACTTGAAGCTCTTGACGTCATGGATGATCTGCCGGAGTCCTCCAATGGGGGATGCGAGCATGAGCAGCACTCCGATGACGATGCAGAAGACGTTGATGCACCAGGTGAGGCCGTACTTCTTGGGCTTGCGCAGGATGAGCCACATGATGCAGGGGATGAAGTAGGTGGTGGGCGCGAACCCGAACCCGCCGAAGAAGCCGAGCAGGCCGTCGAAGAAGGGGAACGTCATGCCGACGAACATGGTGGCGAGGACGTACGCGGATCGCGCGATGAGCCGGAGCCGGAACCCGGGCGCGAACTTGGCCCGCTTGACGAGCACGGTCTCGATCATGTCGAACATCGGCATGGCGTAGACCTGGTAGCTCCCGACGACGTGCACGGCGACCATGAGGTTGGCGGCGGCGACGAGCCAGCGCGGCTTGTCGAGGCTGATGAGCACGTTGGGCGCGACGGCGTTGCCGAAGGCGCGGTAGCCGGCGAAGGCGACGGCGAAGTAGCAGAGCGCGACGAGCGCGTAGGCGACGACGACGCCGCGCCACATGGGCTTCTTGGACGGTTGCTCCGGGGTGGACGGGATGGTGGCCTGGATCTCCAGCACCACGTTGTGGCCCGCGTACGCGAACGCCACGGCCCCCAGCGCGTTGAGGATGCCGAACGCCTTGCCCGCCGTGGTGGCGGCTTTCAGCCCGTAGTCGACGGCGGCGTGGGAGGAGGAGGCGCCCTTGATGGCGGAGGTGAAGAAGGCGATCATGGAGTAGGCGAGCGACATGACGGCGGCGGCGGCGGAGACGGCGGAGATGGAGTTGAAGTTGGGGAACTGCGAGAGCGGGAGGTGGACGGACGCGAAGATCATGATCCAGAACGTGAGCCGGATGTCCTTGCAGTGGCGTCCGGAGGTGCAGAGGAGTTCGTACACCTTCTTGAGCGACTGGCCCCCGGTCACCATGTACACGATGTCCGTGCCGACCTCGACGATGAGCTGCTGCGGCACGATGATCCAGAGCCCGAGCTTTTCCCCGAACGCGTGCTGCCCGAGCTCGTGGTACCGGTCGAACCGCTTCCCGGGCACCATCTCGTGCATCTCCACCATCTGCCACAGCGTGTAGAGCGTGATCACGAAGGAGCCGACAATGACGACGGTGCCGGGGCCCCACCCGAGCTGCGACATGGCGAAGGGCAGGCCCAGCACGCCCGCGCCCACCATGGCCGTCACGTTGTGGAACGCCGAGTAGTACCACTTGGCGTTGCGAGAGGAGGTGATGGGCAGCCACTCGTCCAGGCTCTTCACGTTCTTGAGTCGCTCCTCCTGCCGCCGCTCCTTGGCTGTCTCCACGTACTCCTCCATCAGGTCCGGGCCGTCCGCCGACGCCATCAGAATCTTCTTCTCTTCGTTCTCGGCAGTCGGCGGCACCGAGTACGTAGGAAGTCTCGTCGACGATCGATCGCCGTCGCGTGCGTGCAGTTAGTTTCGATGGCTTAGCTGTGCGAAAGCGTGGGAACTGTTTGTTTGTTGTAGATACAAGGAAGGTGGGTGGCGTGTGTATTTATGGAACGCCGGCACGAACATGGGAGCCTCGGCCTCGGCTTACAGAGACGACTCGGGCTCGGCAAAGATTCCTAGAACGTCACGGCGGCGCCTATCTGTTTGCGACAAGGAATACTACTCAGTCTGCAGACAGCCTAGTAAACTCGCGGACGAATCGGTTTCCAGACGGCAGCACGCGACTTGTCCCTCGCTCTCGCAAAACACACTCGTGTTCCTCGTGACTCGACTCAATCGCAGTCCACGTACGGCACGACGTCTTGCTCCGGATGCAGAGTCCGCCTCCTCGCCCCCGAAAACCTTATACACCGCGTGGCCGTAACAGTTTTACCGTCACCCGTGGGCCAGATTTTGCGTCGCTTTCAGCCCTTTGTCGACTCAATCGTCTTCATCCTCTCGCCCGACTCGCTGGTCTGCCCTTGCCGCCGCTCCTTTCCTTGCCTCCGCCCCAGCTCTGGAACAATTGAATTCCACGCCTATAACAATGTGTTCAACAACTGAGAACCATTGGTTTGTATTTCCGGAACAATGTTGTTCAGGGGCTGGAACAATTGGTTTCCATCTTCGAACAGTTGGTTTCTTGGTTGGAACAATTTTGTTTTGCCTCTCCACGGCGGCAGCGCAGACGCGACGGGGATGGGCGTCACGACGTCGCGGGCCGCTTCGCTGTGAGGACACCACCGCCCCCCCCCCCCCCCCCCCCCCCCCCCCCCCCCCCCCCCCCACCCCCACCCCAAAACACCCACCTCCCTGCCCCACCCGAATGAAGGCATAGTGCTTGCATTGCAACTTGCGTATTTGCTGCCCTGTCGTTTCGGTAGGATTAAGCCAATAATTAAGCAAGCAAAGCAAAACTGAATTTAGGATTTGAACTCGGATGGATTGGTCTCACCATAAAGAATATAACCAGCTGAGCTTACTCTCCGTCTAGACGATAATATAGTGCCCTTTAGTTTTGGGCCGTACTCGTGATCTTCATCAATTTTGTGGGTGTTGTCTAGATGATAGCTGAATAAAAAAAAAAAGAGTAGGTTTTAGCCGGGTAGGAAGAAGAGAACACGCGCACCGTCCGATCGATGGAAGATCAACAGCTCAAGTCGTCAACTGAACGAAAACGGAAATTCATCCCTATTATGTCCACTAAGAATAAACTGTCAATGACACATCAGCATCTTGTAGAATTTTTGTAAAACTGTAAATAAATGTAGCATTACTCGGAGAATAAACGGTCGTTTGGATGGTTGTCCTGTGTAAACCTTCAACTTCCTCTCCACGCTACATATGCCGTCTGCTCTCGTCTTCTTAGCCCAAAACTCCTCGTAATTCATTAATCCAACTCCCATCGGTTTTCTCCTGAAACCCTCTCGACCGGCAGCTACGCGAACACGGCGGGGCCATCGCCGCCTCCGCTGCAGCCCTCCGGCTTCTCCACCGCCGTGGAGCAGTAGCTGCGCTTCCGTCGCCGATGCTGCATTCTCTGTTCCGCCGCTCCTACTCCAAGGCCACCACCACTGCCCCCGCCGCTGGTGGCATACTGCCCCGGCTCACCTCCTCGCCTTCGGTGCAGCCCCTGCTGCTGCTCCGCCACTACTCGAACAAGGTATGCTGAGATTTTCGGTGTGTACGAACTGATGCTCGACGATCCTGGCATACGAGGAAGCGTTCACACTGCTGATAACCTAATTCGGATTGCATTTGCATTGATAGGTGCCGGATGAAGGCATAAGCATTGCAGACGATCTCCCAAAGGCCTGCCGTGCATATGCGGTAAGGTTTCGCTTTCGCTTCAACTTATATTTTCCTTCTTTTTATGAGTCAACTCGATTTTGAGCTTGCATGATTCATGAACAGAACCGTTAGTGAGTGAGCCGAGTTGCATACTGCAGAATATCATTTTTCTTTTCCTTTCTTTTTTTTAAAAAATAAAGGCCGACCCTTATGAAGTTATTAAATAAAAGGTTCGTTTACATCTTGGAAAAGAGGAAAGGACAGGAGAAGCAAATATAAAAAAAATTACAACTCCAAAGAAAAGCACGAACATGGTATAATATTTTGGCAGGAGTGACCATTCGTCCTGAAACTTTACTGTGCCTGATCACAACTTGCAGTTGCCAACAAACCATAGGAACCCATGAAGGCCTGGTCACACGCATCAAATATTCTGTTGTTCTAGTTAGTAGCTTGCCATAGAGATTGCACAATCTGCAATACACATGGAAATTAGTATTCCTTTCTGTGCCTTTACGAGATTATGAATGAGAGAGATCAAACTGTGAATTTTTGTCTCCACAGGAAGTGTCTTCATTCTACAAAGTTAAAAAATGAATTGATGTTCTTGAACGAGTGGTAACTCCATATATGATTATTGTCCTGATATAGACAAGGTCGGTGTATTCAGGAGAAGGACTTCGGTCAGATCGGAGGTCCCTAGACCTTTTTTATCCTGATCGGAGGTCGGTGTGTTCAACATGTGCTAGCCTCTGACTCTGTAGTTCAGAGTTTTCAGACATACCTCTGTTTACAGTTGTTTTTCACGACCAGTTTAATTTAGATATCTCTGTCTATGTAGCCTCCTTTGTTAGACAATTTCGATTGACAACATATCGCTGTGTTGCAGGATTCAAAAGAAGATCTCGAAAAGAGTACAAAATTATTGCTGGGTCGAGTTAAGAGGCTGGAGGAACGAGGCGGAATGCTGGAGAAACCTCTGCATCAAGTTATCAGTGGTAAGGGGTCGTCAGTGGATTTGGTTGTGGAACTGACCGGAATGAGCGTTGAAATGAGGGACTTGTGCAAGATTATTAGGTAAATAAATTGCCGTATTAACTGCAAATTATTCATTCTTAGATCACAGAAGGACCCTTACGTACGTTTATGCATCCTCAGGCGGCATTTGGAGCTTCAAAGCTCTGTTGACAAGCAGGGGTTGGCGATTACACACTCTCATATGTACTGGTTGATGTGCTACCTGGTCAAAGGTGCAGCTCTTGGTTTCACCCTTGTTCTCGGTGCACTAGTTATTCAGGTGATGAACAGACTTTGTAGAAAATCGGAGTAGAGGGTTACCGCTTACCGTTATGTTTGCTTGTCGAGTTTATATACTCCGATAGGACGTCTATGCAGCAGCAAAGCAGCGTCCATTGCCACATATAACTTGGAATGTATCAAACTTAACTAGTACCAAAATTTAGCACCTTTATAAAAGTCTTGTAAAAGCAGGTTGAAGCTGAGAGCTCTCCTAATTTTAGTACCAGAGTTTAGTACCTTAATTTTGTAGTAGTGGATATTTGGCAACTCGTCCTAAAGCTCCAACCTGACTCACCGTTCCATGTTTCTTCGCATATTTGTTAATGAAAGAAGACCAACTGCACGTGAAATTGCAAGTAAGACAACAAAAATGCCATTCGACGTTTGGATGTCTAGCGATTAGTTTTTCTTCTTCTTATGTGGCATACAGAAGCAGATACAACAAAGAAGACTGCTCAATTTTACCTACAGGTGGTGTTTGGCAAATGGGAAATGTGAAGTGGGATAGGAATTGGGAAATGGTCTTTGAGGGAATGGTGGGTTGAGATGTGATATGATGAAGAAATGAAGGGTATAGATTTCTTATCACATTTCCCAATCCCAATCCCTATCTTCATTTCCCGGAATCCAAACACCACCACAGGAATTTTTATTCATTGAGCATCTATTCTCAGCCTGTTTATTGAGTGTTTACCTACGCAGTCATCTATGTTGGTTGAAACTCCATGTCGAGTGCTCTTAATTGTAATCTCTTTGTTTTATAGAGTGTTTGTAACATGAAGATGAACTCAGACACATATTAATACAATTCTTCTTTAGAAAAATAAGACCTTTGAAATTAGTCATTATTTACAACAAAATTACTTCGCTTCCATTGTCCAGCTTTATTGTTGTTAACATTGTGTTTACGGATTGTGATTTATCACACGGGCTTCTCGCTGACTATCAGCAATATCTCAATCACCTAACAAAGACATAAACATGGATTTGTCGTAATCAAATCCAGTTAGATTAGGGGCATGTTTAGCAGGGCTTCGAATATGCAAAAAACAGAGTATGCACTGTATTCTAAGGCCTGGTGGTGGTGTCCCTGCCGTCTTATTGCCCGAATCCGAATGTCTCTCTCGCAAGTTGCAAAGTGAGCGAAGCTCAACTAGTAAGGTCTTTAAGTTGTGAAGCCAACTCATCTATGTTCAAATTTTAGAATTGGCACGGATGCTCACATTTACGTCTAACTATTCTTTCAGTGAGAGGTGACGTCTCCGTCGACAACGAAGTGACTATGGTGAGTTCATGAATCTCAAAATCAGTCGGCTCAGTTTTTTTGGAGGCGTTCATAAAAGTAGAGTGTGCGTGTGTGGGTTTATAGAGTGTGCATGCGTATATATAACTGCGTCTGTTTTGTGTTTTAAAAAGCATAAAAACTCGGTTGCAGGTCGGCCATTTTGCCCTCGAACCCTAAATAGATCTTTTAACGTCCCGAAGTCCCTTACCGCAACCTTTCAATTGCTAGTTGATCAAAATGTCGGACTGTTGTGGAATATTTCACTTGCTTCATGAGTAGAAGAAGCTGTTTTTACTGAAAGAATCGTATTGGCGATGGAATTGGCAATTAATATGCAGTTACATCTCCTCTATCAACTCCTCCTCCACGGCAGACCGCTCCTTTTCCTTCTTCCGGACTGCCCCAAATTAAATATCCCTTTTCGCAAAAATACCAAAATAAATAAAAAAATATCCCTCCATAATTGTTTTCTCGAATACACCTTACTTTATATTTGCTGATTCTCCGGTTCCATACTACTCCTACTAGTACTTTCTTACCAAGCCATACAAAACCCCTGGACACTTCCGCACACGTGACACGACCAGGCGATCGATCACATGGCCGCCACGGCTGCCGTACTCCGATTACTCCGTCGCAGTGGCCGCGGCGCCTCAGCCCCGCCGTCGGCGATGATGCAGTCCCTGTTCCGTGGCTCGTGCTCCCCGGTAATGACTACAACGAAATTAAGTTTTCCATCGCTTTATTTGATGGCTCGATCGATCGGTGCCAATTAGTTGCCTTTTAATCTCTTGCCTTTCTCTAGGCCGTCGTCGCTACCCTCCCAGCGGTCCACTATGCCTCACCACCGGTGCAGTACCGGATTCGCCGCTACACGAGCAAGGTAAACCTCCAAATTAGAAGCCCTCTAAAAGAATATTCCATCCCTCCTCCAAAATATTCCACCCCCTAAATCCCATCCCGCTGCAACAGTCGCCCGCAAATTGCTCCTCCATCCTGCTGGCTGCTGCCCGATCTTGGCTGCGTTCCCCGCCCGTGCTCCCCGGCCCGAGCTCCCTGCCGGCGAGCCGCACTCGTTCCCGCCCGTGCTCCCCGGTAGCGCCGCCCGAGCTCCCCGCGCGGCCTGCGCCCCGCGCCCCCTCGCTCCGTCGCCACCGGCGTTCGGCGCCTGGGCGACCTTGTCGTCGAAGCGCAGCTCGAACGCGCCGAAGAAGTTGGTGGCGGCGACGGGCGCGGGCGGCACCGGCGGCGGCGAGGGCTCGCGCGCGTGCGGCGCCGTCCACTCGGCGCGCATGTAGTCAGGCTTGCGCCACGGCAGGCAAAGGCCGCGCTTGCGGAGGCTCTGCCTTGAGGCCTCGGCGACGACGGCGGCCGGCGCGGTCGGGCACGCCGACGAAGAGCGGCGCAGCGCCTGCAGTGCCGCGCGGTACGCATTGGTGGGCGGCGCCACCTCGAACTCCGACCGGAAGTCCACCTCCACCACCAGCCGCGCCGCCGGCAGCGCCACGTCGACGTACTCGTGCTCGCCCGCCTGGTGCGACGCCATCTTGTCCCACCGCGACGTGCACACCGCCACGTCGTGGCCCAGCGCGCGCAGCCCCTCCGCCACCGCGTGCGGCGCGCCGCACGTCTGCACCTTGCCGGCGTCGACGGCGGCGACGGCGGCCACCTCCTCCCGCAGCCGGCCCTGCATCGTCGGGTTCTTGACCAGGTTCGCGAGGATCCACTGCAGCGCGGGGCCGCCTCCACCGCTGGATCTCCTACCGCCGCCCCAGCTACCGCCGGAGCTAGACGCGCCGCCGTGGGAGCCGAAGCCGCCACCACCGCCTCCGCCGCCAGAGCCGCCCGTGACGTATGTTCCGTCGGGGCCGGTGACGTCGATGGCCTTGGTGCGGCTGTCCTTGCTGCTGGTGCGACGAACTCGACCTCCTCGCCGAGGGCGAGGGAGCGGAAGCCCTCCGACTTGATGGAGGACCGGTGGACGATAGGACCTTGCTGCCGTCCTCGGTGGAGGAAGCCGAAGCCCCCCGCGCTGGGAGGGGAGGCGCGAAGAGGAGGGGGAGAGGCAATTTGGAGGAGGGGACGGCAGCCCCCACATTTGGAGGTGCGCGAGGCGAACCTGGATTCTGGCGGACGGTTTACAGGCACCTGCTGCAGCGCGTCCAGGACCATTCGTCCGCTAAGTTTAGCGTTCCGGCCGGTTTACAGTGTACTGCTGCTGACAGTCTAATGTATGTAGATCTAGTGGTTTCCTGCTCACATCACATGAATCGGACTGCAATCAAGGGACCAACGGAAGCCAAAGCCGACGAGTTCAGGGAGATGGCGCGCGTGTATCGGGTACGAATTCAGTTTAACATAAATCATACTGGGTGCAACAGACGAAATTGTTTATATAATTTAGTTGTTTTCCTGTTTTACTACGGTTGTATTTATCACATCAGAAATCAAATGTACGGCTCGTCTTAGCATGCGACCCACCGGTGCTAATGGACGGCTAAAAAACACACAACCTGAGAAGGACTAGATGACATCATAAATATTCGTATTGAATTACTCGAACTTGTATTGTCCAGAAGTACATCCGCTGTGATCCATATATATACATTTGGTGTGTCTCTCATATCTTAAATGGTGCATACGCTTAAAACATAGGTCGAACAAACACTGCAATCTGCAATACTCTTCCAAACACGGAAACTGACACTAGGAAAGTATTGAAGGTTGTAAAAAGGGATCTCAAGGACAATAAGCATTCGCTGCTAGATCAAGTAAAGAATTTCGAGGCAGCAGACGACATGCTAGGCAAACAGCTGCATAAAGGTAACACTGGCAAAGAGTCGTCAGCGGATTTGGTTGTCGAACTGACGGAAATGCTTAAAAGGTCGGACGACTTGTGCAAGACTGTGAGGTAAGGGACTGCTGCACTCTGTTTGAATGGGACTACATCGGAACTAACTTGGCATAGCTCTGTGTTGTTCTTGGCAGGCGGCATTTGGACCTGCAAAGTTCATTTGACAACCAGTCGTGGATGATTCTCTTTTCTCATATGCACAGATATCTAGGCTTCGTAATCAAAAGCGCAATGGTAGGTGTTGCTGCTTTGATCGTAGCAGTAGTTATGCCGATCGCCAGAGTATTAGCAAACAGGTTTAGTACGGTACCAGTGAACTAACTGTTTCATGTATACAATGTATATTCGTTTTCAACATAAAGAACTCCGTTTGTGTCGTGTTTCTGGTGGTCGTATGATTGTAATACTGTCGCGTTTGACTTGTAATAAGTCTGATATTGTCTCCACTTAAGAGAAAGAACTTGAAACTCTTGACGACATGGATAATCTGCATCAGCAGCAATTCCGATCACTTATAACGCTGATGAACATTTTTTTAGAACCTTTACGGTGCCCTCAAAGCAATGTGGGCCGTCTATTTTCATAAATCCAACCATCTAAATGCACTTTGTACCACTTTAAAGTCCCTGAGCTGGTATGGTGGTGGTATTTTAATAACGTGGTAGATCCTCTGCCCCGGATATGCCCTGCCACCGATGGTACTCCGCCATCCTCCATGAGCAAGCATGGAAGGCAGCGATGCATTTTCCTTGATTCAGCTTGTTCGTTTGGCCTGCTACTTATCATCCGCTGCAGTGTTCGCAGTTATTTCTTCTGCAGCCGCTACAATGTTCGCAGTTATGTCTTCTGCAGCTGCTATAGTAAAACAGTCTGCCGAACAGCCCGATTGTGGCAACAATAAAAAAAACGTTTCACGCTAGTTGCCTTCCGCCGTATTTTAGCCCCCGCGTCGCTCTCCACGCAATGCTGCCGCCCCCACAGACGACGCGCTCGTCGGCGTTGAGCATCCACTCGATCGAGGAGACGAGGTGCCCGCGTCGGTCACCACCCCCTGGCACCTCAGCATGGGCAGTGACGCTAGCTGCGGGACCAACTGACCACTGTGCAACAGACCACTGGCTGCTCAAAGGTTAGCTTCCCAGTCATACAAGTATTTCCTGGATCGGGCAATCATATCTTCCATGCTCCAGATCAACCAATCATTTCTTCGTGCTCCAGACTAGACCAAACTTCTCAATTCGTTCTGAATGCGCTATCAACTTGTGTCCCAGCTCAAGCTATACGAGAGAAACCTTCAAACTGATTCAATTTTCACCGTTGGGGCTTCTCGACTGGGGCGAATTTTTCAGTCCAACTATGACTAAAAATACTTCAACTTGCCTATTTGTGATTCGCCCGTACTGAATCGTGTGAATCTCTTCACCAAATCGGTGTAAACATTTCGAGCCAAACACTTATATTTATTACACCGCAACATCAAATCAATTTCTTATATTTACAGAAGACGTGAGCTTAACATCTTATGCCTAGGGGACGCGTGGCAAGCAAGCAAGCCACACAAGTTTTGATGCAGTTTCCACAAACGACTGGAGCTATATAGTCTGCACTGTCTTGGCGTGGCAAGCTGAAGCTGAGATAAGATTACTACATTGGCACACTATAATACCCTATCTTCCTGCAGCCATCTATTACACTACTCTGCAGGGCAAACCCGTCCTAGATCTTCATTGACGATGGCCCTCCGGGAGGGCAACCACCCTATAGAATGGCACCGCTCTTTGGGGTAGAGACCCGTCCTCCTCGTCATCATCAAACTCGAGTATATAACTGTCAAAATTCAAATTTAATGAGTAAGGATATCAGACAAATTCAAAATACAAAAAGCCATGACAAAAAAGAATTGAATAACCAAGATAAACAACAAAAATTTGAATTCAAAGGTATTTGCTGAATTATGCCGAATAGTTCGGAGCCTCAAAAAAGTGCCTTTAAGGGCCTGATTGCATTAACTAGAATGCATTGAGGGCTTATAAAGATACTGCATCAAGTATTTTTGTTTGGCTAGCCTAGAGCGCAGACAATTGACATTGATGGACTATTGCTTTTTTTTTTTGTCATCTTAATGATAGGCTAGTCAATATATGACTATATGAAAATGAAATTGAAACTGGACGGTGAAAAAAAAATTATAATGAACAAGAAAAATTGAAAACCACAAAGCATAAACTAAAACTACATCGGAACTGAACAGAAAACAGATTGTTTATGTTAAATAACTGAGCAGAGACTACTTACTCATCAGACTTCCTCTGGATTTTTTTAACAACCATTTTCAATCGCCATGATGACAGAAAGATAAGAGTATTAGTGACTATACAAGCAAATGAAAAAGCAAAGAGAATTAATAATTTCATATATCTATTTTTTTGGTTGCTGTAAAAGAAACACGGATGGATCCAATAGAACCAATGAATGTCCATCAAGCAGTGTTTCAAAAACGGAGGAACTAAGCAGGCGGTTGAGCACCGCCTAGCCTAGGCGACACTTAAGCGGTCCTAGGCGTTTGTACTTTTAGCAAATAAACATAAAAAGATAGAGAAAAATAGTGAAAACATTGCGTATTAACACATATTTATTGGGAAAATAGAGGAATACGCTTAATTAACAGCTTAGATGAAAGCGAAGCGAAGCTCAGCCTAGCGCCTAGGTGGCCACTTTTAACCACTGCCAACAAGTACTAGTGTAAAAATCACAGAATATGACGGCACAAGAAGCATAAGAGGTGGCGATATGTAAATCACCTGCTTTAGTTCACTGCATAATACTGTTTCCACAAGAGTTAACTTATATACCTAGTAATGAGTTTTATTCTTTATGCTGGGCCCACTAATCCTCATGTTACCTTTACTCGTTCCTGCATTTTCAGCCTATTATTTATAGGTTCAATCGTCAAGGCCCCATCTTATTTCAAGTTCTAAGTGTTCACTTCAAACCTCCAATCTTGACCTCAGTTTTTTTTTTTTTGGGGGGGGGGGTAAGGTGGCAGTCGAAATATTTTAACACACAGAGTAACAACTTCACAGGATGATCTGGATGATTCCACCGGATTGGGTTCTAGATAAGCACTGATGTCAAAACTAGAGTAAACAAAGGGAAATTTTGCAACATTACCAGCAGTTGCATGATCTAATGAGCATAAACACATTTTAAGATGTTACCTTATGATGGGAAGCTACTGTAGCTCTATATAATGCTGTTGTGCCAGGATAAACTGCCAAGACTTGTCGACCCTGCCCGAAATCTGGAGCACTAGAAGGATCCCCCTTCTTCGGAAATGGAATAATGCAAGACATAGGCAACTTGTACTTCCTGAAAGGCATAGGAAGACACTATCAGTTTATGAGTCAAACTTAACAAATAGGGTCCGTGAGTCCTGACTTTTCCTTACCAGCAAATTAACGTTTGATTTTCACTGACTGAATTTCATATGAACAATAAAAATAAGACAAATGTACAATATCAAGTCCACAATAGAATCTAATATTTAGGCTATCTATCCACCCTATCACATGAGAATGAACACTGTCAACTCGAAATTAACTGAGCCATGTCTTGGCAGCCACTACTGTAAACTGATTCGAGAAATCGCTCAACTAAAAAGAATTTTTACTAATGTAATCAAACATATAGTTTGTAATCTGCAAAGAAGCAACTGTCAATAAAATCACTTTGAAGATATGGAGATATATGGCTTACAATAACTGGTTATGACACGTGACTAATACAATTACAATTATTAACAAAGGGGCACAATAACTTCACAGGAACTGGTTCGCGGTGAACCTGTGATGACAGTAACGGGGGGACACAAAACTTAGAAAATACAGATCAAGAACTACAACAGATAACTAACATCCCAACCTGCATTCTATAAACACAATTGCGTAGGCATATAGGGACCCGAGGAAAGATACAAGCAAAAAGTATAAGATAGAAGGAGAATCTCCCTGAGATGAATTGGCTAGTGGGGGGTGGATGCCACCCAGTCAACCAGGGTTCGATACTCACCTCCAATTTTTGTTTTCTCCCGAAGAACGCAGAAAAACTGTGCCTCATTATATTAAGAAGAAAAAGGGACAAGAGCCATATCCAATGCACGCCACACCCCAAAGATTCTCACCTCCTACTTATTATAAAGCTAGGGCGGATGTCTCTACTCCTAGTCGAGTTTCTTTTGATATACGAATAGCAGAAACTGCAGAAAATGAAATATAGTTAGAAACTTAAGTCTCTCATACTTTTGGGTACTCTCTTCATCATCACCTGGGTCCTCGTCTAATACCTCGTACCTGCAAACACATAAAAAGCGACCGTGTGATCCTTCCTTCAACAATATCGGATGATTTATGCATAACATATTAATGTAACTGTAGCACATGAACACTGTTCATGAGATTATTGCAGCGCATGGCTACCATTGATGGTTGTTAGATTGGTTTCTTTGTGGATTAAACTGGTTTGGTTATATCAACTGCTTATCTCTAGTGAAGGTTCTTTATGCTAGAAGCTGTTTCTTAAGAGATCAGGTCAAGCCATCTAGATACAAGAAATAGCATTGTAACTCCAATAAGAAAATATGAATAAAGAGAAACGTCCTAGGACCCAAAGTCACTACCATGCCGGCTGTTCTAGATCAATTCTTCCCCAACCAGTGCTTTAACTTCACATAGCACCATTTGTTTCGGTTAGCCACTGTCAGACCTCTCAGATTGATGCTTACACCCCATAGTGAACTAGGTTCATGACTAGCTTACAAACAAGGAAAATCTTACTTGGGTGATGTCATTTGCGCTCAAACAGAAGTTAACAAAATTTATCTTGCAAACCCACCCTTCCAACCCTGGGAAAAGCATACAAATACATGACGGAATCACAATTCTAATTGCTGCAGTGTTCCAAATCGCTACTCCTGTTGCAATGCTGTAAAATAGGATGGATAGTTTTTGCTAAGAATAAAAAGTGGTTGAGCAGTTAAATGATGCCACTTAAGAAGGTATAGATGGTTCAACGCAATTGGCAATTTTTGAGATTTGATGCCTTCTTGATCTGTGCATATTGTATGCCTGGACTTGCATTGTGACGTGAAGGGAGTGCAAAAGCATCATATGCAAAATGAAAGTACACATTCACAACACTAAAAATTAGTAAGCAAAATATCATCTAAGTTCTACAGAAAGTCTAGTAACACATACTCAATCATCTGCTAGACAGGGGCAGGGAGTTCCAATTTGTTTTGCACGGGCTGTGCCACGGGCACAAGATTATCACACATGGATTCAAGTTGCATGTATGAAATGAATTTCATGAAACATTTTGCAAATAATATCTTCACCTTGGTTATCCTTAGGGCGAAACAGACAATGAAGAAGCCAATATATTCTTGGGTAAGTAGTTTTGCCGCTGATGATGTGTATTCTTTCTTTTACTCTTGTGTTGTATATAAACTCTTGTTTTAATTGGAAAAAAAAAACATGTATAAACCTTCCTCCTATTTCATTTGGGAAAAAAAACAAAAACATTTGCATGCCAAGCAAATAGCAGAATGGTATTATTGGGGTAGCGGTGGGATGGAGGTCCAGATGGAGCTGTTTGACCGTGCCTTAGTCACGACGGGAAAACTCTGTTTATATTGTTTTTTTCTTTTATTTATGTAAGTCCATTAATGCTGCGCCCAGTGCCAACAAGATTACCTCCCTGTAGCTCCCATTGTTTTACAGCTTCATGTTTGACAGGTCATTTAATACCATAGTCATAATGTATTTGGATTGTTTGAAAATTTCTATTTATATTAGTACCTTGTATACCCTGAATTTCTATTCATGAGCCTTATTCAGGAGATTCTCAAACAGTTAAGGCAATAATTTGCTATTAATGCTGCATGCATTAAATATGTACTTCTTTTTGCCAGCCTAAGCATTCATATCAGTAAAAGAGCATCGCACAACATATAGAAGAAAATATTTGACACATACTCTTTTGTTTCTTTATCAAAATGTATGACCTTCACCACAAACCATTCATCTTTTTCATCATCTGATTTTACCCTAGCTGCAACCTGAAAGGACAGAGCATGGATGGAAATTATTAAATAAATAGAATAATCAGGGAAAAAGCTAAATCACATGCCAGCAAAAATGCACTGCTACAGTACAAAAGGGAAGTAGCCAAACTAGGGAGATAATCATCCTAGAAGTACAGTATTTATAGCTAAGAAGAGTGAGGTTCTGATTGCTTGCATAGATGCATAGATGTCGCTTCCATTTGAAGAAAGGGACACAAATACAGAGTCCTTTTCAGTAAATTGTATCCCTTTCATTTCATGTGTAAAACATGAATAGTGGCCTTAACCTTCATGGACCTCTATGTTCCTGACTCCATTTGATTCAGTATTTGCCTATCGATTCATAATTAATAAGTTAAATGGACAGTTTCTTACTTTCTTTGGGATGAACCTACCCTGTAAGGCCTGCATATGTTTGTACATGTATGTTTTATGACAAATACCATGACAATTTCATAATGGCTGCAATTGACATACGTCTCAAATACATCACTGTCATTTTAACACTTATTTGTTCTAGAAGTGCATTAATGACTGCTTAGTTTGACACAACAAATGCAGGGTCCAAACTTGTATATAAGGACAAAATTTATCACAGTGCTTGCTATAGTGCTTTATTACAGTGAAACTTTTTTGTAAAAGAAATTTGTTCTAGAAGTGCATTAATGATTGCTTAGTTTGACACAACAAATGCAGGGTCCAAAGTTGCATATAAGGACAAAATTTATCACAGTGCTTTACTATAGTGCTTTATTACAACGAATCTTCTTGTGAAAGAAGCTAAAATAAACAAAACATGAGAATCATATAGCTCAATAATTCTAGCTCAGACACAAGGGAATCATTTTGAAGTAGCAATTGAACCGCCGACTAATAAAGAAACCACTTCTTCAAAGGAAAAGATAACGTCCGTTCGAGGAAAGAAAAAAATGAAGAAAAATAGCACGGGTGGTTAATTGTTTTGTTTGTTCTGAAAACTCATAAAAGTTTATCAAAACAAGATTCAAAAATAAAGGAAAATATAAAATGCATTAATGACAGCTTAGTTTAATGACTGCTAGTTTGACACAACAAATGCAGGATCCAAACATGCATACAAGGATAAAATTAATCAGTGCTTTACTATAGTGCTTTAATACAGTGAATTTTTTTTGTAAAAGAATTTTGTTCTAGAAGTTCATTAATGACTGCTTAGTTTGACACAACAAATGCAGGGTCCAAAGTTGCATATAAGGAAAAAATTTATCACGGTGCTTTACTATACTGCTTTATTACAGTGAATCGTTTTGTAAAGAAGTAAGCTAAAATAAACGAAACATGAGAATCATATGGCTCAATAATTTTAGATCCGCCACAAGGGAATTTGAAGAAGCAATTGAACCAAGCAAAGCCAAGTAAAAAAAAACACTTCTTCAAAGAAAAAATTAAGAAAAATAGCATGGATGGTTAATTGTTTCATGTGTTTTGAAAACCTATAAAAGTTTATCAAAACAAGATTCAAAAGTAAAGGAAAATCTAAACACTTGTGAAGTCAAAGTTTAAAAGAAAAGGCACAAAGAAAAACAATCACAAGTTATAAAAAGAGAGGGATATAATTCAAATCAAAGAAAACAAAAAACTATGGGTCCACAAGGGAGCGGATCAAGAAAAGAATATAACACTGATAAGCCAACGGTGTGCAGGTCATTCTAGATTGTGCATTCCAAAAGTCAGAAAATGTGAAGACCATTCTGAGAATATCCAAATTCAAACACCTGATTGCGCAGCTGCAGATACCCATAACAAAGTGCAGATAGTCCTACAGTACTAATTCAGATACAGGAAGGTTCCCATCCTTTCTTACATGGAGGTAGAAGCTTTTGCCCTTCCGGTAGCATGCACCCATGAAGACATGAAATACAAAGACTAACTGATATTTCTAAATACAGCTGAAGATGAAACCTGCTCTCCTTTCAGGCTTGCAGCTTGGTCAAGTTGGTTCCTCATAGATGCAGCAGAAAACCGTGGAGTATCTGTATCAGATTTAATTCTCTTCTTTTTCTGCTCACCAACTTCTGCGATGTAAAAAGCAACTATAATACCATGTGTTTCACATTAAAGGTCATGAACCTAACTTGCAAAATCTTTGCTTACCTATCTTTTTTCTTTGTGCAGTTGAGGCTCCAGATTGCAACAAACCATCTAGCATTCCAATCAAGGCATTTGAGGCACTGCAAGACAACAGCATTGTGAAATCATTCCACTGTGGCATTCCAGTCTTCAAATATGAAAGTGCAACAGAAGAGATGATCCAGTTTGAACAGCTATATAACTTCCCAGACTTTCCATGCAAATATTATTAAGTGGTTGCATAGGATTAGTTACAGCGGTCAAATCTTAGCAGTGATCTTGGAGACTAGATCACTGGAACAGAAGTAGTGCTGTGTTATTTGTGATGGCCATGGTTCTAAAATACTTTCAATAATATAAAACAGCAATTTCAACCATGGAGTACAATATCTCAATGAGCACAAAAACCCTGAGCAGTGATTGTTTGTGGATGAAGAAACAGCTGGAAAGAAATAAAAATAAAATAAAAGGTACAACCAGGAACCCATATAAACTCAATGTCCATAATGTTACCTTATTTCACTCTCAGAGAGTTCCTTTGCATGTGTATATAAAGTACGAAGCTTAAGCAAAATGGTGTCAACTGATTTATCAACCATCTCTGGAGCTAAAAAACAGAGCAGAGTTTTAACAAGTGTTAGCATTCCCATCCTCACAAACAGCATAACAGATTGGAAAAGATACTAAAAAAAATCAAACAGTAACAAAGGATATCATGAGAATCGAACTGCTCAGTTTCACTGCTGACAAATAACTCAGCTATAGCCATTCTGCTTTGGTCGAACATGCCCTGCATGGAATTGAACTATATGCATTTGGTTATTAGTATGGTTTACTTTTACAAGACTTCTGTCTTGATTTACAGGATGATACCTCACCAGGCACTCACAAGTGGAGCTCCAAACAAATGCAACGCTCCTTCAAAGCTCGTATTCACTGGTATGCAATATGTAGTAATCTGATGACAAACATCCTGAATCACTTTGATATTCCACAATTATTTCATATTTGGTTGCCCATTTCCCTGGCTGAACCATTAACCCAGCCAACATAATGCTGTTCCAACAGAAGAGTTTACATGACACCGTTGACTGAACCAACATAACAGAAAATTTCAGTTAAGAGCATATGTTTTTTTAAATAGTAATTTTTTATATCTACTCATGTCCGACGATCACCAAAAAAAAAAAAAGAAGAAGAAGAGAAATCACGCAAACAGCAAGAAGGCACATACTGCAAATTATTTGCTCTCAGTTTTCTTCCATCACACTATTTCATGATGATTCTGTAGCGGAGCATAAGAGCCGACGGCCTATGGTGAAGATTTGTTTTATAATCAAATACAGCTTCACTTGTGGCGACCACACATCCAAAGCAGTTTTGGTGAGGGAAAAAGTTAATTCAGAATGGCAATTGGCCAAAGAAATCATGCAAACTGATCTCTGTTTTCTGCGGCGTTGTTGTAGCGGAGCATAAGAGCCGACGGCCTATGGTGAAGATTGTTTTATAATCAAATACAGCTTCACCTGTGGCGACCACACATCCAAAGCAGTTTTGGTGAGGGAAAAAGTTAATTCAGAATGGCAATTAGCCAAAGAAATCATGCAAACTGATCCCTGTTCTGCGGCGTTGTTGTGGTGTTCAGTGGTGATCCACCCCACTCACGGCGTCAAGACAACACTAGGCGTTGTGGCACCCCATGGCGATGCCCCCTCCCCCCCCCCCCCCCCCCCCCCCAACCCCCGCGAATTCCGAATTCCTGTTGAGATTCTTACCATGTACAGAAGAGAAAATCGAAATACAAATAGGTCAACTATGGGGTTCAGAACATGCTTACAGAAACGGATTTTCCTATGCATCCTGTTGATCTGGTCGATGACACAGTCCTGCTCTTTCCACAGCTGATCCAGATCGTTCAGCTTCTCTAGCAAAACTTCCATGGTCCCTCCCCCTCTTTCCTCTCCCCTTCTGCTAGCCAAAGGCATCTAATCTGAGGCTCCTTTGACTAAGAACTAAACCAGAACCAGATTGGAAATTTGGAACATATCCGGTGGGCACAGTTTCACAGAAGGCCCAAGGGAGATGGCCAGTTTGTTTTATAGGCCTGCAGCAGTGGATTGTTTAGATGTGAATAAATGAATGGTACGTTTCTAGAAGGGGGAAATTTGGTGTGGCCAGCTTTCTACCATTTGTTCCAGGGGCCACGTAATGATGTGTCTGTCTACGTGCTAGTCTTTCCAGGATGCATGTGTTACTACTTAACAGTGTAATCTGAGACTTGAATGTCCATGTAAACAGACATGATTAGAGACTTCCTCGTTCCTGAACCATGTTTTTATGGCGTTGCGGCGCCCGTGGCGACCAAGCCCCCTCATAACGCCTAGGCAAACGCCTCAAAAACAAGGTTCCTAGAACTACTTTATATTTGGTTAGAAACAAACTTATTTACAAATTTTGATTTATTGGACAATAGCCCCTTTAGGGGAACATATCAATAACAACGTTTCTTTGTACATCAGACACGAGTATGTTGGGTCAGTCACTTGGTTAGTGGATTAACTATAGTTACTGTAGTATTTCTAGGATGGGGCCATAGAAAAATTAACTACAATAACCGTTAAGTTTCTCTAGGATGCAGATGAAGAAAGCCGAAGTGAGTAAGCACCAACTAAGGGGCTGTTTGGATTACTACCGTAGCCTGCCACGCCGTATTGCGGCCGCGCCGCAAGTTCGGCGGACGAAATGGCCGCCACACATTTGGCGAGTTATGGCGTGAGAAATGAACTACGTTGTAGTTAAGTGAGTGCGGCACGCCACGAGTTCGGTAGTGAAGCAAACGATAGCCAAAGAATCTTCGGCACGCCGAACTTTCGGCGTGGCAAAGTCTGGACGCCATCCAAACAGGCCCTAAGACAGAAGGCAGCTCACCTCAAGATGGAAACAAACTTCCTTTAGAGCTCATACGCCCATAATGCTTCTTATCTTAGTGAATAGAAGGAAACATTTTCTACTATGCATAACAAGTATATATATCTTTCAAAACAATGCCCTTCCCTTAAAAGAAATGGATTTCGTAAAAACTGCCGAATGAGGATTATTAACTGTGTCCTTATCTATCTTTCCTGACCAACAAAGTTGGTAGCCTGATGAATTAACATATACCAGAGTTTGCTAAGAGTTTCATCCATTAACCAACCACCCAAAAATCAAAAAGTTGGTTCAGCATGTCTAGAGAAAGCTCATCACCCTTTTTCTCTCACAGGAAGCATCACCCTTTTCTCTCACAGGAAGCTTGGCATGTATTTTTTTGACACATTCCTCACACCATGAACCCAAACCCCAGCAGTGAAGCTGAACACATGGCATTTGAATCAACAAAAGGACAAAAAGGAAACATGCACATCTTTCTTTTTCTTTGGAGACAAACAAAGGAAGTTCCTTAACACGGGTGTTCCAGTACACAGTCCAGCAGAAGCGAAGTGATTCGACGCAGCACGAGCCGAAACGAAACTGGAAAATAAAGCTAGCAGACGTATCTAATCTCTCACGAATCGAACGACCAAAGCAACAGACCTCAACATTGAGGCACGGGAGAGGCGGACGAGGTGGAGCTATTTGGGGCCGGCGCGACAGATGGGTAGAGTGAGTGGCTTACATGCGAGGATCTTCTTGTGAATCTTGTTGATCTCGCCGATGACATCGTCCTGCTCCTTCTTCAGCTGGTCCAGCTCCTTGGCCTTCTCAAGCAGGCCCCCGACGTCCGGCCCGGAGCCCCCCGCGCCACCGCCGCCGCCCGTCACCGACGACGCCATCCGCGCCCGCGTTCTGCTAAGGCTCGCGATTCGGGAGGGGAAGATCCCGCTCGGGAGGCCGCGGATCGAGAGTGGGTGTGGGTGGCAGCTCGGGGAAGCGTTCGGAGTTTGGATGCGTGCGGCGGCAGCAGGAAGAGAGAGGACGGAGAATCGGAGGGCAAGGTGCGTTTCCGCACGGGGTTGCGCTCGAGCCAACAGCTGTTGCCCCGGTTCCGGCGTCGTCGGGCGGCGCGTGGTCTTAACGCGGGCCGAGCGTAAGCGGGATTTGGGAAGCATTCCAGCGGTTTATTATGTCAAGCCGTTTGTTCATTCCAAAATTTTGGGTTTGAATCGTTTCTTGGTAACGTTTGCTCTTTTCAGAATTTTTGGTGCGAAGAACACTTTTTCTTGCCCTTTGTTCGTAGGGGCCGGTTCGAGCGGTGATTGAAAATTGATGTGAAAAAATAGAATTGATTTTTTTAATAGTAAAACTCTATAAGACAATTGGTAGCCACGTCGACCAAGCCAACGACTAGGCCAGAGGAGGCGAGTGCGCGGACAACGTGGTGAGCCGGTGCGGCACCGCCGACCACCGATGGTGGATGCGCGCGGTGGTGGGGATGTCGAGTTAGGGTGGTTCAGGTTTCCTTAGGGTGGAGAAGGTGGCCACCAGGGTGATGGGCGGTGGGTGGAGAGAGTCGTCGACCGTGGCGCTGGAGGAGGGCGGTGGGCAGTGGTGAGGGTGGAAAAAATACACAAACAAGTTAGCGACGGGCGGGCCTTGCGGGGCGGCGGTGGGCCAGCGACGGGACGACGGGAGGGGATGAGGGGCGGCGATGGCGCCAGAGAGGTGTCGGAGTCGCATGTAGCGGGTTGACGGGACGGGGGTGAAGGTGGATAGGTGCGAGGACATGAGGAGAGAGGTGAAAGATGAATAGTGGGGTGGCCGATCGCACCCAAAGTGTTCGATGAAATGGGACAGTGACCAAGCAAAAAGGGGAAAGGAAGAGGATTTTTTTATTATTTAAATCTTTTTTAATTAATAGTTTAAAAATAGACTGCAATGTCTCTTTTCAAGTTGACAACAGAGTCGCGTCAAGCCACCTGGCGTGACCGGACATTAAGTCCCGCCAAACAACTCGGCGCGACTCCCTGGTCAGTTCGGACGTGATTGTAGGTTTGGTCGCGCCTGGCGTGACCAAATAGTCTAGATGTTCTACGCTGACGTGGAGATGATCGGGCCGATCAGTTTGGTGTGATTGTAGGTTTGGGGTGCGTTGGACGCACCCCCTCTAATTTTTAGCACCCATCACATCAAAGAGAATCTTGTTATTTAAAACTACTTTTATTAATTTAATGACAAAACCTATGTCACAACCCCCCTCTAAATCGCGAGACGAATCTAATGAGCCTAATTAATCTATATTTTGCTACAATGATGCTACAGTAACTATCGTCTAATTACGGCTTAATTACCCTCATTAGATTCGTCTCTCAAATTCAAACGAAGTCCTGAAATTAGTTTTGTAATTAAATTTTATTTATAATTAAAATATTCGTTGCAAAAACTCTCTAAAATTTAGACCATACGCTGAACGCATCCTTGGTGGCGCCAATTCATCTTACCTTGACCAGCACCGTGAAAAAAGACTCTGCGTCTGCTGTACGGAGCCAAATGATGAAGGGCTACCTGCGTGCGTGTAGACTGACGCATAGCACTGCTATTTTCTCGATTGGTTTTTGCTGCCGTTTTTTTTTTTTGGAACGAACGGTTTTTGCTGCCGTTGGTGCACTAACTCATTTTAAAGGAGTATAAATGTTTAAGTTAAGTGTCTATAGTTTTAATCATATAATCGTTGTACACATAAAGTATATTATTAATAAACTAGTAATCCTAGTAGCTAGGTACTGCTTAATACTAGTCTCAACCGTTCTCTGCACAAGTTCGCAAGATGAGTCCCTTTATGATTCCGCATCCCGCAACGCGGCGCAAGAGTCGGCCGCTCCTCACCACTTAAGACGACAATCGCGAGGACGACTGACAAGACGACAACACTAAGGCATCAAGCGGAAGCATGATGATTGACTAGTACTGTTGATACGATACACCGACAACGGCCAACTAGAAATTGTAAATAATCATGGTCGATATTTTCGATAGGGTGTCTTCAAAATTACTGAAAATAGTGGCATTCTGGTACCATAATAAAATTTTCGAAATAAACTAGTATCATATTGTTGGTGCAATACCAGGGATTCACATAGCATGAGATAATCAAACATTCGCATTTTGTTTGCTGTTGAGAAGAGAAGAGAAAGAAATAAAGGCCTTTTTTTAAATAGAATCAATTCCATAGATACTTGTAATTACGATTTTTCTAACATATGTATTGTTTATCATTTTAGGTCTCCATACTTGTTATGTCGTGTACTACAGGTTCAAATACCTTTTAGGAAGTTCTCGCGTGAGACATGGCATGCCACCGTGGCCCCTCAGATGTCATGACATCTCCGACACCGCCGTGGAATGATGAGGATGAGGTGTCGGCAGAGTTTTTGTGCATGATCCGCACCACGCTCATGGTATGGTGAACCGAGTGATATTGTCGTCGTGCGAGGGCTGTCCAGCAATAATGCTGGCTTGCGCCTTGGCGAGCTTTGACTGCTTGCAGCGCTATGATGGGTGCCGTTGTCGCGCCACACCGACGCGGCATGCCCTAAAGCTGTTGCAGCCTTGGCGAACCTGCTGCTAGTGTCGGAGAACCAAGTTGTTCGTCGGCAACTCATCCCCCTCCCCCATACTTCGGCGGTGCTAGAGATGCAATCATATATATCTAAGGACCATGCTAGCACGCAACGTCGGATACGAGAGCTCTCCAAAATATTTGGACCTATAATGCGCAACATAACAAGTTTAAGGACCTAAAACTTCAATTTAAGAGTTTGTGAACCTATTTGACATACTTTGTCAAGTTTGTGGACCTCTATTTAACTCTAGTAATAAAATTCTTCTCATTATTAAAGTAATGGATCAGTTAACCAGGAGGCTATTCATGCTTAAGGTTAAAAAAAGAAGAAGAATTCCCGCTCGCTCTTCACCGGTTCACGCAAAACAACAATTGTGGTGGGACCTACGAACTGAAAAGGTATAAGCTTTGTACCACTTCGCACTAACAGCTTTGCCACGTAGTACTACTATAGTTGTTGGTGTTTCGGTGTTTCTTTCTCTGTCCACTGATGCACACGCACACCACCAGCTGGTCGCGTGCCGAGCTAAATGAGCGGCTCAGAGCATCTCAGCGGGCCCCGTAGATGAGCCCCTACATATCATTTAGAGGCTTGGAGCCAAAAAACGAACTCTAGCAGAACTTCTAGATGAGCCCCTAGGCTTATTAGGTCCCCAGATTTCCCCTCAAAGCCTCTAGATCTGGGGGCTTGCTGTTGGGTCGTTACGTTGGTGGGGCCCGCCCAACCATCGCGTGCGCGCACGCTCCTCCCTTCCCGCGTGACGCTGCTCCCTCCCGCCATTCCCTCCCGCCGGCCGCCGGCGCTCATTCCTCCCGCCTGGCACCAGATTCGGTTCTCCTTCGCCGCAAATTGTCCCACGCCACCTGGATCCAGCGACTGGCGCTGTCATCCGCGCCGAGCCGCCGCCTCCGTGAGCTCCCCACCCGCTTCAAATCCCGCCGCTGCCACCTCAAATCCGCCCGATTCTGGCGACCACGAGCGCCTCAACCTCGTCCCTACCTCTTCCAGCCATGCTTCGGCCTCCTGCCTCTGCCATGGCGGCCATGGGAGCCCGCTAAGGCCCCGCCATACTCGCGTGGTGCCCATGGAGACGGGGTAGCTCCCACCCGGCCTCCTCTCTCCCACCCATCGCCGCCGCCCCGGCCAAATCCCGCCTCCAGCTCCCGGGAAGAGCTCGGCCAAGACGCCACGACGCTGCCTCCCCGCGCGTCATGGATCGGAGCTCGCGCGTCGTGATGCTTCGCGTCGGGTGGCCGCGCTGTGGCCACGAGCTGGGGAGGCTGCACCCAGGGCCATGGCGCGCCGCGTGGATTGCCGCCCGTTGATGCCCCGCCTGCCGTCTCGCCGTCGTGCTCAAGCCGAGGCGTCGTCGTGCTGCTATTGCTTGCGGCATAGAGGAAGAAGAGGGGAAGGGAGAGAGAGGAGAGAATGACAAGTGGGACCAACAAATTGTAGGGGCTTGGATGTAGGAGGTGCTGCTGGAGTTGAATGCATTTTTTGGGGGCTTAAATGTAGGGGCCGGCCCCTACATGGGCATGTAGGGGCTCATTTTTACATGCCCTGCTGGAGATGCTCTTAGAGCATGTCCAGCAGGCCCCTTAAACAGGGGCTCTATCTTATATTTAAAAGTCCAGAACAAAAATTCAACTCCAGCAGAGCCCTTATAGAGGCCTTTATTTTGCTCAGGCCCCCAAATCACTCCTTCCACTACTCTATTTTCAGGCCACAGCTTCAGGCCCTCATATGCCAGCTGTTGTGGGCCCCACGCGAAATCCCTTCCTCCTGCGCACTTCATTGCTCTCACCCGCTCCGTCCCGCTCGTTCCCGCGCCGCCTCCCTACCGCTCACCGCCGTTCTTCCCCGGCATTCGACGCCGCCACCACTCCGAGACGTCGCGCCACCTCTCATGCGGCCTTCTCGTCGCCGGTGAGTGCCCCGTCCTTCCCCTTCCCTCCCCTACTGGCCGAGATCTGATCATCTGAGCCCCCATGGAGCTCCGGCCTGCGCGACGACGCCCCGGCCCGACCTCGCGACGGCCGCGCCCCGGCCCCGCGGACGCGCGCGTCCTCGCCCTGCTCATGGTCTCCGCCCGGCCGCACTGCAGCTCCCCGCCACAGCGATGCGGGCTGCTGGGCTGCTACTGTTTGCCTGTTGCTGTTGCCTGCTTGCTTGCTTAGCTGAATGCGCTGCTGCTGCCTGTATGCTTGCTTGCGTGCTACTGCTTGCCTGCTGCTGCTTGCTTGCATGCTTGTTTCATTTATTTCTCACTGTATTGGATTGATTCAAAAGTGGTAGCCACGAACTTATTGTTGAACTGTGATTTGATTTCTCAATTGTAGATGGGTTTATCCGGTCATCTCAAGAGATGGTGGGATGAGGAGGATGAAGAGGATTCCGATGACGATGATTTGTTCGCAGCAGCCGGCATGCAACTAGTTAGATGTCAATGTGTGAACTATATTTCTACTTTGGATATGTATGTGTGGACTATGAGAAATTTGGATTTATGTTTTTAAAAAAAAAATTGAATTCGAATTGTTGACTTTGAATTTGCGGATTTGAATGTATTTGGATTCTACAAGTTCGAATATTTTTGAGTTTGAATTATATGATGCTCAAACATGAGAAGTACATGTGAAATGCAGAGAAAAGAGAAGAAAAAAAAAATAGGGGCCCTGTTTTAAAGGCTCCTGCTGGGGTGAGCAGCAGTTTGAGAGCCCTCAGAAATACATGCCAGCCCCTATATGGTATTTGAAGAGCCCAGTTTTACATGCCCTGCTTGAGATGCTCTTAAGGGCTAGGCGAGCCCCGCCAACCCAACTGGCCTGACCGGACTTCAGTCACGTCAACCACATCGGTGCGACTCCCTGACAGCCTATTCTGACGTGGCGTTCTACGGTGACGTGGAGATGGTCGCGCCGGTCAATTTGAAGTGATTGTAGGTTTGATCACGCCAATTCATCTGGCGTGACCAAATGGTCTAGATGTTGGAAATAAAATTTTGTGCAGTTTATTTTTTAAATATTAATTTAAAAAGGTTAAATAATAAAAAAATCTCAAGAGAAGACGGTGACGTGGCATCTGACATATAGGCCTTACTGCTACGTCGACAAACCGCCTAAGAAAACAGACGAGGGAGGGAAAAAAAATTCCGGTTTCACGAGTTGAGAGAGTCAATTTACCCAGTTTTGTAATAGAGTGAGGAAAATTGAAGTCGGTGAGAGTTGAAGGACGCGGAATGGACTTTTTCATTCCTCTTTCTACTCAACGCCTCATTCCTCTCTTTCTTCTCCAACAATGGCTCGATTCCCACCGCACATGAATCAGTTTAGCCAAAGGTTCGCATTAATCGCTGGAGTGCATCCCGTGGCGACGAGAGGCTGTAACAGGATTTGCTCCTTCTCGTTGGTTGGTCGCTGGCCGAGATTGAATCAGCCTTCGCAAGCTCGTGCCACTACGCGCCAGCTTGGTTGCTCTCCTGTGACCTGCGCAGCCCCGTGTCATCACGCAAGCACGGCCCCGCGCTTGACGCCCAGCCGTCGTGCCCTAGCAATACCTCGGCGTCGCGTCTCGAGCCCAGCAGTCGCGGTCTCAGCTCGCCGTCAGGTACTTTCGCGCGCTCGTTGGGGAAACATAAGAAAGGGAAGAGAGCGGAGGGCGAGGGAGCCGATGAAGCCACATTTTGGCTGCTTCCCGCTTTTGGGTGAAAACGAGGTCCAGCTCCTCCTGCAATTCACGGAGGAGCTGCCGAGGAAGCACCCCGTTTGTTAGGGCTTCACCTGAAGCCGGTGGAGGAGCAGCTCAGGAAGCCCAAACAAACATGCTCTTAGGGCCTGTTTGTTCAGGCTCCAGCTGTGCCGGCTCTGGCTGTGGCTGCTGGTTGTGCTTGTGTCTAAAACATTTGGTAGAGCGGCTTCTTCTGCAACTTCTCCTAATTTATAAAAATAAGTGAAAAAGGGCAATTGTCCATAATGCCTTTGGACATGTACCTTTGTCTTATGCATGCAGTTCATGTTTTATTTTTATTTTTGACTTCATGTGATATAAAAACAATAAAAAAATTAATAGCATATAAGTAATTTCGTATTTCAAATTATAAAATTGAAAACGTTCCAAATCTAAGGCACCGTTTGCTATTCATTTGGCAACTGAAAAGAAAAGAGAATGCAAACTAAAAAACAGGCACCGTGTCCTTTGTTCCCATCCGCTTGTCCTCCTCTCTCTCTAAATTTTTTTTTTGAGGAATCTCTCTCTCTAAATTTTGATGGAATGGACGCAAGCAGGCAGAAGTGGACCTGCTGCGGACCCTATGGGTGTGTTTGATTTGTGTAGAAGAGGCTAACGAGGCTCTGAGTATACAGAATCTTTGCTTTTTGAGTTGTTTGGTTGTCTGTATCATAAAGTAGCCTGACTCTAGCAACGTAAAAGTGGCTTCTTAGCCAGGCTAGATGGAAACGCACAAATCGGTCGTTTCCACCAAGCCAGGCCTGTGTTACCAGTGGGTCCCTGTTGGCGTTTCTTACGCAAAAATAATTCAATTTCCGCAAGCGCACAGAACACTATTGTAGCATTTCACCCAGGAGTATTCCAAGGTTATCGTATTTATATTTTTCCACAGGGAAGCAGGGCTAAGAATATCATGAATTAACAAAGAAACATCTATTATTTATAACTTACAAACTAGACCAAAGCAGGGAGACAGATGTTTGATATGTGTGGCACTCAGGAGAACATCCATTGATATAGATAATAAGGAGTTAGCATTTAGTTTGGGAGGACAACGAGAAGAAGGTATCAGTCAGCCTAGGGTTAGCATTTAGTTTCACGATAGTCTACCATTATTTACTTAAGCTTTCATTACAGATACATTCAAGTGCATCAGGGGCACGGCCGCCGCCAAGACACGCAACCCGAGAACTAGGTTCAACGTATCCGGTCAACGGACCGCGTCTAGGCCCCTACACACTCAACCCGAACGTGGTGGACTACAGAGACCGGTGTAGCTGTCACCTACACTCGCGGCTACCACATCATCCCGTGGGGTTGAGGGCAAAACACGCTAGAACAATTCCAAGCACCTTGCTTACAACTATCCTAGTAACTTACTCTTGGCCAAAGAGCAAGCCACCCATGAACAATAAATCCAAATAAATTGTGGGGACACGTGACAATAAGGCAATTATGTCCCTACTGCCAGTCCTTAAGCAAACAACTCATTCGTATCTACCATACACAGACGTGGATCCAACACAAGAATTTCTCTATAATAATTACTTAAATAAATAAATATAAACTAAAAGAAAACTAAATTTAATAAATAAAAAAATAAATAAATAAGAAAATAATTATATTAAAGAAAGTATAAAAGAAAAGATACACGAGAACTTTACCCAAACTCCAAAGAGAACTCCGGAGCTCCGAGCGAAGCTCTCACTTCTACTCTAACTCCCATGACTAAAATACTAATCCTATTCTAAACTACACAAGTGGAATGAACTTCCATGACCTGAGCGTGACCCTTATTTGGATCTTCTCTTCTCAAGTGTGGAGGTGCGAGTTGCTTCTGAGGTCGCCGGGGGTATTTATAGCCTCCTCAGGACCTGAGGGATTTTATAGCGAAAGATGGAGTGGCGGGGCCGCTAAGGTAGGCCGACCGGCCGGCCGCCCATTGTGGCGGTTGGCCACCGCCTTCGCCCTGGACGGTCCTGATGCTCTCCTGATGGCGGTTGTCCAGTCGGTGGCTTCGTGGGGGCGGCAGAAGAGGAGTGAGGGCCAAGTTGAGGCCCAAACAGCCCACCTTCTAGAACGTCGGTGGAATTCTTCTGAACAGGCTTTTGATTCTACGTTGTGAGCCTGTTTGCAGCCCACTGGAGGAAGACCGTGGCCTGTAGCCATCTTGTGGGGCCGGCCGGCCTATGGGTGGGGCCGGCCGGCCTGTCTTTGTGCCAGCTGGGCCCACTTTCCTCTATATTTCCCTCCTGCATCCAAATATCACCAAAACTTGTGAAGTAGCATTAATCCTAACTACTATGCATAGAATCTTGGTGACATGCCTTTATTTACAGGTATTGTGGCGGTCAAAACAGGGTTTAACGACCGCCAACAGTCCCGCATAAAAGGTATCGCTTCACCTCATGCGGGCAGTTTCACCGCATCTTCTCTTCTCCTGGCCATGGCTGCCCATCCATTGCTCCATGTCGATGCCGCCTAGACCAGCAGCCGCCGCTGCGGCCTGGTTGCAGTCAGTTTAGTCAAGCGCAATTAGCGCAGGTCCTCGCTCTCCTGAGGACCTCATCCTCCCACGCCGGCACCGTCATGTCCCCGACTTCGAGTGAGCTCTGACTCGGCGCGTGCTCCTCCGCCTTGGCATTATCAAGGCCGGCCCCTGGGCAGCCGAGCCGCCATAAGTGCCAGCCAGAGAGCTCGGGGGGCTGCTCCAGGGAGCGCTTCCTCAAGGAGAGCTTGCCGCGCCGGAGTTCCCAAAGGGGCCGAGCGGGCCCGGCGGCGATGCGAGGAGCTCGCGGCGCCGGAGTTGCTGAGGGAGCACGCGGCGTCTCCTCTCTCCCTCGCTGAGCTCACCTAGCCTAAGAGCGCGTCGCGCGCAAGCCCGGCCAGCCGCGCCGCGAGCTCCTCGGCCCGCCCTCGCTCAGAATCGGCGCCGGAGAGCGCGCTCGCGAGCTCCCTCGGCCCGGATGCGCATAGCGCCTCGCGCGCGAGCATGCCTGGCTTCTTACTCGCTGTGGTGGTGGCGCTGTCGCGTCGGAGTCCAGAGCAGGGCGGTGGCCCACGAGCCGGACGCGATGTGGCACTGTGGCCGCTGGTGAGGCACATGTTCCTATGTCGTCGAGCAACGAGGGCAGCGAGCACAGCGTGGCGGCGCTGCGGACGGCTGACCGTGTGCTGGGAGTTACGGGCCACGGCTGCCGGGGTGACGACGCAGTTGCTACCACTGAGCTAGGGCGGCACCAGGACCAAGGCTAAGGCGACGGCATTGCTGAAGCTGCTCAGATCCATTTGAAGCAATTACTTTGTAAGCAATTAGTGTTAGTCTTAAGTGGAGAGATATTTTGTAAGCTTGAATCCTGTATCAAGAATGTCAACAGATTTCATGGATTGTGCCCCAAGATCTCGTGAATTAGCAGGGTGATTATTGACGTGCAATAACTGAGAGCAAGGGTCTGGCTTGCGATCAAGATCTTGTTAATTAGCAAGTGATTATCAGCGTACAATACCCAAACGAAGATAACAGGAGAGGCAGGAGAGAGCGGAGGTAGGAGAGGGAGGTGAAAGAATTTAACACTCACCACATCAAATGCAGGGTGATCTCACTCAGTTAATGCAGCCAACCAAAAACAAACTTACACTAGCCAAAAGTTGTCTATGCAGGCAACCAAGCAAGTGTATATTTTAGACTCCTGTATAAAACTAAACAGGCTTAAGCTAGCCTAGATAGGATCCTATACAAGGCTAAGCTAGGAAACCAAACACACCCTATGCGTCTGGTGCGGGCCCCTAAGCGGCCGCACGGGGAGCAGAGCGAGACGAATAGCGGCTCGAAGCAGATATGGCGATGGGAAATTAGGGATTGTGAGGAGAGGCGACGGCGGCGGGGTGTGTGTGGTGAACACGCCCGAATCGTCTCTCTCACTCAGAGCTATCCTCTCTATAATCTCTCAATCTTACCCGAGCAATCCTCTCTCTAATCTTGGCCAAAAAATCCTCTCTCTAATCAGGGGCGGCTGTGCCGTTGCGCCGCCAGGGTCTCCAGCTCCGCCCGGCCTCCTATCCCGTCGCGTTCAGATCTCCCGCGCCGTGGTGCGCGCTCGAATCAAGGGTAGTATCGGGACTTCGGGAGTTGCTGACATGGAGGAGGAGGGAGCCGGCAAAGCTGCCCTTTGAGGCGCTCCCCGCTCCGCGTGCTTTTTCGTTCTCTCGTGAATTACGGGGAAGCTGCGGAGGGAGCCGCCGTTCGTTGGCCATCGAGGAGGAGCCGCCGAAGGGGCTGAAACGAAAGGCCCTTACTCCTACGAAATTGTTAAAAAAAAGAAAAGAGCGCACCTCCGACTCCGAGGGATAATACAGCACCGGCTCTGCGGGGACAACGGGCTCGGCGCCCCGGAGGGCGGCGGCGACAGAAAAACGGAAAAAGGGTGAACCTTTTCTCCCCTTCCCTGTCCGCCCATTTCAAACGGAAAACGGCGCACCGCCCCTCCCCCCTTCCCCTCCGCTCCGCTCCGCTCGGTTCCCTCCGCAATGGCGTCGGGATCCTCTCGCCCCCAAATCGACCAGGTAAAACCCTAACCCTAGCACATCGCCCCCTTCCCCTGCTTCGAAGCGCTTACCCTCTTCTCGATCCGCAGTTCTTCCCGGCCAAGAAACGGAGGCCCCCGTCGCGGAAGGAGGGCTGCGCGTCGGGATCGCAGAACTGGAGCCCCGGCGGCGTGAAGGGGTCCCTGGAGCCGTACCTCGTTCGGTCTCCCTCCAAAGTGGCCGCTGCGGCGGCGGCGGCCCCCGCGGGCTCGCCCAGGGGCGGGGACGGTGGCGCCAGGAGGAGCCTTTCCGCCGCGATGGATGTCGATATCGCATCTTCGGCTCCAGCGGCGGCGGCAACGACGGCGGATGACATTGTGGACTTGGAGTTCAAGAGGTTAACGGGACTCCTGTCCCATTCTTTCAGGTGAGGGGTCCGTTTGCCCAATGGGAGATAGTTGTGATATTTTGGTGCCAAGAACCGTTCTTTCTGAATTTTGGGCTGTAACCTTCCCTGTTGCAGTGGTACCAAGCCTTTTATGGATGACTCTCGCGACCTTGACCAGTTGGAGAAGAAGCAGAAGCTGAGTACGAGCCAGCCCTTCTTGGTCCCTTGCGGCAATGCATCTGTCAAGAGGCAGCGTGTTGCCCACTGCAGCAGCTTGGACGCTCCAAAGGTTGGGCCATGATACTGGATTCTTCCTACTGCCAATGTTGTTTGATTCTCTAACTGTAACTGATAATTTGATTCTCTGCAGCAATTGGGTGATAATGCGGCATTCAAGAAGCAACGCATCAATCATTATGGTGGCTCAGAGGACCTGGAGGTTGGGTTCTAGCAGCACAAACAACTGAAATCAGGAATCTGTTTTTCAAAATTTAAATATTGTTCTTTTCAGCAGGAATTAGTTGAGGGGACAAATGTGATTGGCGAAGGATCCATGGCCTTGCAAAGATGTAACTTTACCCCTAATACTGCACAGAAAAAGACTGGGTTTTCTTTGGCTGTTGGGGAAACTCCAAAGTCTGTATCCAGGAATTCCCTTACTTCACCAGGGGAGGATTTCTGGAATGCAGCAATTGAATTTGCTGATGGGATATCTGCCCAAGCTGACAAGGCCCGTGGAAGACCTGAGTTTGATGCAGCAGAAGACAAGTCATCTTGTGCAGTAGCAGTGTGCTCTAAGACTCTTCCTAGATCAGGAAAGTGTGAGATTGGCAGTCCGAATGCAGTAGGCAGCAATGATACACATCAAATGGAGAAATCTTCATATAAAGAGTCGCTGGCAGCAAACTGTCAGAGTATAGCTGGCTCTCCTTTGCCTGTGAAGCACTTTGACTTCTGTCATGATGATGACATTCAAGTTTCAAGCTCGAAAGGTAAAGAGAATGGCAGCAGCGATGTTGGGAGTGTACACATGGACCACATTCAATCAAAAAACAATGACTTTCAGGCAGTAGAAAATCTCATCCATCCTGTAGATGCAATGAAAAAAACCACTCTTGATTTGCATGTTGGTTCTGCAGCCATAATTCCAGGTCAGGGTCCATCCAGGTCAAACATTGAAGACAAAGTTCATTCGATTCAAGATGCTGACAAAAATTCTCATATCAGCAAGAGAGACCTCAACCAACTGATTAACATTGATGATAGATCACTTGATGATTATTCACATAGTTCCAATGCCTAACAAAAATTCCAAAAGTAAATTAGCTTCGAAAGAAATGGAAGCTAGCACGCCTACTAGCTCACTTCCTCTGAAAGACTACTCAAAGCTCTCAAGTTGGCTCCCTCCTGAGCTTTGTGCTGTATACTACAAAAAAGGCATTTCAGAACTGTATCCTTGGCAGGTTAGTTTTATATTCCTTACAATTGGCAGTCTCTTTTTCTTCTCAATAATCTTTCTTCAGTGCAAATTGTGTAATGTCAGATAATTTCTCCAGTCCGAATTTAACAGACCAAGCAGTATAGGCTCACCAAGTGTCTACTCTTACACATTACCAGTGTTTTCCTGGATGGTAAACGGAAGACAGTCGGTTAACCATCGTTTAATGTTTAATCTGTTTAAACGGCCGTTTAATCGGGCTAAACTGGTTTAAACAGGCTAAACAGCCGTTTAGGCATAGACACCGTTTAAACGGAGTTTAAGTTCGTTTAGGAAAACAAGGCACATTACACAGTAAAAATGGATGGCTATATTGTTAGTTTGTTGCTACATTTTGTTGTTCGCGCTGCTTTTCATACCAAAAGACACATCTTCATGACTTATGTCGCAAGTATTTCTGATGTGACATTTAAACTATGCATTTTATATGACAATTAGTAGTGTCAAGGGATATATCTGTCTGATATCCAAAAGCTATTGTTATACTTTATGTTAATGGATATATTTTTTGGTAATGCTGCCAGCTTAAATTTTCATTTAACAATCTAAAGATATTTTTTTCCTGCTATGTAGTGGTTTCACAGTTTCACTGTCTATTTGTTTTATCTGTGTGCATGCATGTATGCATGCCTGATATCCAGCCATGCCTCTCTATCTTTTTCTGTTCCTTTACATTTGTTTTGTTGCACTCTCACAAGTCCCCACTATCTATTTCTCCATTTCAGTGTGTTGAGATATGATTTGTCTATTTTCACATGAGGCATTGCCCAAAGTTGGCAGCAAAAGTCAGAAAAAAATTGCATTAACTACCTTTTTCTGTTTAAAAAATATAGTCCACCTGTTTTATTCGTTTTGAAGTATCAGACTATCATAACTTTGTAAGCAATTAAGCACATATGTGGTATTAAAATTAAGGAATGCATTTTAATGGAAAATACCTTCCCCCTGAACCAATAATCAATTTGTTCTCTTTTAATACAATTCTTTTATTTTTTTGATGGAAAAATACAATATTTTTATTGTACTGCCTTCCCATTTTCATTTCAGGTCGAGTGTTTACTTGTAGAAGGTGTCTTGGAGAAACGCAATCTTGTGTACTGTGCATCTACGAGGTTCTTTGGGGTCTTACAACTGTTCATAATTTCACTTTGAATCCTAGTTTATTATCTAAATATCTATTTTCTTATAATTCACATTGTACTAATGATTTTTAATATGATGTGTATCTTTTGTTCTAATGATGCAGTGCTGGTAAAAGTTTTGTTGCTGAAGTTCTGATGTTGAGACGGATATTATCAAGTGGCAATATGGCAATTCTTGTCCTTCCCTATGTGTCAATATGTGCTGAAAAGGTTCTGATTTAGTTGCAGCTTGGTGATGTTCTGAAACTTACTCGTGTATGACTGTTTATTTACCTTTCTTCAGGCTGAACATCTTGAGCAACTTCTTGAGCCACTTGGTAGGCATGTCCGTAGCTTCTATGGAAATCAGGGGGGAGGATCACTTCCTAAAGATACTGCAGTAGCTGTTTGTACCATAGAGAAGGCAAACTCGTTGGTAAACAAACTGTTGGAGGAGGGCCGCCTTTCTGAACTTGGTGTGATTGTAATAGATGAGCTTCATATGGTAAGCTTGTCTATCAGAAAATTACATCAAAGAAATTCCTCCATTATATTCAAATTCAGTTTTTTTACTTTCGTTGTTTCTCATGTATCCCCTGCTGCAATGTAAGTTTCTTATCCTTGTTAGTGCCGTTTCACGATGTTGTAACAAGTCCGTTGATGCATCAAGAGTACCAATGCTTATTGCATATTAGAGCCATTTTACATGTCAAAATTGCTCTGATATGCAATCTTGTTATAGGTTGGCGACCAACACAGAGGGTACCTTTTGGAGCTGATGTTGACAAAGCTTCGGTATGCCGCTGGCGAAGGGAATTCAGAGTCATCTAGTGGAGAGACTTCAGGCTCTAGTAGTGGGAAGATGGCAACTCAAGGATTGCAGATAATTGGTATGAGTGCTACTATGCCCAACGTTGCAGCTGTAGCTGATTGGCTTCAAGTAAGAGTTTAATGTACTTGGTCCCTTATGTTTTTATTCATTCTTTTTGGTAATACTGTTATCTGCCATTGAAAGAACTGTTCTAAGCCAAGGGAAATCCAATTTGGCTCTTGAAGCTCATTCACCATTTTGACAAGTGGAAGAATGCCTGTGTTATTCAGCTAAACATCTAATTAGGAGTTATGACAAGTGTTCTTTTCTGGTAATATGCTTTACATGAGCTTGTTAATTAGTGTACTTGGATTGTCCCATCCTGGCAAACATTGATGGGATTAGCCCATCCAACCTTATCCTCTGGCTCGCACAGAGAGGGTAAACGATCATTGTTTATCACTTGGACAGAATCAATTCGATACTAGGCAACGCATAGTCGTCGCTTTGGCGTCGAGGCGCAGAAAAATTCTGGGTGTCCTCGTCGCGTTACGAGGAAAGGAGTAAAAGTGAGGGAGGGAGGGAGAAGAGAGAGAAAATGGGATGGGATCTGGCTAGGAAGACCAAGAATCGGCCGCTGCCGCTCTCCCTGCTGGCTCCGGCGCCTCTGGCCGGCACACTCTCCGACGAACTTGATGGCAACAGATCTCGGAGGAGGCGGCGGCAGCAGTAAATCTGAGAGCATAGAAGGGGATAAGGGAGGAATTGCAGCCTTGTAGCGAGGATCCTGGGACGGGAAAGGGGGGAGAAGTTGCTGCTAGCTTCAAGGGAAGAGAGAGAGAAACCATGGCGGCGCTGGTAGTCATCGAGAAGACGAGAACGAACGTCATGTGGGCGTGCGTGGCTGCTGTATAGGTCGTGGTGTGGGCTGGTGAAAGCATATTGGGCTGGCCTTCCTTCTCTTTCAAGCTCTGTCCTTTTTCTTTTTCTTTCCTCTAGGGTGCACGTATGGACTTCTTTTTAGATTGGTACGGCGTCGCTTTGCTTCGCCTTATGCACGCCTAAGCGTCTAGAGGGGTGTCAGTCGCCTCACCTTGCCGCCTTAAAAACATAGATTCGATAGCTTCTTTAATTCCTTGTTACTCTCCTTGTCCATACCCAACCCACCCACCCCTTTTTTTTTTCTTTTTCCTTTTGTTCTCTCTAGTTGAGAGATCTTATCTTCTATTCCTGGTTTGGGAGTTCTGTACAGTTTGTTTGGATGCTTGTTCTTTTTAAAAATAATAATAAAAGTTAACCTTACAAGTAAAAAAAAAAAGACAGAAAGTTAACCTTAGGAGCTTCCCTTGCTGTATATTCCTCCAACAAAAGCAGAAAAAAAGAAACCCTAAGGCCTCCTTTGGAACGCAGGAATTTCACAGGAATCACACAGGATTTCACAGGAAACAGTTCGCAGGAAAGGAAAATTTTTCCTCCAATCCAAACGAGCCCAAGTTGATGATACTTCTTTTACAATTCTGAACTGTGCAAGTCCTCAATTCTGAGGATTTCAGATTTATGCTTGTATGTGGCGATAAATAGTTTCAGTAACTGAGCTAAAGGTGTAGATGTACAACCTGAGTACCTGACAAGTCAGGCTTGAGTCCTCATCAACGCAAATTTGGATGCCTATTTCTTAATTAAATGCCGCTTAGTTCCTCCTAGGTTAGTCAACTTTTTTTTTAATAGATAAGTTTGTTAGTTTATCAGTACTATCTTATTTTGTGTATATGCTAACTATTGATCTGTTTGGAGGCTTTGGGGATTATGAGCTATGTCTTGCCAATTTGTATCATGCTTTTTGTACTATGTTGGTATTCCTTTTCATTACATACTTCAGTTTCAGTAACTGATGTCCATCTGATCCAATGTTAGGCTGCTCTTTACCAAACTGACTTTCGGCCTGTTCCACTGGAGGAATTTATCAAAGTTGGTAATCAAATATTAAATAAAGACTTGAATGTTGTTCGTGTCCTTCCAAAAGCAGCTGATCTTGGTGGCAAGGATCCCGATCACATAGTTGAATTGTGTAACGAGGTAAGTTGAATAGGCACAGTTTATGTTCCAGTTATCCATCGGTCCCCACCATAGATTCTAAGGAAATTGAACAATTTACTTTCTTTTTCTCCCAGATTGTTCTGCAGGGCCATTCTGTGCTTTTGTTTTGCTCCAGCCGTAAAGGATGTGAGTCAACTGCAAGACATGTTGCTAAGTTCCTGAAATTAACCTCTGTTGGATCAAGTTCTGTTGGTTCAGAGTTTTCAGATGCCGCTTCTGCCATAGAAGCCTTGAGGAGGTGCCCTGCTGGGTTAGACCCTGTATTGGAAGAAACCCTTCCCTTTGGTGTAGCGTATCACCATGCTGGTCTCACGGTACTGTATTTTATCATTTATCTTCATCAAATGCAAAAAGTCAAGAACATTGGGCATGTATGGATGAAGACCTGAGAAACTGCCTGGGCCAGGCAACTGCATCTGAGCACCAGGCGCTCAAAATCGAATCCATGGGGGCTCTGCCTGCGCCTGGCAATTTTCTCAGGGTTCCATCCAGATAAGCCCATTGTGTTTTGTGTAGAAGTATAGACTGAAATTATTGTGTGCTACTGTACTGTGGTTACCTTGACTTTCTCAAGCTAACAGCTGAGTGCCTCTTTTCCCTTTTTAGCAGAAGGCTATTAGATTATATTGCTAGATATGAAAGTCATGCTATTTCAACTCCATTTCAAATTTTCTTTCAGTTTTAACATCATTGATTTGAATCGAATCCATTTCTATATTTTTCCATTGCCATTTTCAGAGGTACTTTATCTGCTTGTGACCATGATGTGCAGATAGATCATTGACTAATAATGATTACCTTTTGCAGGTTGAGGAGAGAGAGATTGTGGAATCATGCTACCGTAAAGGTCTTGTCCGTGTTCTGACTGCCACTTCAACTTTAGCTGCCGGTGTTAACTTGCCTGCTAGAAGAGTTATATTCAGGCAGCCTAGGATCGGTCGTGATTTTATCGATGGGACTCGCTATAGGCAGATGGCTGGTCGTGCTGGTCGCACTGGAATAGACACAAAAGGAGAAAGTGTATGATAAATGATCATCTCTCTCATCTTATCATAATTCAAGGATGATTTCTATTTCCCATAAATCCACATAATTTATGTTGATGGATGGTTTGTGTGATGAAGTAACATGGTTTGTCTAATATTTTAACATTTCAAATACAGATACTTGTATGCAGACCTGAAGAGCTGAAGAGGATTACTGGTATTATTAGAAGCAATTGCCCTCCCTTGGAGTCCTGTCTTTCAGAAGATAAAAATGGAATGACTCATGCGATCATGGAGGTTGTTGCTGGTGGTATCGTGCAAACTGCAAATGATATCCATAGATATGTACGGTGTACACTGCTTAACTCTACTAAACCATTTGAAGATGTTGTGAAGTCAGCTCAAGACTCTCTTCGTTGGTTATGCCATAGAAAGTTTGTCGAGTGGAACAATGAGACTAAAATATACACTACTACCCCCCTTGGTCGAGCAGCTTTTGGGAGTTCACTTAATCCTGAGGAATCACTGGTAGCTAACTTTATCTTGTTTTTTTTTTTTTAAATTTGTAATCTTACATTTATTTAATGCTCCCTTTAGGTTGTGCTCGATGATCTTTCAAGGGCAAGAGAAGGCTTTGTTCTGGCATCTGATTTGCATTTAGTTTACCTGGTAACACCCATAAATGTAGGTGTTGAACCTGACTGGGAATTATATTATGAGAGATTCATGCAACTTTCTTCTCTTGAGCAGGTATATATATGTATTTTGTATTTCTGTTACATTTGACGGACAGTAGTTTTGAACTTTGAATATACATTGAATTTATGTTCTTGTTGATTGATTAGAATTTTTTGAAAATAACCTTTTTTATATGTTGAACTAATTGTCCAGCAAAAGTGAATCAGAGTCTATTTTGTACTTCACGTAACTGTAAGCCTAGGTTCGCAAAAAAAAAAAAAGTAACTGTAAGTCTAGCAAAGCTATACCCTTGCCAGTTTTTGGGATCTGGATATTTGTTCTTTGGGCACAAAAAAGAAGGGATAACTTGGTGAGTTCAGGGTAGTAAATGGACTTTTCTCAACAAATCTTATCTTTTTTCTCAACTTTACCTGAACTACTCCAGAGTGAAACTATGTATATATCATTCAAAACTACCAATTTTAGTTGATAGAGCACACATTATTCTTAATTTCTGGTTTGTGGTTGTTTATTGGTAACCTCAAATGCAGTCAGTGGGCAACCGGGTTGGAGTAATAGAACCTTTCTTGATGCACATGGCTCATGGAGCGACAATGCCTGTTCGTGGAAGACCTCAGGGAAACACCAGTACACACAACAAGCCTCCAGCACAAGGCTCTGGTGGAAATTCTCTCATTAATGAGCAGACACTCAGGGTGTCTAAACGCTTTTATGTGGCGTTGATGTTATCAAGGCTTGCCCAGGTATAATTTGACAACTTGCCAGCTTTATTTGCTAGTTTATTAATGCTGGTGACTGGAATTGTATGTGAGTGATCAGTCAATGCAGGTAAATGCCTGTAATACAAGAGGCCATGTTTATGCCAAAATATGAAAAAAAATTCATATTTCATATATGTCGTAAAACATCAGAAACACTACTATAAATATTTGATAAAGTTCTTTGGTGAAATCGTTAATGTTTATACTTTATTGGCTTTTAATATCTACTTGACAACTAACCAATTTTTTCCTCTTCCTTTATCCTCCTTTCCTGTTTCAACAATTCCAACTACTCATCGTTTGGTACACTCGCTTTGACATGCTGAGAGGATATTGAGACATAGTTATAGAACAAATGTTAAAGAGGGAGATGGTTTTCAACTTTTCATCACCTCAAAATATGTATAGAGATGTACTAATGAAGTTCACCCTTCTTCACTGTTACTTTTCCTTGGGTATCTGGTAGGATCTGTTACGGACTCTCTTAATAGGATCCATTTAGTGTTTTTTTTGTTGCCATTTTGACATTATTTTGAACCCTACATCTTTTTCTTTATTCCAAAGAGCAATAAGACGAGGGCTTGCATGTGCCATCCTCTTGTATTTTTGCTGGATTCTCTCTCTCTTTTCCAACTAAAGTTCAAATTGAAATGTCTTACCTGTGTTGTTTTGTGTTATACACAAGCAGAACAGGTCGTTTCTTGCAAGTTATGATGGTCATGATCTGTGTACACTTTTCCTCTACAGTATTTTATATTACTTTCATTTCATTTTGTTCTCAATATTGCTTCAGATGATTTATAGCCTTCTCTATTTATTTATTCTTTCAGGAGATTCCTGTTGCTGATGTCTGCGAGGCATTCAAAGTTGCCAGAGGAATGATCCAGGCGTTACAGGAAAATGCTGGCAGGTTTGCTTCCATGGTTTCTGCTTTTTGCCAGAGACTTGGCTGGCATGATTTAGAAGGTCTTGTTGCAAAGTTCCAAAATCGCGTCTCTTTTGGAGTTAGGGCAGAGATTGCAGAACTTACATCAATTCCGTTTGTCAAGGTGTGCTTTTGTTACCATGCATATAAATTATTCACATGTTCCTACAACATATATATTTCCTTATGTTTACGTAAAATATGGTGTAGGGCTCACGTGCGAGGGCTCTATATAAATCTGGTCTGCGCACTCCTGTTGCCATTGCTGAAGCATCCATTCCCGAAATTGCACAAGCCCTTTTTGATTCTTCTACTTGGTCTGGGCAAGGTGTGTTCACTCTATATGCTTGAATTTTTCCTGTCTAACATTTTTCTTACATATATTATTACCTTGTTGCTTAGGATCTAGTGGGCAATAGCGGTATATAGCAGTAGTAGTTTTACAAGGGATTCTATAATTGAATTGGTAGGATATACCATTGATGATGAATGTGGTTTAACATACACCAAAGGAAGACTAGTTCATTTTCTTCTAATTTCGAAATTATAAGGTGCTCCTAAGAGATGTAGTAATTTGAAAGGCCGAAAGATAAAATGCACTTCTAAGTCTAACAATAGCTGAGCCCACTCTAAACAATGACAGAGGTTGAAACACATCTAATAGTGTGGTACAGCAAAAGGCTCACTGTTCATGCTACTGTAATACTGTATCACATGGACAGTGGCACAAATCCAGTACGGCCTCCATGTGGAAGTGATGTCTTGGCAACCTTAGTGCAATAATACATATATACTGTGATTCTGTTGAATTGTCCATATCAGCTTTTATCTTTGGTTTCATCATTTTATTTTCTTATTTGCTCTAGCACAGGTTCAGTAAGAAGCTTTTAGATGCTCACCTTTTCCAATGTACAATTGCTTATCCTTTTTATTGTTCATTTCATTAAGCCTACTCTGATAACACTTTGTTCAATTAACTAGATGATTCTGGTTTACGCCGAATGCAATTCGGTATAGCCAAGAAGATAAAAAATGGAGCTCGCAAGATTGTTCTTGAGGAGGCAGAAGCAGCAAGATTAGCAGCATTCTCAGCTTTCAAGTCACTTGGTGTTGAAGTTCCTCAGTTTACAGTACCTCCACTCCCAACTATTGAGGACTCCCCAACTCGAGATGCTTTGTTTTTTTCTTCTGGAGATCAAGTTAATCACAATAAGGTACCTTTAGTGACGCATGGTGGTGATGATAAAAATAAGTGCTCCGATTATGCTTCTTCTCAAAGGGCTTCTAAATACAGTTTCAGAGAGGACAACCGCCCAGATTCTTTCATTCAGATGAACGAGAACACAGGAATACCTATTAATGCAAACATAAGTATCCAGGAAGCAGCATCACCTTTGTCCACACAGATTACTGATAAATCGAGCAGTAGAAATGTGGCTGACAAGGGTCCTGTCAATGCATGCTACTTTCCAGGGGGGTTTGATTGTTTTCTTGACCAGTGGTCTGCTGTTAGTGAATTCACCTTTGATCTTCATTTTGTCAAGAAATCGACCAAATTATCATCGACCATTTTTGAAGTCATTGGATTGGCTGTCTGTTGGGTAAATTCACCTGTTTACTATTGCAACTTCCCGAAAGATCTAGCCACAAGTGGTAACAATGATTCCAGTGAAGTGTGTGTCAATTTTCTGAGAAGATGGAACAAAATTTGTGAGATTATGCAACAAAAAAGTGTCAAGAAAATGACATGGAACTTGAAGATCCAGATTCAGGCACTTAAATCTGCTTATTTTTCTTGCCAACGGCTTGCAAGGTTTCATGTTGACCATAAAATGTTGAACAATATTGAAGTACGAGATGACTCATATGTATTGCTACCAGCAATCTCTGTTTACAATGGATTAGACATATGCTTGGTTGCGTGGGTTCTATGGCCTGATGAGGAAAGCAAAACAGTGCCGAACCTTGACAAGGTACCTTGTTCTGCAAGCCTTTTTCTCTTCATTGTTAATGCATTACTCCTACAAACTACTCGTAATTTTTATGGCGTTACTTCTTCTGATCTTGCAATACACAGTTGTTACTTTTGGTACCAAACAATTTCGGAGTGTAGTTCATTTGTATTTCACTCTTTTGTGACAATAGTTAGTCAAGAGACGGCTCCATAGTGAAGCTACTGCTGCTGCAAATCGGGATGGAAGATGGAGAAGTCAGATGCACAAAGCAGCACACAATGGCTGTTGTAGACGTGCTGCACTGACACGAGCTTTATTTTCTGCTCTGAAGAAATTACTTGTTTCTCAAAATCTCAATGGTTTGGTTGAAACAATCGAGGGCCCATTGGTAAATTTCTTTCTCTTGCCTAAAGTAAGATTGTTGCTCCTTGAGTGCTACAAAATCTCTTATTTCTTTATTGGATAGGTGAATATTCTTGCTGATATGGAAATTTGGGGAATCGGTGCTGACATGGACGCATGTCTCAATGCTCGGCATATTATAATAAAAAAACTGAAGGAACTAGAGAAAGAAGCATATAAATTAGCTGGCAAGAGTTTCTCACTAAATGCAACTGCTGATATTGCTGACATTCTATACACACACTTAAAATTGCCGGTTCCAAAAGGTTGTGAGAAAGGAAAGCTGCATCCTAGCACCGACAAGCAGTCTCTAGAGCATCTGAGGTATATTTTGTTTGTCACTTGTCTATTCAGATGTCAAGCATGTGTTTTTTCGGCTTTTGCAAGAGTTAGTTTATCATTTTGTGGCATGCCATTACTTGTGCAGGAACTTCATATGATTTTACGAAATATTTTCTAATTTGAATTGTAGAATATACATCCTACTATATCTGGTCTTGATCTATGCTAGACAGGTTCTGTGTGTCATGTAATTGGGGCAGGGGCGTACTAGTTGTTGTGGGAGCTAGGAGCCTAGGAGGCCTCCTTGTCCAGCTTCCTATCCAAGTACCATGATTCCTAGGGGTGATGCCTAGTCTTGAATTGGTGCACACTGGTGAATACATGGAGCTACCAAACTCTTATGCTAAAAAGAGTAAATTTCAGAAAACTACGCCTTTTTTCACCGAAGTAACACAAAACTATGTCTTTTGAGTCCAATTTCAGAAAACTGCAACTATTTGTACCTATAGGACACAAAACTGACTTTTTGACATGGCACGGGTGGGGTGAAGTCAAAAGTTTGTAAATTTGCGTTACAAGGGGTGCACCTAGTTGTAGGTTTCTGTAAACTCAGCTAAAAAAGGATTGGCCATGACAAGAAAGCTAACTAACTAATTAAAAAGATAGAACGCAGTCAGGGCAACCAATGAATTAGCTGCTACTCACATCCTCTTGCACGCCTGGCATGCTGGTTGGCCCACGTCCATGCCGGCCTCTTCTTCTGTAGGTGACTCAGATATTACATGCTCTGTAGTAGATTATTGTCTGTTTTGTTTTTGTTTTTCCAGTCACATTTTGGGGCCGGTTCAAATTTCTCTCAAATTAACTACTACATTCTAGTGTAGTATTATTCTTTACCTGTTCATATAATACCTTTTTTTTTCCTGGAAAAACCTTTTATGCTGTCTGTGACAATTGTTTTTTTATGGTTTACAATAGCCGTCATACTCCAAAGAGAAGGAAACTTATATCCTCGAACCATCCTACGCGTGTTCCCTCTGACATCTTATTCTTCAGGGATGGCTATTATGCAAATACCTTGCTAGAAAACATCTGTCACTTTCTCATGCAACATCCAGCTTCTCTTCACTCGCTACTTGTAGGGCAAACAGTGGTTGGTTAATAATTTTAGAATGCATAAAAGTACAGACACATGTACCAATGTTACTCCTTGGTTTTCCCTATTTTATATTTGGGCAATTTCCTTCAAAGCCACTGGCTAAAACTTTAACTCCCCACCTGCCATTGAGAAAAGTCGTATCTGCTCAGTGCCACTATCAGTTAAATTTTATCCCTTCATTGCCTATGCTGGCTATATTCTAGTAGTTTTTCCTAACAGAGAAGCCAGAAAAGACTCATGTGCCCTTCCTTCATCCGTGAGCACCAGCATCTGAATGGTGGAGCTGAATCTCCACTTCAGTAAGCGACACAACACACAGCAAGGACTGAACTCAGCTGTCATTCTTGGAGCATGGACGCTTTGGAGGCGTCGTAGTGACTGTATTTTTAATGGGGTAGCACCGTTAGGCCTTGATCTTAGCTCGTGAGGAAACCAACCTGCGGTGTATGGCAGGAGCTAAGGCTCTCTCCTCCCTAACAGGCCTGGGTGGTCTTGATGAGGAGGATTACTCACCAGGTTCTTAGTGGTCGGGTAGTTCTTTCATTAAAAGGCGCGAATGTAAACTAAGTTTGTGGGGTGTGTGTTTTGTGTAAACTATTCTTCTATTAATACAATGATACGCAACTCCTGCGTGTTCGAGAAAAAAAAAAGCACCAGCATCAGAAACCAACTTAAACCATGAGGAGAGAGAAAGCAGAGGCTCGATTTCAACATTACATGAACCGAACTGAGGGAAGAGATTCCTTGATCGACTCTCAAACTTGTTTCAAACTCTGAGAATAAAATATGCAGCAAGTTGATAGAGTAGAAGAAAGAGAGGACTGCTCGGCTGCATCCTTCCACTGCGCCATGTCCAGAAGAGGACCAAACGCTTGGGACCGAGGTGAGCTGTCGATGTACTGTCTTAGCTTCACTGAAATCTTGCGCTGCCTTCAATCCCCATCCTCAATCCGAACTCAACCAGCAGCACCTCCACCATCCTCGTCAGTCGTCACCACATCAGATCCGCCGAAATAGCAGGTGTTCACATCGGAGAAGTGATTTGCTGGCTGCCGTTTGTGGGTGACCGGCGGCAAATTTTGGGGGCGACTAGGGTTTGTCGTTCTGATGGGAAACTGGGATACCACATTTTGCTTCGGGGGCGGCGGGATTGTTTGTTCAGGCGGGGGCGTTCTGCTTCGGTAGGAGCAGAAACACAGCAGGGGCAACTCTGGCATTTCAAATTTTTCATTCACTGTTCAACCTGACAAATGCAACGGCGCTGGCACGGAAAGGGTAAAAATATTACTCCACTGGCATTTGGGGGATAGAGGTTTTCTTGGTGGCAGATACAGGTTTTAGGTTTATGCCAATGGCTTCAAAGGGATTTTCCCTTTATATTTCTATGCTGTTGATGTCCCTATGATATGCAGTCTGGATATCTGTGGCAAGGCAGCAACACTATAATGATGTTAACAGGGAGTAGGGGCCTTCATTTCAATATCTGTTGCACTCTATTTGCCTGTACTACTATAATTTTGTATGACTTATTAAAAAGTGCTGTGGCATTGTTAATTAGCAATAAAATCATCATCGATTTAATAATTTTTCTTTCTTTTTTGAACTTATATCCTCTCAGTAGCTGTTGGTGCATTTTCATTGGAAACTTTGTAATGTTCTTTTTATCAGGGACCAACACCCGATTGTCCCAATAATTAAGGAACACAGAACCTTGGCAAAATTGTTGAATGGCACATTGGGGTCTATTTGTTCACGAGCTCAGTTGTGCACTCAATCGCAAAGGTACATCATACATGGAAATTGGCTTCAAACATCAACTGCCACTGGCCGTTTATCAATGGAGGAGCCAAATCTCCAGGTTGACTATTCTAGTGCTCTGCAACTGCCAACCCCCCCCCCCCCCCCCCCCCTCCCCTCTACACACACACAGATTTTGAGGAATAACCGACTAACTTCCCCTGTTTCTTTGTAGTGTGTCGAGCATTCTGTTGAATTCAGTACAGGGAAAAATGGGGATAACTCAAATGTGTCAGTGGTTGAACACCATCAAATCAATGCCCGTGAATTTTTCATTCCCACTAAGGTATTACTCATTTGGCCTGTGCCCTTGTTGAATAATTCTTTTTTGAAATGATCAGGATAATTGGTTGAATGGTTGTCAGAGCCTATCTTTTTATGTTTGTAGGAGAACTGGTTGCTGGTAACTGCTGATTATTCCCAGATTGAGTTACGCTTGATGGCTCATTTTTCAAAGGATCCTACATTAATTGAGCTTTTAAGTAAACCGGATGGTGATGTTTTTACTATGATCGCATCAAGATGGGCTTGTAAAGAAGAGGCTTTGATCTCTCCTAAAGAGCGAGAAAGCACAAAAAGACTCATTTATGGCATCCTTTACGGAATGGGCGCGAATTCCCTTGCAGAACAACTCGAATGCAGCACAGATGATGCTGCACAGAAAATTCAAAGCTTTAAGAGATCCTTTCCTGGGGTTTCATCATGGCTGCAAGAAGCGGTAGCATCTTGTCGCCAAAAAGGGTTTGTTTACTTTGGACCATTTTCGATTGTAATCCTTTCTTACATAAGATATTCTTCCCTTTGATGTGTCCGTTCAAAGTTTCATATATGGTCTATGAAAATGTATTCACTCCATACATGATTTGCCTCTGTTAATTATCTGAAAAAATTCGCTTAGACACTGTTCGATTAACATCTGGGTTGATGCAGATGAACATTACTCTTGGGAGTTCTCTGATATTGCATGACTGAACTACTTTGTATACATAATTTTCCCTGCATATAACTCGTATGTTTTAGTTCTGTACAATCACTATCCTTTTGAAAGTGTCCAAGATTTGTTACTGCTAAACTAGGTGATAGAAAACCTCAAAGTTTGGCAGTATAATATTTTCAACTCATGTTTGCATCTTGTGGGTCATCCCTAAAGTTTCCTTGTCCTTGCTTATATATAAGACAGCTAACAAATAACGATTTATGTCTCACACTACATATGCATTGCATTATATGTATGATATCATCATGTACATGGGTGTTGCATTCACTTTTCCAGTGGATATAGAAAGATGCATCCTCCATGTGTTTTTCTTCAACTAAACATACGTCAATAGAACTTATATGTATTATCACTTTTCAGATATGTGGAGACCTTGATGGGCCGGCGACGCTTTCTTGCAAAAATAATGGCTGGAAACAACAAAGAGAAAGCTAAAGCACAGAGACAAGCAGTGAATTCTATTTGCCAGGTAACATACCATTTGTCTCAAATAAGTTAGATGTTTCATGTATTGATTGAGCTCTTTTAATTTTCCTCAGGGTTCTGCTGCTGATATCATCAAGGTGGCTATGATTAAAGTTCATTCTGTGATTACTAACAGTAGTACGGCAATTGATTCTACTAGTGAAGTCATGAGGAACCTTTCTGAAATCAGAGGCCATTGTCACCTTATTTTGCAGGTGTTTATGATGCTAGCATAAAATACAAATTTGCCTTGATTATTATCATATTTTTAAGTATGTATGATTATAACATTAATTCTTTGAAGGTGCACGATGAATTGGTACTGGAAGTTGATCCGAGTATGGTAGCACAGGCTGGAAGACTGTTACAGATATGCATGGAGAATGCTGCTTCGCTATTGGGTATCCTATTAAATCTCAACTGGATGATATTGTTAATAGTTTGTGGCAAGCTAAAAATTGATTTACTATTTACTCTTGTTTCAGTACCTTTGCGTACGAAAATAAAGGTGGGAAAAACTTGGGGTTCACTAGAACCTTTTTATCCTGAGCCTTGTTAATAAATGGTGAATGCCATTGTTGAGTAGGCCCTTGAAAGCCAACCTTTTGTAACATGTTAAGGGCCAAGACACCTGTTTCTGTAAGAAGGTTACATTCCAACATGCTCTGGTGAGGCCTTGGTTTTGACTCGTCTCCAGAATTTGAATCATTTCTGAAATTATCCATTCTAAGTCTCTAATTATCTTTCTTTCCAGAAAATTTGACTCATGCACTGATAATCTGGTGGGCCTGGTTTTTACTGGGCTGTTTGGTTTTCACCCACACCTGCCTGACCAGATTGGGCGAGCCAATTTTTTTGGCTGGCATATCATTCTGCCACCGGTGTTTTGACCAAGCTTGGCCTGAAAAAAGAACTGTCTCGCCAAACCATGGCTACAAACCAATCATACCGCCCCTCCAAGGTAAATGTTCAAAAGTTGGCTCCGCAGCAATTGGCTGCAATCCAACATCCGTCAACTTTGTGGCTTTGTCCTACGCTACCCATCCGTTATTCAGAAGCGTGGCTGATCAAGTTGTGCCTTTGCCTTTAACTTGCTTGAGCACGGTTACTTCCTTAAGAGTTTGAAACTTATGTTGAAACAGGTGGTTCTTGCTAGGTCCTTTGCAGCTGCGGAAAACAAGAGTAATCCCGACTCTATTACTAGGATATTGAAATCAAGGGGTCATTAGCTTCATAACTTGGTGTCATGAGGGACCAGTGGCTATGATTGATGATTCAGATGTCATGCAAGTGATTGTTATTCTGATGAATCATACACTTGCAGGCGATTGTTATTCCCATGAATCATCCACATGCTGTCACTGGAAGCTGCTAGTGGGTATCAATTGGGTATGCGGCTTTCGAGGTTCATGAAGAGAAGGCAAATTAGTTTGATGATCTGTACATTTTTGGTCTGAGCTCATCTAGTGTAGAACTGCAAATTTTGCAATGTTTTGTAAGGCCTTTTTTTTTTTTGAGTATATATGTACATAACGTTTGTTGGGTGGTTCCTTGTAAATTTTTAGTGGTACGTTTAGTGGAATCTGGAGTGGTTGTATAGAGGTCATGATATTGTCCTCTCGCTTAACAGCCCCTCTTCGGAGTAGTTAGTGTTGTTGTAGCATTGGTCAGTTTTTGATTTTCACAGGCATGAATGTAATCTTGTATCTACTTGGGGATGTTTGGTGTGTTGTAAGGGGCTCTTGTCTCTTTTCTTAATATAATGAGGCGCAATTCTCCAGCGTTTTTGAGAAAAAAATAGTCCCGGCCATTGGACTTTTATTTTTATGAAGAGTGCACTTATTAATAGAACTGTGAATTAAAGTTGTGGTAAGGTGGTGCATGTTGCTCTTTGTTTTTACAAACCTTCAGGTTAGAATTCTCGCTAGAAGTATTTTAATAGTTCAGTTTATATTGCTGTACATGTCCTATAACGACTGTAAATTTAATCTGGATATGGTAACAGTTCAATGGTCTTTCACTCTTTCTGAAATCATTGAGACAGTACTACCTGTTCTTGATTAGCCCTTTAACAAGAGAGGATATTGATGCTATTGTGAAGGAAATGCCTGATGTCCATGCACCTCGACCACATGGGTTCATTGGTATGTTCATTAAAAAATACTGGCACATTATCCAGAAAAAAAACTATTATAAGCTATGCGAAGCTTTCATTACATGAGACCTTGACATATAAAACATCAATTGTTTTTACATTGTGCTCATCCCAGAGTAGTATGACCGTGAGGGGATTAATGATAACTGACCTATCTCCTAAATTATTCATTGAACCTTTTGACCAAGCTAATTGCAGAATTTGGAGTGTCGTCTTAAGAGTGTTATGGGATTTCATGGCTTGGGCTTTTCAATTTCTACACATGCCATCATCACTCAAAGTCACAAACTGGACTTTGAAAAAGCCACTGACAAAGTGGAACATCCCGTTATTCCAAATATGCTCAGAGAAAAGGTTTTCTGAAACTTGGATAAAATGGTTGTACATGATGCTAAATCCTGATACTTCCTCTTTGCTCTTAAATGGTGTGCCTGGAAATTTAAAACCTTTCATTTGCAAAGAGAGGTTAGAGCATCTCCAGCAAATATCTTAAAACCCATCCCTCAAAAATCAGTTTTAAGCAATGTCTCACATCAATAAGCAATGGACCCTCGGAGTGACAACAGATTGCATAAAATTCCCCCGTTTATATTTTTTAAGATTCGTGCAACAAAAATCAACAATACTCGTGTCTTTTCTCCGGGGCAACGAACTCCCCCTGGCAGCCACGTAGACCAGCACTTCCGCTACCTCCTGCAGCCGAGATAGTTGGTGGTGGTAAATCGGACCAAAATTTTAGTTTAGGAGGTTAAGTGATCAACAAAGACAGTAAAATAGACTTCTTCCTCTATGTTTTGACCCTTTCAAATTATGATTTGTAAACATTGTAATATGGATGTCTACAACACAACACTAAAATTTACCTCCTTACATTTTTCTTGTGCTGAATTTATTTAGAAACCGCACAACACAATTGTGATGATTTTTTTGCAGAATTAAATGGCAACGCACTTACTGAAGAATGTAGGGAACAATATGTTTTTTGTACGCTTTATGGTATGCTAAATTGTCGTTAAAAAGTTCTTCACTGTTTTCTCAAAATATGTTTTTGCCATATGTACAACTTTGATAAAAAAATATAAATCAGTATTTACTATAATTTTAGAAATAGAAATGTTTTCTTTACTAAGTAACTTAGGTCCATATACGCTCAAATTAATAAAAAATACAGGTGCTGCATGTACCGAAGAATTTGAATTCGTTGTGGAGTTTGCCATTGCCTAAACTGCACAGGTACATGAGTTGCTAGTTTCCAGAGAATGTAATACTATCACATCTTCTACTTTTTTTTTCTTAAATTCCATGACTGAAGGGAATTTTAGCATGCTCGTTAGTCATAAGCTTACTAGAGAAAACTTACAAGGCATGGTTGACGAATCCAGAAGTAATTATGAGAACCGAATCGCTCCACGTACGCTAATAAGTTGCTGCACATCCCTTCAGCCTTACCTTGCTTACCGTGTATTCGGTTTCGAGACCTCGTCACAAGGTGAGCCACATGGAGCCAATGGCATGGAATGGTCCTTCAATTTTTTAAATGCATGAACGGTCCTTAAATTTATTCGACTAAGTAACTTAGATCCATAACACTCAAATTTATAAAACTATATCTAGAAGACCAGGACTTTGGATTAGTCTATACCAAATGCAAACAGGTTATCGATCGCACCACTGATTGACGATACAATTGTTCTCTTTAGAAGGTAGGAGTAGAAACAATTGGTCTCTTTATACTGTGCCGGATTGGCATCCTATATTGAGAAATCATGCTGTAGACACAGTTCCGCTGTAGCTTCTGTGATTATTATCGAGTCCTTCTCTAAAATCGAATGCTATAAAATTTTTGAAGTAGTTTCTTTGCTTAATCTAAAAAATTCTCGCTTCAGTTGATTGCTGCCCTCGTATGTCTAATTTTGTATGCGTTACTTGCGGATCTTGACATGGAAGTTACCCTTTTATTGATCTCTACGCTGAGTCAAATCATATATGGATTGTCATTCACTGGATAGATTCATTACGACTATATAGTTGCATAGGGAATAGCATATATGGCGTCGTAATTAAGATGGATGTTACGTATGGCGCGCAGCTTAATCTTACTTGATTGATAGACAACCCCATTCATAAAATGGCATAAGCTACACGCTACTTGTTTTGACTCTGAGATCTTATATTACTACGCAAATGGCAACAAAAATATGTTTGTTTTGAGTAGAAGAGTTGGCAATAGTATTGCAAGAGTTGTTGTTAGTACGCAGTGGCCAGCCATAGAAGTCAACAGATCAACTGCATAAATATTACCATCGGAACTGCTCCTCTTCCATCCACAGCAGCAGCCGCAGCAGAAACTTTCACTGACGCCCATGGAAGGCCAGGCTGCTTCGCTGGATAGTTCGAGCCAAGGCATGGAGGACACTGCTGATCTCCTGACCCCTTACAAGATGGGCAAATTCAACCTGGCGCACAGGTCAGTCTAGTAGTATATATAGCAACTGATGAGTTTGTGTGATTACCGTTCACCTTCTGTTGGTGTATATGGCAGGGTTGTTCTTGCGCCGGTGACGCGCTGCCGGTCGTACGAGAACCTGGCGCAGCCGCATAATGGCGTGTATTACGAGCAGAGAGCAGCGCCAGGCGTCCTTCTCATCGCCGAGGCCAGCGCGGTGTCGGAGACGGCAACGGGGTACCCGCATGTGCCCGGGCTTTGGAGCCAGGAGCAGGTGGAAGCCTGGAAGCCCGTCGTTGAGGCAGTGCACGCCAAGGGCGCCCTCTTCTTCTGCCAGCTCTGGCACACAGGCCGCAAGTCACCAACTACTGGTCGTTAAATGTTTCTCACTCTTACTCCACTACTACTATGTGTTTTCTTCCCGGTTTTGGAATATGACGAACTCTAGATTCATTGTTACATTCTCATATCAAGATTATGCTGCAGAGTTTGGGGCCCCTCCACGGATGGACCCGGAAGAGATACCCCAAATGGTGATGGACTTCCGTGTTGCTGCCAGAAATGCCATCAGAGCTGGTTATGATTAAAAATTCGATCATTCCTCATTCTTGCAAAATTTGCAATCCCAATTATTGACAACAGTTTGTGTTACACATTGCAGGTTTCGATGGTGTAGAGATCCACGCTGCCAATGGGTTCCTCATCAACCAGTTCTGGTTTTTCTTAGATATTGGAAGAGTGGATTCCCAGCCTTTGCGTCTGGACCAGTGCACCAAGGACAACCAGCTCAACGGTGGCACAAGCCTAGACAACCGCTGCAGCCGCTTCGCCACCGATGTGGTAGCAGCTGTGGCGGATGAGGTCGGCGCGCACCGTGTGGGCGTGCGCCTCTCCCCGTTCGCTAGCTACACGGACTGCGCCGAGGCCGACGCAGAAGCCCATGCCCTGCACCTGGTCCGCTTCATGGACAAGCTCAACGTTCTTTACTGCCATGTGGTCGAGCCGAGGAAGCGCGTCGATGGCGACGACGGCAAGCTGGCGAAGTTCAGGAAGGCGTTCAGGGGCACGTTCATGGTGAATGGAGGGTACGATCGGGAGGAAGGGGACAGGGTGGTCAGAGACGGCTATGCTGACCTGGTCTCATTCGGGCGGTTGTTCCTGGCGAACCCTGACCTGCCAGAGCGGTTCAGGAAGAAGGCGGGTCTGAACAAGTATGACAGGAGCACGTTTTACACCTCCGATCCTGTGGTTGGCTACACAGATTACCCTTTTCTTGGCCAGGAGACACAGCTGGTGGCATAGTAAACCGTACATTCTGAAGGTATATCACTTATATGTGATTTTCTGCAATAATCATCACCGAAAGAAATAAAGCGAGTCAAGCCAATAATTCATGCAGGTAAAGATTGATATGCTCATCATGTATGTATCTTCAAGGCGTGGCATGTGTAACATGTGTGTGTTTAATTACCTACAAGTGTCCGATTCTCCTAAGCTAATAAGAAAGTTTTATGTTTTACCAATTCAAGACTTGGTAAGGAAATTGTAGTAGTCACTCACCTCCAGTTGATCCACTCTGTTTATTATTTGTCTGTATGTGTGTGATAGCAAGAGATGCAACCTGTTCATGGAATATGGCTAAAACAATGGGTTCTCAGGCCTCATGTCCTCCCTGCAAATACGTTTTTTAGTCACTGTACATCGAATTCGCGTCCTACTAAGAATCACTTGGTCAAATCGTTTTTTAAAGTGCCCAGTTAGTGCTGCATGTGGCACACGACCGTCTTCCAATAGGATATGCAGTCACATAAATGTTGGAGGCCAGCAGAAACAGAATGTCCATTGCTATTTTTATTGAATTGGTGATGTTCAAATGTTGGACAATCTGGACACATCGAAATGGAACCATCTTTGACAAGCAGAATGTGTCAATGGACAGGTGAAAACAATATTTAGTAAATGAGGTGGCTTTACCTATAGTTTAGTCTAAGATAACATAGCAAGATCCTTTGCAAGACTGTCTCATTTCCTTCTGCTAGCAACAGTTGACATAGAGTTGTTCCTAACTTTTTTGAGCGTACACTGCTCTTGTATAACTCTCTTTTATTAATTTCCATTTACACTTCTTTATATTTAATGAAAATCATCACCATTAACCATGCATCAAACGTAAATTCGACGACTACAAAAGATGAATATTGTTACGCGTGCCGACCTCCCAGTCCCAGTGAAATGTTTACTGTGCAAGGCATGTCCAAAGTTCCTTCAAACGCACGGCTAATTCGATCTTTTGTCTCCAGTACATGGCATTGCATGGTGGCGTCGTGGGGGCTGGGGTCGCCGCGCGAGCGTACACACGCTGTCAGCCATATCAGGCGGATGTCGTCGCGCGGGTGTCGTCGCGCGGTTGTCAGGACCAGAGTAGCCCGGACAGATTCAGATAGAAAATTGAAGTGGAATTTGGGCAAGAACAAGCAAATAAATGCGGTAAATAAGGGAAAAAGGTAGAACTAGATTCGAACTGCAGATGAATTGAAAGATAACAAGCTAGGGTTTATGTCTTCGATAGTTGCCACAGGCGGCGGCCTCTGCTTTATGCAAGGCAAATTTACCGACTCCAGCTCGGAGTGAAAAGTAACAGTATTTTCAGACAGTTACAGTAAAACTACTTCGGGTGGCTTTTCCACCGTTAGATCTTCATAACGATTCACTTCATATCTCAGCCGTCCATGTATTTGCTAGCGCCTCCTTGTGATGAGCTTGACAACTGCCCCTCCCTTAAGATCCTTGTCCTCAAGGATGGAACCCTGGAAATACTTTGCGAATAAAATCTGCATCTTCCCAGGTTGCTTGCTCAGTAAGGAGATTAATCCATTCAATCAACCATTGAACAACTGGTTCATTGTTTGTTGGGATCAGCCTCCGTTGCAAGATTCTGGAAGGACCCATTTTGATGTTACCATGTGGATCGACCAAGGGAAGTTCCTCAGTTGCAATTACCTTGGTACCTTTGTGCTTTTTAAGTTGGCTGACATGGAAAACTGGATGCAAGGCACATTTGTCTGGTAGCAGAAGCTTGTATGCAAGAGGACCAATCCTTTGAATAATTCTGAAGGGACCATAATATCTTGAATGCAATTTGAGAGATGAGTGAATGCCTAGTGAATTGTGCCTGTATGGTTGGACTTTGAGATCTTTCACTTCTCTTGCTATCTGCATACTTTTTCATTCTGTCTTGAGCTTGCTTGAGATTATGTTTGATATTCTGTAGTGCTGTTAGCTTAGCCTGCATGATATCCTTGACTTCAGGAATTGTGCTGTCAGGTATCATGCCCTCGTTGATCATGGGAGGTTGCATATTGTAGAGAGCCTGAAATGGTGTCATCTTCAATGCAGTAAGGAAACTTGTATTATACCACCATTCAGCAATTGCTAACTTGGACTTCCATTTCTTAGGTGACGAAAAGACCATGCATCTCAGATAATTTTCTAAACACTGATTGACCCTTTCAGATTGGCCATCTGTTTGAGGATGATAAGCAGAGCTGAACTTTAGTTTGACTCCCAATAACTTGAACAGATCTTGCCAGAGATTGCTTGTAAAGATCCTGTCCCTATCAGTGATTATAGCTAGTGGAAGGCCATGAAGTTTGAATATGTTGTCCATAAATGCATACACAACAGTGTGAACTGTGAATGGATGGCTAAGAGCTATAAAATGAGAATACTTTGTCAATTTATCCACTACTACCAGAATAGTGTCTTTGCCTTCTGATTTTGGTAAAGCTTCAATAAAGTCCATGGTTATGTGTTGCCAAGCCATATCAGGAACTGGTAGAGGTTGTAGGAGTCCTGGATAAGGAACATGTTCTGCTTTATTTTTCTGACATGTAGGACAATTTTTGACAAACTCTATTGTTTGAGTTTTCATCCCAGGCCAATGAAATATGAGTTTGAGCCTCTGATATGTTGCTCTTTCTCCTGAGTGTCCTCCTAAAGCTGAATCATGAAAGGAAGTTAAAATGTCTTTCCTCAGATCAGTATTGGAACCAATATAGAGCCTTCCTTTATATCTGCTAATGCTCTTGTTCATAGTGAAATTAGGTAGTGCAGTAGGGGATACTGCTAGTTTCTCAGTCAGCTCTTTGCACTTGTCATCATTTGTGTAGCTAGAGAGAACATCCTTTATCCAAGTTGGAATAGCAGCTGATGTTGCACACAGTGTTTGGAGCTGGAATTTCCTAGAGAGAGCATCAGCTGCTGTGTTGTTACTTCCCTTCTTGTATTCTATTCTAAAATTGTAGCTTAATAGCTTGATAAGGAGCTTGTGCTGGATTCGTCCAATGAGTCTTTGGTCATTGATGTATCTGAGACTTTGCTGGTCAGTTCGAATGACTAACTCAGCTTGAGCTATATAGTGCTGCCACTTCTTAAGGGCCTGAATGATAGCCATGGCTTCCTTATCATAAGTTGACATGCCTGCTGCCTTTGGTCCCAGTGACTTACTTAAATAAGCTAAAGGTTTTCCTGCCTGCATTAGCACAGCCCCAATACCAGTTCCACTAGCATCAGCCTCAATTACAAAAGGTTGCTTGAAATTTGGTAGAGCCAAGACAGGAGACTGTGTTAGTGCTGTCTTCAGTTTCAGGAAGGCATTTTGCTGGTTAACTGACCACTTGAATTCTCCTTTTTTCAGACTATCAAATAATGGTTTGCAGATTATCCCATAATGCTGAATAAATCTTCTATAATAGCCAGCTAATCCCAAAAACCCTCTGAGCTGTGTGATGTTGGTTGGAGTAGGCCAGTCCTTTACTGCCTGTATTTTTACAGGGTCAGTAGAAACCCCATTAGCAGTGATGATGTGCCCCAGGTATTCCACCTGTTTCTGGCCAAAGGTACATTTACTCAATTTGGCATACAACTGATGTTTTCTGAGGAGGTTCAATACCAGTTGAAGATGCTTGGAATGTTCTTCCTCTGATCGATTATATATTAAGATGTCATCAAAGAATACCAACACAAATTTTCTGAGGTATGGGGAGAGGATCTTGTTCATCAATGACTGAAAGGTTGCAGGTGCATTAGTTAACCCAAATGGCATGACAACATATTCATAGTGGCCTTGGTGAGTGCTGAAAGCAGTTTTTGCAACGTCTTCCTTGTTCATTCTGATCTGATGATATCCTGCTCTCAAGTCGATTTTGGAGAATATAACTGCACCCTTGAGTTCATCCAAGAGATCCTCAATTATGGGTATGGGATATTTATTCTTAACAGTCAACTTATTTAGTTTCCTATAATCAATGCATAACCTCCATGTGCCATCCTTCTTTTTGACCAATATTGCAGGGGAAGAGTAAGGACTAATACTTGGTCTGATTACTTTATTCTTCAATAGCTGCAATATGAGCTCCTCCATTGCATTTTTCTAAGCATGTGATGTCCTGTATGGTCTGATATTGACAGGTTCAGCACCAGGTTGCAAGAGGATCTGATGGTCTACATCTCTCTCTGGTGGCAATTCAGTGGGTTCTTGGAAAACATCAGTGAATTGATCCAGAACTTGTTGTATCGTCCTGCTGTGAGTGTGTTGATGATCATCTACCTGTAGAGCTTTGATATAAACAACAGCTCCTACAGCTCCCTTGGCCATCAGCCTTTTCGTCTTTTTATGACCGATGAGGAAGTCTTTGTTTGGTAGAGTTTCATCTTTGAAAGTGATTGTTCTGTCTTCCTTGGTAACAGAGAATTCCCTTGTTTTGAGGTTTAATCCCACTGGGCTATAATCATATATCCAATCAGCTCCCAGAATTATGTCATAGCCTTTGAGTTCAAGGATTCTGAAGTCTGTGCTAAATTTTTCACCTTGAATAGAGTACTGACAATTGTTGCAGATAGCATTTGTCCAGAGAACCTCTCCATTAGCTACTGTCACTTGGACAGGATCATGGTTTACCACTGTAAATTTTGCTTCTGGACAATTGCAGGATCCATGAATGTGGTTGTACTACCACTATCCACTAATGCTACTGCTTTAACATTGCCAAACTGTATGAAGAGTGGAAATGTTTTTCCTTTTGAGCTAGTACCTGATAAGGCATGCATAGATATCTGCAGAACTAGTGAATCATTTTGCCCATCACTATGTTGTTGATTCTCATGATCTTCTTCAGAATCAGTATCTTCATCATCTCCTTGGATATTGATAAGGTTGAACTGGTTTCTCATTTTGCAGACTTTTTTATGTCCAGGAGCCCAAGGTTCTTGACACTTGTAACATTTACTCTTGTCCAAGTTAGCATCTAGCACAGCTGGTGTACTTCCTTTTTCTGGACCATCTCTTTTGTTTGACTGCTGCCATGATTTATTTTGGCCAGTGGGCTTATAGGAATACTTGTTGTAGTCTCCAGAAGACTTCTTGTAGGAAGGAGTGTACTCATAATTCCTAGCATATTCATATGCTTGAACTAGACTAGCAGGATTATGAGATTTTACAGGGCTTTTGATGTAATCCTTCAGTCCAGAAATAAAACAGCCTATGAAGTAATCTTCCTGCAGGCATGGATTTCTCACTCTGAGTTTGCCCATTACTTCTTCAAATGAATCAATGTATTCATTAACTGAAGCTGTTTGTTGCAATTGTTTAAATGTGTCGATGAGATCAATGCTTGTCTCTGCAGAAAATCTTTTCAATATCAGATTACAGAGTTGTGCCCAAGAGAGTGTCTCGGTAGAAATGCCTGTGCTTCTTAGCCAATGATCTGCTTTACCCACAAAGAAAACCTCAGCAAACTGAACTCTCTTGTTTTCAGGTGTCTCTGCTAAGTTAAAGCATTTTCAGCTTGTGTGATCCATCCAGCATGATTTTCTCCATCAAATCTTGGAAATTCAAGCTTCAGTCCTTTGCTGAATGACTGAGCAAAGTGATTCTTTTCCTGGTGGTCACCCTGATGCTGGGTGTGTAATTGTTGTTGGGTGGTTGGTGGGGGTAGTGGGTTTTGGGTAACAGCATTGTTTTGTGTTTCTGGTCTGATTGCATTCGTTTGTGGTAATGGTGGTGGGTAATAACCTGTTTGAGAATAAGGCAGGTGGGACACATGTGGTGGAGCATAGGTTGGTATTGAATAGTAATTTTGGTTTGGGTATTGGTAGTATTGGTTTGGTGGAATGAAGTGGTTGTAACTAGGAAAGGCTGATTGTGTGGAGTTTGGTTTGTAGGTTGGGTGCTTGTTGGAGGCCATAGTGATGTAGGCATACCATAGATAGGGTGTTCAGGTGGTATGAAAGGAGGTAAGGTAACATTAGGAACTCCAGATGGATTAACAGGTTTTGGGTTTGGAATGTTTGGTTTTGGTGGCAGTGGAGGTGGTGGTGGTGGTGGTTGTTTAGATGGACCAGGTTGTGTGGGTGTAAACAGTGGCCTCTTGCTCACTGGATGTACTGGCAGCTGGCCAACAGTAGGATACATAGGTGTGGCAGGTGAGTTCTCACCAGTTTCAATTGCCTCTGTAGTGACAATGTTGCCAATGGCGCTATTTGCAGTTTCAGCCATTGCTGAATGGCCCACATTAGTTGTCACCTGCAGATTGAGCATTTTGGAGAAGAATTCTTCCATCTGAAGTTTCATCGCATTCTGTGAGTCCTTCATCTCCTCCTGCATCTTCTTGTTATGCTGTTCCACTGAAACTTTAACTGCTGCCAGTTGAGACTTGAGCTCCTCAATTTCCGGGTTCTTACCCTGATCCTCTTCAGGGTTGACTTCAGGCTTTTTCGGCATCTCGGCAACAGTAGGATTTACAGAGAAATTGCTCACTCACACCTTACTGAAGAAAGCCGGGTGATGAACAGAGGAGAGGCTGGCTAGGTCTCACAGAGAACGGATTCGCATGCCGTCACCAGTTCATACTCCCATAGTCACTGAGTTTGACGGAGGAGAGGCTGGCTAGGACTCAGAGCGAATGAATTCCCTTGCCATCACCAGTTCATACCCCAACTGTCGATCAATTCAGATCTCGCAAGAAGAGGCTGGCTAGGAATTACAGAGAACTTTCCTCAAACCGTCACCTGTTCATACTTCTTACCAGATCGAGTTGCAAGATGGGATTTTACAGAGAGATGTGAATCACTCAAACCATCAGCAACAGCAGGAGGCAGCTGAAACCCTCGGATTCGTTGGGATTTTACAGGGAATACTTGTTTCCCCAACCAGATGAGACGAACCCACAGAGATGCAGCGACTTCTCAATCAGATCTCATGGTCAGCGGCGCGATTTGGAATGGGATGGGTGGGTTTTTGTCGGCCAAGGATTGCTCGCTCTTGATACCAATTTGTCAGGACCAGAGTAGCCCGGACAGATTCAGATAGAAAATTGAAGTGGAATTTGGGCAAGAACAAGCAAATAAATGCGGTAAATAAGGGAAAAAGGTAGAACTAGGTTCGAACTGCAGATGAATTGAAAGATAACAAGCTAGGGTTTATGTCTTCGATAGTTGCCACAGGCGGCGGCCTCTGCTTTATGCAAGGCGAATTTACCGACTCCAGCTCGGAGTGAAAAGTAACAGTATTTTCAGACAGTTACAGTAAAACTACTTCGGGTGGCTTTTCCACCGTTAGATCTTCATAACGATTCACTTCATATCCCAGCCGTCCATGTATTTGCTAGCGCCTCCTTGTGATGAGCTTGACAGCGGTGTGCCCTAGCGGCGGCCATCGTTGAGCTCCGGCGAACGGCGGCCGGCGTCGCGTCAGTTCTTTGGCCGTGTGTGAACGGCGGCGTACTTCCGTTCCTCGAATCGAATCGGGGTAATAAACATGACTCTGTGTAGGTCACGTACTCACGTGCGTCTGGGAAGCTAAATGGGCCAATTGGGCTGATCAAACCGAGTGGGCCGTATTCAGCCCAGGACGCCTCGAGGTTTATCTGATATTTATTTTGTTTCCTGTTTTCTGGATGTAATACTCCGCAGACACGTACCGTGGTGTATCTGTACCTGTCGACGTTTCGGACAGATACGCTGGTTGGTGGACGTATATGTACACGGGTCATACCGCCTCCCAGGGTGGCCATAATTTTGTAGTTATGTAATACCACCTCCCAGGGTGCCATGCATGTTTCTTTGTATTCCTTGCAATTAATGAAATTGGCATTGTCTCGTGCCCGTTCCTTTCAGAAAGAAAAAAAAAAATCTCCATTGCAATATTGCCTGGCTGCTTCCACCTCGGTCCGTGAAAAGTACGCTAGCTCTCATGGCCGCTTCCCTGACGTGACTTTCACAGAGCGTCCGACGACGCGGGATATACGCAGAGGCCGGCTTTGCATGCAGCCGTCGACGGCGCCCCGCGGGGACCGTACGTCGTCCGTATGCGCTCGTCGATGGCGCCATCTCCGTTTCCATCCGTCCCGTGGTCTGCAGCAACCAAAGCAACCGCGTGCAAGCCGTCGTGGTCCGTGGAGGAAATCCCGTGAAGCTCATCGTCGTTTCCAACGATCGTCGAGTAAGTTCATCCAACATTAATGCAACAGTCGCTCGCATCGATCGTTCGCCCGAGTTCGTCGGAGCAAGAAGAAGAAGGAGCCGCGCGCGCCTGCTTCCAACATTAATTAATGCATCTGCGGTTCGGAAAATTCAATGGATTATCGCTTTCGAAACCGGGATTCCAATCAGCGTACTTTCGGCGAGGCGCGGCCAAGCCAGCGTGGACTCTGCCCATCCCGCGTTATCGTGGTCCAGAGGGGATAAGGCGCACCACCGCGCGCCGACACGTGGCGGGCGGCCTGATCAGGATACGCCAGCCTGGACGCCGGCGAACGGCAGCCACTCCTCCCACATCCTAGCCGGGCGGGATCGGTGGTTATATAAGCCGTCGGTGGGGGAGCGTATCAAGCAACAGCCTCCTCTCTTCTCTCCTTCTTCATTCGGTAACCAGCCAGCCAGCCAAAGCAAGCGGCTAGCGAGCCATGGCGCCCACCGTGATGGCCTCGTCCGCCACCTCCGTTGCTCCATTCCAGGGGCTTAAGTCCACCGCCGGGCTCCCCGTCAGCCGCCGCTCCGCCAGCGCCGGCTTCGGCAGGGTCAGCAACGGCGGAAGGATCCGGTGCATGCAGGTATACTCCATACGTGCGACACATTCGTTCATTCATCCACTCGATCGCTTAATTTTCAGATTCTGCTTTCTTTGGCCTTCGTACCTCTATGAATGCACGCATTACTGGCTGCTGAGGGAGCAATAACGAATTAACTGATTCCGTTCGTTTCTTTCCAGGTGTGGCCGGTTGAGAACAACAAGAAGTTCGAGACGCTGTCGTACCTGCCGCCGCTGACGACCGAGGACTTCCTCAAGCAGGTGGAGTACCTCCTCCGCTCCAAGTGGATCCCCTGCCTCGAGTTCAGCAACATCGGCTTCGTGTTCCGCGAGAACTCCAAGTCCCCCGGGTACTACGACGGCCGCTACTGGACCATGTGGAAGCTGCCCATGTTCGGCTGCACGGACGCCACCCAGGTGCTCAAGGAGCTCGAGGAGGCCAAGGCCGCCTACCCGGGCTCCTTCATCCGCATCATCGGCTTCGACAACGTCAGGCAGGTGCAGTGCATCAGCTTCATCGCCTACAAGCCACCGGGCAGCGAGTAAGCCTCAGCTGCTGGTGCGTGAGCAACCGTGAAGCGCCGCCTGCCTCTTCGGTTTCGCTTGGGGTCACCTGATCGAGTTTCCTTTTCTTTTCTTTTATTTTCTTTTTTCTTTTTGGTTGCTTCTGCTGTATCCATGGCCTGCTCAATGTGCTCATGCATGTAAGCGATATCTCCCTCTCTCCGACCTCAGATCCAGTCATCTACGTACGTAGGACTACTACAACTATCGTTGGGTGAGAAACATGTGAATGCAAGCTCCGCGGCTATACAGAGATATGTAGTAGAGCATATCCCACAAATCCGTCGACAATACTAGATCGTGTTAAATACTGGTGTTTTTGTCTTGACTACTGCACGTCTTTACCTGATAATAAAGTTTCATGTTTTTCTACGCGCTTCTTCAGTAATCCCTTTCCCTAGCTTGGATGTTCATTGCTGTGACTTGCAACGGAAGACGTACTTTCTTAATTAATTAGATACAATCGTGACTTGTTTCTAACAAAAGGTGAGACCGTTAACTTCACCTACACATCTGTTGTAACTGAAGCTAGGTGCATGATGCGAATAAAACCCGCTGTCATTGACAAAGAAAGTATGGAGGTAGTTCTCTCTCTATTTATTTCAATCTTTTGTAATCACACAAACTCTGAATATCTCCAAGAAAAGAACACCCAAAACACGCGGTTTCACATTTGAAATCTTTGTTTCTTGAACAAAACATAAATAATCAATCTGTCAAAGTTCTCTTTTCGATCAACGGAAGCAAAAATAAGCCGAGATGTATCCGTTTGTTCAGCAGCTCGTACACCACACAAACTCATTGATAATACTAGGCCGTTAAAATGTCCCTTTAAATAATTGATAGGTTTCTCAAGGTAAGATACATGCGTCACTACTTCATTATTGAGGTACTTTTAGCAAGCTTGTCAATGTGTTGGTGCAAGATTCTTTTAAATAAGTCACCAACCTTGGACTTGTAGGATAGATATTAGAATAGAGGAGTTTTACGGTACACAGTATCACTAGTACAATATGGGTGGTATCATGAAGAGTATACAACTATCATTTTGCGTCACCCTGTTCGAATCAAAGATGCACCGACATCCCCGGATCGGCGGCCTTCGTGTGGACTCATTGTGGCGCCGCACCTCCCAACCCGCACTAAGTCATCGTGGAGCCACACACGACCTCGTTGCCACCGATACTTTATGCCACTGTTTAGTTTCTTTTTCGAAATACCCTAACATTATTCTTTTTGAAATGGAACGCAATTCTATTACTCATGTGCCAACAAAATGGTCAGCAACTATAATTAAAAAAATCTGAAAACCCATCCACAATCAGATTGTCTTCTTGAGAACACTCACACTCAAACAGAAACGTTGTAGCAACATGTGATTGGGCTTGGTTCAGTTAACAAAGAAAATCTAGCTCAAGTTGCACCTATAGATCCTTCTTATTCTGCGATAAATTGAGAATTGCCCTTCGAAGAGCGGCATCACGATGCAGAGGGAAAAATGTGCGACTTAATCCATCTCATAGTTCTCCCCAATCACCGTTTACGTTCCCAATAGTGCGAGTGTACTATTTTTCGCCCTCTCCTGAAGAGAGAAGGGAAACAATTTTCAGTTTAGAGGTTGTTCTGTCATATCTCTAATCAGGAGGTAAGAACACAATTGCTCAAATTCTCGCATATGCTGTTAGGGATATTCGTGGTCAATACCAAAGAAGTGTGACACCCCAGTGTCACTAAACACCTAACTACGAAGTCTGAACTAATCGAAATCAAGCTCATACTAACAACAAATTTAATTCAAACTGTTATAGCTTCAAAAAAAATCAGGGAAAACTTTATCGAACAGTTCATTATTTTTTTTACCCAGAATAATGCAGAGCTCAAATAAGTTTGAATCCAGAATAAAAGTTGTAGCTTGTTTTTTGTTCCAGCGTTACGCAAATTTTTAGAACTTTTGGAGCTCGGGAACGTTGTCTTTTAATTCTATCAAATGAGCAGCTGGTTGAAAACAAAATTTCTTGGAAATGAAAAGGCAACGGGTCCCGCTTGTTCCCAAGCCAGCCGAGCTGCTCTCCCTTTTCCCTCACAGGCTCACACTCTCTGTCCCTCACTCAAGCCTACCTCCGGCCAACCACCGCCGTGGAGAAGTGCGCCGTGTGATCCTCGAGCTCCTTGTGCCTACAATCCCTTCCCTCAAGCCGTGAGATAGGAGATCGGGCCACCTCTTCATCCAGTGCGTCGCCGGGACCGAGACGACCTCATCATCGATTTCTTTCTCTCGGTGAGCTGGAGCTCATTCTCTCCTCTATGAAGCTCTCACTCACTCGCGTATCTCTTTGACTCCCTTCCATCACGGTTTTGCAGGCGAGCTGAGATCAATCGCAATCCATGGCCGCACTTCTGTTGCTGCTGCAGTAGAAAGCAGGAAGAAGCAAAGGTGCTTCTCCAAAGCTGCTGAAAACTTCCAAAATTCACGCAGAAATGTATACCATCCAGAAAAATGTCAAACCACTTCTGCTAGTTTTGTTGTAGCCTGCTCTGTCTAGTAAAAATGCTAAACCTGACCAAATAGCTTTTCTGTTCAGAAGAAAAATGTAGGCATGTGAAGCATGGTTTAATCCAGTTTGGCTGCTACTCAAGTCTAAAGATCCTGAAACTATGACAGAATGTTACTCTCATGTTATACAACCTTCTGTATGAATTCAACGGTCAGAGAACTTCATATGATCTGAAAAATGATTTAACTCTGTTCTCGAGTTGTTAAATCTTGGCAAATGTTTCCTGTTGAGAAAATTCCTAAAACTTTCTGGAAGAGTTCTGTAAGCACTTCTTGATCTGCAGTAAATCAACCAAATCCAGAAACTATGTTTAACTCAGTTTATGAATTCGTTTGCTCAACACTTAATGCATGCATAAATCATTCCTTTTCTATTGAACAAAAGTAAGTTATCACTTAATTTTACATCAGCAAGAACAGAGTAAACTTTTTGTTCATGAACTCAGTTATGCCTTTACTCTGTGACTGTCCAGTAAAATAACAAAGTTGAAATTTTTGCTAATATCTCGCATTCACTATCTTTGTTACTGACCCTTGATTGCATCATGGCCTAACGTGTAGATTTAGAGACCGCAGCTATAGAGTACGGGGTGGGAGCTGAACCTGGACAAGACGAGGTTCCAGCCAATCGAGTTTAAGTCCAAGAAGGTACTAACACAGAGGCAGCCCAAAGCAAGCCTCGGTACATCTTAACCTTTTTTGGAAAGTTTTTCTTTTATCACTGTACTGTACGAGTCTTGCTTGTGCATTAGGTTACAGGATTTGGTTGGAACCATAGTTGCAATAGTGTTACCTTATCCCGTTGTCTTTCATACTAGTTGAGTCTCTCGCTAATCGGCTATGCAGAACACTACTCGCATGGATAGGATCTTTATACTACGGTTTCCGGTTGGTGGTTTCACATGATGATAATTAGAGATCGTACGGGGATGTTGATGTGTAGGTTTGCAGCAGGAACATAGAGGCCTTGTGTGCAGTAGCCCCGTCTGCGTCGATTAAGGACCGTATCGTTGTTTGCTTAGTTGAGCAACTATTGAATGTACTGATTCACATGCGGGTGATATGGGCACCAGTGAACCAACGTAGCTTAGCAATCAAGTGGACGAAGCATACCCTGCTGCTACGGGCGAATGGGAACAATCCACAGACAACGGCCAGGCTGGGTGTCATGTTGGGCCCAAGACTTCGCCTGAGAGCAACAGCTCGATTTCGGCCTTGCAAGGGCTTTGTAAAAGGTTGCCATATGTGGCCTTTCTGCGGGCGTGCATATGTCATGTGGTCAGATTTTTCCTGCAGGATATAAATCGATGCCGCCACTCTCGGATATGAGTACCGCTTGTTCTCTCATCATATCGTACGTATTAATGGATGAAACATGAGATGAATATGATTTGCTCGATTTATTATAATCTTGTGTAAGGATCGTGTAACCGAGAGGGAGGGAGGGGGGTTGAATCGGGCACACCATGAACTAAAACTTTTTTTTTGAGACTTCTATGAATAAAACTTTTTGCACTTCTAGCTACTCTTTCTATTTGCACAAGTAAAGTATACATAACTAGCGAGTACGTGTGCACTATGTGATAGTGATCAAGCAAGGATAACCATATGCTAGGACTTGTACATGCTAGGAGCAAGGTATACATAAGCATATAAGAACAACCTAGCATATGACAACATACAAGATAAGCTCAACAAGTCCTACACATGCTAGTGTATAAGGTAAAGACAATCAAGCAATCTAACATGCATATGGGTAACACAAAGGTAGCTCAAGCAAGTCCTATGCATGCTAGTATATAATATAAGATAGAACACAAACTAGCATGCAACAAGTAACACATGGGGAAGCTCAAGCTAGTGATCATGACAACAAGATAGATACAACATAAAGCATAACAAGATCACTAGATGATATTAAGCAAGTGTATAAGCTATGAGCAAGTAGGTACAATAAGGAAAGCGCATATCACTAGAGATAACATAGAGCTAGCACACGGAAACAATCATCAAGCAATCATATGATAAGCACAAGGTCTACTACATGCATATGAGATAAACAAGATAATAAGTGCAAGTAGTAGAGAGTAAGAGTGAGAGATTGCTCATCGATTTTTTCTATGGTATCGGAAGGATGGCGCCTTCCCCTAGTCCATGTTGGGTCACTCCCGCCGGAGTCTCGACCCCGTCCCTCCGCTCGATGGCGATCCCCTCTAGAGCACACTCCACTCTTCAAGCCGGTGATGTCCCCCAAGAGCACGCTTCACTCCTCGAGTGAAGTCACGGGCTTCACCCTGCCGCATACCAGCAATGCTCTCCTCCTTGGGACCATCCACCACTCCTTGAGTGAAGTCGCGGGCACGTTCCTGCCGGTCTTCTCCCGGGTACTCCTCCGAAGGTAAGGCTCTGCACTTGATGCGTGCCAAAGGGCGCTCCATTAGTGATGCTTCTTTCGCACGGAAAGCTCCAAGACCGTGTACAAACTTGTGTTGGCTTCCACACTCTCTTTGGCAAGCTCAATACCGACGCCTAACCGGTCTAGGCCTTGCCATAGACCAAGGGTAACAAACCAAGACCGCCTCCCTATGACCACACTAGTCCTAGAGGTGGATGGATGCTCTCAACCCTCTCAAGCACTAAGCTTCTTCTTCTTCTCAATCTTCAAGCACCAAGATTCCTCTCCAAATCTTCCGCAAGTGCCTCTCTTTCTTCCTCTTGTCTTCCTCTATGTTTCCCCACTGATAACAATGGCCAAAGGCACCCCAAAGGGTCAAGAAACCGGCTATTTATAGGCCTCCATCCATAAACTAGCCGTTGGACCAAAAAGTGTCCAGTTTCTCTAGTCACCGTATGATCCAAGCATATGATCACCATATCATACGGTGGTCTCATGACAGGCTGCAGTAAATCGACCATAACTCTCTGCTCCGAACTCTGATTGGGGTGCTCTACATAATGGAAAGCCCTTGAAATACCCCACAACTTTTCTTTTGGGCCGGTCTTCAAATTCTGTCATCTTCAATCTGATATGGCCACCGTATCATATGATGGTCATCACCGTAGCATGCGATGACTCCTGAGACAGCATATAGTATTTCGGCCATAACTCTTAGCTCCGAACTCCGATGAAGGTGTTCCACATATGCACGGAAAGCTCTTAAAATTCTCCACAACTTTCATGTTGGTTGGATCTCCAAATTTGGCCATCTTGACTACCGTCTTCTGATCAAGTTTGCAACGCACAGATATTGGAGAACAAGCTCGGACAAGGAACAGCATGATCGTCGACTGCGACGACGAGCCCAGCGAGATCCTGGCACGGCTCGCCAAGGACACGGAGCAGCTCGCGCTGTTCGAGCGCGACAACTTCAGCCCGGTGCACTATACGGTGCCCACCGTATCATACGGTGACTACCATCGTATATTACAGTTACTTAATCTCTGCAGCTTCTCGGAACTCCTTCTTCTCTGGAAATCATACGGTGCTTACCGTATCATACGGTGACTACCACCGTATCGTACGGTGATTCTTCTGCAACTGGAACTTGATCGTCTCATTGATACTTGCTTCCAACTTCACCAAACTTGATTCTTCTTCTCCTCTGCTGTCACCCTAGTGCCTGAGACTCTTTGAGCATCCACATACCTCTACCACTAGTGTGACATAAGAGAAACGACTCGATCCCCTTGATAGTTCGGTTTTTCCTATGGACTCAAGTCTACCTCTATACCAAGCCACACTTGCTTGGATCTAGCATGTCCTTAGCCTTGATCCATTTCCTCAACCGTGACCTCCATCAAGTCCTTGTTCCTTGTCATCATCCATCAACGAAGCTTCTTCATGTGACCTAAAGAATATGTATGAAGACCTTTCCTACATCCAAAGATGTTAGTCACAATGATCTAGTTATCACAAAGGACAACCCAATCGAAGCATCATATAATATGCATATGATATGTAATTAGGAACTAGCACAATAACACCATCACATAAGAAACAAGATCATCATGGTATAGGATATAAGGCAAGACCAACATGATGATCAAGAGTATGTCAAGGTATATGATATATAGAAGGACATATGACATACTCACCTTGTCTCTTACCTCATGTGTGTAGTAGTCACCTCGTAGAGTAGTCCTTGTGTTCACTTCTCCACTTTATTTAACTTTCTTGCAACCTTTGAGGTGTTGGCACTCCAATAGTGTATCACTACATCCATGAGACTAAACATCTTGCAAACTAGCAAACCTTGTTAGTCCCATTGGCTATGTTGACATCAATCACCAAAACCTATGAACCATGCTCTAGGTTCATTGATCTTACATCTTGTTTGCAACACTTGTTTGTATTAGTTGTAAGTTGCACATGTTTTATTTGATACACTTAATACGGAGCTAAAACTTAAAAGTAAGGATCAACTTTTAGTGCTGGTTTTTACAATAAGAGTCAGCTTACCCATCAAGTTTTTGCATGATAGGAGTCGGCTGTAGTTAGTCACTTTTGACGGGTAAGTCTTGCTAAGTATTAGTTGCTTAGGGTTTGTTGCATCTAATTTTTCAGGTGCTTTGGTTTATCCTTACTCTGACTTGGTGCCGAGTGTGCATCGGTGGGCTTGATGCTTCGTCGTTTAGTTATCTTTGTAACATCCCCGCCGTAATCACACTTCTAATGGCACTGTTAGTGCCAATAAGAAAGGGTTCAAGTGATCATGTTTAAAGAATTCAAAAGAATCAATTATTTCAAATGTGATCAAATTTGAGCTTGAAAAAGAACCTCAAAATTTTGCACAAAAGTGGGCCCAACTAAAAATCTTTCTGGGTTCCATGTCTCAAAATAGAATTTTGGAGAAGTTTCCAGAATTTTATGAACAAGGGAAGCAGTTCTTTTAAATCAGGAAGTGTTCAAACATAATTTTGCCTTAACCGAATTTTAATTCAAATTCTGGGTCGAAATTTGAAAAGTTCCAATAATGAAAAATGCTCCTGTAGAGTTTACCTTCAATTCCCCTATTTCTCAGATTTGTCTGAGACTTGGAAGTATGTGTTTGGAGTCTTCAAACTTCAGCACGTTTGAATTGCACTAGAAAATGGGAAAAAAAAGGGACGCTCGTCTCTCTTTCGCTCTCTTTCAATGCTACAGCGCCGCACTGCTGACTCCGTCCAGCAGCCGCAGAGCAGCTCGCACAAGCGCAATCGAGTGCACATGGCTACAGCCGCACACCACGTTCCTATCCCCTTCCTCCTCCATTGAGTCAAGTCAAGCTCCTACTTCTTCCTTTCTTTTCGTCAGGCCAGCCGCCATTGCCGCTCGGTCCTAGCTCGCACCGAGCTGCTGCTACACTGCTCCTCTGCCCGAATCCCATGGCCAGGAGCTGCACAAGAAGGCACTAAAGCCCATCCCGGCCTCCTTTTTCTCTAGTCCCACGCAGAGCTCGAGATCGACGGAGTTTCTCATCATGGCCGCCGGTTGAGTGAACTTGACCTCACCGTGAAATGCTTCTCCCTCGGTGAGCTTCTCTCTAATTCCTCTCTCCCGAGTCTGCACATCTACCTTGCGCCCATTCCTGACTTGATCTCGTCGCCATCCCGCAGCTGAACTCGCCGGAATCTTCTTCTTCCTCGCCGCCGTCCGCCGCGCCGGGGACCTCCACGGCGAACTCTCCCTCCTCCGGGCTTCCTCCTCAATGACATCATCGACCTTCGGGTCCACGCCGTCGAGATGAAGCTCATGCTCCCGCTCCTTCTCCCTCTCGCCGCCTCCTCTCGCCGGAACAGGACGCCGCCGCCGCCGCGCCGCCTCTCGCCGCCGGCACATCGCCGGTGCGCGCGCACGCGCACATCATCGGGAGTTAGAGTCGCCTCGTCGTACTCATCGTGTTTCTCCCTTCCTTTTTTCCCCTGTCGCCGTGGTTTGGCCGAAATGCCGGCCATGCCGCCGTCACGCTCGCCGTGAACGCCGCCGCGCCCTGGCAAGCCCTTGTTTAGGGATGCAGTTGGGTGCCCATTGGGTAATGTGGGTCAGGTGGGTAGTTCATTTGTTTGTACTAAATCAAGAGGATAAGGGTGCATGCTAGTTCATTTAGAGGAGTTTTGGGTCGATCCATTGACCCAAAATCTGAAAACTTGAATCCCTACCCTTGTTCTTTTTCTTTTCGTTTCATTTTCTCTAAAAATCGGCTAAGTTGTAAAATCGATAGAAAATAAAATATAGCTCAAAAAAATACGAAATAAATTCTAAACAGATCTACCCATTTCTACAAGAATTTCATCAAGACTCTCAATAAATAATTTTAAACAATTCAGAGAATGAAAACCTTAATGAATTTTTGTAGACTTTTATGTACATGAAAAATTCATAAATTTTGGTGTGCATGCATCTCATAGCATTCCTGAGCTGTTCACCAAGTGGCACATTTAAATTCTGCATATTTTATCAGTAATTGCATTTTCATGCTTTTCATTGTTTTTTTAGAAATTTATTCCTACATGCAAATGTTCTAAGTTTTGGCTGCAATGTTCCCCATGTCACTGTTGATTTCCAGAAAAATCCATATATTTTTATGTCTTTCAGAACCATGTTAAAGACCTAAGTAAAATAAATTCTTTGTCCGATCTTTAAAACCTAGAAATCTTGTAATCCTACACTACAAGGTTTTGGGTCTAATGCCACAGAATTTTTTGCAACACCATGATTTTCGTTGCAAATACAAAGGGGTTATTGCGACTATTGTCTATTTTTGTTGCGATAGGAGGACATATTGCCACGATTTGTGTAGTGTTGCGATTTTAATTTTGATGGTTGCAGCAAGTAGGATTTATCGCAACGCAAAAATGTGTGTTGTATTTGGGCATCGTTGTTGCCACTTTTTCTTATAATGGTTGCAATAGTTCGGAATATCGCAACGAGTAAAATGTTGCCATTAATTCTATCGTGTGTTGCAAAAGAGTCTTTGTTATGGCAACACAAAGGTGAATTGTTACAAAAGGACACTTAGATATAGCAACCTAAACCTCGTTGCAACAAGTCTTAGATATAGCAACGAAAACCGGAATCGTTGCTACTACCTAAATACTATTGCAACAATATTGAGTTGTTGGTATGTAATAGTTGCAATAGATCACTTTTGGACCGCGACCTAATCGTGGCCTAAAATCCCAAGCTCGTGCCCCAAAATCGCCAAACTCGTGGCCCAAAAGTCCTAATTTCATCATATACTATGTGGACCGCGGCCCGAGACCCAACCTCGTCATCTTTTTTTTCGATCAGCCCTCTCCAGCAAATATTGCACGTGGAGGCTGCAAGTTTTGGGCCAACTTGTTTACTAATTAGCTTGTTAATTACGTACTTCTTTTTTGCTACTTCCGTACTCAAATATGCTAGTTCTTTTTGCGGCGGCTTCGGATCTCTCTCCGCGATCAACTTGCAGACACTCCCGTCGACGCCTCGACTCGACGCAACCATCGCAATCGACGTCGGTCACGAGGTTGCGCCGGCTGTCGGGTCTCGCAGCGCGACGCCCAGACGATCGCCACCGAGGCGTTGGGTCTCGCCGCGATGCCAGACACTCGCCGGGTTGCCGCGGGCGCGTTGGTTTACTTCAGTATATGTCGTTACTATAACACCTGGTACCTCAAGACAAGTAAGGCCGAGTATCCAGACGGGATAGTCGGGCTGGCCCAAACATGCCCGAGTGCCTCAAACATCTAGAAGGAAGGCGCGGATTATTCGGCAAGTCTATTATCTTGTACTCCAAGTAATTCCATGTTGTAACCGACTAGGATACTTTCTATGTAACCCTGTTCCCTCGGATATATAACGCGGGCAGGGGTCTCATCTTAACATACACAATACAATACCACCCAAGACAGGACGTAGGGTTGTTATCCTCCGGAAGGCCCGAACCTGTATAAACTCGGCGTCTTGTCTTCACCATCGTATTCTTGGTTCTTGCGTAGCCCCTTAAAATATAATTGCCGACTAAAACGTCGACAGTGTCGCCCACCGTGGATGTGTGGAATACAGAACACATTGAGTAGTTGAGGTTAAAAACCAAAGACTAGATGTTGTCTGAGATAACTAGCAGGAGCCCCGGGCGTTGCCCTGGGCTGCGAAAACTCAAAAGTTGAAACAGCTCTACCAAAGCAAAAAGGGCAGAATAAGCTCAAATTTCTGGAGCATCATTTCTTAAAAGAAAATCAAACAGGACAGTTCAATAAGCAATGAGGAATATTTCTATTCTTGTTGGGTACTATTGAATTTACACCACCAAGCTGTGTCAGTTTCATTCTTCTTGGTATTCATGGTGTCAGACTCGAAAGCTATAGCCAAAGGGCCTCTGGTTGAGTTGGCTAGAGGAGCCCAACGGCACTCCTCAGGTTCTGGGTTCGACTCGCTATGGGAGCGAATTTCATACTGAGGTTAAAAAAATCTCCTTGTCTGTCCCGGCCCAGTAGTGGTCTGTCATACCCCCGCAGGTTCAGTTTTTTTTTTCAGACTCGAAAGTGGTCAGCAACCGGATGACATGCTCAACATGGCTCCCAAAAATTCATGCAATCCTCATCATCCAAAAGAATGGAAAACCTGGAAAGCATAAGAGTTGAAGAAAGTTTCAAATTACAAAGTTTATGTTCAGAATTTTTAAGCGGCAGAGTTGCACATATTACTGAAATCGTAGATTTTTATATAGCAAATAATGTAATATATGCATGTAATCATGTGAAGGCATTCAAAAAAAAAATGAAATGATCTTGGCAGTATAGCTTCTTATACTGTGAACAGGGGAATATAAAGGACTCAGCAGGGGCAGATCAGCTTTACAGCCTGGATAGCGAGAGTTGCTACAGCAGCAAACAAACGTTGGAACTGTCCAAAGAAACAGCGGCTATAAATGCAACCAAAATAAAGACAACGGCCGTAACACATGGCAACACGGCCACCAGAATGGCGGCGTAGTTGGGTGAGGTTGCCAAATAGCCATGGTCGTGAGATTGAGGTTGAATAACATGAATATGCCAATGCTCGCCATTTAGAATTGGGAGAGGTTCTGATTTGAACAGAGGTTATATAACATCAATATATAACTGTTTATTACCATATTGTGCCAAAGAAAATGAGCATCTAGCATGCAAGAATGGAAGAAGCTGTGATTTGATCAGAGTCAATACTGAATCCATTCACTATATGTGAAGCTAAATGGATGTGTACAGAGAGTCAAAAAAAATTTGCTCACAAATTATTTTATCGTGGAGAAATAAATAGCACTATTGTATCTGCCATAACAATCCCAGTCTAGCAGTACAACAACTGAAGCTGATAGTATGGAATCGGCGACGGGCAGGTCTAATCCGCGCGCGCGCGCTCGCGGGCGTCCGCGCGCATTCATCCCGACAGGAAACCGACAACCGCGCTAGCACAGTATCGCTCTGCTCACGCCTCCTCCCAGTGCGCTGAGCTGCTCGGCCCCACGACCGCCTGTCTGCGCTCACGCAGACGCGGGTGCATGCATCTGCTGGCCCCCCCACGATTGCTTGCTCCCGCTTCCAAAGCTCCTCAGCATGTGAATGCATGTGTGGGCCCCCTTCGCATGTGGGTGCATGCTCACTCTCAGGTGCATACATGTCTCAGCAGTCATTTGTTTAAAAGTTGCACTGAAACTTTTCGAGACAAAAAGTTTTCAGAAAAGTTGCACTGAAACTTTTTCGAGACAAAAAGTTTTCAAAAAAGTTGCACTAAAACTTTTCGAGACAAAAAGTCTTAAGAAAAGTTGCACTGAAACTTTTCGAGACAAAAAGTTTCAAAAAAATTGCACCGAAACTTTTCTAAAACAGAAAAATAGTGGGAAAGAAATTTTCCAAAAAAAAAAGTTATGGAGCTGGGGAGCTGACGCGCGTCTAGGCACGGGCCCACCCATGTGCGCAACGGGGCAACGCGCTTCCTGGCCGCTGGCCACGCGCGGCGTGATGCGCGCGCTTCCCAACGCGCGCAGACGCGCGTAATAGGAAAATCGATCGGCGACTCTTTTCATTTAGGGAAACTCATTTTTTAAAGAAAGTTGAGGTGCAGGAACATCAAACTGGAAAAAAATATCAATTGATCTCACGTAAAAGAGCATAGCAAGGAAGCTGCAACCACTTTTTGCATATATATATGCTGCCAATTTACGCCCAGGTAAGGGAAAAGCAGAGCATAATAGCTATTATCGGTGTTTCCTCAAACAAAAAGTAACTTGGAATCTTTTGTGCTATTTCTGAACATCACATCAGCACCATCATCATGCCATTGCACTCATCCATTTTCGCATGATCGTTGCACTTAATTCTTGTCTTTGCATTGCATCATTTAGGGAACGACGCCGGAATCGAGGACGAGGAGATCGTAGCTGAAGATCGCGATGACGATACTAACACTTTGAGTGTGCTGACCAGCAGGCCCAAGGCAAGCCCCGGTGCACTCCTAATTTTGTAAAGTTTTCTTTTTGTCACATGTATTCGAGTCATGAAATATGCATTACGTTTTAGGAGTTATATGGAACCGTAGATGCATTTGCCCTATGTTTACCTATGGGATGGGTTGGAGTTGTACAGGCACTAGGTAGAATTTGCTATGCTTAATGTCGAGTCCTCGGTAGAAAACTCGGGTGGTATGGAGACCGCCCGGTATAAGTGGTTCGGGTATATTTTACTACTCTCACATAATGACGATGAATATGAGACCGAACGGGGAAGTTCATGTGTAGGTTGAGGTAGCCCCGTTTGTGTCGGTTGAGGCCCTGCTTGAACAAGTTTGAACGTACCGGATGCATGCTAGTGATATGGGCACTAGTAAACCGATGTAACTCGATGATTGTAGTGTTGGACGGTGAACCCACCTCTCTTTTAGTGATGATGATAGACACGGTGGTTCATGGGTATGTGCTAGTGGGAGGGTGCACGGGCTAACCACGGATAGCCCCGGCGTGGGTATCGCGTGGAGGACGTGTACTCGGGAGAGGTGGAAATCGGCCCGGCTCTATGGTGTCTTGTGAAAGGTTGCCGTGCGTGACTCCTTGTGAGTGTGCGTACGTCGTGTCTTCCGGGTTTCGCCTGCAGGTGTAAATCGATTCGAATCGCCGTCCCTCGCGGTTATTGAGTACCGCTTGTTCACTGCGTCACATCGTAGTAAGAAGTGCACATGATGATGTATATATGCTGTTTTGATACTTTAATAATTGTTTGCAACCATGTATTGCTTAGTATAGGTTGCTCACCTTTATGTTTATGCAAGAACCCTTTTAATTTGGCTAAAATTTGAAAGAAGGACCAACTTTTAGTGCTATATTTATGCAATTTATTCCCTCACTTTGGTCAGCCCCCTGCATACTAGAAGTCGGTGTTAGAAGGCCATTCTGACGGGTAAGTTTTGCTGAGTATTAGTTGCTCAGGGTTTGTTGTTTAAATCTTTGTTGCAGGTGATCTTTTTTCTGAGGAGAATGAAGCATGTCTATGGGCTGGATATGCTTCATCATAAGACAAATATCGTCGAGTTTAGTTGCTTCCGCTGTCGTTTGTACTCAAATTTCAAACTCTTCTATGTACCAAAAATCTGAACATAAGTTGTAATAATTAAGAAATCACTTTGTACTCTATTTAATTTATGCTTATGTGTGTGGTCTTTTGGACGCTTGCTTCGCCAAGTGTCACCCGATCTCGATCCTTAATAGCTAACCCCTCATTATTTGAGGTGGAATGCTACATACTTTAAGCTTCCGTTGTTGGCTTCCGCTAAATTAATGCACTCTGATGTATACTTGAATATTAATACATTTCAGATTTTATTTGTAAAAGACTCTTGTATCTATTTTTATATATGCATTTGATGTGAACTATCTGTGCTCGCTTCGTCGAGTCTTCTGGTTATCGATCTCGTGTTGGGACGGATGATTCGGGTTCTCCGAGGACGACCCGACAAACTACCACACTTAGCTGTTTCAAGTGTGCTGGGAGTGCCTGACGAGCTAGAATGATGGTAAGACACACTTCAGCCAGTTTAAGTTGGGCGGTTCTGCCACAAGAAGGATTGTTCCCAAACCATGGCAATAAAACCATGGTAGAGTTGATAGCTAGATGCAGAGGATGATGGTGGCTCAAAGAACTCACCCTTTAATAGTTAGATGCGGGGATAGGTTGCGAAGATGAAGTCAAATAATCCTAGCCAATAAATGACCGAGTAATTTTCTACCAATTACGATGTCGCGCCACTATTCTTGTACTCTCTCCGTTCAGAAATATAGTGTACATCTAGTTTTATCCTAAGTCAAAATTTTTAAACTTTGATCAATGATATCTAAAAAACCTTAAATATTGACAACATAAAAATGCTTTTACTAGATTCATTATGAAATGAATTTTCATAATATATAACTATCTTACTTTGAAATAATATATATTTTTAGATATTGTTGGTCAAAGTTTACAATTTTTGACTTAGGATTTCTGGGCAGAGGGAGTACATCTGTGCGACTGAATTTAGTCAAAGATAAAACCAATTTGATTATCTGCCTGTTTAGCCTAGTAGTATTTGCTTGAGTAATGGTGTGACTAACTGGAGCTTTGGTCATCTGGCCGAGTGGTCTCTGGCAGAGGAAAATTGGTGCATGCCGACAGACTTATCTTGGCTAGTCCTGGGACTTGGGCCAGGACAAATCGTGTGGGCCGCGGCCTGAACGTTTAGCATGGCCCGTGGCACGGCCCAGCCCAAAGGGGTTTCGTGCCGTGCTGGCTTGGCTCGGGCTGGCGTGCCATGCCGGGCCTGGGGTTTTGGGCACGACGGGCAGCATGGCACGGCACACCCATGTGGGCTGTGCTTGGGCCGGCACGGCACGGCGGCGGGACGACAACTCGACGGCGGCCCAGCGGGGCAGAGGAGCTAGACGCGGACGCCACCAGCAATCCCCGGCGACGCGCACTGCTCGGCACGACCTCCCCTCCACGAACCTTGATTGTGCCATCAGCGAGCTCGCCCGCCTCAACGCGTTGGACACCAGGGCCGGCCAACACACCACGTCAACACGCGGCGAGGGAGGGAGGGAGCTACGACGGCGGCAGCCGGCGTGGTGCGGGAGGGAAATAGGAGAGAGTGGCAGCGGTCGCGCAAAGGATGGAGGAAGCTGCGCCATCGGCAGCTCAAGGGAGCTAGGGAGCTAGGGTTGGTCCGGTTGGAGGCTGTTTTTTTTTCTTCTTTTGATTCATATTTAAAAGTTCAAGTTTGAGCCATGGTCCTACACTGGAGCTAAGAGGATCTTCCAGGCCTCATGTGCGGCGCTCGAAGAAATCAAATGGCTATGATGGTGATTTTTTACGTCAACAAATAGTTTCACCAGTCGATACAAAATAATTGGTGTGTAAATATATGATTGGTTAAACTTAGCATGCAGTTCAACTATTTGATTGACGATGATTATCTTTGTCATGATCGCTGCTAGGTACCAATGGAGCGTAGTTCGGCTAAACAATTTTTGAAATGAATTGTCGCGGTCTGGTAACATTGGGACATGCCCATTTTACTCCTCGAACAATTCATTTTGTCCGTTTTACTCCCTAAACAAAATGATGACTCACTTTACTCCCTCACACAATTTCATCATGTGCGATTTACACTTTATTAAAGTTTTTTTTATCTCGGCTTACAAGTTGAATTTGAAGCTCAAATTTTGCATGATGATAGCTAGCACAGTACTCTATGCAATAATTTATATTAAATTATGGTATCTTTTGAATGCATATAGTATTAATTGCTATTAAACTATGTAATCAGTTTTTTAAAAATATGTCATAATTATTTTAACATTGGTTGTCGTGCGAATTGTCATCATGCAAAATTTGAGCTTCAACTTTCTTTTTTGGGCAGAGAAACGAAAAGACAAACTTCAATAGGGTGTAAATTACACCTAATAAAATTGTTTGGGTAGTGAAGTGAGCCATCATTTTGATTAGGCGGTAAAACGGGCAAAATGAATTTTTTAGGGAGTAAATAGAATTTTTCTGGTAACATTTGAGAGCTTTACCACCACATCACAAGCGTGGGCTCTTCCAGTCTTTTCCTTGGAGTTTGTTCCTTTCAGCATGTCGGCTTCTGGAACTTGTCATTGCTTTTGTTAGTTTGATGGTCGAGAACAAGAAAAAGGTACCAGAAGTGCACTTCACAAACCGTTCAATAATGGAAGATGCCATCAAACAAACAAACAAGTGTACTTTGTTTGTTTGCTTTGTTATCGTTCAATAATGGAATATGCCATCTTCTCTGGAAATTGTCGTCGTCGCTTTGTTTGTTTGCTTTGTTATCGCTATGGCATCTTTTAGTTGATGTTGAGAGAGAGGAAGAGGATAAGGTGAGGGTGATATTTCAAGTACCTGCCAAGGCGCAAGATGGTACTCGATCCCTATGTCTCAAAATATAGCTACGTTTAGGTCTCCTAAATGAATATGTTTTAAATTTAATATGTTGTAGCAAATATTCATAAAGATTTGTAAAATAAGGTTTATATGTATTAGAATCAACTGCACTAGCGATCCTCTAACTTGTCTTAGGTGTGTGTGTCATTCAGGTCCTTGAACCATAAACCTGCAGCGTTGGGTCCTTCCACTTTTTGAGTCATGCACCGCAGGTGCATACCTATTTGAAAGGCCCCAATTAGGGGTGAAAACGGGACGGATAATATCCGATCGACCAACTGTCGAATCCGAAAAAAAATTAATATGGGCAAATACAGGATGCATAAATAATTATCCGGTGCTATCCGTGCCCGAATCTATGTCCGAAACTTAATAGTGGGATAGGATACGAGACGAGGTATCCGTCCCGAATCCGAGTATCACGTGATGTGAGGAAGATTATAACTATTATAGACCAAACAATATGGTGCAAAATCGAGAGATTAGCTTAAATAAGAGTTAAAATAATCTTGATCATGTATATCAATGGTTAGTATGTCTCTTCTTGCTGTAATTGCTTTTGTCTTTTGATTTTTCATCTTTACAAACTATATGATGATATCAGTGTCCGACTCCGAATCCGAACAAAGAACATGGGACATGGTATGGGATATAAAAAAAATTATCCAGTGGTATCCGCTCCGACTCCGAATCCGAGTGAAAAAATATAGGATAGGATACGGGACGAGGATTATCCGCCCGTATCCGATCCGTTTTCACCCCTAGCTCCAATTGCTGATGTACACTCCAGGCACCCACAAAATTTTCACATGTCAATGGAATGTGTTTTGCAATTGAGCTGATTTTTTTTCTCTTCCAGTGTTGATGAACTTGTGCCAACCCACTGTGAATTTTCTAGCTAGCTACCACTTCACATGGAAGAGTTCAGAGTTTTTATACTCTACTTCACTTAGTCACACATATACAAATGGTTGGTCTGAATGACACACTGATTTGTCAACTAGACCACAGAAGGTTGTCAATGGCCCTGGTTTGAACTTGTTCGTTGGCAATTGAAGACACAACATCCATGGGTCCCAGTGATGCCTCCTTGAGCTCATCCATGCCTTCATAAATTATATATGACGATTAGAGTGGATTCCACAACTGTTTTTCTATGGAGGAGAATGACAACCGATCCATGTGCTCTGCACCTTAGCCCATGTGGATGCCATGCTGGTATGCCGAATCAGCGCATCTGTTCTTCGAGCCACTATGAACCTATACAGTGCATTACTAATTAGTATAAGGACCCAAAACTACAATTTAAGATTTCGTGAACCTAGGTGACACACCTAGACAAATTGGAGGGCCGTTGGTGCATTTTACTCTATATATTACGATAGTTTGTTTCATGATCAATCAGGTACAATCATTTTTCGATCTGTTATCAATCTTGATGATTTTTGTGCTATTAACGCTGAAGTAGTATAAGAAAGTATGACTTAAGATAAACCTATACATTATATTTTGGAATGGAGGAAGTAGTAGATAGTCATACCCTGGAGAGTATTGGGGTTTATCAACCAAAAGATCAAAAGAAAAGTGAATCACTCATCAACTAGCTGCAACATTATCACTACCATACTACTAACAGCCTAGGATTCAATTTGCAACAAGATTCAATAACAGAGAGTTATTGCAACGAAAATTGAATATAAAAGAAATTAAATAGGCATCACTTATATTGGTTGTAATAAATGGAAACAAAATAAAAGGGTGATGTAGACTTCGGATCATGGATGGGTGTAGTGTGTGAAAATAGGTCAATGATATAGTTGCTTCAAAATTAAGTGTATTCTATTACTTGTAGGAAGTTCTACTAGAATACAGTAATCTTATCTCTAGACTTTTCTTTTTTAATCGAAGGTACCCCTTATCTGTGAGTAGGTAAATGTATGAGAATATACATCGGAGCGTGTCGTTATGTACAATGGAACATGTTCCCCGAGTCATGTAGATTCCTCCTCGTGTGGCTAAGAGGTATGAACGTTGGGCGATATATATCCGGTCTAAACGACAAGCGATTACTCCCGCAGAATGAAATCAATAGTGATCCAAAGATTAGTGCTATGGAAGTAACATGCATTAAGAACGAATCATAACCAACATAATAAAACATCAATACTAGGCATCTCGTACTAAATATAGCACATAGCAAACTGCACCATATCCAAGCTCCAACCTTGGTAGCTCTATACACTACTTCAAAATGAACTTTTGGTGACGTTGCCTATTTTACAGTGGTGGTGGGCATCCAAAAACCTGTCACTACAGTCATCCCTTGGGTTACTGCTCATGGCGTCCGCCACTGAAAAAGGGCCAGTAGTGATGGCCATAGATGATGTCGGCACCCCCTGATACCGGTGGCGGACGTTGCTGACGTCATATGTGCCCGCCACTAATTTTTTAACACTAGTATAGGGCAGCTGACGTCACTACAAGGTCGCTTACATGTCTTGATCCCTGATTTGTGTCAAACTAAGTTAAGGGAATACATATGTATGAAATATATGACTCAATAAGTTGGCATAGTTACAATATACGGGAGAGCGACAATTTAACTTGTTTGATAATATACAGTTACGCAGAAAGTTAGTCCAGCATAATTGCACATAAATAGAACATGTAACTTGTGTCTTCCATGCTCCTTGTTGTACTCGGTTGCACATTATTCAAAGGCTTTATGAAAGCCACAAGAATCGCAAGATTTAACCACCATGATGTGTTAGTGACAGTGCTACGGCAGTCATTTATCACAAACAGCACAATACAGGTCTAAGGATGACTCGAAGTATAATCAGATGAGGAATGGGTAGAGGGATTAATTGGGATATATATAGCACCTAGAGTTTCATGGCCACTGTTTTGGAACAAACCATGAATACTTTGATGGGAGCGGCATCTCCCAGCAAATATCCATACTTGGATAGTGCTTTCCCACAGATATTGATTTTTTTGTGTCCATTGGCTAACGCAACAAAGTCACCATATCCAAGAGCAAAACTATTATGATAAAAGACCAACTCATGGTTGAGGAAGAATCTTGAGATAGGATTGACAGATAACCCATACAACGGATTGTCTTTCCCGTTCTCTCATTGTACTGACAAAAATGAATATTTTTAGTTGGGTGCATGACATTGATTACTCTAGATAATGGTGCAGGAGTAGTCTCTTAATCCCAAATTCTTGCTTATGAGACCAATCTATATTTCGTGAAACAACGACCTTTTTTATGTCCCTCGCAAAAAAAAAAGGACTTTTTTATGTTGCCTCCTCTCTTATGCACGTCACCTAAAACTGTATGTGGCATTGCAGGAGCAATCATATGCATCTCATTTATTCTCTCTCATATCACTCATCTCGTACATGGAATAGTAAACTACCTGATTTTCGAGGTCTAGCTACGGTGACGGGTGATAATTAGTTCCTTTCGCGTGATGGGTCATTCATTTCACAAAATATTCATAAAAGGAACGTGCCAAGACAACGACAATTAGATCAAGTAAAATATAAGAAACGAGATTGCATTTTTAATACTCACATTAACAAAAAATTAATGCAATCACATTTGTGGACAGATTGGTACATGTTCTCAAACGAGTATTCAGTACCTCTATATGCGCATATAATGGAGACTTGTATGAGAGGGGGGCAAACAGCACAGTTACGTACGTACAACCGAAACAACAAAAGATGGAAAAAGAAAAGGAAATCAAGGCAACCCGATCGAAGTGAGCGACAAAGGAACAATTCATGGCCGATCATGCACGAGCAAGGCTACGTGCACTTAGGCACCGCCGGTTTACTCGCTGCCTGGTGGCTTGTAGGCGATGAAGCTGATGCACTGCACCTGCCTGACGTTGTCGAAGCCGATGATGCGGATGAAGGAGCCCGGGTAGGCGGCCTTGGCCTCCTCGAGCTCCTTGAGCACCTGGGTGGCGTCCGTGCAGCCGAACATGGGCAGCTTCCACATGGTCCAGTAGCGGCCGTCGTAGTACCCGGGGGACTTGGAGTTCTCGCGGAACACGAAGCCGATGTTGCTGAACTCGAGGCAGGGGATCCACTTGGAGCGGAGGAGGTACTCCACCTGCTTGAGGAAGTCCTCGGTCGTCAGCGGCGGCAGGTACGACAGCGTCTCGAACTTCTTGTTGTTCTCAACCGGCCACACCTGGAAACCAGTCGATCGGAATGTTAGTTAGTTATTGCTCGCTCAGCAGCCAGGAATACATGCAATTTCATAGTAGAGGTACGAACGCCGAAATTAAGCAGGTACTGAAAATGAATGAATGTGTCGCATTATGGAGTATACCTGCATGCACCGGATCCTTCCGCCGTTGCTGACCCTGCCGAAGCCGGCGCTGGCGGTGCGGCGGCTGACGGGAAGCCCGGCGGTGGACTTGAGCCCCTGGAATGGAGCAACTGAGGTGGACGTCATCACGGAGGGAGCCATAGCTTCCTTGGGAAAGGAGCTAGATAGATACCCAAGTTAACTGCAATCTCACTGGCCCGAGTTGTGTTCCTCTGCACTTGGTAGCAAGGAGTTCATATAACCTGACCTAGGGGCCAGAGGGGATGTGCAAAAAGGATGTCCGGATGTGGAAGGAGTGGCTGCAGTTCGGCAATCGAAAGATGTGTGGTTAACGTATTCCGTATTGCATTGGTTCGCTCGTGGGGAACAAGCCACACAGAACGGTGTCAATGCAGAGAAGGATACTAGAAGCAAGCAGACATGCAATGACAGCCTCTAGCGGTCCACATATGGTGACGGATGTCAGTGTATTCTTCTTGTTGCACCCATGAATATCATCGCACTGTGTCCATCAGAGTTTTTTATGTATTACATGTGTTATGTCCGTCCGTCAAACATTGCATTAAGACTACTAGAACTACTTTTGTTGGGTGAGCAATTTGCGAATTCATGAGCTGGTTATACACGTAACTGGAGTACCTAACTTTGTGCCTTCTTTGTATCTGCATGTCATATCATCGTTATGTGGACAATATTGATTCCATGCTGTTTTCTGTGTCATCATTATTCTCATATATATATTTGTTTCGATCAAAGCTGAGATACTCCATTGAATTTTCCTTGTTTTTGTACGCTCTTGTAGTTGTAAAACCATGTACTACCTCCGTTTGTTAATTGAAGTCGTTTCGGACAACAGAAATCAACTAAAACTGAACTACGCTGGGGTGTCCGGACGTCAAGAAAAAAAGAATGGAGGGAGTAAGTTAATTACACAGTAAGACCATATTGTGCAGTTTCGTCACAGCCAAATAAAAATGGGGTTCATCCTTATCGTCATGCTAAAGGCTGAACGCGTTCTGTATGTTTCTTGTGGCAGCATTTGACATTCCCAGTCACCTAAGCTGTGTTGTACCCAAACAGTAGTAATAGGTCGAGATTTCCGTGCAACTGTTTCTTGGACCGACCAGGCAATCATCACACTGTCCATGTCAAAACATGGAGTTGGAGATGATCTAGATCAATCCCATTTTTCTCACTTTCGACCCCCCCCCCCCCCACCCATCTATAATCAGCAGTAAACAAAATAAAAATGAGAGTTCTCTGAAACAAATATTTGTGTAATGAATACCAGACTAGCGCACTCAGGCCTCATCGCGACACATTTAGTGTATCGCAATCATTTCCATTACCACAAACACATATTGTTCTAATATCCTTTGCTTCAGGATACAAAGTTGGAAAAATTCTATTCATTTCACCATATGTTTGACACGCGTTCAGCAATTTCTGGTCCAAAATATTTTAGTGCACAATATTGGACCGATAAGTCTACCACGCGAGCGCGATTGCGCGTCCGATCGCGGCTCGGCCCGTGTGCGTGGCCCGGTCCAGTAGCTTCTGGATAAGGTAAGGCGAGCCGGTGCACCGGGGTAGTGGGTGGCGGCGCAGAAGAGGAGCGCGACGGGGCCGGGGACGGTGGCGGAGCGCGGCGGCGGGGCGGGCGGTGCAATGCGGCGGCGAGGGCGCCGCCGCGTCGCCGGTCGGCGGTTATTGCCGGCGGGACAAGCATCGCGCACTGCAGCCGTGCGGGTTGGGGAGGTGGCGGCGGAGCGTGGGTGAGTGCGGGCGGTGCGACGCGGCGGCGAGCCGGTCGGCGGTTTAATGCGGGCTGCTTAGGGAGTTCGGGTTGTCGGGGGCTGCTGTGGGGTCGACGGCCATAGAAGGTTTGGGGGAGGGCGGCGGCCGGTACGGCGGCGGGTGGCGGCGCGGCGGTGCGGCAGCGCCGCCGCCGGAGTCGCGGGACGGCGGAAGGCGGAGCGGGTAGTTTATCCGCAATCTTCTCAACCATGGCATTAGATCATATTTTCGTAGCTTCTTATTGGACAAGGGAAGTCCCAAATAAGTGCATCAAAATTCTGAAATTGCACAAGGTAGTGTCTCATTGATCACAGTTGCAGGGACATCCTCACAACGAATAGGCACAATATTACTCTTCTGCAAGTGGTTTCCAATCCAGAGGCTTCCCCAAATAAAGAAAGGATGTCTCTCGTTTAGCAGCTCATCCTCTACCGGTTTCAATGAATAACGCAACACATCATCAGCATAAAGTGATAGACGCTGACCGGCAACAAGGTAACAAGGTTGATAGCGGCTGCAGCAACCCTTCTTCTTGCGCTTTCACAAATAAGCTATTCAGAACATCCATGGCAAGAATGAACAGCATAGGGGAGAGGGGGTCCCCCTGCCGCAGCCCTCGTTGATGCTGGATGAATTCTCCCGGCTCACCATTTAGAAGAATCAGAGTTGAAGAGGTAGATAGCAAATTAGCGATCAGAATGGACCATACCGCGTTGAAACCCAAGTGCCGCAAGACTTCCATCAAAAAGAGCCAAGAGACCGAATCAAATGCTTTTGTGATGTCAAGTTTGAAGAATGGACTAGGCACCTTCTGACGATGTAAAGTTTTGATTGTCTGCTGCGCGAGCATATATAAAATTGTCATGAATAGATCGTCCTCTGATGAATGCGATTTGATTTGTTGCAACCATAGCATCCAGACGGGGGGCAAGTCGGTTGGCAAGAATTTTAGTGATAAGCTTAGCAAAACTATGTACTAACCTTATGGGCCGAAAGTCCCTTGCCTTGGTAGCATCAACTTTCTTTGGTATCAAAATAATGTAGGCCGCATTGAGCAGGCCGAGACCCCTAGCATCACCTTTCTGTAGAGTTAATATAGCAGCCATGAAATCCAATTTAATCACCGACCAACAAGCCTTATACAAACGTCCTGTATAGGATATAGCCATCAGGCCCTGGTGCCTTGTCAGCCGGCAGGGACCTAATGGTTTCCCATACTTCTTGCTCCGTAATTGGAGCATCGAGCTTGGATAAATCCAGTCCTTCTCTGTGACAAAAATCCAAGTCCAGGGCATGTGTTCTGACGGACGCCGTACCCAAAAGCTGCTCATAAAAATTGAACAAAACCTTGTTCTTGTCCTCCTGAGAGGTTGCCATATGATCGCCATCAAGAAGTTTAGGAATATAATTTTTCCGCTTCATGTACGCTGCCTGCTTGTGAAAGAACGATGTGTTCGCATCCCCATCTTTCAGTTGTTTCACTCGAGACCGAAGTCTAGCAATAGTTCTTTCCAACGAAGCCGGCCGCAAGCACAGTTTTTTGAGCTCTTTTCTTAGCCATTCCTCCCCTGGGATCAAACTCCTTGAGTCCTGTGCTACCTCTAATATGTACAGCACTTCACGCGCTTGAGACAATTGGGTTTTAACATGACCAACTCTCCTTGCACTCCATGCCTGTAGCGCACGTGTGAGGCGTTTGAACTTGAAAGATATGCGTTGTAATGGACACATTGGTTGTACCGGCTCCTCCCAAGAAGTGACAACCATTTCCATAAATCCCGACAGCCGTACCCAAAAGCTCTCAAAGTGAAACCTTTTCTTTCCCTGGACTCTATCCTGGAGTCCCAAAATAAGAGGGCAATGATCAGACATCTCAGTTGCATGGCTGTGTAGAACACAATCCGGATAAATATCCTCCCAGTCCGTGGTACACAAAACCCGGTCCAGCTTGACCAATTTTGGAGAGTCCCTCGCATTAGACCATGTGTATCTTTTACCAATCAGGGGAATTTTCTTTAATTCTATTTCATTGACAAATCTATGGAAGCGCCTCATCATTGCTCTATTGACATTGTCATTGTTTTTGTCTTTCGAACTATATATCATGTTGAAATCCCCTCCCAGCATCCACGGCCCATTATAGTGGCCATCCACGGCCCATTATAGTGGCTTCTGACTTCTCTTAGTTCCTCCAAGAAAGCAGGCTTGTCCGCATCCAGATGAGGGCCATATATACCAGAGAACCACCAAGCTTCTTCGACGTCAGCTTGGAACTTGACCGAGACCGAGTGATGGTGAACTCGATGGGACTCGGCGGAGATCATCTCAGAACACCAAGCCACCAGAATTCCACCCCTCGTATCTTGTGCAGCAAGATAAACATATGAATAGCCTTGTCCCAGAATGGATAGAACATCAAAATGAGAAATAAAAGCCAGTTTGGTTTCTTGCAAACACACAATCATCGGTCGACAGGAATGAACCACCTGATGGACTGTGTCACGACGCGCTCTGTCATTAAGACTACGCGCGTTCCAAATCAAGCAATTAACATACGCCATTGATTATAAATAAAGTCAAACGACCAACACAGCCCACCTTAAATCACAGAGGCCTCTCCCCTTACTCGCACCTCATCCTCAGGAGGGGCGTTCCAACCAAAGAGGGCAGCCAAAGCCCTCAGATGTTCATGACTCAGCAGCTGATCAAAGACCCGTGAATAATCGTCAAGACAGGCGACTGTAACTTTGTCTTCAGTATAAGTAAAGCACCCAGCAGAAGACGATGTGGGCGATGGGGGAACCACCCAGCGCAGATCGCCGGCAGCAGACCTCGAATTTGCGGAAACGTGGCGGCGAAACGCTAGAGCTAGCGTCTTGTGGCCGGGGTCTCGAATCTACAGAGGACGACGGCGGTGAATCTCTAGTGTCTGGGTTACGGCGACCGGAGGAGAGACAAAGTGGTGAGGGTGAGGCCGGCCGGTGCGGTGGCGGCGCGGATGAGAGGCGGAGCGAACGAGCACCGCACCGACCGACCTACAGAGATGGGAAAGGAACCAGGACCAATCCGATAACACACCGGACAAATGACGGGTCCAATCATCGCTACAGAGCGGCGGCCCGCCCAAATGTTTCCGACTGAATATAGGATACTGTACATGGGCTGCATCCCCCCCCCCCCCCCCCCCCCTTTTTTTTTGCATAGGGGGTACATGAGCCGTTCGAGAATTTGAATTGGGTCCACACGTCAGGCATGATGTGGAAAACTAAGTTCTAAAAAAAAAGAGAGTTAATGATGAAAACTGCCTGACGTGTGGGTCCCGATGTTATGACAAGGATGCATGTGGGTCCGCTATGTGCTTATTAGGATATGCGTGGGCACAATTTAATGACGAATACTGCCTGATGTGTGGGGCCACAATATGCTGACTGGGATGCGTGTGGGTCCGTCATGTGCTGACTAGGATGCCTGTGGGCATATTTCCGATTTTAATGACGAATAGTGCCTGACGTGTGGGTCCACAATATGCTGACTGGGGTGCGGTGGGTCCGCCTTGTGCTGATTAGGATATGCATGGGCACAATTTAATGACGAATACTGCCTGACGTGTGGGGCCACAATATGCTGACTGGGATGCGTGTGGGTCCGCCATGTGCTGACTAGGATGCCTGTGGGCATATTTCCCCATTTTAATGACGAATAGTGCCTGACGTGTGGGTCCATTATATGCTGACTGGTATGCGTGTGCGGGAAATCCTCTAGCAAAGGACGAGTTTTGACTGACCTGTGGGTCCATAATATACTAACTAGGATGCGGGTGGGCGAAATCCCCCCTCCGGTGACGAATATGTTGGTCTACTATGTGCTAACTAGGATGCGGACGGGCGAAATCCCCCCTCCGGTGACGAATATGTGGGTCCACCGAGTGCTGACTAGGATGCGGGCGTGTGAATCCTCCCTCCGGCGACGAATATGTGGGTCCACCATGTGCTAACTAGGATGCGGGCGGGCGAAATCCTGGAATGAACGGTAGTGACGCTTAGTTTTCGTCATAAACGACTCGACCTGTGGGCCCGAATGGCAACAGTGACGCCTTTTCGTCACCAAACGGTCTGTTTTGGCATGTTTAGTGACGAAACGCGGAAACGTCATTAAAGTTGGCCGAAAACGGGAAACCCCTCAAAATAGTGACAGATCTACAGTAATTTTGTCATAAATCAGCAGATATGTACTCCCTCTGTCCCTAAACAGGTGTCGCTGTTGACTTTTCGACATCACGTTTGACCAATCGTCTTATTCAAAAAATTTACGCAAATTTTATTTATTTTTTTATAATTTGTTTTATCATAGAAGATATTTTAATTGTGACATTTATTTTAATATTTGCATAAATTTTTTGAATAAGACGAGTGGTCAAATGTGATGTCGAAAAGACACCTATTTAAGGACGGAGGGAGTTCTAGTGCAAGTTGACGGCACACTGAACCTAGCCTGCAGCGCTGGGCACCTTTTCTGGGGAAAGCTTTGCCACCCTGCGACTCCGCCTCGGTTTGAAGCTGGCTGGCACTACAAGAAAGGAGGATTTTAGTCACCAAGTTTTAGTGACTAAGGAAATATTTTCTTTGTTGGTCACTATAAGTTGATTATTAGTGACCAAGTTCGAGATTTTTGTGGATATACGACTTTAGTGACCAACGTTATATGTAGTTACCAAGGTTGTGCTGGTTGCTATATAGTTTTAGTGACCAACATATGCAATTATTGGTCACTATATACATATAGTGACAAAGTTTTAGTCACTAAAATGTGACCAAGTTTGTTGATGACAAACTAGCTATTGTGACCAACAATACACATATAGTGACCAAATATCTTGGTGACTAATAGTCATTTTTCTTGTAGTGTGGCAAAGTTTTCTTACGCCTCTTGGGTACAGGTGGCGCCTGAACCGCCACTACTACCGGCTTTGACACTTTGGACATGAAAATCGATCTTGGAGAGGCTGGAGAAACGGGATCGTTCCTTTGCGCCGGCTCATCAGTTGTACACTCTTGATTGTCATTTGCAGCTGAGTCCGTCCCAGGCGGAGGAGGGGCCACGTCTACAACTCCCACTTCATTCTGCTAAGTGGGGGAGACATGGCACCTCCTTCCACGCCCGAGACTGGTCTTTTCTTGCGCGGGGGGGTTCTCATCCAGCAACACTTGCCCTCCTGTCTCAGATGGCTTCTCCGGCGCTGTAGCACTGTCGGGCACAGCAATGGTGCTCGTTCCCCCAAGCGGATAAGATAGAGCTTAATCAGACATTTTTTATGAAGCTACAACTTAGGGCCAATAACCTTCTGCCTCTGTACAAATTTTGCAATCAACGTAGTAAAAATGAAATGTCAATCAAACGTCAAACAGACTCACAAGATTAACACTCATTAATTCATCACACATTTTCAAATGATTTTTCAGTGCAGATTATATCCTTGTAGAGTTTCTGTTTTGGAAGAACTACTGCAAGAAGGAAGTAAGGAACCAAAATAACATGGAGCACATGGATGTAAATATTTTTAAAAGTAAATTTCGTAAAACCTCATGTTTTATGGTCCTTATCTCACAAAACCACATGTATTTTGGTTTGTGTCACTAACCCTATGTTTTATGGTTATATTGTTACACAAAATCCCGACTCTATCAGAAATAGCCATGAATATAACAGTTGAACTATATCCTTCTCCTTGCATGATGGATATGATGTAATTGGTTTGAGGAATGAAATACTTTAGTTGGATGCACGGCTATATAATCTTCCAAAAATTAATAGGTAAGATTCATATTGTTTTGATAAATGTGGGGTTTTGTGAAACAATTTGACCAGAATACTCGGGGTCAAATGACACGAGCCAAAATAACTGTACACTTTGATGGGCATGCTATTACTGACAAATAATATCCTCTTTTTCTTGATTGAAATTTATCTCGTGTGTATACGAAGGTGGTCGATTCTCTAATTTTTCATGTGTTATTAACTTAATTGAATAGGCTACATTATCTGGTGATTTTTTTCTGTTACAACGCATGGGCATTCATCTATTTCAATAAAAGAAAATAGCACATCGACACGCATTTACGCGGCTATGTTTATTCTTTTGTTTTCATCATTTGCTACTTCAAGTTTTCATCATTCCTTTAATTTGATAAACCTACATTGCATCTTTACATATAATCAATTTATTATGTGATTTGAGAAAGCCATGTGTACTACCACATTTCTACAGTGTACTGTCCCTTCCTCTTTATCTTCCATTACAGATGCATTGGAATTCCGATTTATGCTACAAAGGTCCTGCCAAGTGGTGCATTTTTCTTGATCATGTGCGTGGCGCACGTGCATTGGTACTAGTATTAGAGAAGTGAGAGATGATAGAGTTTTGTCAGACATTTTTTTATGAAGCTACAACTTAGGGCCAATAACCTTCTGCCTCTGTAGAAATTTTGCAATCAACGTAGTAAAAATGAAATGTCAATCAAACGTCAAACAGACTCACAAGATGAACCACCAGTAAGCTCCAAGTGAAGCAAGGAACTCCCACATATCAGAAAAATTACTCGTGTCCAGCTAGTTAGGTACTCACATCCACCGCAAAAAAAAAAAAAAAAAGAAAAAGTTAGGTACTCACATGACCAGAACCAAGGAGAGCTATGATTTCAGGGGGGGGGGGGGGGGGGGGGGGGGTTGCTTTGATACATAAGCCGACCTTCGCTGATCAATGACAATGTGCACACAATGATTTCTGTGTACGAAAAAAAATATTCTAATTTTTATACGATACATGAGACAGGAAAACAGCAGTACTGTCTGTTTAATAACGAAGTAGTAAGTTCCCAGGCACATTTTCGAAAATAATGGGAAAGACACTTCTCAGTACTCACGTAATTTCGCCAAGACAATGATGTGTACCCGGTAACTTTTGCGCCAGATGCCATCTCTAATAATCCTTTGTTCGCGTCAGGCACGTGCAGACAATGGTATGTGGTTTGCTGGTCACAATCAGGTTAAAGTCGCCACATCAGCCACACATGCATGATTGGGCTTACAAACGGCAGCCACACCATTCACATCCTACCACCATCGAAGCATTGGCATCCTGGTTTGCTTATATCAACCACACCCTCAATACGGCGGCAATACATCAGCCACCTACATCGTCGTCTTAGGATGTGTTTGGTTTGAGGGATATACTAGTATGGGACGGGGTGGGCAGGATGATCCCACTTTAATTTATAGGTATTTGTTCTAGGGATAAGCAACGATGGGATGGTCTGGATGGCACAATCCCTTCAAAACCGAGCGGGCGAGTAATCTACTACCTTCCAACTTCGATAAGCAAAAGAACTACGAGATTGCCCCAAGGCCGGACGCATCACGTGGAAGCGCATGTGGGCTTTGGTCACCTCTCTATAGGTACAAAAAGAATGGAACAATCTATGTACATATAATGTATTTATGCATTGATCTATCTGCATTGAACATTCATAGATGGACAAGAGGACCATGCCTCGAAAGTGGATCGAACAGTATTCAGTTGTAGTTTTCAGATTGCTCAGTTCGAATGACATGTGTAGCGTAAATTATTTATTCTTTGACTGTGTAGTGGTAGTAGACTTCGGAATGACCTGTCTCAAGTCTTTGGCTTTATAATTGGTTATAGTATTGAAGATGTGACTAAGTTTTGGATTAGTGATAAAAAGCACACAGTCTGCAATATGCTTAGTTCTGCAGTTTTATGTGGGGGGGGGGGGCAAGTTAAGAAACCATTTCTATTTTCAGAATGGGAGGTGGAGGAGCATTTGTATGACTGGAGTAGGTGGTCACAAGACCGGAGACGATCAGTTGGGTGGATGGTATGTGACGCCATGCCAAATCTGAAATGAGTGTTCTGTGAGAGGTGTATGGGCGCCTCTATAACAAGCTTTTGGTGATTGTGCTGCAAACTGCAACGATAACTTTGGTCTTGATTTGCAATGCAATGATGAACTAGGGAACCGTCTGAAAAACTCTAAAGAAAATATTCCAAAGCATAATGGCGTGGCAAGGGTTTTTCTATAGGGCTGAGAGGGAGCGTGGACGGTGGCACGGGATTGAGCGAACTATTGTGGCTGCATGTCTTGGTGGACAGCAACACTACACAAAACGGCGGATGGAGTGTGGATTTATGGTTGACATGGGGAGGGTAAAGAGTTGCACATGGGAGGGGCGCGGAAGCTGATGTCAAATGTCGATCTCTACTATCTCTACTACAGAAACGAGGATTGGGCAGTCAATCCATCAAATATACAAGGACCACAAGTCATGTCAATCAATTCGAGTTCGATTCTCACATTGGTTAGGGAAAAGTGTCGTGAGAGAAATCTAAAAGTGTTTTGACCATCTCGTAAAAATAGGGCTAACTCTTGCACTTATCCTCCACTTTAGAGTTGTCACCTTATAGTTGATGCCACTCAACTGTTAATTAGTGGCGAAGTTAATTTTAACAAGAAATTTAGCGGTCCACATTTAGAAGGGCATAGTTCTAGAAAGTGCTCTCTCTGGAAAGACCGAAAAATATTAAGCGGAAACCTCACGCTCAATGGAATCGTGAAAACTCTTTCAAAGAACCTATTTATAAGTTTTTAGAATTTTGAAAACATATAAATAAGTATTTTGAAAGGGTTTTCATGATTTCCACTGAATGTGGTGTTTTCACTGAATATTTTCCGATAAAAATAGGTTGAAGCAGCAAGGCCGAGAGGGCACTGCCAGTTGCTGGCAGAGAAAACCACGTGGGTTATGCCATGTAGTAGTTAGCGTGGTGGCAAAAAACAGTTATAACATATGGGTTGTCATAAATGTTTATCATTATACTATTAAATAAGAGATATGCTAATTTTTATGTGACACATTTTAAACAAGAAAATATATGAGTGAAACATTTTTTTTTGAATCTAGAATATTTGGTTCTTTGAGATATTGATCACATTCTATGGAACAAATTAAGAAACATATCAAATATTATTTTTAAAGCTAGAACAATTCATTAGTTGTAAGAAACGTGTTTGTTATACAACATATAGGTGAATCGAGATAGATTGAATCCATACATTGGTTGGGTCGCTGGAAATGGGACAAATAATCTAAATAAATAACTTACGAGTAAGTGGTTTGTTAGCACAAATTACGAACATTTGTTATTGTTGGGCCAAATACCCCTCCACATAACGAATGCGTGTGAACCATTGATTGTCACCTTTCGGATGGGGGAGATGCTTTGAGAAGGAAACTACCTCGTATATACCTTGTTGTGTGTAAGAGGAAAAAGAAGTGAGAACCCAGTAGCAATAGAACACAAGAAACAAGAGAGAATGAGAGAAGAAAGGGCTTGCTGTCCAGATTCATACATCGTACATCTTCAACCTGTTGATCGGAGGTTCAAAAGTGGTTGGATCGGCACCAAACTTGGTGAGCTCATTCTACTTTTAAAGTACTCTGTCGGTCAGTGGGTCTGACAATTGGATTAGTGGAGAACCAGATTTTGAGGGAGAGTTTGTCCGTGCTGTTAGTAGCAGATTCAGCAGTGAGCAGTTTTGATAGATGAATTGTTTGGGCAGTGAGATTGAGCTGGATTTTGGTCGGTTGTTGGAGGACTCATGGAATTTGGATATGTGGTTTTCTCGGTGTGAGCTAAACTTTGAAAGGGGCTGATTGTAGTCTTCTCTGTTGTAGCTGAAAGTCCTAGCTCTTGTGTTCGGTGTTGCCGCTGCTGCTATTGTATCAAGGTTGTAGTATCTTGTTTGGGTTGCTGCTGCTGTGGTGTCTCTCTAAAGGTTCTAGAGAAGACTCCTTGTATCCATTATCGTTTTATAGTGGAGAAGATTGGGAGTAGTGGGTGTTTGTCTCGTGGTTTTATACTCCATTCGTTTAGATGAGGTTTTTCACGTAAATTATCGTGTCACTGTGCATGTTGTGATTGTGAATCCGCTGCAGGACTGGCGATTTTTCCTCATTGTTCAGGAAAAGATAAGAGTTAATTGGTGTTGATTAGTGCCGCTTTTCTCCCTAGTTATCACGTCGTAGGTAAGTTATAAATCTTTTCCATGACTTTCGTAATTTTGTGACCCTGTCAGATATACATATTTTACCCATGATACCATAAACATAAGATGGTCGACAATATAAATGATTGAAAAGCAACTTTTTAAGCTCTGTTTGGATGCAAAAGACTAACTGTTAGTTGACTAATTTTAGTCTTTTTAAACTTCAAGAATAATACACTACACCATGACAGACTTTGCCTACACTATATTGGAGGGACTAATTATTAGTTCACCAAAGGACTAACGATAATCTTATTAGCCCAACCAACCCAATTAATAAGGGCTAATAGTAATCTCTATACTATGGACTGACAACTAATCAGGACTATAAACATGCAACTTATTCATTGTTAGTTAACTAATTGTTAGTCAGCTAATTTTTAGTCAGGAACTAGTGGCGTGTTTGAAACATCTAGAGATAATCCCTTTGTCCCAAAATAATTGCCCTTTTTTGAATTTTAGACATTGACCATTCATCATAGTAAAAAAATTTGTTCAAACATTATTATCATTACTTTCATCATGACATGTTTGTTTTAGTATTTATTAAAAACTTGAATAAGACGGATGGTCAAACGTAATGTCTAAAAGTCAAAAGTCATTTATTTTGAGATGGAGGGAGTAATAGCTTGCTAGCTGAGTACCTAATATTAAGTGAAGGTGTTTGAAACATCTAACTGTTAGCTGATCTTTTCGTCTGAGCTACTATTATCTGGATCGAGGGAACTACTAATGGGATAATTGTTAGTTAGGGTGGTAGCTAACAATTAGCTGAGGATTCAAACAGAGGCTAACTATTACTACCTCTGTTTTTAAATTGTTGATGCTGTTGACTTTTCAAGTTATTCAAAATCGTAATCTTAAAATACAAAATTATAAGTTATATTTTAATTTTCTTCAATAATAAAAGAATTCATAACAAAATACATGATAATTTTTAAAATATTTTGAATAGGAAAATGTAATTAAAAGTCAACGGCGTCAACGATTTTAAAGCGAAGGGAGTAGTTCTATGGATCCAAACATGGTCTTTGTCTTTTGAACTTTTAAAAGTTGTCTTTTAAACATTGTAAAGTCTACTGGATCGTGTAGTATACAGCTAAAAAAAATCCTTCATCTACTTAGAATCTTTAGATACCATCCTTAAATGTACTCAATTACTTAAATATAGATGTAACATTTAAAAAGCATAAATAGCCTAAGTAATCCATTCATTTTACTCGGGATAATGTCCCGCTCCCGCCTGTGGTCTGCGGATCACGGAGTCCCCACAGCCACACCACAGCCGGCAGCGGCACCAGTACACAAGCACACTGCAATCCGCCGCCGGTCACCGTCGGCGCTCCGGTATGGCCAAACGGTCGTCACCGCCGGCGCCGGTCTAATCTAGTCCTACCCATCACCGCCTACTGCTCCCACGGCAGCATGCTTCTCCACACCGGCCTCCACCTCCGCGTCCCCTGCTCCCCGACGGCGCACCACGCCAAACCACCATCTTCGTCGTTGCAGACCCACGCACCCCTCCCTCGTCCCCGCCGGTCGCTTGCTCGCTGCGCCAACCCGCCTCTCCGGCACATTGCGTCACCGGCGACAGAGGAAGGGGCAGAGGAGGGGGACGGCGGCGAGGAGGATTTGGGCCCCGCGTCTGCGGCAGCAGTAGCGGCCGCCATTCGCCGGGCCTCGAGCGCGTCTCCGGTGAGGTTCAGGCGCGTGCGCCGTGGGGAGGCGGAGGAGCCTCGCAGCGAAGGGGGCGTGGCGGAGCCGAGTGCCGATTTCCGCCGGCTCTGTGCAGTGCAGCTCGAGATGTTCCGAGTGGTCGTCTCCCGCGACGCCGTACTCTCTGTAAGTCTGTTATCCTGATTGTTTGTTGTTACCTTTTGTTTTGTCGGGAATAAGCAACGCTGAGCTGTAATAATACAGAGAAAAAAGAACGACTACATGAAATTTGACTCTGCAATAGTTATTGAATTCTTGAGGATTAGTTGACGAAAAATTTATTCTGTTTCAAAGAAACGAAGCCAAGAACAATGTTTGCAGCATTTGTCATCTTCATATTCTAAAACATAACTTTTTCCGTATGTTTGAATGATAGCGGCTATTTTGTTGTTTTTTATTTGAGTTTGTTCCATCATTAACGATTTATGTCTGTTTTTATTATAAAGGTGTATGTGAGACCTGCTGGGAGTTATATTATGGATCAGCTGGAACTACATAGAGTTGCTTTATATCCTGGTACTAGTGTTCACGAAAGAGATACTGTGGCCCTAGTTGGAAACTTTTCTGTATCTGCTGGGCTCCGAGCAGCTGAAGCGTTTCTTGTAAAACAACAGGTACATATTGTCTTTCCTGATCTCCACCTTGTTTCTTTTGTAAATAAGAGGGATTGGCTTCAAGTGGTTGATTGATTGTTTCTGATCCTTGAGGCCGGATTATATACTAGTACAATACTTAGAGGCCAAGGAACCTCCCCTAGAGAGGCAGGTATCCTGTGATTGATACGAATCCTAAACTACCCGATCTAGAGTCCCAATATACTCTAACATCTCTATGGAGTTTGGTTGTTAGGTATTCCTTAGGCAGGAAATCTGACAAACAATTGACCATTGAAAGACACTCCCCTTTGAAGTTAGCCCCTTATATCGATACAATACTGAAATATGGATCAGTAATAGAACCAGCATGCATGTCGATTAGAACCATTGAACCAGTAGTCCGTGCAATGATTATTTCCCTCCGTCCCATAATGACACTCTAAGGAGTCAAAATTTTCCCACAAAGAGTGTGATTCTCGCTTACCAATAAAACTCTCTCTCTCTCTCTCTCTCTCTCTCTCTCTATATATATATATATATATATATATATCTGCTCCTCTTCCCCTCCTCGTTTCATGCACTCTCTACTTTTTCATCCCTCCTTAATTCCCATGCCCAGCTCCAGAACGCCGCTTATTATGGGACGGAGGGAGTAAATGCCCCCTACTATGTATTATAGAGAACATAAATGCCCCCTACTATGTGACCTTATATTGAAGACTCTCACTTTGTTTGGTGGGCTGTTGGTGATCTCTTGACCTGCTTCCCTATGTTTTGAACTCGGTGTAGTATGCTCAGTCCAAAATTGGCTGGTTCAACCAGGTCTTGACCAGTTCATAGTGGTTCACTGGCACAAACAATCATTTGGATGGACCAAACTGGACCAGACCCCAGCTCTGGTTCTTTTTTGTTAAACTGTTGCCGGGTCCCTTTTTTTGCACTGTTAATATCATTTCATAAGACCTTTGGGAATAAATTTGGTGGCTCAAAAAACCCCACCAACCACTTTTTGGTGTTTCTTTAATTTCTAAGCTGTTTCGTTAAATTGTAACCTAATCCTGACATATTTTCAACAGTGTGTACGCATCCTTGAACAGCATTGCGTGGATGTTTGGAGTGCCATGAGATGATGAGATGGCATGCTCAGACATCTGTTAATTCTTTTTTTCTTTTACCCAAGATTCACAATGAAATGCCAAGGAAAGATAAATACGTACTGGGGACATTGAGACAACAAAATTACTCATTAGTATTTTTAAATAACCAAAATGTGATATTGGTTAATACTTACTGGGATTCTTGAATTGTTTGCTTTTATTAAACCCTTTTTTTGTAGTAGTAGTTGCTTTCATGGTATTAAAAAATCTTAAAAATTGGTTTCTTTAACTTTGATGAACCATTATGGTCATTTCCATAAACTACCAATTTACCCAATAAACCTTTTGAGAGGCTGTTCTGCTTACCCGCCCAATTTTTTTTTTAAAAGCATGGGTTATTGGTGTCTTAGCAGTTGTAGTTGGAAAAAGGTTGGTTTTAGCCTGCTTCCATTCCTTATTATTATTTTTTCTCGAAAACACAGGAGAGCTGCGTTTCATTATATTAAGAAGAAAATGGGACAATGGCCCAGTACAACACACCCCATACACACACAAATTTGAAAGATTACATTCACGCCTTTTATGAAACTTCAATGACCTTTGTTCACACCATTACCTAGTCACCCGGCATTTGGGCAGTCAAGAAGGATACTCCTCGAGCCCCTGCCATCAACCATAGTCTACACTTCTCCCCGGCCAAGATTAAGTGTTTCAGTAACATTAGGATTCACTCCATCAAAAACACAGCGGTTGCGATGCTTCCAAATTGTCCAAGCTCCAAGAATGACAAGCGAATTGAGCTCATTTTGTAACATTCTGCTGGTTGATTCATTAGCTCACTCATTATTTTGATCCTAACTTTGCCGCACATATACTGCAGATGGAAGTCATAACCGAATTTGGAGCTGTAGTTCTTCCCATGGTGAAACATCCCTTTGTTGTCGGCTTCCTTGTTGCAGAGCTTCCGGAACTACATGATAGACATGCAATGGACACTTATGCTGCTGATATTCAGTTACCTTCTGGCTCCTTCATGGACAAGTCGTCTGACATAACTCCACATAATAAATTCGAAGGCTTGGATTTTAAGATATCTGGTGATAAAGCGAAGAATTATTCCCCGGTTATTGAATGGAAGGACAGTGCTCTTATGATTTCTCGAACGTTGGCAATGGCTTATGTTATGGATCAGGTACTTTGTTCGTTTTCAATAATTATAGATTTCTTTTAACTCAAAACTACTTGTGATATATAAAAGTCAATCGGAAATAAAGTCATAACCTTTGAGGAGAATAACATACCAGTGACCACTACATGAACCCAGAGGTCTATATTCTCGACATGAATAGGGAAGTGAGAGTGGGTCCTCATCCATATACATTAAGTTACACACTCCCTCTGTTTTTAAATTGTTGACGCCGTCGACTTTTTGAGTTACGTTTGACCGCTCGTCTTATTCAAAATATTTTAAAAATCAACATATATTTTGTTATAATTTGTTTTATCACTAAAGAAAATTGAAATATAACTTAGATTTTGCATATTTGAGCTAATATTTTGAATAAGACGAGCGGTCAAACATAACCAAAAAGTCAACAATTTAAAAACGGAGGGAGTATACATTAATTGTATGTCTGTCACTACCCAATTTTATATTTATTCTGTATGTCATAAACATATATTAGACTTCCATTTTATCTCACAAAATTCACAATATTAGTCTATAGGAAATGTGTTGCTAAACTGCCGCTGAAGAAAATTTCACATGGCAATTGCTTCTCTTCCCCTCTTTGAATGTACAAAGGAGATTCTCTTTGTTCACTTAAGTTTACTATTCATTGCAGAAAGCATATTTGCTTCAACAAACTTCCTGGCAAAACAATGTCAGAATGAGTTCCTTAATAGAACAGGCAAGTTACTTAACCTCAAAAATAATGATTGAGATTTACAAACATATTTATCATTGTCAAAGGACATCATTTGCAGATTCGTGCCCCCCTCTCTAATATACGAGCTCTTGCAAAGATGTTATCAATCCATACGAAGAGAAGTGAGGTCTCTAAATGATTTTCTCTAAGTTGTTTTCTTCTTTCAGTAGCATTTTTAGCTGATCACATGTATTTGTCTAGTGACCAAGGGTTTCTTGCTTTGCAGATTCCATATGATATTGTTGAAGATATTCTGATCCAAGGTGATCAGTTGAAAGATGCATTGCAACAGATTCAAGATGCTGTATATCTTACTAAGGTGAAATTTGAATTCATTTCGAAAAGTTTACCCTGACAGCCAAAATTGTGTGGTTCTAGTCGTTCTCTCTTTTCTTGTGAGGGTTGCATTTCAATTGACATAGCTACATAGCTCTACAACAAATCTCATAAGCCTAGAAAACCCTTTAGTTCTAGATTTTCCTTTAAGGGTGTCTCCTTATAGATAAGGACATTATCATTATTGTTGTTGTTATTGTTATTGTTAATAATAATAATAATTGGTTTCAAAGTTAAAATGGTACGAAATAAAATAAATTATTTATCTATGTTGGATACCATTGAGACCAGAGAGAAGTGTTCATTTTTTGAAAATAATATCAGGACAATACCTTGTTAGACTAATCGTGAAGTTTATCCTTTTCTTTACGCATAATTTCCCTTATTTCACCTCAACAGGCAAACATAGTTAGAACCAATGAGGAGAGTCTAAAGAAAATTCAGGCTTCACCACATCATTCGAGAACTTTATCGGACTACGGATCAGTACCTGGGAATAATTCACTAAAAATTGATCCTCTTAGACCTCTGAATTCTGATAAGGAAGACATGGTGATGCCCATGCCACCTCTTTGGCTAGCCCCTCTTCAACACGAAGATGCTAGGTAATACTTCCATTTTTTTTTCCTTCCGGGTTGTCTCTTGGGTTTTGATTAAGATTTACCTTCCATTTTATTACAATTCTAACACTAAACAGTTTTGTAATTTTTCAATCACCTCAGCTTCATTTGATCTTTGGAGTAGGGTAGTATTAGCCACTGATGATTACATCACACATTCAGTGCATCATGTTTCTCTCTCTTTCCCATTATCAAATTCATAATTTGCAGAGTAAATTGCTGTAACTTTTTAAATTTTCAAACACGATTGCTCCATTAAAGATGCATTCATTGCGATGTTCCCAAAGCTATCATGCGACCAGCGATATTAGAGAGTTTAACCCCTTGCGGGATTCTTTTTCCACTCCCTGCAATGCTGAAGACCACCAGGTAGCAAAGTCAACTGCAGTTAATTGTGGAGGAATGGCAAGCAGATCCAACCTCCCTAAAACCATTGCCCATAATTGCCTAGAGAACACACAAGACACAAGGATGTCCTGTACTGTTTCTTCAGCATGATCACACAAAGGGCATACCGATGGATGTGGCAGTCCCCTCTTGGCAAGACGGTTTGCAGTCCAGCAGTGATTTTGGACTGCAAGCCACAGGAAAAACTTGCAATTCAGAGGCCGTAGCCTCATGTGAGCTCAAGGCCGGGAACCGCTTTTTCCCATTATCTAAAAAAAAAAAAGATCATCTTTTTTGTTTAGTGTAAATCAAACCATATTGTTTTTTAGGTGCCCAGGGCATCTATGCTTTGCGCCAAGGGATAAGCGTCAGCTCAGTTGATAAGGGTCTCACCCCTCCTATTCCTGCCCCTTGTGACCTTGTCACTTCTTTTTTCTAGAACTGTGCATCATCATATTAAGAAAAGTGAAAAATACGCAATTAAAATCGGGAATGAAAGTGCGCGCGCACACGCCTAGGTTCTGAACATACAATCGTGCCAGACTTATAGAACAAGACCGTCTCAAGCATTATAGCAGGGCTCGCAGGTCCTTAGTGTAACATCCTAGGGTAGAAACCTGGTCAGACCCCACTCGATCCACCAACCGTTTACACTTTCGTCCTCGCTTCGCGTAAAAGGGTTAACCCAAGGTGGTGGTGTTGGACAACCTAGGCTTATATGTTGGCCTTCCTCCCACTAGACTAGTAAGGTGGGATTAAATTCCCACCCCATGCACACTAGTTCACATGGGCCACTTTGGGCATCAGAATGGGCCGGATGTCGCACTTAGCACCAGAAATTGCCCATAGTCTTGCCTCATCCTCAAGCTTGTGGGGCAGCAGCTGCACACATACAGAGCTGCCATAAAAAATGGAATGGTTGCGGTATTTCCATAGGACACAAAACTGCAATTAATAGTTCAGCGACCTAGATGACACCCTGAACAGGTTTAGGGGCAATTGGTGCACTTCACTTTATAAAATTTGTTTGATCACACGTCATATTCCAGGAGTTGGGGTCGCTTTTGATATGCTCCATGACAATTCAATGTTGTATCATTTATCAATTCTTTTCTTTTTGTTGTCAGGCAGACCATGTGATCTATGTGATTTGCTGAAAGATCTAGTTGAAGGAGCATTACCGCTTGCTTATAAGCAGCAACGCACAATAGATCTAACAGGAATTGGACATCCACTTCATGTTGCTGTTGAGGAACCTGCTTTAAGACAAGCCTTGAGTAATCTCGTAGAGGGAGCTCTTCTACGTTCACAGCATGGTGGAAGGGTTCACATATATGCTGGTGAAGCACCTGACGGAGGTACTCTTGTGATCATTGATGATGATGGGCCTGACATGCAGTACATGGTAAGAGAAGCTACAAGTTTTAACAGTAACATAGTGCACCTTTTCTTTCGTTAACAAACCAATGTATTACGCATAGTTAATGATGAATACATTAATATGCTTGGTTGTTAGATTCATATTACCACAACATTTAGATCTCCGGCATAATACCTTTAGGAGTGCAAAACCATTGCATTGGGGTTTCTAGCACTTGACTGATTTATGTTGTGTGCCAAATCTAAGTGCCTGTTTGTTCTGACTGGAGCTTTTGGGCTTTTAACTGAAAAGCTGCTTTTCAGGCTTTTGGGTTTTGGTTTTTGGATTCTTGCACTGACGGATAGGTTACGGTCCATTATCGCCCAGCCCACTCGCTCCTTGTCTCCGCTCCTTGCTTCCCTATTATCGCTGGTGTGGACCTCCGGTGAGCTGCCTGACCTGGGCGACCCCAGCCTCCTCTAAGGCCCACAGATTTAGGTAATCTTCCCTACCCAAACCCTCCAACCCTAAAGTGATGTGAACCCGGGTGGGTTTGGCGTCGATCTTTCGATGAGAGGAAGGGGATAACTCGATTTGAGGGATGGAGACGACGTTCACGGCTTGATTACAACCGTCCAAGGACACTGCGCCTTAGCAACCGATACACCACCTCCAATGGTCACCGCGATCTTGTGGGAGCGCGACCACCAGCCACGAGGGCGCTCTTCCTGCAAGCAATCGAAGAACGAACAAGAACAGGTAATCAACCACTGAATGCGAGATGGAATTGAAGGTCTTAAACAACTGAAATCAACTATGTTGGGTTTCCGAATACAAGAAGTCGGGCGGTTTAGTCAACACGCGCGCTTACAAGGAAGTAGCAATGGCTAACTTTCAATTAATCAAAACCCGAGTGTTCTTGGGGTATAAGAACATGGGAGGACGACCACAAGGGTGTTGGGGTCGTGCTCCAACCCTAGGACGTGTTCTTAATGACTCAACTTGATACACGGCCCATTGGGCTAAAACAGGGTGTCGCATCACCGTGGACAGAAACAATTGCGGGTGACTCCGAACAGATATGGAAGTGAGTCCGGATCGGTGTGAAAGTAGACTTTATAAGCTTTCTATGAAGTACTAGAACGCCCCAATCGGAGTCCGTATGAAGCCCTGACGTCCGTCACAAGTTGACCCTGTCCTGCAGTCCGAATCCAGCGCGTGCGAATCGCCTCCCCTTCTTATCCTCTCCATCATTCCTAAGCAAAACAAGAGTGTACGTGTTTCCACTGTCTAAATAACATGGACAAGAGCTTACGAACGAACTCACTTGATAGTTAAGGTGACGAGCACGAGCGCGAGTTAGAAGACCAGCCGGTGTTGGTGTTGGTGGTGCTGCTGTAGGCGTCGATGTATCGATACTTTGATAGTGTTGATGTCCTCATCATAAAGCTTGGCTGAAGATTGCTCATCGGAGACGGCGAACTCCATCAAGTTGTTCACCCACCGGCTCTGCTCCTCCCCATTTTTCTTTATTCTCTCAGTTGACGGTGATAATGGAATCCGTTGCTACAGATTGTGGTACGCGAGCCACCAAATGCGCCATTGAAATTCTCTAAAATTTTGCTTCTCGGTGCACCAAATACCAGAAAAGCAGCCCTCGGGCAGCATTTCAACTTTGTCGGGCTTTTCAGCTAGGGAAAAAAAAATAGCAAAAGCTGAAACAAGTAGGCCCAAAGATTTCATACACCCAAATCGTGTATATGAATTTTCTTGCTTGGCCAAAAGAGATGTGGCTATGGTTTTGGTTACCAGGTGAACTCTAGAGGCACGAATAACAGAGCGAGTGTATCTTGAAAACATGCTCACGAAAATAACACAATTTGTAGAAAAAGTGTTAGGAGGGTGCACATGGGGTTGGAAGAGAACTGCTGTCTAAGTGAGCCACGGTCTCAGGTTTTTTTTTTTTTTTTTTTAAGAATCGCCTCAGAATATGGGGTTGGGAAGCGTTCTCGTTCTATAATTCTATTTCATGGACATGCTTGCCTCCAAAAAATGGAAGACATCATATAGTGTGCACAAAAGCCTGACAATAGCTAAATCTCCAGTAAAGAAATTGTGGTACGGTAGTTTCTCGGTTTTTCTTTATAAATCATTGAACCCCTGCATCTTCTCACGCCTGCTTGACTTTGATTTCTGATGAAGCTGTGAATCTCCTTTCCCTTGAAATCTTCATTGCTTTAATTCTAAGCTAAGTAACTGTTGTCATGTTTCATAATTTGTTTGTTTCATTGTTGGCAGTCAATTAATTTTCCTCATTCCTAATTCCCTTCCATTTTTTCCTTACAGACCCAGATGCACTCCCTTGCCCCATTTGGTTCAGACCTTCTTGCAGACGGTATGCTTGAAGACAATATGACATGGAACTTCATTGCAGGATTAACTGTTGCTCGTGAGATACTAGAAAATTATGGCTGTGTCTTGCGCGTGATATCGCCTCGGAGACCTGATGCAGTTATAGGCACTGGAGGGAGTCGTATTGAGATATGGTTGCCATCTTTTCAAACAGAATTGTCTGAGATTACCGAAGAGGCTTAGCTTAACTTGAGTTGAGGTATGCTTACGGGATCATGCTATTTTTCTTTCAAACTTTAATGTTGTGGAATTTACTGTGATAACTTTGCCAATAACAGCTGATGTGTTTAATTTGCTGAACTACAGGTCGCAACTGATATGTCACAGTGCCAATCTTTTGTGAAAATATTCCACGGATAGCTGAGTTTACTTTTGTAACCATGTCCCAGCTGATTTACCTTATATTCGATCACTAACAAACATTTGAGAATTGTTTGGGAACGCTGTATATGTCTAGTGATGCATGAGGCTAATGGAAAGACGTACATAATGCCCACTGCCTCCCGCCTGACATTTTGAAAAGCGCAGACGCGCTTTAATTTTCAAGTTTTAAACATTTTTAAGACCAAAGGCTTTGTTTGTTGGGGTGATCAGCTTGCATATTGGGTTTTTACATTGGTGGCACTAAACTGTTTTGTGGATACGTTGTGCAATGTATGATTCACCTAAATAATGGCGTACTTGTCCCTTCCTCGCTAGTCCTGAATTTCTGGTATCATAATTTCGACATAGCATCCTGCGCTGGGCTCGTAACCATTCAAAGCGGTTCTAAGGTTATGATCCTAAATTTGAAGCAGCACTTGACATGCAATCCTCAAATTATGATTCCGTGACATATTCCTCACAAGAACGAGCAGCCCACATGATAGCTCACCGAAATCTGACTGAACGTGAAGTCCTGGTGCGTGGCAAGAGCTGCTGAATTATTGTTACTAAAAAAGATGTCATTATCTGTAAACCGGAGTGAGAGGCTTCAATTGCACATGAAAAACTTGATGGTTACTGTCCCTTGGAAGGATAGGTGGGTTTGGGAGCGAATATCATTGGATCCAAAGTTGGCAGGCTCTAGAAGGTGTTAGCATCTCCAAAAGAGCATCATAAACTCCCTTTAAATAAAAATAATGAGGTTCAATAAAAAATATCTCCAACTGCAGTCCAAAACTACCTTCAACTTTTTCCTACCCCATAAACTCCTCTCATTTGTACCTACAAACGGAAGAAGAATTGGCACCTCTTTTCTAATAGAATTAATGTTTTTTACTCAAATGCTGATGTGGCCTAAAATGTTTTGATCCACTTTTAGAGGATGACTGTTGGAAGAGGATGAAAAATTGCCCTCATAATTTTTTGTTGCTCCTCAAAATAAGTTTATAAGGCTAATTTTATGAGGATCTCTTGGAGATGCTCTTAGCTGCTACTCTCTCCGTTTTTTAATTAATGTCGTCATTGACTTTTTGAGTTACGTTTGACCATTCGTCTTATTTAAAAAAATAAAAATTACCATATATTTTTTATGGTTTGTTTTATCACTAAAAGAAATTAAAGCATAACTTATAAGTTTGCAAATTCGAACTAAAATTTTGAATAAGACGAACGGTCATACATAACTTAAAAAGTCAACGGCGACATCAATTTAAGAACGGAGGTAGCAAAGACCTCCGATCTCCATGCCATGCGAAAAAGATTTCGTATGCTGCTGCTTGCGGACAATCCCGTCAAGGTGTATTATGCCGACGTGAAGGTAGAGCAATTTGGAGGGCTCAGCCAATTTACCTGTCTATGTTTCATGTGCATGGGTTCAGAGGTCAGTGAGTTATGTTCAAGTTTATAATCACATCCATGTATCTAATATCAGATATGAAAGAATGAAATAGAGAAGAATATCTTTACCAAGTTTTTCCTGTGTCTGTGTCTGAATCTGTTTGGTCTCAACGACCCCATCGCCGGTAAACGGGTTGTTATACTAATATGTGGTATATGCATAATGATACAAATAGAAGTGTTGTGAATAATACTTTTAAATTAAGAACCGATTATGTAGTTTTGATCGCAAAAACCAGTCCGGTAAATAATTAGGGAGTTGCTAATTTTCAGTCGATTGAAAATTCGAGGTGCTTTCAATCAACGTTCACAGCCAACAGCTATCAACTTACAACTTTTCCTCTAGTTGATACATAATCATAAAATGAAACAAAGCCACCTTCTGATGATATAGGCACCGACTGAAACAACATGTTTTCAGTCGATTGAACACAAGCAAATATGAAATAACTATGACTCAATGACGGTACCAATAACTCAACCCATAGAATCACACAAAAAAAATAGGAAGAAATTAAAAATAGGAAGAAATTACAAAGCCTTGTCGCAATGGAATGATATCCGCAAACAGTAGTTTAAGCAACAATATTCTACCCTCGGTATCCTATTAAAACTTGAACTTCCAAAACATCGACGAGTGGGAGTCGTCTACAGCATAGCGCAAACTATCACTATTGCGGTCCAAATGGCCATACTTCCCGATTTCTGCTGTCAACAACGCCAACAAATCCTTGTAACGAGACTGCTTTTTTTGAAGCACCCGAAGGTATGCAGATAGGCCTAGCCACATGGCCTCTTTTCGCTTAAGCCTCAGAACTGGCCGCACGCTGTAGAGCAGCTCCACATCTTGGGTCCGCCTGATGATGAGACTATGCATGTATCTACATCACCCAAAAATAGAGTCATGAGGAGATCCGCTAATACATATATATTGGAATGTACATGAAGTCATTAATAATAACAACCAACAAGCCTATAGATTAATACATCCTCAGTTCGTAGTAAAACAGAAAATGTCAAACATGATTCTTGTACCTGAAAGTTCTCTTAATTATATGCAGCACCTCTGGTTTGCTTATGTCGACGTTAGGCATGCTTCGGACATAACAATGAAACTTCATTGCACATAACAGGAAGGCTTGATATAGATTCAGTTTTACAGTGCTTGGAGAATTGATCATGGAGTCGTAGAAAATGGGATGACACTTTGGACGCATGTAGTGACACAGCTTCTTCTGAAGGTATTTTGTTGAAGAATATATCTTCACAGTGATGGTGGAGGAAATAACTATGTCCAAATACCTGGTTATGAAATATAAACTCACCATTACTTTTTCTTTGAAAAACTTTAGCTGACATACATAGTTTCGGATACTTGGCCAAATAGTATTAAATATCATCAAAGTATATTCTTTTTGTCTAATGGAAATTAAGTTTTTTTCCCTTTTTTTCCCCTAAAATATGTGACATCCGGCCCATTTAAGATTAGGCCTAACTGGCCCACGTGCACTAGTGTGCTCTATAGCAGCAGCCCTAGAGGCTTGCTTATCCTTATATTAACCTGAATTGTCTTAAGCTTCCAGCCTAAGACAAAGACCTGACTTGGCTAGACTTACACACTAAGGTAGAGAGGAAATTACCCGGAGATTGCTAAGCAGCTACATGGAAACTACAAAGAAAATGTTATACTAAATCACAAGGATCATATATCTTAGTATCTAACATTCTCCCCCTAATCAATTCACGATGTATATCAACATAAAATGGAAGGACCAGCGAACTTTAGCTCCATATGACCATAGTAAATTAATCTGTCCAATAACAAATAGTTGACAGCTTTTGCATCCGAAAAAAATGACAGTTTGGGATTGTGCAATCAAATTACGAGTCAGATTCGAAACAATGAGAACAGATTTTTATTTGTAGCTTTACTTTTGAAAACATTAAAATATAAATTAGTCAAAAGTAGATGTTGGTGACTAATATCAACATCCAAAACATCGTTTATTTTGACAGGAGGAAATATTAACGAACTGAATCGACCAACATAATTGGACATGTGCAGGTATACCTTGTATAATCAGCTTGAATTTCCAAAGATTCACAATTTATAAGCAAACCGCTCCACGGTATGAAAGAGAACCCATCATCACCCCTGTAGAGCCTATTACAGCAATGCTCACTGTTTTCAACCTCGAAGTTAAAACCATATTTGTGGTCATTCATGTAGCAATTGTAGTAGACAAAGCCTCTTCTCATCCTATTGAAGAAGTCAAGAGCATGCTTCTTTGAGAAAGAGACGAACAAAAAATCGTCAATGAACCTCATCAACAAACTCTTAGGTGCTGAAACATCCTCTCCTGAATTAATCTTGCCATCATGAAGAAATTTTGAGAGAACTGAATTTTCAAGGTGGCCATAATACAGGGAGCAAAGGTTCGGAGATAACTTGCTTCCCTGTGCAATCCCTACTTCCTGTAAATAAAAGTTTTGACCAATTTTCAAAATATTGCGCCTGACTTGCTCACAAAGGAGACGCTGAACCTCTTTCTTCTGTATTGTGATTGTTTTTCCCTGGTTTTCCAAAAAAAAGAAGGCTTTTGACATAGATGATAGGGAAATATAAAGCTACATAATGAATAGTGTTACAGACACATTTCATACTCTTTTAAAGCCAGAGTCATCATAGCACCTGATAGAGGCAATAGAAAAGGTTTCCTTGGCACTTTCCTCGTTAGGAGGTTATTTACTATAAATGGTGTTATTAGGATTACTGGAGTCTAGCAGAAAACAAAGTTGTAAAATCCATTTTCCCTTATTCTCACAGCTATTTGCACACCATGGTGCGTCCTGTGTGTGTGCACAGGCCAGTATGACCACTAAAATCGCATTCATTAGCCAAAATTTGACCCTATGGGCTAAGGAAAGAAGATAACTTGATAAAACAGAATAGAATCTATGCCTATTCACACACTGTCATCTAAGGCCATGTATCAGTTTATGGAATGTTTGTATTCATCAGCATCAAACAGGACAGATTCAGAGTATGGCAACAGACATGGCACAGAAACTCAAAATGCAGAGAAAGAATATCATTCTGTAATTTTAGGAATATTGTTTCAGATTTTTTTAACTCATTCTAGACACTTGTTGCAAATATCAGGAGGAAGGGTGGCAAGGACGTAGGTATTATAATTTATGAATATGCTTTATTAATAACACCAGTGCTATGATTTTACTATTTTTCAGCAAAAATCATGTTCAATCATCAACCACAGAATTATGATATAGGCATACCTGATCAACTAAAATACCACCACCTGATGACAACTGAATTGAGAAATCACCAGTATTGTCACCATTGCTGATACAGACGTTTGAATCAAAACGATAGATGGCATTCTTAGACCTATTGCAAACAACTTTTGTGCATTTCCTCAAAACATAGTCATCACATATTAGAACATTGTCCATAACTTTCAGTACCATATCATGACTTATACAGTCGAATGCTTTTGATACATCAGCAACAACAACATATATTTTGTTTCTCTTCTTCAAATGACTTCTTACTGAGGAAATAAAATTAGAAAGATTCTGATGCACATTATTGTAGTCAAAAACAGAAGAACCGAACATCTCCGGGTTCTCATCCCTTACTTTTTTTATAATCAAGTGACACTTATTGAGAAGCCCATCCTTTGATTGAGCTTTAAGATTTACTAAAGGTCTCATATCTTTTGCTTTTGGAACAAACCTCACTCTTGATGAAGTGCACAAATTTTTTATTGCTCTTCTGGAGGTCCCACGTAAAATCTTGAAGTTTTGCCCATTTAGGGAAGCAATAGCATTGCTAGATAAGTCCCTCCAGACTGATTTCGGATAATAGAAAACATCATATCGCCTAGATTCCCTTTCAGTAACATAAAAGTATGCCTGAACTAGTGGTATCACAATATCAGAAAACAACCAATTGATCCAGCTTCGGAGAAGATTCATGTGTTTCTGCTCATCTGAAACATTTGATAAGCTGATTTCTCTTGCCAATACAGCAGAACAAAAGCAAGATGCTCTAACATTGGATATCCAAGAATAATCTGATACTTTCAGCTCACCGATACAATCACATAGGCGAAACGTTTCAAACCTACGCAACTCTATAAACTTCCAAATGATAATCCTCAAAGATCTCTTACTGTTGGAGTTTCCAAGCAATGGCTCTGGTACAATTCGTGTCACCGCTGCCCAGACAAAGGAAACTACTTGCTGATGTGTACTATAAGCCTCCAACTGAGCAAATTGATCAAAATATGATGACTTTCCTCCAGTTGAATGCTTTGCCTTTGTATCATTGTTTACCACATTAGTTGCAACCTGCATTATAGTAACAAAAAAAAGATATAATTTCAACCTTTTGTTTGACATTATAGAGTTTTGCCATTCTGACCAATTGTTGTGGACTCATTTGTGGGCCGCACCTATCAGCGCCGGCGCCGGGAACGCAGGAACGAAAGTGGCTAAGCACGAGCTAGTGTTGTTGAGGAATAATAGGGAGAGCTAGTCGATTGTTAGTCAGTTTAGTCGATGGTTAGTCAGTTGCTTAGAAGTAGCAGTCAGTTAGCAGGCGCCTCACCTATAAAGGCAGCCGGTCATTCTCATTGTAAGGTTATCGAAGGAATATAGTCTCCCTGTTGGGCGAGGCTGTTCTTCGGTCATCGTGGCTGAGAATCCATCTCGCCGCGGTGACGAGAACTGCACTCGCTACCCTCTTCGCTCTAATCCATCTTCACGTTCACAGCTCCATTCTCCTTTACACACACCCACACGCAAGCGCCACAACAATTTGGTATCAGATTCATCCGGGACATCGCTCTCCATGGCCGGTCCCGAGCTCGATCCTGAGAACATGACCGACTCCTAGAAGCTGACGCGGCTGCTGGCGCAAGTGGCCACCATCAACACGCGCCTCGACTCGCATGATTCGCGCATCTCGCGCCAGGAGAAGAAGGTCGATGGCAGCAGCGGCGACGACGACCCCCCACCTGAGCGCCGCAGCGGCGGTGGTGGTGGCGGCGGCGGCGGCTTCAGCGGCTGGCGCGATGATGATCGCCGTCAAGGACCACGGCTTCCGAAGATCGGTGCACCTCAAGCGCGCCCGAGGTTCCGTCGCCTCTCTGCCGACGAGATGGCGGCCAAGCGCGCCAACGACGAGTGCTACTGGTGCACGGAGAAGTACGTGCCGGGCCACAAGTGTGCCGGCAAGGGCGTCTTCCTCCTCGAGCTTGACGAAGATCAAGATGTCGACAGCGTTGCGGAGGAGCTCGGCATCTCCTTGCATGCCCTCACCGGCATTGGAGTTGCCAACACGATGCAGCTGCAGATCAAGATTGGTGGAGAGACATTACTCGCCCTGGTTGATTCCGGCTCCACGCACACGTTCGTCAACGACTCCGTGGCGCGACGTCTCGGCATGACGGTGTCGCCGCGTCCCGGTCTCTCTGTCAAGGTGGCTAATGGCGAGCGTGTCGCCAGTCCGGGCGTCTGTCCAGGCACGGCGGTCACGGTCGACAAAGAAGAGTTCAACATCGACTGCTACGTGCTGCCACTTGAAGGGTTCGATGTGGTGCTCGGCGTACATTGGCTTCGCTCCCTGGGGCCCATATTGTGGAACTTCGACGGCCTCAACATGTCCTTCTGGCGCCATGGCCACCCGGTGCGCTGGACAGGAGTGGGCGGCACCGTCTCCAGCTGCTCGGCCCTGTCAACGGCCCACGAGCTGCTGTCAGCCCTGCTGTCCTCCTTCGCCGACCTCTTCGCGGAGCCGCGCGGCCTGCCCCCGCCCCGTCGACACGATCACCGCATCAGGCTGCGCCCAGGGACGGCGCCGATTGCGGTGCGCCCGTACCGCTATGCCCAGCTGTCCAAGGATGAGATCGAGCGCCAGTGTGATGAGATGTTGAAGCAAGGCATCATACGACCCAGTAACTCGGCCTTCTCATCGCCGGTGTTGCTGGTTCGTAAGGCGGACAAGACTTGGCGCTTCTGCATCGACTTCCGGGCGCTGAACGAGTACACGCTGAAGGACAAGTTCCCCATCCCGGTGGTCGACGAGCTGCTGGATGAACTCCTGGGTGCGCTTCTTCACCAAGCTGGACCTCCGCAGCGGGTACCACCAGGTGCGCATGCACCCGGACGACATCGAGAAGACGGCGTTCCGCACACACCAAGGCTTGTTCGAGTTCGTGGTGATGCCGTTTGGGCTGACGAACGCTCCCTCGACCTTCCAATCCCTCATGAATGACATTCTCAAGCCTTTTCTTCGGAAATTCGTCCTTGTGTTCTTTGACGACATTTTGGTGTACAGCTCCTCGTGGTCCGAACACTTGCAGCATGTCAAGGCGGTCTTTCAGGTGCTGCGCGCGAACAACCTCGTCCTCAAGCGTTCCAAGTGCTCCTTTGGCGCGGAGACCGTCTCCTACCTCGGCCACGTGATCTCGGCCGATGGCGTGGCCATGGACCCCTCCAAGGTGGCCGCAGTTGATGCGTGGCCGCACCCGCGCACGGTGAAGGCACTGCGGGGCTTCCTCGGCCTGGCGGGATACTACCGCAAGTTCATTGCGGGGTACGGGGCCGTGGCCGCGCCGCTGACCGCGTTGCTCAAGCGCGAAGCGTTCTCATGGTCCGGGGATGCCGAGCACGCGTTCGTCGCCCTCAAGAAGGCGCTCACCACGGCGCCGCTGCTCCAGATGCCGGACTTCACCAAGCGTTTCATCGTCGACTGCGACGCCTCCGGCTTCGGCGCCGTACTGCATCAGGGAGATGGCGCGGTGGCCTACTTCAGCCGCACCGTCGCGCCTCACCACGCCAAGCTCCCGGCGTACGAGCGCGAACTCATCGGCCTCGTCAAGGCGGTTCGTCATTGGCGGCCGTACCTGTGGGAGCGGGCATTCACAGTCCGCACGGACCACTACAGCCTCAAGTTCATCCTCGACCAGCGGCTTTCAACGATTCCGCAGCACACATGGGTGGGCAAGTTACTTGGTTATGATCTGACTGTGGAGTATCGTCAGGGCAAACTAAATACGGTGGCCGACGCGCTGTCCCGGCGCGATGAGGAGGCGCTGGCGTCGCACGCGATCTCGGCGCCCACGTTCGCCGTGTTCGATACACTGCGCGAGGAGGCCGCGCACGACCCGCAAGCGCAAGAGCTGCGCGACAAGCTGGCCGCGGGCACGGCACCGGATGGCTGGCAGGAGGTCGATGGCCTGCTGATGTTCAAGGGCCGCGTCTTCCTCCCGGACGCCTCCGCGCTGTGGCCGCAGCTGCTGGAAGACGCTCACGATGCCGGCCACGAGGGAGCGCAAAAGACATTGCATCGCCTGCGCGCCTCCTTCTTCAGCCCCCAGGCGCACAGGCTCGTGCGTGACTTCGTCAAGAGTTGTCTCGTCTGCCAGCGCAACAAGACGGAACACCTGCACCCCGCCGGCCTGCTTCAACCCCTGCCGGTGCCGTCGGAGGTGTGGAGTGACATCGCCATGGACTTCGTGGAAGGGTTTCCCAAGGTGGGCGGCAAGTCTGTCATCTTGACTGTCGTCGACCGCTTCTCCAAGTTTGGCCATTTCATCGCACTTGGGCACCCGTACACGGCGGCGTTCGTCGCCAAGGCGTTCTTCGACAACATTGTCCGCCTCCATGGTTTCCCGTGTTCCATCGTCAGTGATCAGGATACGGTGTTTACCAGCGCCTTTTGGACCAAGCTGTTCCAGCTGGCGAAGGTGCATCTGCACATGAGCTCCGCGTTTCATCCACAAACAGACGGCCAATCCGAGGTCACCAACAGAGTGATCACCATGTACCTGCGCTGCCTGGCCGGCGACCGCCCACGCACGTGGCTGCAGTGGCTCCCGTGGGCGGAATGCTGCTACAACTCCTCATTCCAGTCGGCGCTCAAGTGTTCCCCCTTCCGCGTCATCTACGGTCGCGACCCGCCGACGCAGGTGTCATTCCAGCCGGGCGCGTCGCGCGTCGCGGCTGTTGAATGCCAGCTCTTGGACCGCGACGAGTTCCTGGCCGAGATAAAGGAACGGCTGCTGCAAGCCCAGGACACCATGAAGAATTACCAGGATCAATCACGTCGCGAGGTGGAGTACGCGATTGGCGAGTGGGCGTTGCTGCGCCTCCAGCAGCGTTCTGCCGTCAGCATCACAACGGCGGCGCCGGCAAAACTGGGTCCGCGCTATTATGGGCAGTTCTAGGTGATTGAGAAAGTAGGTGCCGTGTCCTACAGACTGCAGCTTCCCCCGAAGGCCAAGATTCATGATGTGTTCCATGTGTCGCTGCTTAAGAAGTTTCACGCCACACCTCCGGCTGCAATGGTGCCGTTGCCGGACTTGCTACATGGCCGCGTCATCCCAACTCCAGAGAAGGTGCTACGTGCTAGACTCAACCGCGGCGTGTGGGAGTTACTTGTGCAGTGGCTGGGTCGCTCTGCCGCTGATACGTCCTGGGAGCGCATGGAAGATTTCGTCCGCAACTATCCGTCAGTGCAGCTCACGGACGAGCTGTTTGTTAGGGAAGGGGGAAGTGTTGTGGACTCATTTGTGGGCCGCACCTATCAGCGCCGGCGCCGGGAACGCAGGAACGAAAGTGGCTAAGCACGAGCTAGTGTTGTTGAGGAATAATAGGGAGAGTTAGTCGATTGTTAGTCAGTTTAGTCGATGGTTAGTCAGTTGCTTAGAAGTAGCAGTCAGTTAGCAGGCGCCTCACCTATAAAGGCAGCCGGTCATTCTCATTGTAAGGTTATCGAAGGAATATAGTCTCCCTGTTGGGCGAGGCTGTTCTTCGGTCATCGTGGCTGAGAATCCATCTCGCCGCGGTGACGAGAACTGCACTCGCTACCCTCTTCGCTCTAATCCATCTTCACGTTCACAGCTCCATTCTCCTTTACACACACCCACACGCAAGCGCCACAACACCAATGTATATTGATGAGTCAAAAACTATGCCCCTCAAGGTAGAACAAAGTAACTTTGTACATAATTTGTTCTAATAATAATAATCGGTAGGGGGGGCTCTCCCATTTCCACCAAAGGCAAAAGGTAGAATGCTATTGCTATACACGCTGCCATCGACGGTTTTCTTTGGTTTGTCAGGCCAACATAACAGTTGAGAGACTGATATCTGATAACTTGACAACATCATCCGATCCTATTTTATTGGATAACCAAATTTCTTTCAAGGATTTAAGTTTACAAAAAGATCGAAGTTTGTACTGGATTTTATCAACAATAAGCAATATATCAGCATGTAACTAACTATGTCGAATAACTGAGCATTTGATTGTATCTATTATAAATATGAACAAAAAAAAATGCATCGGCTTAAAACTCCATATCAATCGGTACCTGTTCATTGAAAAGGGGGCAATAATTTAAATCTATAGTCTATGCTATTGCTTGTACCGTCAATGCCCGAGTATGAGTTCTCATAAAAATGATGCCATTGGGTGTTCGTATTATAGCATAGAGAATAAAAATTTGAAACATCAAATTATAGCAGATTTGATCATATGCAAAGGGAACATTGACACGTTGCACAACAAAGGTAAATATAAGAAAATCTACAGTGGTCTGAATGATATAATTATCAGGATTGACAATCTGTATCACTTCATCATATAAAGTTCAGATAACAGATCAAATGTCCAAAAGTAAGAAAAATAACCAGGTTACCTCCTTTGGAAACGAAAAGTACAAACAGCAATCAACTGCTGTTGAAAACATAAAAATAGATTGCTCTCCTCATATGTACCTTGGACTTCACAGTACAATGCTTCAGGAATAGTTTCTTATACTGGCAGCGTCTAGAATTCCTTATGAGATTCTTCATTAGTGTAAGCAGACAAAAACACCTGGTAACAGAAACCATTATCCATTTTCTCAATACACAAGGTGCATGAAAGTGTTTACATTATGAAGATATAATCATTAATAAGGGCAGACGAAGAGAAGAGCATCTGGCATGTATTAAAAAATAGTTTCTAGTGGGTTTTTTTTTCTCAAACACACAGGAGAGCACAGGGTTATGTAAACATGTGTAGCTGGAAAGTCTAGAAACCGCGAGGGGGTGGGGGCACAATGATTCTCATCAATAACCGAATGTCAAAATTTAATTGGCAGTAAGTCGCTCGAAATTCCCTTGCATTTGGATCGAAGTTTTGATTAAAGACATACCTTGAATTGTTGACAAAAAGGGCCAATAGCAAACAAATGATCAGATATGCATATGTTATGAATAGCAATTACATTCAATATTAGCGCACTGGGTCTGAAGCCCAGTCAAGGTGCGAGCAAATATGCATAAAATCCCTCATAGAGTGGGGAAATACAGAGAAGATCAATACACATCTAACAGCTTTATCTTTGCTCAACCAACACTATATGTTCATAAAGCAGCACATCGTGACGAGTGTATTTCATAATAGAATTATATACCATATCCCACTTTGACAACCACATGCATCAGTTCTTGTGGGCAAACTTTTACTTAATGATGAAATCTAGCTGCTTGCAAGTTAAATGAAACACCGAAAAGCTGTTGGACTTAAAGAACTTAACTAAGTAAAATTTAACACAAAACTATACTCATAATATAGCTATATTGAATTTTGACTCACAAGCTATTAGAATTTGTTGTAGTGGTCGCATGGCTGACAAACTTCAAGAACTTCGCGCAGGATCCCTTGATTCCAAAAATATGCTTTATAAGAGATAGTGCATCTGGTCTTTTTCTTCTGTTCAATATGTCTGATGTCATTAAGAAAAACTCCGATGGCATACCGTATGGTAAATGATATATACAATGCTAGATTGCCAAACGAAGTTTTAATGGGTAATTTTTTAAAAAAAGTAACTACTCCCTCCGTCCCCAAAATACTTGTTGTTTTAGGTCTGGACATGGGAATTAAGGAGAGGATAGGGATAGAGAGAAAAATGTGCAATGGGAAGTGAGAATGACAAGTATTTTGGGAAAATTGGAGATGGCTAAAGTGACAAGTAATATGGGATGGAGTAGTATGGTATTAACATGTACAGTGCTTCTTTGCTCCTAAGACTAAACTGCTGAAATCTTAAAACAGAATTGCCAGTAGGGGTTGCTTTCGAGGGAAAGTGGGTTCAGTGCAACATGTTAGCAGCCATCGCTTGACGAGGTTCATTACAGCCTGCAAGCTTCATTGCATTCATTGATTACAAGAAGGTGAGAATAAAAGCTGCAACTTCAAGATGTTGCTACATCAGCTGGTCCAGCCCACTATTTGGCACATGTAAATACATGGTATGGGAGCCACAGGGACCTATATTTACAAGGAAGTTCCCATAGGAATACATGCAAATCACTTTGGAGGAAAAAATTTTAGACTATGTTGTTTACTTGCTCTATTCATGTATTAGCCATTTTCCTTCAAATAACATAATCAACTAATGCCGTTGAATAGGTAGCATATAGCAGTTCCATAAATTATTTAGAAAGGTAACCTTTATTTTTAGAAGGAAGAAGTCCAAATTACTTCCCTCAACTTTGCCCTGACTCGCCGAAAAAAAAATATGCTCTAATAAATTTTACCATGAAAGCAATGAAATAAATCACAGTACCACTATATTGCTGCTCCTTGGATGCCTTCACTGACAACCCTCCACTTAGACCCAAGAATGAAGAACGAAAACGACTAACGACTAGGTTCGCTATTTTCCATACTCCAATATCCAAGACATTGTGTGAAGGTAACTTTGCTGTTTGCATTTGAAAAACCAGACAAATTATTAACCCGTAAAGAGAGGCTAAAAACATGCACTAGAAGTACGAGCCAGTAGAAAACACATTAAAAGGATACGTTTGCCATGAAAGACATGGTAGGAAGTCCTTCTGTTATAGAAGATAGTGTGCCTTGGTATCAATGAATCTACCGACAAATATTTGGACGAATTCAAAATTAAGCAATTGAAGCAGATGGGACTGCTCTGCAAGTCAAAATATATACTATAAACATAAATGAATTTATCAAATCATGTTACTGTGACTAAGATATTAAAATTTTCCGTGTTCCTGAATTTGGAGAACTCTCAAAGCAAAGACTAGACATATTAAAAAACTTGATTATAAGTAATAGATATGTGAAGAAGTCATTTACAGCAGTGCCTGGGCGCGCGCCAAGCGGCTGGTCCTGAGCTGGACAGCGGCTGCGCCTGGGCGTGCACTGGGGCCTGGATGGCCGCCCCATCATGCTTGATCTCCTCCCTTTTCCTCTGGTTCTATCATGTAGACGGGTCTGAACACCGTCTCAACCCGTTCAGAAACCGTCCCGTTCAGCTCGTCTACGCCGTTTTTTCCCCTTTTTGACCGATTAAACGGGTCAACCGTTTAGGAGGCCGATTAGGGGCTAAACTACACGGTTAGGGTCTGTTTACAGTCTAAATCGGTCTAAAAATCCGTTTAGAACCTTTTAGGAAAAGACTGGAAACATCTACTCCCTCCGTTTTTAAATTTAGACGCCGTTGACTTTTTGAGTTACATTTGACCATTCGTTTTTTTTCGAGGAATTTGACCATTCGTCTTATTCAAAATATTTTTAAATTACTATACATCTTGTTACGAACTGTTTATTACTAAAGAAAATTGAAACATAACTTATAAGTTTTTATATTTAAGCTAATATTTTGAATAAAACGAACAGTCAAACGTAACTAAAAAGTCAACGGCGTCAACAATATAAAAACAGAGGGAGTAAGTATTTAATACAAGAAAATGTTGCCTAAATCTTCAAGTAGAAGGAAAAGTAGAATCGAACGGACCCAATAAGGAAAAACGAACAAAACAAGTAATTCAAAGTTCAAATGTTTGCGGTTGACTTAGACTGGAAATCAATTAAGCAACCCTCCTTATGGCCCATCTTGAGCACTCTTGTTCACTCCCACTGTCCCACATGGTGGGACAAACATGCATCAAGACTTTTGGTTCTTTTAAACTCAATTATGAAGCACAAATGGAGACCACAAAGATATAGAAAAACATCCAGAGATCAAATGATTAAATGAAATAATAATTTGTGCAGAACAAAGATATTGACAGCATATTGTGCAGAACAGCATAAAAGGGATTGGTCAAAAGGAAATTAAAGATAGAGAAAGAACTGACATTCAGATGTAAGAAACTGGGAGGTCCAACTTGGAGACATGCAGGTTGGCATCTTGGTGAACTGCAACCACATGGACCCTGGGAAGGCCTAGTGTCAAACACAGAACTAGGTGACATTTCAGAGAACGATACAGCTACACCATATGGCTCTTTAATCTGTGAATAGCGATCATCACTGCTCATTGTTAAAGCATTTGTGTCTAGTGCTGGCTCCAAATTGTGTACTTTATCACTCACTTTAGCACTGGCATCGAAACCACTGCTGTTTATTTTACTCCACTCTATTGCTGACCTATCCTCACAACAAATCTTTCTCTGTTTGTTGTGGCGCTGCCAGCTGTATAGCCTTTTCCTTTTGCTAGGATTCTGAGAACATAAACTGGAACATATTGTAGATTTACTGATGGAATGAGATTTGGAATAATTGCAACCTTTAGTTGAGCAATTGGGCTTTGTAGTCCTTGCAGAACGATAATTTTCAGAGCTTTGTAGAGCATCAAATTTACCAGTGGCATCTAAAGAATAGAATCCAACATTTGAATCGTAGACACAATTGTCTCCAGATAGATTTGGTTCTATCTTTGTGTTGCCCCACATGTAGCACTGAGACACAAAGACAAGGAATGAGCTAAGAATAACATTCCAAGCAATAGAAAAGAAAAACATAAGACATAGCCCAACGGCAAATTGGATGCTATTTTCTATGTGTCTCGATTGTTTTCTGCAATATTTTAACTGAATATATAACTCTGAAAGAATTTTTACAATCGTAGAGTCTAAGACATGTTAATTACAAATAATCTGTAATTTTGCGAACAAGGTGATACTCCCAAACTATTAGCTAAAAATGCATATTAAAACATTGTGTAAAGATACGCTTTCTTTAATGAAAAAATAGTGATTTCGCAAGCACATCATATCCTGAATTAACAAGCACTGTCCCATCATAGGGAATAGAACAGCGACATGATTCATCAATTCCTAGCATGCATACTAGAGCTTTATCTCTAACCTATAAACTTGATACAAACTTCCGTACAAAATTACAAGAACAACTTATTTTCCCCCTATTCATCTCCTAATTGAAACCATCTTAAACCTTTTGCGGCAAGTTGTTAATCAACTGCATCAGCCTGTTGCAGCTTTATACATCTTGCCTGATGCTAAATGGATGATCTGTGATGCTATTGTCTAGCCTTTTGTTCACAATATTTTTATGGGTAGTAACTGGTAATGGGCTAACTGAAGCAGGGTATCGAGTTTCCAAAATGTTAGAATTTGTTTGAGGTCCTTTAGAGAAGTACATTCTTAAAACCAAACTACAGAGTTGCCAGATTTGTTACTTAGTAGGCAATTAAAATTAAATACAGTCCTTAGAGCATTCTCTTTTGGAACAAAATTTTATCTGCTGTCACAGACACATGAATCGACAATGACAAAAACGTAATATATGGACAAAGTTTTTTACCGTGCAACACTTTTCTTTCTTGGAGTGAGATTGTTGATTTCTCGCCATGGCACTTGCAAATATAGGCTTTTGCAGGACTACATTGAGTGGGCAGCCAGCGACTTGTATGTAATCATTCTTCTTAACAGATAAAAATATTGACGAATGCCTCAGAATATAGCACATGAGTAGATCCCCGATCTGGAAACAACAACTGTTGTCAAGCAAAGAACATTACAAACATTATTCATCACAAAACATTTTGATTTGTACTTACCCTGTGTAAGAGAATGTCCCAAGATGACGAAGAAACAAGATCACCAACACATCTAGACTGCCCACCCTGGTATGAATAAAGATTTAAAATTGTAAATGGAAGGATAAGGAGGAGAATATGGGCATATGAATTATCAAACAAGTCCATCGACAAATCTATGAGTAATCTGTGAGGTCATTCATTAGAAGTTGTAGAACAGATTCAGGTCTATTTAGTAAATTCACAACAGGCAAAAAAAAGAGCCAAAAAACAACATTCATCTCGATTGGCAGGAATTCTGAATTGAAGCCTAAATCCCAGTAATCAGCTGAAAATGCCGTACAAATCAATCGCACTGCTGGAAACATTCCGTGCAGTTTGGCAGTTAACATCCTCTATACCTGACAGCAACCGATGCAGAGGACGTTATTGGTTGTGCCCGGCCGATCCGTCATGATGGACTTGATGGTCTCGCGAACGAGCTGCGCGACGACCACCGTGAAGGCAGAAAAACGGCACATTCAGATACGCAACCAAAACCGAAATTCAAAAGCACGAAACATGCAAGGGAACGGAGACATGACGATAAGGAGAAACGGCGGGCGAGACCTTGGCTTGCGAGTGGCCGGCGTTCCCCGGCGTGTACCGCGGAGGCGGCGGCGCGGCCCCGGCGGGGGCGACGGCGCAGATGGCGCGGGTCACGAGGCGGCGGTACGCGGCAGAGTCGCCTTCGCGGAGGAGGTGCGCCCATCGACGGCACGCGAGGCACCCCGCGCTGCTGCGGCAGGCGGGGCAGGACTCGCCCGGCGGCTGGGGCGGCGGGAGGAGCGAGAGGATTGCGCGGCCGAGGGGCCGCGCGCGGGCCCCGTACGCCAGGCGGAGCTCCGGGGGCGCGCAGCGGCGGGAGCCCCGGCGCCGCGGTCGCGCCATCCTGGAGCGCGTCGAGGCGGCGAGAGCGATGTGACGGCGGAGCGGACCGAGCGGTGGTGGGCGGGAGGTGGAAGTTGGCACGAGAGCAATGGCGAGTTTGAAGCGGCGCGGCGCTCATGAAAACTTTTTCTCGGTTTCCTCGTCTGGTTCTTTCTCGGATTGGTCGGATGGGTAGGGGCCGTGGGTGGGTGGAACGCGGACAGGAGAGCGAAGCGGCAGCCATTTATGATCTAAGACTGACTCCAACGGTCTACACAAAGGGTGATCTATACTTAAAATAGGGTATAAAACATGAAAAAACGCTCTCCAACGGAGGACCTAAAGGGCCTACCTATTTTCGGGGCCGCACAGCAGGCGACCGAGAAATGGGGAGCAAGCGAAGCGACCGAGAAATGGGGAGCAAGCGAAGCGACCCTAGCACGCTCGTGCCCGCTCCTCGCCCTCTGCCGCGCACCGCCCATCCCCCGCCTCCGCTCCTCCTCACCCTCCGCCGCCGCGGCCCGCCGCCCCCACGCGACCCCCTCCCCTTCCTCCTCGCCGCGCGGCCAAGCGCCGGCCCTCCTCCTCCCCGGCAGGCGCCGCCCCGCCGCCACCCCCTTCTCCTCCCTCCCGGCGCAGATTTGCCGCACGCCGCGGCCTCGCCGGGGCCCCGCGCCGCCTCAACGCGGCCACGCGCCGGGGCCCGCATCGCCTCGTCGCGGCCTCGCCGGAGCCCCACGCCGCCACGCCCTCGCCGGGGCCACGCGCCCCCTTCCGGATCTGCCGCCGGAGAAGAAAGATTTGGTTTAGGGATCGGTCGTCCGTTGGAGACGTAAGTTTTTGGATGTTGAATGTTGAGTACTGTTTACACCCAATTTGGGTTTTGAGTAGCCACCACCGTTGGAGTCAGTCTAACGTCCTCATTAACCAACTACCGGCACTTTATAGCTTAAAAAAAATAAAAACTACCGGCACTTTAGATCTGCTTCGAACTTATTACTGCAAAGAAATTTACACAGAAAATGGTGTCAAAAAAATTTTTACACAGAAATAATTCAACTTCACAGAAAAAATGTGAAATTTAGAGGAAGAAAAAGTCACAGCCTTAATACCTTAAATTTTAGTAAAACCAATAAGATAATGTTTGGTTGCTTGAATCAAATGGACTCATCCAGGATCGAGTGGTACACATTCCCGTAATATTCTTTTCAGATATTCAGGTGGCCAACTTGCCACCCTTAGTTCCGTCGAAATTCTTTTCAGATATTGTAGCATCCTATTTGAGTCCGTGTTGACCCGAAAATCACCTGGGAGATCTGCTTAACTCCAGTGCACGACCAAGTCTTGTACGCCGTGCGGATCCCGAAGCGTGCCAGTCAGTTTTTCCTGAAAACTAACAAAAAGGACAAGAAGGTCAAATCCATTTGGTCATCGGCCCGGTAAACAGGCCGATGTATAGCCGACACTCAGGTGTCGCTGAAACAGTCGATAACAATAAACAAAGGGGAAATAAGATGATCGACTGCAACTATCGGCTATGCTTTATCGGCTTCTTTCCATCGGCTATTTAACAGTAAAAAGAAACAGATCTGATAAATCACGGCAAACTATCGGCTAGATCTTGATATTTAAATGAATACTTTGTAACCAGCCAAGCAATGCAATGATGAATGTGAAAGACTTTAAAACAGAGATCTGTATGATAACTAATCGGCTAACCGATCAAACTTCAAATTAATCTATCGGCTAACCACGTCACAGAACCACTCCAGCAAAACCCGTAGGATCGGACCTAACCGAGACAGCAATAAGGTTTTACTAAAGCAATTAGGTGGAAGATCAGCTAATAAATAAATCTAAAGTGATTACGGTAACTAATCGGCTAAACGTCCCGATCAAACCCTAAATCGATCTATCGGCCAAGCCGCGTCACAGAACTATTCCAATAAAACCCGTAGGATCGGACTTAACCGAGACAGCAATAAGGTTCTATCAGAGATAATTAGGTGGAAGACCAGCTGACAATTAATCTAAGGTGACTCGAATATATTCAATCTATTTATACTATGTTCATCAGATAAACGTCGCGTAGGATCGGACCTAACCGAGACAGCAATAACGACGCCGATCTTGCTAACAGTTTCAAATAGATCTCATATACTGGATAACTGATAATTAAACCGACAACACTAGCAGATTCGATTAACCCAATGCAGTGAGATAATTCGATCAAAGCATCAGACGAGAAGGTTACCAGATAGTCGAGATAATTACCGTGGGGTGACGAATTCCCTGCCCTAGCAGAGATCGTGCCGATGCAGCCCGCTCGAACAAGAAACCCATCGAGAAAAACAGGTTGGCGATGCGCCGAGAGTTGTATTGAATTGTGTATTATTCTGATTACAAGCACCTGGGTTTATATTTATACACCCGAGGCAACCGACTTGGAAACAAACACGACCCCTCCTAACTTCCGTTACAAGAAAATATTTTATTCCTATCTTAACTGACCCTTTGATCGTAACAATCAAAACCTTCCTTTTGTTCCGGTTAACGCAGCGTCTTCTCCAGATACAATCTTCCCTTGCCTTATCTCCTCACCGCGTGTCAAAGGACTTCCAAAATCCGGTGTCAACACATGCCCCCCAAGTTCGGGGTACAAAATCTTTGTGCGCCGAATTTGTCTCCTAGTACCTTGTGCACATTTATAGCAAGTGACCACTCACGACCCTCATAAATACAGAACCGACCCCTCGTCTTCTTCTTCCTCCACTCCCTTCTCAAGGAAGCCACTCTCCATCGGTTTTTCTCTCTCCTGCGCCGTCGCCGTCACAGACCAAGAAATGGCGCGTCAATATTCTTCTGATTCCGATGCTGAAGCTCGGACGAGGCGTCCGCCGGTGCTTACCGCTTCCATCCCTGAGGTAAACCATCACCTTCACATCCGATTGCCCTCTTTATTTTCTCAACCCTAGGTTTAACCGCTTTCGCCGTTAGTTCCTCACTATATTTATTTATTTTTCTTTCTTGCACTATTTCCAGAACCTTAGGTCGCAGCTCGTGATTCCCTCCTTTGTTCCGAGATTCTATTTCTTAGGGCCGATGGGCGATGAGGATCCCTCTCACTTTATTAGATCTGAAACTTTTAGGATCCCCTTTAAGAACACCTTGCTGAACCCTCCTCATTGGAGCTCTAGTTTCAGATCCTGGCCCAGCGTCCTCCCTGGCTGGAAGAACTGGTACTATCGGGTTCGCCAAGCCAAACTCTCTCGCTGGATCGCTTTAGGCATAGATCATTGCATCAATTTGTCCATTGCCGAGACAACCAGAAACGATCCTTTGCTTATTTCTTCATCTTATTTCTGGTCTGACGCCCTCAACGCATATACATTTGGTCACGGCCCCATGTCCCCTTCCCTTATGGACGTGACCATGCTCACTGATCTTGATGTTGCCACCTCTTTGCTCCTGATAATTTGCAGCCCAAATTAACCCATAATTTCTCGACCAAAAGCGTTGGAGGCTGGAAGGGCTTCATCACCAAATATATCAATGTCACGGGGCCAGTAACCGATAAAGAACACGCAGCTTTTCTAATGATGTGGCTAGATAGATATCTCTTCTGTGGATCATCCTGCGGCCCCACACAGAACATGCAGAACTTGGCAGAACTTCTGGCAGGAGGTACAAAACTCCCTTTAGGACAATACCTACTTGGTGCCACCTATCAGCTTCTGCATCAGGTAGCCAGAAAACTTTCCACCAACCAACCTGTAGATAATTTTGGTGGTCCTTGGTGGTTTATCCAGCTCTGGCTCGTCCTATACTCCTCAAAATCTGCCAATCTTCCTCCTGTTGACAACAGAACATTCCCCAATGTCCAACTAGAATCAGAGGAATTAACTCGGCGCCGATGCCTTTCTTTTGGCGAGGCAGTAGCCGTCATCCCCGGGGAAAGGTCATCGGCTGAATCATTGCGCCTTTGGTTTAAGCTTTTCTACTATGGCTTCCGCTCCAAAGTGACGATCTGGTTCCCGTACCAGAACATGATGGAGCTCGATGTTCCATCCTCTTTCCGCCCTGACAACCCTTTGCAAGATGAAGAATCACAGACTCAGTTTCTCACATACATCAAGCCTTGCATACTTCCAACCCAGATCCACTCAGGTCGGAACAAAAGACCTTCTTATGAGTTGTACCATCCTTCTGTCTGTGCTAGACAACTTGGCTTAGGTCAAGTTCCCATCGGCCTGTTTTTCATCGGCATACTGAAGATCAGAGCCCCCATTGCCGATAGGGTAGAATACTTGAGACTGGCCCGCCTGACAGATGTCATCCCCATCGGCAATTTTGCTGACATTATCCTAAAGCCCTTCACTTCGAACTCCTTCAACGCTTGGTGGGCAGAATGGCGTCAGCATCTCTTTCACCTCAAGTGTTCCACATACTTGACCCCTCTGGATCTCCCCGCCGGCGAAGAGGTAATAATCTCAAATATTTCATATACACATACACGAGCTCGTAATAATCATACTAATTACTTCCCTTTCTTGATGCAGTCTGCAGATGAAGAAGCTCCCATCGGACGTGATGGTAAACCCGTCCAATATCTCCGGGACTCGGCTACCCCGAACATCATTCTGTTAGCGTCGAAGAAAAAAAAGCAGCATCGGCTGCAAGCAACCCTACAGCTTCAAAACGTACAACAGCCCATCGAGCACCAATGCAACCTGCACCTGCTCCTCGTCGCCAACCAGAACGACAGGCCACCCGTAAGGTTCGTCAAAGCTCTATGTCAGCTTTCGCATCTCCACCCGCCGATGAGACTGCTCAGGTCCCTTTCTTACTGATGCACTTTAAAATAGCCCATACTTTCATTGCATTAAATAACACTTACTTCTTTTGCAGGAAGTCAATGCCAATGATCCCCCCAACACGACTACCCAAGAATCACCAGCTCAAGATCATGCGGCCATCGGCTCTGAAGAACCCCACGCACCGGCTGAGGACACATCTATTCCTCAAGAAGAAATCAGATCAGATTTCAATCTCCCAACCGGTCTGGTGGGCTTGCAGATCCCAACATCTCCTCGTGCCGATACAGAAAAAACGGTAAAGGTCAAAACTAACCCTTCTCTTCTCATCAGTTTATCTCGAATATACCATCATTCTTTTCTTATTTCAGCTATCGGACCCTCACACATCGGCCATCAACCCGGACTCGTCGGCTTCCTCAAAGCCCTATCTCCCCGACGAAGTAAAGACAACTTTGAGGGAAATCTCTGAAAGGTTAGCAGAACCTACTCTTGAGGTGCTGACATCCAACATCGGCCCAGTTTTAGGCCGATACAAGGAGATCCGTGGCCTGATCCCAGATGATCTCTTAGAAGCCTTGCACCCTGCTGCACACATCGACTACCATGAGCTGGAAATCATCAAAGTTCAACGACGCATGGCAGAAAGGGCTGCTAGATCAGATCGCCTGATAGCTTTGGTTAACGCCAATTCCCAGGTCCAGACTGAACAAACCAAGCTCAATGAGCTGATGAACAAGCCTGCAGAGATCCAAACTGTTCTGGATCGGCTGAAGAAAGAACTTGAAGATCTCCAAGCCGCGGTAAGAGCCAAGGAACAAGAGATCAAGGCTGAAGAAGACAAGCTGGCCCTTTTACCTGCCGAGATAACCACTCAGTTTCGCATTCTGTCATCGGCCAAGGATCTAGCACGCCAGCAGCTCTTGATACATCATCCAGACATCGGCTCGATGGAGCAAGACCTCAAGTTCATAAACAGTATCGAGCAGATTCGCAAGAACGCCATCAGCAAGATCCAGGAGTACCTATAGGCTTAGTCTTGTAGAAAAACTTCTTTTGAATTCTAAAGTATTTGTGTAAACACTTTGAACTCAAAGGCGACGTAAAGACATCGGCCTTTTGTCTCTCGCGCGAATCTTCTGCCGCATATTCTTGCCCGTACTCCTTTATTTTAATGCAAGCTTCTAGATGGCACTTCACGTGCAAACAGTTTACCTGACATATTGAACTGTATCCTCGTCTTCATATGGCGTGCACCCGGTCCACAGACAAGCCGTACCAATCACTTTAATTGCAGCAGGTCTTTTACTATTCCATGATCTTATCTCCTTCCGCATTATGGCCTATAAAAAGGATCGTCCCCCTTCACCAGAGTCACAACACAATGGCCAGCAAGAAAAATCCTTTTCATAAGACTTCCACAAACCATCCCAAGCGGCCAAATAGCAACTATGAGCTCCTCCTCCCTTCGCATATCTCTACTATGGCCTCTCATCTTCCTTTTGCTTATCTCCAATCTCTTCTATCCTGACGCTATCCCTCTTGAGCTAATCCCCGAAGACGGCGGCTCCTCTTCAGACTTCGAGGAAGAACTCATGTTCTTCGTCAGACAAGGTTCCCTCTCAGGGATAACATCTTCTTCGACGTGATGGTGTCCATGAATTTGCTCCTCTCCTAATGTAGTGAGCATGGACCCATCCTATCCTGCGCCAACACCCGGCGGATACTCCAACATCCGGCAAGTGGAGAGACTTCCATCCCTTGCCGCAATCAACAAGACCCGCAGTGTAATTCTTGGTGCAAGAATTTGTACCTTGATTTTGGGTTTCTTTGTATTTTTTCTTCTAGAGGCGATGTGCCTAGCCGTTGCATCGGCTTAGCAGTCATCGGCTTTCTGTAGGCGACGTGTTGTCGGCTCTTGTATGTTTTTCTTCAAGAATTAACCCACACGCTTGGATGATATTTCTTCAAATACTTTCCATTAAGAGCTCGCCCCATTTCTTTTCCATCCAAACTCTGTAACTTGTAAGCATTACCAACTAAACATTGGCTAATCTTGAACGGACCTTCCCAATTTGGGGACGATTTACCGAAGCGGTTAGTCTTGGAACCTATCGGCAAAATAAGCTTCCAAACTAAATCTCCTTCAGAAAATTGCTTGGAAACGACTTTCTTATTGTAATGCTTCGCAACTCGAGCTTTATTCTGAGCAATCTTCTCCATAGCTCGCAACCGAAGTTGTACTATGTCTTCAGATTCATCATTCATTAAGTTTCTGTATTCATCGGCTGTGAGCTCATCTTGCAATGAAATTCGTCGAGATCCAATATTTACCTCCCAAGGAAGAACTGCTTCATGCCCATACACCAGCTGATAAGGTGTGACTTGTGTAGCCCCATGACACGACATCCGATAGGCCCACAGCGAATCGGCTAATGTCGTATGCCACTTCCTTGGTTGCTCATCAATCTTACGCTTAATCAACTTGATTAAACTTTTGTTAGACGCCTCTGCCTGACCATTTGCTTGAGCATAGTATGGAGAAGAATTTAATATTTTAATCCCCAAACTCGTAGCAAACTCCAGAAACTCCTCAGATATAAAAATAGACCCTTGGTCAGTAATAATCGTTTGAGGGATTCCAAACCGATCAATAATGTGCTCCTTCACAAAATTAATCACATCTTTCAAAGTCACATTCTTGAACGGCACCGCTTCTACCCACTTTGTGAAATAATCAGTCACAGCTAAAATATATTTATGCCCTATGCTTGATGGAGGATTTATTTGACCAATCATATCCATACCCCACACCCGAAACGGCCATGGCTTAATGATAGGGTTCATGGCCGAAGCAGGAGCTCTTTGGACTGGACCAAATTTCTGACAATCCTGGCAACCTTTATAATATTCAAAACAATCTTCCAACATGGTCAGCCAAAAATAACCAGTCGTCCTCAGCAACCACTTCATCTTGTAAGCTGGCTGATGGGTCCCACAAATTCCTTCCTGCACTTCTGCCATTGCTAGTTTTGCCTCTTCCGGATCCAAGAATCTTAGCAACACACCATCCAAGGTTCGGTAATATAACTCTTCCTCTAACAACACATATTTAAGAGCTTGATACCTAACCTTCTTGGACGCAGATTGAGATGGATTCTTCAAATATGAAATAATTCCAACCCTCCAATCTTCAACTTCAACATCAGGAACATCTAACACAATGCACCGATAATCAGGCCGATACCCTGAAGCATTTTGTGCTAGTCCATTAGCCTCCATATTCTGTTCTCTGGGAATATGCTTGAATTTGACATCTCTGAATTTCTGCAGTTGCAATACGCACTCTTCATAATAAAACCGCAGATTTTCATCCCTGCATTCAAATTCTCCGGAGAATTGTCCAAGCACCAACAATGAATCCCCAATCACTTCAACATGATCTGCTCCAGCATCACTGAGCAACTGAAGACCTCTTAACACAGCTTGATACTCAATCTGATTGTTAGTGCCAACATCAACAGAATAAGCAAACTCAAATGATGCCCCCCGAGGCGAAATGAGAACCAAGCCTATACCACATCCCGTTTTGCAAACAGATCCATCAAAGAACAAAATCCATGGCAAGAGCTCAACATGATTATGCTCAACTATTAAATCCGCCAAAATCTGACCCTTAACAGCTTTAGGGGGTTCATACCTCAAATCAAATTCAGCTAGAGCAAGCATCCATTTTCCGAGCCTTCCCTTCAAAACAGGAGCCGATAGGACGTGTTTGACTACATCGGCTCCGCATACCACAGTACATTCGCTCGAAAGAAGATAATGCCTCAATTTGGTGCAAGAGAAATAAAGGCAAAGACATAATCTCTCCAAATCAGAATACCTGGTTTCAGCATCAAGCAATTTTCTGCTCAAATAAAACACCACCCTTTCTTTCTCTTCTTGTTCTTGCACCAATGTAGAGCCGATTGACTTCTTGTCGGCTGACATATATAACTTGAATGGCAAACCAGCCTTAGGAGGAACCAGTACTGGAGGAGACTTTAAATATTCTTTAATCTCATCTAACACTCTCTGGTGTTTAGGACCCCACTTGAACTCTTGATCAGCCTTCAACCGTAGCAATGGTGCAAACGGCTCAATTCTCCCTGACAGATTAGAAATAAACCTCCTCACAAAATTTACCTTCCCAACAAGAGATTGCAATTCTGTCTTATTTGTTGGAGGCTTCAATTTGTTGATGGCTTCAAAACTCCTTGGACCAATCTCTATCCCTCGTTCATGCACAATGAACCCCAAGAACTGTCCAGCTGATACTCCAAAGGCACATTTATTGGGATTCATCTTGACACCATACTTTCTGGTCCTCTCCAGTACTTCCTTCAAATCGGCTATGTGAACATCAATGGTCTTTGACTTAACAATGACATCATCAATATATATCTCTACCAATCGACCAATCAAATCATGGTATATATAATTCATAGCCCTTTGATAAGTAGCACCAGCATTTTTCAAACCAAAGGTCATCACTAGCCATTCATATAAACCAATCGCACCTGGGCATCTGAAGGCGGTTTTCGGAATATCTTCTTCGGCCATGAAAATCTGATTACAACCGGCATTACCATCCATGAAGCTGACAATCTTGTGTCCTGCCGCAGCATCAATCAATGTATTGGCCACCGGCATCGGATAGCTGTCTTTGGGTGTTGCTCTGTTCAGATCCCTGAAATCAATACAGACCCGCAGCTTGCCATTTTTCTTCTCCACCGGGACAATATTTGATATCCAATCAGCATACCAGCATGGTCGTATGAATTTTGCCTCATACAATCTAGCAATCCCCTGTTTAATAGCCTCATCAACCTTAGCCTCAAACTTCCTTGGAGCTTGCTTGTGTGCCCGAAACCCAGGCTTGATAGGTAGCCGATGTTCAACAATTGATCGGCTAAGGCCCGGCATCTCATGATATTCCCATGCAAAACAATCTCGGTACTCCTTCAATAACTCTATTAATTTAGCTTTAAACTCCTTACATAATCCTTTACTGATAAAAGTCGGCCTAGGCTTGGTACCATCACCTATATCTACTTCCTCTAGCTCATCGGCCGAAGTAAAACCTTGTCCTAACTTGCCCTCCTCCTTGGCGTCCTCTATGGCGCCTGTCAGAGCAACTTTTTAGGATTCAAGTCGTTCACCAATTCCACGCTGTCATCGGTGAACTCCAAGAACTCTCCATCCCAAACCTTGCCAGAGAAACAATCCATGCATTCCGACCGCATGGGACCCAAATCGGCCGAAGCGACGTACACTGCGGTATCGGCCGGAACCACCTCGATCACATCATCCACCCATTGAATAAGGAACTGATGTAAGGTGGAAGGGATGCAATAGTTGGCATGAATCCAATCTCTCCCAAGCAGCATGGTATAAGATCCCTTACCATCAATAACAAAAAACGTAGTAGGCAGCGTCTTACTTCCAATGGTCAACTCCACATTGAGCACCCCTTTTGCTTCTGACGTCTTGCCCCCATAGTCCCTGAGTACCATGTTGGTCTTGATCAGATCATCATCAGTTCTGCCCAACTTTCTGAAGGTAGTCATCGGCATAATGTTGACAGCGGCACCTCCATCGACCAGCATCTTGCTCATCGGCTTACCATTCACATACCCTTTGACATACGAAGCCTTCATGTGCCGACGTTTAGACTCTTCTGGCTTGTTAAACACAGCCTGCTGAGGATCAAGGACCAACTGCGCCATAGCCTCTGCAGCGTCGTCATCAGATTCTTCATCATCAACAGCTTTAAACTCGTACGGCATGATGCAAACGTTGACTGCCGCTTCTAACTTCTGTACCTCAGACGCTACCTTTGGCCTCCACTCCTTCCTGACACGCGGACGCCGCTCATCATCATCATCACGTCATGGAACTCAGCTTCCATCTCTACCCTTCTCTTTTGGCTCTTGGAGAAGATACCGATAGGACACCACTGCGGCTGACGCTTAGGCCTATGCTCTTGCTGTTCTTCATCAATCAGTTTCTGGAACTCAGCCTCGTCATCTTGCTGCCCAGTCGATCATGAACAGAAGGCTTGCGCTCCCTGTTTGGTCGTTGTGGCGCTTCTCTCATCTGATGACGCGATGCTGAATTCTCTTGCAACCGATCGAAAGCCGGAACCCTCTCCTGTCTGGCATAAACATGAGACGGCACTTCTCGATACAGTCTTGTCGAATGATCGCTGCAGCCCGGGCACCCTTCGATCGGTGGCAACTTCATGCCCTCTTCCCAACAATATCTGAAGAAAGGACAATCCCAATGCGAATCGTCCCGAGATCTGTACTCTTCATAGTCATCCCTTTCTCTCTTCCTCTGATATTTGTTGATCATGGACGAGCTACCAAATTCCACCATATTCACAGGAAAAGGATTCCCGTCAATCTTCATGGACTTCTTTTGATCATCAAACTTGATGCGACCCTGCTCAATTGCAGCCTGAACACTCTGCCTGAAGACTCTGCATTCATTGGTGGTATGCGATGGAGCATTATGCCACTTGCACCATCTTCTCTTCTTCAACTCTTCAGCTGGAGGCAACACATGATTCGGTGGCAACTGGATCTGCTTCTCTTGTAACAGCCAATCAAAGATCTTGTCCAGCTTGTTCACATCGAAATCATACCTTTCTTGGGCCGCAGCTTGCTTGATGAACGGGCATGCCACTGGTTTCTTGCCCCTAGTCCATTCAGCCAGTCCCACTTCTTCTCCTTCTTCATCAGAATCAGACTCTACCACATAATCAGCATATGCAGCATATCTACCCTTTGCAGCACTCTGGAATCGGCTCTCATGAGACGAAATCTTTTGAGCCAGCTGAGAAATACTCTCAAACTCCTGGGATGCAAACCTCTCCCGAATGGGGCCGATGAGCCCTTGAAAGGCCAACTCGGCTAACTGCTGATCTGTCAGGGCCAAACTGTAGCACCTACTGCGAACATCCCGGAACCTCTGGATATAATCCATCACCGACTCCCCAGCCTTCTGACGAACAGCAGTCAGATCTGTGAGCTTCATCTCAATAGTGCCGCCATAGAAGTACTTGTGGAATTTCTGCTCCAAATCACGCCACTCTTTGATGGAATCAGCTGGTAGCGACGCAAACCATGTGAAAGCCGGACCTGACAGCGACAGAGGGAACAATCTGATTTTCCATAGGTCATCAGCCGAAGCCTCACCACACTGCGCGAGGAAACGGCCGATGTGCTCCATGGTCGATGTGTTATCCTGTCCAGAAAACTTGGAGAAATCTGACACCTTGGACCGTGGAGGGAAAGGAGTCCTGTCGTACCATTCTGGATATGGGCGACGATACACAGACGTATGATGCTTCGCCTTCAGTCCAAATTGGTCTCTCATTATATCAGCAATCTTGACGGCCCAGTCATCTGCCCCCGAGCTCCTTGCTACTGACGATGGACCTTGCTGATCTAGCCACGCTTGATTACCTCCAGAACCAGTCGGCACATATTGTTCTGCAATCTGGAAAGTCCGTCCTCCCACATCCCTTGTAGGAGTTCCCAGAGGTAGCCGATAACTTCTCTGAGGAGTACAGTAAATCGGCCCACCTCCTACCTCATTGTAGATTGTACCATCAGCTGTCTTGATAATGAGGTCCTTCAGAGTGTTGACCAATACTGGAGACTGATTGATCAACGCTTGATGCATGGCAGTATAGATCATGTCGCTCAGATTTCCAGACGGAACCTGAGACGAACCTGCAGCTGATGTTGGAGGCGGAGGCTGCACAGGTACTTCCTCTGTCACCCTGGCATCTCTAGCAGCTTTGAGTGCATCTTCAAACATGGTCTTGATAGAATCCACCAAGGGTGTGGCCTTTTCTGCCAATGCTTTCTGGACAGCGACATTGACCACCCTCTGGATTTCTTCAGCTGCTGCCTTCTCATCTGATGACCCCGCCGGTTTCTTCGAAGTATCCACGACAACCGGCATGGGAAAAGGATTGGACTGAACCACACCTCCCCTGGTCTTCTTGAAAGATTGCAGACACAACTCTTTATAGTCTTCCATGTTCCTCATGAGTAGTTGCTTCTGCTCATCACTCAGCTGATCTTCTGTCACCTGAATGACATTATGTGCCCCAATCTTGGTCTTGTCGATCGGTGTCCCGTCTTGCGACATGACTTCAACTGAACGTGTCCCACCGAGCGTGCCAAAAAGTGTGTTGACCCGAAAATCACCACACAAACGGCCTGGGAGATTTGCTTAACTCCAGTGCAGGACCAAGTCTTGTACGCCGTGCGGATCCCGAAGCGTGCCAGCCAGTTTTTCCTGAAAACTAACAAAAAGGACAAGAAGGTCAAATTCACTTGGTTATCGGCCCGGTAAACAGGCCGATGTATAGCCGACACTCAGGTGTCGCTGAAACAGTCGATAACAATAAACAAAGGGGAAGTAAGATGATCGACTGCAACTATCGGCTATGCTTTATCGGCTTCTTTCCATCGGCTATTTAACAGTAAAAAGAAACAGATCTGGTAAATCACGGCAAACTATCGGCTAGATCTCGATATTTAAATGAATACTTTGTAACCAGCCAAGCAATGCAATGATGAATGTGAAAGACTTTAAAACAGAGATCTGTATGATAAATAATCGGCTAAATACTCCGATCAAACTTCAAATTGATCTATCGGCTAACCACATCACAGAACCACTCCAGCAAAACCCGTAGGATCGGACCTAACCGAGACAGCAATAAGGTTTTACTAAAGCAATTAGGTGGAAGATCAACTAATAAATAAATCTAAAGTGATTACGGTAACTAATCGGCTAAACGTCCCGATCAAACCCTAAATCGATCTATCGGCCAAGCCGCGTCACAGAACTATTCCAATAAAACCCGTAGGATCGGACTTAACCGAGACAGCAATAAGGTTCTATCAGAGATAATTAGGTGGAAGACCAGCTGACAAATCAATCTAAGGTGACTCGAATATATTCAATCTATTTATACTATGTTCATCAGACAAACGTCGCGTAGGATCGGACCTAACCGAGACAGCAATAACGACGCCGATCTTGCTAACAGTTCCAAATAGATCTCATATACCGGATAACTGATAATTAAACCGACAACACTAGCAGATTCGATCAACCCAATGCAGTGAGATAATTCGATCAAAGCATCAGACGAGAAGGTTACCAGATAGTCGAGATAATTACCGTGGGGTGACGAATTCCCTGCCCTAGCGGAGATCGTGCCGATGCAGCCCGCTCGAACAAGAAACCCGTCGAGAAAAACAGGTTGGCGATGCGCCGAGAGTTGTATTGAATTGTGTATTATTCTGATTACAAACACCTGGGTTTATATTTATACACCCGAGGCAACCGACCTGGAAACAAACACGACCCCTCCTAACTTTCGTTATAAGAAAATATTTTATTCCTATCTTAACTGACCCTTTGATCGTAACAATCAAAACCTTCCTTTTGTTCCCGTTAACGCAGCGTCTTCTCCAGATACAATCTTCCCTTGCCTTATCTCCTCACCGCGTGTCAAAGGACTTCCAAAATCCGGTTGTCAACAGTCCGTTAAAATTATGTCAACAGCTCTAATCAGTTAAGGATGATTAGTAGATATTAAGTAAATATTAGGGATTTTTGTTACAAATTAGCCATAATTAAATAATATTAGCCATAATGAATTATTAAATTGAGTGACTATTATTGAAAAATTAATGTGTGTTTAACAATAATAGTAATAATTAATATCAATTACTATGTTTTGTTGGTGATTATAAACACAAAATTATTACAATTAAATAAAATTGAAGTTATATATATATTTATAAGTTATATATAAATATAGTGTATTACCAACCAAATTTAAGTTCTAAATGAAGCATGTGCCATCCCGTAAAAGCAACCAAACAAATTCATGTATCCTTCCATAATCTAACTAAACAATAAATTTATATCAACCCATCCAGCCATCCAGGACCATCTCATCGAGACCAATCCATACAATTCAACTTGGCACAAGCAACCATTTGCTACCAAAAAGGTCTCCCTTTGAACTTTAGAACGCCCCAATTTAGTCCCAGAACTTCGATTTCGAGCCTAGATTTGCCCTTGATCCGATTTGGCAGTCCATGCGTCATGTCATTTAGTGGAGACTCAATCCTCTGTCCAGTGACTTGGAGCCAAACCATGCAACTATTAAAGATCAAGTACCTAAGGACCTCCATAGAAGGTAAATCAATGGCCTTAGGGCATGTACAACCCAGAGACAGGGTCTGTCTCTTAGTCAATGATACAGACAGATGAGTAGACAGGTCATACAACCCAGAGACTACCTCATTGTCTGCAGGCAATCAATGCTGCACATGTAACAAAAGATCAACTATAAATAAATTTATGTATACCATTGTGTGCCATTTTATACTGACCAACGAAGGCCTGTTCACATTCACATGCACCGTGAAAAAAGAAACTGAAGCACTGATATGCAACAGGAAACGAAAACTGACATGGAGCCGCATTCACACTCACATTGACATGGCCTGATCACATTTCTGTCCGCATTGACATACATCAGGAAACTGGAAAAATAGTGGAACACATGCAACAGGAAACGAAAACTGAAAAAATAGTGGAGCACATTCACCAGCACTACGGCAACCGAAAAAATTCATCTGTTCACATGGACAGAGATAAAAATCATCTGTTCACATACACATAGACAGAAATATGGAAGAGCATCTGTTCACATTCACCAGCACATTCACCCGCAAAAAATCATCTGTTCATATGGACAGACAAAAAATCATCTGTTCAGACCTGCTCATGGACAGAGATAAAATTTAGTTCTTGTTCTCCAGAAAAGTTCACATAGCCAGAGATAAACTAGTAGAGCAATAGTAGAGCACATGGACAGAAATAAAATTCAGACCAATAGCAGGCAGAGATAAAGTGGATCAATTGACAAAGATAAAATTCAGACCTGTTCATTCAGTGGTAGGGAAAAGCTTCTGCCTAAGACACTTCATGACAACAACTCGCTCCATCTTTTCCACATCAGACATTAAACTTGTATCTTGTGAGCTGATGCTCAGATAAGTCATAAGCCTCCATCATCTTAGAGGCTTTGTTCTCTTATGCTGTCTGGTGGGCAATTTTTGAGGCTTCAAGCTTCTCAGATGAAAGCTTTTGTTGCACTTCCAATATTTGCAAGCGCTTCTCATGGTTGTCGCCTTGAAATTTGCTATACTTATCAAATTTATCCAGATCAATTGCAGACTCCTTTGAGATGCCAGATACATCACCAGATTCTTTGTTCTTGCCTTTTGTAGCTAGCGCAGCCTTTTTAGCTGCCTTATGACCAATTGGTCGCTTAGGCATTTCATCAGGAATTGCCACATCTTCTTGTGAATCACCTTCAATGTGAAATGATTTTCTTTTACATGCATTCTTCAGCTCTTCATTGTAGGTTTCCACTTTGGCTCATCTCGGCACTTCTTCCAAACCTCTATCAGAACAAAGGGTCCTAGATTAGCATCTTTGTTGTCATCCACATAGAACTTATGTGCTGCATCAATCCACATTTGATCTAAATATCCATTTGTAAATATTCTACGAGCCTTAACATAAGCACACTCAAAGAGGTCCGTCCACCTGTTAATCTTGTGCCATCTATCCTTGCATTGCTTCAGATTTCTTCTTCGGAGTGGTGGGGTAGTCTTGTTGTACGATTCAACAACATCACTCTAATATTGGTTACCAGTCCTATCTGCTCCACGTGAAGAGTTTGTCGAATGTTCTATCCAAGCGCTCATCACTCTAACATCCTCTTCCACAATCCACATGATCCTTTTCTCAGTCCTAGTATTGTCATTGCCATTTCTGATTTCTAGCTCGGCCGATGAACTAGCATTGTGTGCATGATTCGGAGGACTGTTGTAAATAGCTGCTCCAACCAAATGAGAGTTCTGTCCTTGATTTCCAAAATAACTCATGAAACCAAAGGTGGACGAACATGTTTGTCCCTGCAGAATAAATAAATCACAAGCTTCATGATTCAGATAGACTTTTGAGAACTGAAAAGAAAGAAACTGATGTACAGTATTGGAAAAAAAACTACTCTGCAAATTAAACAGTTCACATCGAATTACTTATTTTTGCCTGCATAAGCTTGACATCAATTACTGAATCTACTGAATTTCTATTTCAATCATAAGCAAGCGACAGTACCAATTCATTTATGCTACTACATGAACTTATCAGGGTAGTTGGGGTTCAGTACTGAACAGAGCAAGGGATAGTATCAGTGGCAATAAGCTATTCCTAGTTAGTAAGAGACGATCCAGTTTAACTAGTGGCAGTCTAAGGGAAATATCAAGTGAGGAAACACTGAAGCTTGTGATCTGAATAGTTCGACCAGCAGTACCTGCCAAAAAAAAAAAATTAAACTAAGACCTGGATGATCTTTTACTGAAGACTCAGCTAGCAGAAACAATGCTAAGTTTAACCTGATATGTTGGCACATCAACCCTTGTGAGAAATTTTGGAGACATGGTGGAAATCTGACTCTGTTTAGGTACCAAGAGCAGATACTTATTCTGTATACCTATTACTCAACCGAAAGAGCAGATACTTATTCTGTTTAGGTAGTAGGAAAAGCAAGCACATGAATCGGTCTTAAACTACTTAAATCCAAAAAGTTCTGAGAAATTACCATGACCCAGGAGAAGAGGGATCAACACTGGACGCATCAAACCAAGCTGAAGATCCATCAAATGGTGAAGTAGGGATCGAGAATCCATCCAAACACGATGAAGAGCCGTCGAAGCCGCCGCAGGCCGCGGCCGCTGCTGAGCCGCCACCCTGTCCGAGAGAACGAAGAGGCGCTGCTGACCCGCCACCACGCCTGAGGGAGAAAGCCATCGCCATCGGGTTGATGCCGCGATCTAGGATACGGGTTGGGGTCGCCGCCGCCGCAACTGCCGATGAAGGTGTCAATCCCTTCTTTTTCCTAGCTGCGGCCGGCGAGGACATCTCGACGAACCCAGCTCTGGCGAGGAGAGCGCGCGGTTGCCGGCGAGGAGAGTGTGCGAGATTGGGGAAGTGAAGCGTGGAGGCTGAGATATGGCGGGTCGAATGGATTTGGCGCGGAAATCTCCCGCGTGCGCGCCCCCCGCGCGGGATCCGAGCTGCTCGTCGACTGGGGAAGACGAGTCGTACAACGGATCGCCTGCCGTCTCCTCCGCCTGGGAGAACGGGACAGAGGCGTCGCCTCGCGAGAAGACGAGAAGGCCGTCTGAGGGGGTCGCTGGGGGGTGATTTGCAAATGTTCCATCACAGAGACGCCGCAAGGGACGGCGTTGTACATGCCCTTAGAGTATCTCCAAGAGAACCTAAAAAGTTCTCATGTAGCATATTGGGGTTTAGCCAAAATACGCCTCCAACAGGATCCTAAAACTTGCACAAAATTTTAGTTTCTCCTGAATTCCCCTCGTTTGTAGCTACAAGAAGTGGAAGAGTTATTCCTCCTTTCAAGGGAAACAACATTATCGTGGCTCCAAAAATTGTCGTGGCCCAATTAAAAGAGTATTTAGATCCATTTTAATGAGAAATGTTGGAGGAGGGGAGAAATTTGTTTGATTGCTCTGAAATGGACTTTGAGAATAATTTTATGGGCTCTCCTAGAGATGCTCTTACCTTGTTCACTATGATTTTTGTAAATATTTCACTTGGCATTTAGCATATGGGAAATTTTCCAGAATTTTATCAAAGTTTAACTACTTTAAATAAATTGAAATGCCCTCAAATGGTTCCACTCTTCCATGTATTTTTATTCAAAAATGGTTTCGAATTTGGATATCCTCCAATAACAGGAGTTTGTCCTTTAGGAGTTGACCTGCTCCCACAAAAATTCGCGGAATTTTTGGAGCCTAGTGTTTGGAAGGATTTAACCAGCAGCATTTTGAATTCGTTGAAATTGTCGCACATCAGCAGCAAGTTTCTGAACATATTTTTCACATGACTGTCAGATTAGTTAGATATATTACACAAAAAAAAAGAGATTAGTTAGATATATTTTATATAGTAGCAGTTCAGTCGGTATCCTGAAACCCAGGTACCAAACTGCCATACATATATGTTTTGCACGCAAACAACAAAATGCTGAATATGTCCTGGGAACCACAAGTGAAAAGAACTATACCCTGTCTATCCTCCCTCAATAAGTTTATCAAGCAGTAACCAAACGGGACTTCCTCAAAAATTCGTGAGGAAAGCCCCACCTTGATTCTTCAATGCCGCAAACAAAGAATTTATAGAGAAACTGTTGTTTCCAATGCTTTCATTTCACCTTGTGTGGTTGATAACCAAGATGCACACGGGGCCGCTATTTTTTGCATACAGTCCTGCATCTTAGGTGAATACGGACCCAAATTAAAGCCCTATCCTGAAGCTGATTGAACGCGGACCACGCCTACAGACCTTTTGTGATTGTCAATATGTTCAGTCGTGGGAATTGTTGAGCTAAGAATCCGATCTTCTCAACATCCCAAACTTATCACAATATGCTAAGAAAGATAGGATTCACCTCCGTTGAGCTACTCCAAACTTTATAGACTATCTCTTACACACGACAAATCACACACGCATGCACGCTGTTGAGTTGTATGTACCAACCAACTTTCCCAAAAGCCTAAGCTGATAGGGAAAGGTGAGCAATTCACTTATGGTTCAACACACGCACGCACACACATCGGAACAATGGCATGGATTACTATCATAGCTCTGACACCTAAACATACTACTCAGGATCGAACCGATAATCAAGCCTTTTCCGATGTTCCCGGTTTCTAGCTGGATTTTAAGCATCTACTCTACATCGCCGTGAATTATTTGGAAAATATATTACGCCCTACAAGCTCCAGCTAGGCAAATTATTCAAGTAGGCTTCCTGAAAATCTGCTAGCCACCAACGGAGTTGAACAAACCTGCCCTTTCTGAAGTGAACAAACCTGCTAGCCACCATCGAGTAACCTTTGTCAGAGTGCTGAACAGCAAGTATGGTTTCTTATATACAACCAATCCTGTTTTTTCTGCAGACATCTTTTAGCCTATAGCCAAATTCTGCTCAGCCTGTAACTATAACAAGAACACGCCAATCGCCAGCAAAATACAACAAGCACACAAGAAAGAGGGCTGCTAAATTTCAGTCATATTAGAATTCGACATCCTTCAACAGATCATCTCAACAGATCATCCTGAGCTGGCCGATCTTCATCCAACCGCAGCAGTTCTTTCCCTTTACTAACTATGTCGACTCTTTATTGGCATTTGGCACCTGACAAACGGTGCTCGCATACCGCCCGCCAACCTCATATCTAGTGGCTCCTCGTTGCAGGGTCTGCCCTGCAGCACTAACCAGTCGATTTTTGAGCTCCATCACCAAACGTGCCCATCAATTCCACCTTCCTCCACTAGTACAATTTGACCCTGCAGTGACGCAGGGTCAAAAATAGCAGTGGCGGGCATATCAAATCCGTCACTATTATCAACAATAGTGGCAGACGTTGCTGATGTCATTGTGAAGGTTGCTAGTAGTGACGGACAAAGATGATGTCAGCACAGGCCGCCACCGGTAAACAAATACCAGTGGCGGGCAAACTTATCTCATCGAAACTGCAGTGGCGGACAAGCCCGTTTGGCCCATTTCAGCCCAAATCAGGCACTTGGTATAAAACCGAACCCTAGACGCCCTGCTCTCTCAGTCCGTTCCTTCTCCGCCGCCCCCAGCCCCCAACTCTCATCCTCTCCTCCACTTCTCTTCCCCATCCCGCAGCCCTCCCTCTCTCAACGACGTCGCATCTCCGAGCTCCCCCTCCACGCCGCCTCGACGAGCTCGTCCTCCTCCCCAAGCTCCCCCTCCACGCCGCCTCGACGAGCTCGTCCTCCTTCCCGAGCTCCCCCGCCACGCCGTCTCGATGAGGTCATCCTCCTCCCCGAGTCCCCCCTCCACACTGCCCTCCGCGTCAGATCCGGCGAGGTCGCGGCTCGCGTGATCCAGGCGGGCGCCGCGCTGATCCGGCGCGGCTAGGGTTCCGACGGCCTTCCCTCCCCTTCTCCTTGACGACCTCGACGAGTGGAGCTAGGGTTCCGGCGGCCTCTCCGCGAGCGGATCCAGCGCGGTTAAGGTTCCGATGCACTCCCTCCCCTTCTCCTCGACGACTGGAGGCCCCTCCCCCCACGGCGCCGACCACGGGGCGCCACCACGGCGACGTCGACCACAGGGCACCACCACGCCGCGGCGGCGCGGATCCGGTGGCGGGTCCTGCTCCCTCGGCGGCGGGCTAGCGCGGCGCGACGCCGGGGCGGGTTGGGCTTGGCCCAGCCCGTCTTCCCTTTTTTTTTTGTTTCCTGTCCTGGCTAGCGGTGGTGGACGTCCGGCCGCCACCGCTCTTTTCTTTTTTCCAGTGGCGCAGACGCAGTGGCGGGCGCTTTGCCCGCCACCGCAGGTCCAAAACACCCGCCACTGAAGGCCTCCATTGTACCAGTGCTCACTGACACTGCACCCATTGTCTGTCCAGCCATCTCCCCGGGCATTCCTATAAACCCTGGGAGCACAATCCATGTCCATTGAGTTGGTCGTCTGCAAAAATGGGTTAAGCATGCTACAATGCCCGTGCAAGTGGGCAGGCCACACAATTGTATATACAATCACCGCTGAAATGACACGATTAATTCTCAACAAATTAGCAATCCAATGGTACTTAGTTGTATACGAACCATTTTGTACACATAACCGTATATATCGCTGTGTGTATAGCCAGAGCAAGGTACCATTCACATGCATGTTCCGCAACCCAATTGGTACAGAAAACATAAAATGGAGAAAATGGAAATGATGAAGATGTTCAACATGAACTACTTAGCACTTAGGCACCGCCGGTTTACTCGCTGCCCGGTGGCTTGTAGGCGATGAAGCTGATGCACTGCACCTGCCTGACGTTGTCGAAGCCGATGATGCGGATGAAGGAGCCCGGGTAGGCGGCCTTGGCCTCCTCGAGCTCCTTGAGCACCTGGGTGGCGTCGGTGCAGCCGAACATGGGCAGCTTCCACATGGTCCAGTAGCGTCCGTCGTAGTAGCCGGGGGAACTGGAGTTCTCGCGGAACACGAAGCCAATGTTGCTGAACTCCAGGCAAGGAATCCACTTGGAGCGGAGCAGGTACTCCACCTGCTTCAGGAAGTCCTCGGTGGTCAGCGGCGGCAGGTACGACAGCGTCTCGAACTTCTTGTTGTTCTCGACCGGCCACACCTGGAAATTAACCAGTGGAATCAGTTAGTTATTGCTCAGCAGCCAGTAAGTAATACATGCATTGGTCGAGGCACCAACGCCCAAATTAAGCAGGTACCGAAAATGAATTAATGTGTTGCATATATATGTACTGTACCTGCATGCACCGGATCCTTCCGCCGTTGCTGATCCTGCCGAAGCTGGCGCTGCCGGATCGGCGGCTGACGGGGAGCCCAGCGGTGGACTTGAGCCCCTGGAAGGGAGCAACTGAGGTGGACGTCATCACTGAGGGAGCCATAGCTTCGTAGCCGATGGCCTGTGTGCAGTCTTCGCTTGGTGAGTTTTGAGTTGTGAGGCCTCTTCGCTTGTTGGCAGCGGTTCATATAACCAAACCAGGAGGGCGCAACATTGATGCCGGGGATGTGGAAGGAACGGCTGCTGTTCGCTGATTCGACGGGCCACGCACCGTCGTGGGGTGAGGAAGGCGGACGGCATCCCGAGCAGATCACTAGAAGATTAGCGGCCTCACGGGCAGGATGTCGTAGCAGTGGCGATAATCCCTGTGGGTTTTGTTTCTTGTTTCTTGTCTTCTTCCTTCTGTCTCATCTAAGCATGCGAATTTGGGATAATGAAAGATGATATTTTGAGAGCAAAACATTCCCATGCATATAAATGAATAGGCGGGCAAGGTGAGGAGGCCGCCCCTAACTAACCGCCGGCGCCGGCGAGACCCCCTCCCCTCCTCCTGCGAAGGTGCTTTTCAAAGTCAGATGCCCCGGCTGTCCGTCGGCCGCTGGGGACGAACCTGCGTTCAGCTCTATGAGGAAGAAGAGGAGGGCATCGAAAGGGGTATGTAGTATGTATGGGCTGGACTGCTGGGCAATGGGCCATTTAGCACAACTGATTAAAGGCCCGATCAATCCTTCCGACTGCTGTTTACGGCTGCTTTGCTTTAAAGGCTCACAGAATTAACAAGATAGATTTGGCTCCAAAAAAAAATTAACAAGATAGATCAGCACCATAAAATATTTATGAAGGCGTGAGGCACAACTACAGTCGGATGACGGAGACGTACACCCTAGGTCGTGTGGGTATCATTTCCAAAAAAGATATTTACGTGAGATTGTGAAAACTCGAGTATTTACACAGTTATTATTATACGTGTCCCGTTAAACATAAGTACTGCATATACACACACGTTTTGGTTTGAATGATGTGCTAACCAATTTTGGTGGCTAAGACTTTCTCCAACGGTGAGAAGGATCCAAATCACCAAATAGGTGAGAGTGAAAATAGGACTGCAAACCACGAGCATCTCCAATGATAGTACCCAAACCGAAACCCAAATCCCTATCGCCGCCGCCGCCGCCGGTCATTGCCGCGCCTTCACGGCGCCCTCGCTGCCGCCAGCGCCGCCACGCCCGCGTGTCCCCTCGCTGCGCGGCGGCGGCGGAAGAGGCGTAGCGCGAGGCGGCCGGGGCGGGAGGAGGAGAGCGAGGGCGGCCGGAGCGGGAGGATGCGCCGGCTGCGGGGCGCGGGAGGAGAAGGAGAAGGAGGGTGGCCAGCGGCGGGGCGCGGGAGGAGGAGGAGGAGGGCGGCCAGCTGCGGGGCGCGGGAGGATGAGGAGGAGGGCGGCCGGCGGCGGGGCGTGGGAGGAGGAGGAGGGCGGCCGACGGCGGGGCGCGGGAGCTCGCTGCGCCGGGATGGGGGCGCCGCCCTGGGGCGACGGCGTGCCGGGATGGGGGGCGGCGGCGGGGAGGGCTTCTGTTCGTCGAGAGAGGACGAAGAGAACGGTTCGATTCGATGAAGGATTGGGTCGCGGGGTGAGGAGACTCAATTGTGAGTGGCGAAGGGAGCAGGAAGCAAAATAGGTGTCGCCTTTGGGTCATCCGTTGAAGAATGTTTTCCAAGGTTTGAGGACCCATTTTGCACTTCCGTTGGAGACAGTCTAATAGTACTTGTTACGGTGACTAGCTTGTATTCGATAAACCATGCAGGTATAAATTCTTTGATGTATTTGAGACAACTAAGTACTAACAGAAGGTCACTATAGACAAGACCCTATCAAATTTTTTTTTTTTGCGAGACAACCCTATCAAATTAGTGGATACTAGTTACGTTGCGCGACAAAGAAGAAAAGAAACAGGAGAAGTGAACCTTACTAACACCTGTCATCGATCGTCTCATTCACTAGTTGGTACCCCGCGCGATGCCGCAGGACTGATTGGAAGCCGACGACATGAAATAATTTTACAATATTTCACCAAGAAAGATACTTCATTGCTAAATTTTGATGTATGTAATGAAATAAAAGGTCATCGCCAATTCATGGCCTTACAATTTCCTTCTAAAAAAATGGTCTGAACCTTACATTTTCAGTTATATATACTGAGCAATAAGAAAAAACATAAATATTTGCAATATAGATGCAATTGTTTAGTTATATAACTTTTCATCACGTCTACTCAAATAGAACGGTAATATTACTGCCTATTCAGAAAACAATTCATAATCAGAAAGAATGGACAAAAAGTCATGCTTGACATGTTTCATCAACACATAGCGAAAATTCTTGTACAGATTCTACAGATCAGCAAAGGAAAAAACTACACAGTCTGCAGATCAGGAAAGAAAAAACTTCAATGGTATAACTCTGAACACATCAAGCAGTTTTTGCATGTGCAAAATAAGTTCAGTACTATAGTGCCTTGTTGCATCCAGTCCTGCATGGAAATGTGCACAAAAACTATTAGATGAAATTTGAAAAACGACCTGAGTCCATACAGATGAGTACTACAACGCTTTTATTGTCGGCATATGTATTTCCACAGCTTCCAGGACAACCAATTTGCACTATGGGTGGGATATCAGATAATGGATCATAACATTTAGAATCTAACATTGTTGTATTTGGAAAGGAAACACGCAGAAAAAGCAGAGAAGTGATGCTGTAATTCTCAACACTCCAGGCTCAAAATATTTACCCATCCTCAAAGCTTGTTTTTCCCCATACCCTCTAGCCTGCTAACGTTTGCCTCCAGACAGATCATTGTTCAATCTGCGATATCAGAAAGAACATCAGTCACCAATGTTCCATTTGTCAACAAATTTGGATCATTATATGGGACAAAGAGTACGGACATTTGTTAACATCTGAAATGGAGACGGTAAAAAAACATTCCTATGTATAAATGTGGCCAAGAAACAACAATTGTGTCATTTTATTTTAGTGGATTCCTCTATTGGCCGGCCATATAATAATATCTGTGATCATGTATGCACCTGTGTTCCTCTGTTAAGAGACTCTAAGGTTCAGCCATGCTAAATACCCATTTTATGTTTGAAGCAAATTGTCAAATTGTACCTGTGCTACATCTAATGCATCCATGGCCACTTCCTAGTCGACAGAATATTAAAGATTAACAGCAAACTTAGCAACAACAATGACATTTTTACATGAGTAATGGGTATTTAAAAAAAGGCATATGTTAGGGTAAAATTTAGTATGCTAATCAAAGGCGAAAAAGTCTTATCCTAATCCATGATGAAAACAATCATTGACCTGCGAATAAAAATGCATATATAAGATCAGCTAAATAAATAATGTGCATAGAGTAGCTTTGCATCTATATCAACATTGCACTGGAATAATGGAGGCAACACATAAATTTTCTCCTACCCATTGTTTTCATATTAACTAAAACATGGAAGAAAATAAGCTACTATCATTATGCAGAGGATTAGAAAACTTCTACAGCAGCTGATGCTACAGATCCGTGCATAAAAAAGGGAATACATATATATATCATTATTGATTATTTACATCAATGAACATTGCTTCCAAATTATTGCTTCTGATATTGCGTGCAATACCTTGTCTCGCTGTACCTTATAAGGAAAGTCATCGAGGACACAGTAGCAAGGTCTTGATTTTATTGTGTTAGATTCTTGAGTAACTTCATGGAGCAGTTCATGGTCATAACACAGAAGGCGTGCATCCGCTGAACCGTGAGAAGATAGAATTACTACAATAAGAAAATTCAGAATTGCTGAAGAACATAACATTCAGCTGAGCCCAAAACAATTAAAATCAATGAAGAAAATAGCAGCATATAGATGCATATTTTGTACAAAATCCAGGTAATAACTAATGGGAAAGCACTGAATAACAGGTATGTAGTAGCATCAATGAACATTATATGGGGCGAAACAAAAAAAAAATCCGTTCTTATAAGCCAGTCACGCAGCATATGGATATGATTCTAAAAATAGAAAGAAAAAAGAAGTTCCGCAAGAGATATCATGGATGCTGTACCACACTTAAACTCGAATTAACAACAATTAATATTTCTGGGCAACAGCAACAAAAGGTGAATTCGTATGTATAATAGTGACAGAAAATTCTAAGAGAAATGGATGGTTACAACTGTGCTTACAACATTTGCTTGCGTACTGACCTTCTCAATTGACCTTGCTGTGCAATGAAAGGGAAGGAGATGAGCAAGTACCAATTGTCACGGCGGATGCCATAGCAATGATGTCAGTGGATTAAAGAACCTTACTCTTAGTAACGGTGGATGTAGCAGCAAGCACCTCGACGGAGCAGAGAACTTACTGCTGACCTTCTTGTGCGCGGGGGAGACAGAGAATACTGTCGGCCAACCCTAAATCCAATGGCGGAACTGGAGGAAGGGAGCAGCGGGTGGCAGGCATGGCGGCGCGGGCCGACGAGGAGACCGAGGTGGCGGTTGTGAGGTGCGGCGAGCAGGCAAGGCGGGCGTCGCCGGCTGCTGTGAGGTGCGGAGCGGGTGCAGCGGCGGCCGACGGAACCATAGCTAGAAGGAGCGAGATTGGGAGCATGGGAGCGGCTGCGCCGTGGGATGCAGGGAGCGGCAGCGGCGAGGAGCAGCCCGGGTAGTGCGAAGCACGGTGAGGAGAGCTCCAGGGAGTGCAGGGAGGTCGTAGGAGGGACGCCGCAGATTGGACCCGGTGGCCGACTGGGGCGAGATGGCTCGGGGGGGGGGGGGGGGGGGGGGGGGTTGAACCTGCGGACCGAGACCTGCAATCGGACGGCACTCACTCGAGGTAGAGGATCGAACGACTCCAAAGAAGGTGGTTTCTACAGGAAATAGACGACGTGTCGCTACCAGAAAGAAAAAGAAAGGGGCGGTGCTTCTACGAGTTTAAAGGAAAGGATAGATATAAGACTATCTTCAATGGTAGACTCAAATTGGGTATTATGTTGAATTTGGGTCTTAAAACATCAAAAATACATAACAGAACACCCAAACAGGAGACCCATTCTTGGAGCCCGCAGCCTCGCTACCCACAAATGCGTTCCCTCCTCGTCCGACCCATCGAACGAAACGTTCTTTCCTGTCGTCTTCCTCTCTCTGTTCGTTCTCAATCTCGCTGGTGGGGAACACGACAGGAAGGGAAAAAGAAAGGGCGCGGGGCGGCGGCGGCGCTCGCGCTACGGGTGGAGCGGCAGCGGCGCTCGGGAGCGGGAAAGGCGGGCGGCGGCGCTCGGGCGCGGGATGTGCGGCGGCATTCAGGCGGGGGCGGCGACGCGCTCGGGCGCGGGCGCGCGACGTTTGGGAGCAGGCGCGGCGGCGGCGGCGCTCGGGCACGGGTGCGGCGGGCTGGCGCGGAGGTTGCCGCCACCCCCGCCTCCGATTCCGCGGCGCCTGGTTTTGGGCGCGGGCGGCATGCATCCGCCGGCTCGGGAGGGAGGCGGGCCACACGTGCGAGCAGCCGGGGCAAGGTGGCCGGCCTCCGCCTCGCCCCGGGCCACCGTCCCCGGCCGGCCTCTGCCCCGCCCCGGGCCGCCGTCCCCGGCCGGCCTCTGCCCGCTCTTCCCTTCCGCGCCGCCGCTCGCCGGAGCCTCTCCGTCGACGACTACTTCCAGGCGACAGGCCAACGCGGCCTCCACACGCCCGTCGAGGTACCGTCTCGCCTGCTCGAAACCCTACCTGGTGCCGGCCCGCCGGCCGCTTGTCGCTATTGCTCTCATGGTGGTTGAGCTGTGCCCGTGGTTGTTGGTACTTGCTTGATGTTCCTGTTGGTTGATGCCCCCCTGCTGTCGAGTTCCGAAGCATCATTTCACCGAAGCCTGCTGCAAATGATCCCTGCCATCTAGTATTGTTTTCTGTGCTTGTTTAGAATTTTCGTATGGTGGCCTATTCTGTGCAGTGCCGTTTTTTCTGTGTTTGTGTGGCATGTTTTCTTGTTCGTGTTGGAGATACGAGAGCGTAAGTGCAGCCACTTGTGCTTGTAAACTCATTAGCTCTCAAAGCAATGACATTGCGACAGCTCATTAGTTGTTGGCCATGTTCGGTCATGCTAAGAATGTGATATACGGTGGATGCTGGCCACAGGAATGGCGTTTTGTCCTCTCGCATTATGATACTGTGCAAATCAGCCTTTTTGCCCTTGTTTGCGCGAACCCATTAGTTGTTGCTTGATTTGTTGATTGAGTAGAGCTAGGTGTGCCCTGAAGCCAATTAGTTGTTGCTTGCGCCTGTTATTGGTAGCCTGCTACCTGCTCTTTCTTCCGGTCAAAAATATTGGCCTAAACTGCCAGGGCAATCTTCCGGTCACGATCAGTGGGAGCACATTAGCACTGGTTGGACCTCCAGTTGTAGATTGGCCATTAAGAGTAGTCATCATAGTTGGTCGTTGTGTGCGAAGATGCATGTTAAGCTTGTGCCCTGATCTTCAAAAGTTGCAGGGGCTTTCAAATGGTAAAAAAATGATCAAAATCGTCGTGCATACTTTCCTTAAAAATCATGTTCGCTAAAGGAAAATCTCTCTCGAGCTCAGCTTAATTAACGTTGGTAATAACAAATACTAACACATGTCATTATTTCACAGTACGCAATCTTATTTTGACAACTGAGCTTGCCTTCAATCCTTCATCAAGTCCATATGCACGAAGAAATCATGGCCGTGGCATGTCGACCTTAGTCGTGTTGGAAATATTTCCGTGGCAAAATACCATATCAAATTCATTTGAGAATTGTCATTAGTTCATGTGGCAAAATAAGACCTCTTGATTTTGTGTTCTTCCATTTTCCTCCACGAGGATGATTAATGGATGTTATTAATGAATTGTATGTTTCGTTCTTTGCAGGAGAGGCTTATGCACACCATCCTCCACCGGTCACTTTGCAGCACAGCAAGGTGAGGCATAACTAACCCCTTTTTCCGTTCATGTATGTAGGTCACGCGTAACCTAGTTTAGCGTCTCCCGTTCGAAAGAGATACAGTTGGAGATATGCAGATCTTTGCATATCTAAGACTGTATTTGTTTCGAATTGTTCACGTTTTTTGGACAGCCCAAGGATGCGTAGATGGGGTTAGTTTCCATAGTCCACTCCGGTTCGAGACAGAGTTTCGGCATCATCTCCCTGTTGTTCTCCGGATACACAATCTCCCTGACGGGACGTGTATTTGGAGAACAACGGGGAGGTGCTGTCGAAATTCTGTCTCGAACAGGAGTAGACCTTGGAAACTAACCGCATCTACGCATCCTCGGGTGGGATTAGGACCTATCTTCACCTATTAGACAGTTGGAACATCGTGTAGATCGATGCAAATGAATTAACTTTATATTACTCGTTGATATATATCTGTTAAAGGATGGAAGACCGTGAGTGGATGTACACGGGCCGCTTAAGTCGGACTGAGTTTACCGACGAATGGATTGAGAAGTCAGAAGCTTTCATGGAACTAGCATTTGCCAAGGCTAAAGGAGCGAGTGCCACTTGGTGTCCCTGCAGCCGTTGTAACAACACGCGGCGAAAAACAAAGGATGTCATGGCTAAACATCTATGTCTGAATGGATTTACGCCAGGCTATACTCGGTGGTTGTACCATGGTGAAGCCGAACGTGTGAGAGACGATGTCGTGAGACAACGCGTCGATGATTATGATGCTGATGGTGGGGTATAAGACATGTTACATGACTACCATGAAGCAAATTTTAATATGGATGAAGAACGTAGAGAGGAGGAGCCAGAGGAGACCGCAAAGGCGTATTACGACATGTTGTCTTCTTCACAGCGACCTCTTCACATGCATTCCAAGATTTTTCAGCTGGATGCCATTGCACGCCTAATGGCTGTAAAGTCTCAGTTCAGCTTGAGTCGAAACGCCTTCGATGTTATGTTGACAGTTATTGGCACCTTCCTTCCGGAAGGTCACATTCTGCCAAAGAACATGTATGAGGCACAGAAACTCCTTCGTGCACTTAAGATGCCATATGAGCAGATACATGCGTGTCCGAAGGGATGCATCTTATTTAGGAAAGAACACGCGGAAGCAAAATACTGTCCAAAGTGTGGATCCTCTAGGTTCATGGAAGTAGACGCTGCTGATGGCCAAGTGAGGCAGCTCGCGGTTCCCACGAAAATCCTACGGTACCTTCCGTTCATACCGAGGATCCAACGCCTTTACATGACCGAGGAATCCGCGAAACAGATGACATGGCACAAAGATGGAGTTCGATACAATCCCGATAAGCTTGTACATCCATCTGATGGTGAAGCCTGGAAACATTTTGATGAGATTCACGACATAAAAGCTCTGGAGGCTCGTAATGTACGTGTGGCGTTGGCAACAGATGGGTTCAATCCTTATGGAATGGGAGACGGCCGATGGTTCGACCCCTACCGCCTAGGTACGTAATTTTCTAATTTTTATCGCTAATTTCTCATTTCATATGTTCAAAATCATAATAACATATATTATTTTGTCTCACTCATTTGGGCAGGGGTTGGGACGTGATCGAGGCAGGTGATCACAAGCGCCTTCCCAATGGCATCCTGGGTCTTTTGTGCAGGCTATACTTCCCTGGCATGGTGCTCTACGCCGGCAAGCAGGAGCCGGCCCTCACGTGGGACCACTACAGAAACGCCGCCAATCTCCCAGATCGGAACAACAGGGTTTTTCAGCACAAGGCGGAGAGGGTGATGCAAGCGATGTGGGTAAGTCTTCGTTGCACTGCATTGGTCAATTACATCGCATTCATTGGATATTATTTAAATAATGACAGTGTACATTGCGTCTTGATGCAGGATTTCTTCAGATGCGAGCCAGGGAAGGAGGCGATGGCGGTTCATGTGACGAACAATGCATGTCGTAAACTCGTTAGAGACATGCATTACGAGTCGCGCGTCCAGACCGTCGTAACCTACTACGCTACTGCCCGTCATATGAAGGTGGAAAAAAAAGAGGCACGAACCATTGAGCTTACCCGAGAGCAATACATGCTGGTAAACATGAATACCGAACTCTTATGAGATTAAGTACGCTTAATTTGATCTTCTCATATTTCTATACTTGATGACGTGTAGGTGCCTCCGTGGTGGTGTGCCTCCCATTGGACGGCTTGATCCTATATTGTCAACAAATGGTGTGACCCCCAGTGGCATGAGACACACAACGTTTGCCGGGAATGACCAGCGGATGGCGCAGATGTTCGCTTACATGCAGACTCAAGGTACGGTGCCACAGCCAGGACAACTCCCTCTTCTACCACTACCTCCTTACGGCGGTCCTTCTCCTTACGGCGGTCCTCCTCCCTTCGGCGGTCCTCCTCCCTTCGGCGGTACTTCTCCTACCGGCACTACTTCTGCAGGCACTCCGGTGAGTCACTTCAAATCTTTTGTACTTTAATTTCTTACCTTCAAGTATGATATAGTGAAGTAATTGAAGGGTTTAGCTATGCTAGCTTGTAACCTACATTTTGTCACTTCTATTACATTTTAGCTTATATGCTTCTAACCTACACATTTTAGCTTATATGCTTCTAACCTACAACTTAAATACTTCTATTACTTTGCTTGTGCAGAATCAATCGGCGGGATCCAACAACCCCTCCCCGCCGAATGCTTGGTCGCCGTGGCCACCTCGTCAATAAACTTGTAATTGTATTTCAACTTCTATAACTATGTGTCGTGATCGTGTGGGACTTTGTGATGACGGTTGGTGGATTATGTGTTTGTGATGATCGTGGACCTCTATGTGATGTGTCTGTGATGATGGTGGACCTTTTTATGTGATATGTTGAGTTTGTGATGATGGTGGAGTTCATTTATGTGATATGTTGAGTTTGTGATGATGTGGGCTCAAATATGTGATATGTGATGATGTTTTGGCTCATATATGTGATATATGATATTTTTTTGTGATTGTGGTCCAGGTTGTAGTCGATTTAAAACGATTATTGCAATCTGAAACAATATTTTGCCGAGTGTGGAGAACGTTTGCCGAGTGCCATACTGGGACACTCGGCAAAGAGGCCATTCTTTGCCGAGTGTGCTACGGTGGCACTCGGCAAATAGGCCAGGGTTTACCGAGTGCCACGGCCCACGGCACTCGGCAAACAATTAAACTTTGCCGAGTGCCTGGGCCCACAGCACTCGGCAAAGTGTGGTTGGACGGCTAACGGCCGTCAACGCCTTTTTTTTGCCGAGCGCCACATGGGCCACTCGGCAAACTCTTTGCCGTGTGCCCGATGAATGGCGCTCGGCAAAGTACTGTTTGCCGGCAGTTCTTTGCCGTGTGCCCTTTGCCGAGTACAGCACACGGCAAAGGGTTTGCCGTGTGCATATACCCTTTGCCGTGTGCCCAGGGCACACGGCAAAGGGGCGGTTTCCCGTAGTGGATGCAAGAGAGCTTGACCCATGCTTTCATTTACCACTTCTACAAATAGTCAAAACTCTATCCCATGTCCACGTTGCCAGAAGCATAGCTTTTGTGATGAGTCCATCCTTCAAATTTGCCCAAGTATTGAAGTTTGAAGGTGTACCCCATCGCCAAATACCAAAGCTGGCCCTCCACATGCATGCGTATCACTTTTCTAGTGCCACCATCAGTATAGGGTATTATCCAGATAAGATGTAACTATACAGAAAAAATAAAATTATGCCGTAGCACTTCTTAATTAGTAAAGATAAAATTAACCAAGTCGATAAAAAATAATTACATGCATGCTTACTTGTTTAGAAAAAAGGCACAGTGTTGCAGAAATTCACTATGAACGTGTGATTTTTTCGGATTTTTACTACGATTAACGTGCAGACCTCACAGAAGTCACCAATTAGTAAATATAAGATATCACTGACAACATGGCTTGAAGTTGAAGCGACACCTCCTATCACTTTGTGATAAGGAATATGAATCTTGCAACAACATCCTAGTTAATTGCTCTTTTGCAAAGGAGGTCTGGTGGCTGTCATGGGTGCATTGCAACTGCAAATCTGGGGTCGCCCTAACATTGCAAGAGTGGTGGAACCACCACAGCGATCAACAGCGAAGCTGGCATCGTTAGGGCTTCGGCTCCATGTTCATGCTCGTTGCATGGTCCATATGGAAGAAAAGGAAAACACGAGTTTTCAGCAGGAACGGTGGTTGAACTAGTTGGGAACGTCTAAGTTTCTTTATCTATATGATGCAAATTTGGATGCCTTTGTTTTACATAGGTTTATTTTTGCTGCTTATGCTTCCAGGGAGGAAGTTAAGATATTGAGGTGTAACTATTTGATTGAGAGCTTGAGCGGCTAGCAGGATTATTACGGTGAACTGTCAAACCTGAGTCTGAGGTATCAATGAAGAGGTTGGAACGACGGCCTCACGTGAGTTTGGTCACCTGACTGATGCCTTCTTTTGCAGTAATAGTTATATATGAGAGAAACATATATAGTTGAATCAGGTTTATTTCTTTTTTTAATTGTCCATGTATCCTCTAATTCATCCAATGTCATTTCCCCCTAATTGGCTCCTATTTATAGGAGTCGCATATTTTTTTGGATAATAGGAAATTGTATAAATCCTGGCCTTGACCTTCAGGGAAGCTACAGCCGACTGGCCTTGACTTCGAAGAAAGTTACAGCCTAATACAATGTCCAAAATGACGACCAACATCAGAAGTGCACATGCGCACACTGATGGACAAGAGTAAACAAAAAAGAGAGAAAAAAAAATCTCCTATTACAGCTTAATGAGAAGGTCTACCCCATTAGCTCTCTTCACCCACGATGACCCATAGGGAATCACAACTCTGGAGCATCAGCCAATCCAACGATGAATTGCATCAAATGATTGAAGCGAAGACCACTCAAACCGCATCCATGGAAAGACAACATCCCAAATACCACCGAAGTTGAGGTCTAGGAACTAACAACACCAATATCGCAGATAGCTGGAAGGAGACCGCAGAATCTGACTCAGGTGGATCACAACAAGAACCATGTCGAACGCGATGCAACCCATGTAGCTACATGAGGAAATCCAAGATAACGCCTCCAGGAAGGTTACGACGTCAAGGATGCCGCCGTCATCTACTCACCGAAAGCTACGTTGGAGCCCATAGAATCACCTCAAGAGGCCGAAGAAAGGTTCCTGACGATGCCTTCAGGAAGGGCCATGGCGCCCTCGGGCGTCATCAACGTCGATATTGACCAAAGCCATTTCCATTGGAACCTCGACATCCACGACACATGAATCCCAGCAACCGAATCACATTGATCTATCACTGAGGTAGCAAGCATAGCGGCCCTGTTGAAGAAACTCCATCAGATCTGCAAGGGGCGACGCGTGATGGACCTCGCTGCCGCCACCGCCGCGTCCAAGCGCAACCATCCCCACCACCGCCAATCATGGCCGTACGGCAAGATGGCGACGTGCATCAGCTACCTCGGCAGGCGCGCGGCCACGAATGCGGTCGCGAGGTGACGCGCATGGGGAAGCAGCCGCCAATAGGCGGCCAACCAGGTCGCTCATCTCGTGAGCGGCCCCTTGGATCATGTCGATGAAGTGATTTGGCAGGCATCGGACGGAAGCATCACCAACACTCCATGTACGCGAGATCCAGAGAAGTAGAAAGGAGGAAAAGAGAAAACAACGACCCAGCCGCCGCTTTCCTCGCCGCTGAGCGGGTTGTGCCGCGCAAGCCGGCTCCAGCGGCGGCGAGGTGGATGGAGGGAGGACGGGGATCTGGTGGCGGCGGGTGGGGTCGCCACCCGTGTCGCCAAGGAGGGCGATGCGGGGGCGTTGGCGACACGGGGGCTAGGATATTTTGTTACTGGACCTTAGTGTTTCAATAGGAGTCGCGTATAACGGTACTCAGCAGTCATATGTTACTATGTGCGTATGCCATGGCTCTGGCTCGTGAAGATGGATCGATCCATCCAGACCGTGGGCTCTTATGCGCCAGGGTCACAAAGGCAAGACGGAAGGCTTTTGACTAGCTAGTGATCCTAACCATCTGGTTGATCTGGCTCGAGCGCAGCGCGAGGGTTTTCCGCAACACAAGACTCAGGCACCTATCGTGGCCAAATCTATTTTAGAAGAGGCAGAGCTTTTTCTTTTCTTTTTTTTTGAGGGCAAACACAAGAGCATTACAGTCAAAACTAGAATTACAGTCTTTGGTTACAACCCCTAACAGCCAATCTGGAGCATAACCAAAACTAGACCACATACTCTCACTAACGGTAGGCATTTTCGCACAGCAATGAGCTGCAGAATTTGCTTCCCGATGTACAAAAGAAATGCGAAAAGATAAAAGAGATCTGCCAAGCTCTTGGGTTTCTTGCCAGAGATCACCAATCGACGAACGATCCTTCTCCGTTGCCTTCAAGGAGTTAGCTAGTGCCTGGTTGTCTAACTCCAAAATGACTCTGCTGCAACCCATTGCCATGGCCAACAACAGACCATTTCTCGCCGCTAAGGCTTCGGCGGTCAAAGCATCAGCTAAGTGCTCGTATTTTCTGCCTTCAGCTGCAAGTGTTTCTCCTCTTTCATTCCTCAGGATCGCACCAGCAGCTCCTTTTCCGGTCTTAGCTTCAAAAGCTCCATCCGTATTTACCTTGGCCCAGCCTGTATCAGGTGGTTTCCACACCTCTACTGCTCTTCTCTTCCCCAGTTCCTTCTTGTCGTCGAGACACACAAGATCATCCAACAGCTTGGCTATGTATCTCATAGCGGCACCAGGATCCCGGCGAGACGAGCCATGAGCTCTTGCATTCCGTCCTGTCCACAGTGACCAAACTCCATAGACTATCACATTAGCATCAGCTGCAGAGCATATGTGTCATGAGATTATGTCCTTGGCCCAGGTAATCAGGTGTAAAGACGACATTTTAATCCCCAGGATATCACGAACCACCTCCCAGAACCTCCTTGCGTACGAGCACTCCGATGCCACATGGTAAATACTCTCCGACGGGTCACCACAGGCTTCACAGAAACTTTCCTTTGCAACATGCCGGCGTTTAAGTTCTGCTTTTGACGGCATGAAATTGTTGATAACACGCCACCAGAAGATCCTTATTTTGGGAGGGATTTTCATCTTCCACAGCACTCTCCACCAGTGCGCTTGATCTGATGGTTGTGCCGCACCATCTCTTATAGCTTGTCGGTCCTCCTGCTCTTGCTTCAGTAACCTGTACGCCGACCGCACTGAGTAGTGACCATTACGCTCAAAAGCCCATGCATGTGTATCCTCGTCATGATTAATAGCTGGTCAGACCTTGAGAATTTCCTCAGCATCCATAGTAATAAAGGAATCCCTGATGAGCGGCTCATTCCAGATTCTAGTACCCGGAATAAACAATTCATTAACCAAGGTAACATGAGTGTTGTCCAACCTGACTCGAGGTTTCAGAGTTCCAATACCTTGCACCCAATTATCTTCCCAAATATTCGTGTCCTCCCCTGCACCAATGCGCTTAATAATACCCCTTCTAAGCACATCTCTGCCGTGTAGCATGGCTTTCCATGTGGCTGAGCACTTCTTCTTTTTGGTGGCAGACAGAAAATCTCCTTGAGGGAAATATTTGCCCTTGATAACCCGGGTACACAAGGCATCTGGACGTGTCATCAGCCTCCAACCTTGCTTACCCAGCATAGCTTTGTTGAAGAGCTGTAGGTCTCGGAACCCCATGCCACCCTGTCCCTTTGGTAGGGTCAGCTTTGACCAACGCAACCAATGAATTTTATGATTGTCAATCGAGCTTCCCCACAAGAAATTAGAGATATATGTTTTCATCTTATCGCATACCTTAGCTGGTAACTTGAAGCAGCTCATCGGGTATGTAGGGACTGCCTGAGCATTAGCTTTGATCAAGGCCTCCCTTCCCGCACAACTCAAAGTATCTTCTCCCCATCCACAGACAAAGCCCCGAACCCTTCCGGCAACATAGTCAAAGGATCCATCAGCAACTGTGCCGACTTCAGTAGGTAGGCCCAAATACTTTTCCCCTAGAGCTTCAGTTTCAATCTGTAGCTCATCATGCACTACTTTCTTCATATCTTCATCACAATTTGAACTGAAGAATATAGCCGATTTCTGTTTGTTCACAAGTTGGCCCGAGCCCCTATTGTATTCATCCAGGATAGTAGCCACTCTCACTGCCCCTCTCTGCGATGCTTCCATAAAGATAAGACAGTCATCAGCGAAGAGGAGATGTGAGATCCATGGAGCATGTCTGCTGACTCTTACTCCTCTTGAGATATAAGCCGGACCACTATTCTTTAGCATACATGTCAGCCCCTCAGCACATAATAAAAAGAGGTACGGTGAAATAGGATCGCCTTGCCTGATCCCACGTGATGGAGTGAAGGGCGACGAGAAAGATCCATTCACTCGAACAGAGAAGGTCACAGATGTGACACACTTCATCACGAGATTGCACCAATTATCAGAGAAACCCAGGGCCTGCATAACCGCCTCCAGGTACCTCCACTCGACTCTATCATAAGCTTTGGCCATATCTAGCTTCATCGCACAAGCCCCTTGTTTCCCTTTCCTGTTCCTTAGATAGTGTATACATTCATAAGCAATGACGACATTGTCTGTAATGAGGCGACCCGGGACAAAGGCACTTTGTTCGTCTGAAATAATATCATCCAGGAGTGGCCGCAATCTGTTAGCCATGGCTTTAGAGCAAATTTTATACAGGACCGTACACAAGGAAATGGGTCTGAATTGCGTCAGCTCCTGTGGATGCGCCACTTTAGGAATTAGAACCAAAAGCGTTCTGTTAACCATCTCAGGCATATCACCACCATTTAAGAAGCCAAGCACGGCTGTCATAACACTCGTCTTAACCAACCCCCAGTGCTTCTGGAAGAAGCCGGCAGTGAAGCCGTCGACTCCTGGAGATTTATTAGGTTTCATCTTAAAAAGGGCCGCCTCCACTTCTTCACACGTGAAGGGTCTATCCAAATCGAGATTCATCTGGGCTGTCACTTTACTAGGCACAAACTGACAGACCAGGTCCGGCTGCAAATTTTCCTAGGCCGTGAACAGATGCTGGTAGAATTGACTTGCCATTTGTTCTAGCATCTCCTGCTCACCAGTCCAAGAACCATCTGGCTTACGTAGCCCTTTGATTCTATTTGTTCGCGCTCGAGCCTTCGCTTTCGCCTGAAAAAACTCAGTGTTCCTATCCCCTTCCTAGAGCCACTGAACACGGGAACGCTGATGTTCCATAGTTTCTTCACGTGCCACTAGTTCAGACAGTTGCCTCATCAGCTGTTTTTCTTTCTGAGTTGGCCCCCGATAGAGAGTACCACCCCTTTCCAATTCCAGTTCTTTTCGCAGCTCGTTCAATTGTTTCTTGACTGATCTGAAAACGTCCCTATCCCAAGATTTCAGAGAGCTTTGTAGAGAGATGAGTGAATTGGATATGCTCATTAAATCTGGTGCTCCAATTCCTGGATCCCAAGCCTGTTGTACAAACTCCTCATATTCTCCATGCCGCTGCCACATATTCTCGTACCGAAACGGCTTCGTGGTCCGGTTGCTTCTTCTCCCAGACCCCGGAGCACTTCCGCGGATTTCTATGAGCAGTGCACAATGATCTGATTCTGTAAGCTGGATGTGTTGAGCTGATGTGTCACCCCATCAGTTCAAAAATCTACTGTCTCCCATTGCTCGATCGAGCCTCACCTTGACATTCCTGTTCCCCTCTTGTCTGTTGTCCCATGTATATGGTAAGCCATGGTACCCCATATCAACAAGGTTACAGTCAGCCACAACCTCTTGGAAACCGACCATCTGCCATTGCTCCCGCCTGTTCCCACCAATCTGTTCTTCCTGAGCCAGAACTTCATTAAAATCGCCAGCGCACAACCAAGGTAGGTCAGATTGTGCCCGGAGAAAACGCAAGAGGTACCAGCTCTCTTTTCGTAGTTCACGCCTCGGTTCTCCATAGAACCCAGTGAAGCGCCAACACTGCCCCTCCAACAGGTCACTGGACAACACAGCATCAATATGAGATTTGGACATGGTTTGGAGAGGCAGAGCTCGGGCCGAGCGGGTATTCTACAATGGTCGCAGCTTGCCAGCTTGTATACCATGAATCCATGATTAGTTTCTCAAAAGGAATTAGGTTATATAGTAGGTTCAGGTTGGCTAGAGTACCAGATTAGCACAATCGGTTTGTAAAGTTGGTAATTAAATCTCTCTCTCCTTCTTACCGAATGAAAAAAACCATTACTATGGGTACTAATCAATGTTTTAAATAGCAGGCTAAGAGGTTTAACGGCATGTCTCTAAAATAGCTAATAGAGCTAAATCAGGTTATAGCGGAAGATAGCGGTTAAACTGTACATCAAGACAAATAGCAGTATACTAGCTAAAAATGCTATAGCCAGATATAGCGTTAGCTATAGCGGGAGATTTAAAACCTTGGTACTACTGTTCTCGGATTGAGAGTTGAGACAGAGCATATATGAACTCATCGTTGTTCTATCGAATGAATCAATGGCAGCGATTGATGCAGATTTTGGTATTTTGATTCCAAATCCACATCTGCTACAGTAAAAAGCTGCAGCCGCAGCACTAAAAATCTAAAATGATCACAGCCAATGTTTTTCAAGTTTTTTGATTGTTTTGGGTACTAAGTTTTTGGAATTTTGATTAACGCACTATGGTAACCCTTGCCTTTCTAGAACACAATGATGTCTTGCTCTGCTTACTTGGAATCACCATCATGATTGTTCTTTTGTTGTCAAACCTTGCTATTCTGAAGCTTGATCCTTGATTATGAGCCTCAAATAATGTTTTGAAACAGAGAGAAAGACCAGTCTCCATAATAACAACCAAGAGACAGGGAGGGAGGGTTTTCGTCGCCCGTTGTTGTAGCAACGTAGGGGCATTCACGTTTATTTCAACTTTTGCTGGCTTTTCAACCAGAAAAGCCAAAGGCAGAAACAAACGAGGTTTTAAAAAGCTGCCTTTTTTAGTTTTTGATGTGCAGACAAGCTAAATATATATTATAAAAGCCAACAACTAAAATGCAAACTGCTAGATTTTCAACTACCGGAGAGGTATCTTTTCTAAAAGCTCAAAAGTTTCGATCAAAATAAACAATGCTTAGGCGGAAAGCTAGTTGAAAAGCTGGTTGTTTGATCTTTGCCTGTTGGTTTTTGTAATATATATTTAGCTTATTTATACATTAAAAGCTAGAAAAAACAGCTTTAGATGAACTTTTCAACTTTTAGTTCATTTTTTTCAAACCTAATTTTTTAGTGTTATAAATGTCAGTTTTTTAGAACACCGTTTGAAACAAAAAAAGCCTAATTCCTTTAGAACGGGGCTAATGATACACCCGCGGTTGACTATACAAAACACCATACTGAAACAAGTGGAAAGAGCTGTGATGGCGAGCCCTGATAATACCTAGGGCCTCCTTGGATTGGACCCTCACTAAATTGCCTGGCGCAGAGAGAAGCTCCCAGGTACACGATTTTCACTGCCTACGATCAGGATCGCTGCCTGGCAGGCAGGATGCCTGGCCAGACAGCTGCCTGCCAGGCAGCATCCAAACAAGCCTGTTTGGTTGTTGCCTGGCTCCACCTGCCTGGGTCAAGCAACGAATCTAAGCCCCCGGCACTAGGCACTCTTGAGGAGGCAGCTGCCTGCTAGGACCTCAAGCAAAGAGGCCCTTAGGGTCTGTTTGCTTGGAGGCCTCCCAGGCAGCGTCGTCAGGCGCTCGATTTCCTCTGCCTGCGGCTAAGATCGCCTGGCCAGGCAGCTGCCTGTCAGGCAGCATCCAAATAGGCCCTTAAGGTTATCTCCAACGGTTGTTGAGATCCAAACCCAAATTGGGTGTTGAAATACTTCAATGTTGAAGACTCAAAAATTCCTATCTCCAACGATACACCCCAAAACGGTACTACCTTCTCCTTCCTTGCCTCTTCCCGGTGGTGAGCGCGGTGGCCGGCGGGCGCGATAGGCGGCACGGCGAGCCGAGGCGGGGCTCGGGCGGGGGCGGCGCACCGGGGTGGGCTGGCGAGCCGGGGCTGGGCGCGGCCGCGCGAGGCGGCCTTCCCACGAGCAACGAAGCCAAATCCGACGAGCACCTCGGTCAGATCGAGCTCCACGGGAGCGGCTCATCTTCTTCGCCGCCCACACGCTCGTCCGCCGCGGCCCCTCTCGCGGAGTTCGTCCCCCGCGCCATCCATCGCCGCCGCCGCGCCTCGAGGAGGGCCGTGCCTCGGGGTCGGAGGCCATCCACCCGCCGCCGCGCCATCCACCGTCGCACGCCGCGCCATCCACCGCCGCCGCCGCGCCTCGGGGTCGGAGGCGACCTTGAGGAGGGCTCCCACCGCCGCCGCGCCTCGGGGTCAGAGGCGACCTTGAGGAGGGCTCCCACTGCCGCCGCGCCTCGGGAGGACGGATCCGCCGGGGATGGACATGATAGGAGGGGGAGACGCGGCGTTGGAGCGATGCGTCGCAGGGGCGGCGCGACACATCTATGCGTCGCGCGTCGGGGGACTCCAAAAATAGGAGGGCTTTTTGGGTCTTCCGTTGGAGAACGTTTTTATCTTTTTAGGACCCACTTCGTGTGTAACTCCTAAAATAGGCTATCCGTTGGAGATTGTCCCTTTTGCTCCAGAAGCAGCAGCACCGACAAGCGCGCATATGCCCGCTTCCTGTCGACTTTTGTCTTAGGCCAGTCTTAGTGGCTACTTTCATTTCACAGTTTCCAAGTGTGCCACGTCAGCTTTTATGGTTTTGTTCTGTGGAGTGAAATTGCATATCTCAGTGCACAGTTCATAGGCTTGTCAGAACATTAAATTGCTGCATGAGGTTGTGATCAAATGTGCCATACAAAATTTGTAGCCACTTGAAATAGTATATTATATAAGTACTAGCATACAGAAATATGGTCATTTTGGCGTCCGTTCTTGTAGTGAAATAATGTCAAAACCACCTTGTGTATGGCCCCTGAGATGTTGAGTCAGACCACTACTTGATCAATTACAAACAATGTCAAATTTAGAAACTGCATCAAGTTACATTGCAGATGGACAAAAAATGGTAGCATGTCATATAGTCCTATACAACAGATTGTCAGAAAATGCTAGGGAAGAATAGTCCTATATTTAACAGATTTATCTGAATTTGCATTACTCAATGCTGATATGCACAAAAGAGCTTATCTCTACGTCTCTGTCACTAATATACATAATGCGTTGCATGATACATCTAACAGAAGCACAAGTAGCGCGTCATTGTTCAGAGCAAAATAATGTTTCAGAAACTCTGAATCTCTGATACTCCAAAATAACAATCAGAGAGCAAAATAAAGATATAGGCGCAACATGACTTAGAGAGCATTAGTCAGAGTGTTACATGCCTACAGTTTCTGAAGAAACATTCAGAGTGTTACGCATCAGTATTTCTAACAAAAAGAACAGAAGTATACCATGGACTGTTTCCTTCTTGGGTTGGGAAATTTGTGCCGCTGCTGGCTCCAGAGCCGGGCCATAGACCAGCAACTGGCGGCGGCGTCCACGAACTGCCTGATGGACATGGAGCTTGACCACGACCACGAACTGCGCCCGCGCTGATGAACTGCCTGGCGGCATCGGCATCCTCGAACTCCCGTTGATCCATGGAGGCACAGTTCCGACGGTTGGAATCGTCGCTGACCTTCCCTCCGCCGCTAATGCCGCGCCGTGCGGAACTCGCCCTCACCAATGGAGCCGCACCCCGGCGAGATTGTCTGCCTCATCCACCGGCTCCATGACGGGAAGAGGCGGGAGCAGGAGGAAGAAAGGCGGGATCAGGAGGGAGCGGGCGGGAGTCGCGCGCGGGTGAGGCGGAAGAGGCGCACGGGATCGGCGATTTGGGTTGGGGACGACACCGGAGGCTCTCAATGGCGTTTCCTACTAGTTTCATCTGCTTGGAAACGGTGTCCACCGAATTTCGTTGGGATGAAACACATCCCGTCTCTCTCCTAGTAAAATCTTTGCCACGTTAGACTATCTGCAGCGATGGAACTCTATTTCCAACTCTAAACAGAATATTCCTTTGAGATTCTCAACTCTATCCAAAATCTTCCGCACCGGTGAACCTGTATAATGAACCCCTATATCAACTACCATCACTTTGGGCCCACAAGTCAGACTTTTTTTTTACACATTTTCCTCTGCTGTCTTCGTTCCCATCGCCCGGTCTCGCTCCCTCCCGCCGGTCACCGCTGCCGCCGGCCCTCCCCGCCGATGGCGTCCTCGAAGCTCACGTAGCCCGGCGCCGTCTGGCACCGCTTGAACCACGCGCTGTCGCCGCAGGCTGTCCGGTGATCGCCGTTGCGGCCGCCGCCGCCGCAGCCGACTGATCCGCTCCCGATTGATCCGCTACTCCGGTACTCCATCGCGCCGCGCACGGCGTCGAGCCGGAGCAGCAGCCACATCCGGGCCCGCCTCCGGTACTCCATCGCGCCGAGCACGGCGTCGAGGCGGAGCAGCAGCCGCATCCGGGCCCGCGCCGACTGATCCGCTCCTCGCGCGCCCGACGCCGATCCGGGCCCGCGCGTCCCGGCGCAGCGCCTCCGCCTCGCGCACCACCTTGCCCGCGACCTCCTCTGCCTCGCGCTCCACCGCGCTCGACGGCGCGCGAGGTGGCCACGCTCGAGGTCGCTGCCGCGCAGGAGGAATTTCGGTGGGCAATCGAGCCCACGGACGACGACGGCGCGGGCGTGGAGCCGGGCTCAGCCTCCTGAACGGGTGCGCAGGACTCAACGATGATATTCAGGACTCAACAACGCGTACCAGTGGACATACCTGAATCGAGTAGGACGACGACAGGAGCGCGCGGTGGAGCTCTCCTCGGACGTGGACGGTGAAGCTCGGCGCCGCCGCTTGCGCCCACGGCTGCGCACGGCCGATTTCTCCAGGATGGCCGCGTCGCAGCGGACGGGGGCGTCGCCGTGCTGATGCGGGGCCGGAAGGGCGCGCGGCTGGAGTGGACGAGACGCCGGAATGGCCAGAGGATGCTTCGGGCTGCCGCCGCCGCCCCCGACGCGACTTCCCCGCGCAAATCAAAACGAGGACGCCGCGACGCCGAAGGACCTCGGGAACGGGTGCAGCCGGACCTCCCCGGTGTGGATCCGCTATTGCCTCGACTGGATCCGCCGCCACCGGTGACGAATCGGACACACGGGGCGGCGGAACCGTGTCGGCGGCGGACGCGCCGAAGATGGTTCAATCCGGTGGCGGCGGCGCCGGAGATGAGGCACGTACAGGCACGAGGGAGAGGTGGGATAGCCGGAGATGGTTCGATCCACGGGCCGGCGGCTGGCGAGCGCGGGGCGGCGGCGGCGGCGCGGCGCTGGTGAGCGCGGGCGGCGGCTGGCGAGCGCGAGCGCGGGGCGTCCGTGAAAGGCGCGAGGAGCGTGGTTCGTTGGGCCGACGCACTCTCTCTCCTCTATAGCGTAAATCTGGATGCCGCTGGGAATAGCGTTTCGGGAGCGAAACGTTATGTTACCGTTCCCTTTACAGTCCCCCGCTGCGGCCAAAAAAAGGGTAAAATTGAACTGCAGGCCGGTGTGCCGTTCCCCGCTGCAGATAGTCTTAGCTTTTCATCCTATGTGGCACCTTCTTAATTGCCGATGAAACCAGCACTGAGGTTGGCCTTACTCCTCTCTCTCGCACGTTGAATTGTGCTGATGTGTCCTTGCATTTTGCCCTCTGAATCAGCCCCATTTGTCTAGGTGAGGCGCGAGGACTTTGGTCATCGTACGTTTATACCATCGGATTAAGATCGGGTGGCTAAAATCATCAGGGGAGAGGAGTTGCCCTAGGTGTGGCGCCGCCTCCTGTCCCTTAACCCTTCCGCCATCCCGCCCGCAGAGGCCTTCTCATGCCACGCCGCCGCCTTTCCCCGTCTCCCTCCCTACCGCTCGCTGGCCGCCCGCGCCCTTCCAGGGCTATCTAATCCACCATAGGCACCGCCCTTCCACAGTGCTGCGCCGCCGCTTCTCGTTTCTCAATTCCAAGTTCCACAGACTTGGTGGGGATTGCGCGATGGAAGGATGCGGAGAGCCGCCGGGTGTGGCGGCAATGGAGGTGGAAGCTGAGACCGTCCCGTGCGTTGGGGCATCTCCTCCTGCGGCTTCCAATTCTCAATACCCAATCTCCGATAGCAGCGTCTCCTCGAGACGGCTGGGCCTCAAGAACAGCATTCAGACCAACTTCGGCGACGACTATGTATTCCAGATCGCTTCTTGGTATGTACTTTCCTACTAATTCGAATAGGATTGCAAGTTTCTCGGCGTTGTGAATTGATTAGATGGAATTAGGCGGCCCATTTAAGTTTTTCGACCAATTCTCGGAATAGGAACAATTTTTTATCCTTTTTTTCGCTGGTCATGTTCATAATCATGGCTTGACTTAGATGCATGCTTCTTTGTTTCACTGTCATATTATTATCTTCCCAGAATCATCCTTTTCTGCTTTCACGTTTCACTGTGTGCTTCCAGTACTTATTCGGCCGTTTCTTCTGCTTCTTGTTTGATATATCTGGTTACAAGCCAGGAGATCTCGACGCTCGCAGTTTCCTTGTCAACAAATGCACTCAAATTTTATTCTCCAGCAACTGGACAATATCTAGGGGAGTGTATAGGACATGGAGGAACAATCAATGAAATTTCCTTCTCAGCCCCATCATCACCGCAAGTAATCTGTTCTTGTTCTTCAGATGGAACTGTGAGAGCGTGGGATACAAGGAACTTCAAGCAGGTTTCTTTTCTTATACTATCATTTTCGAGTATTTTATCAATCATAGAACAATTGTTATGTGGTCATGATTGATGACTTTTGGGACTACATGTTTACATATTGCCTAGAGTCTATAAAATGTCAATATGTTTCGCCAGAACTGTGTTTTCACATTGTTCATACTAAACGTAGAGGCTAGCGCATGATGAGCTAAAGGCCTGCTGTCACGTGGGCTGACCAGTGTGTGGTTTCATTGTGGTACTGGTGATCAACAGTGTTACACTGCGACACGAATCTTGTCTTTCTTCTTGTGCTTAGCTTACCCAAAACTCTCAGCACCGCACATGCTTGTGTTGCATGCTTGGGTGTGTTGATACTCCTGGCATGCCCCATGGAGAGGTCGCTTCATTGGCTACATAGAGAATGGGCCTGACTGGTAGGACTACACATCCTTGTTTGGTGCAGCTGAACTCGGAAATGAATTTTTGTGGGATTTTCGCATAGGTGTCGGAGGGAAGGTGTACCATTGGTTGCCGAATTAGTCTTATAGTCCACAATAGTAGTATAAATGCAAATAGATTCAAAATAAGTAATTATCTATGCTTCATTCATCTCTTACGTTGATTACTTTTTTTTGTACATTTTTGCTGTGACTATAACGGCTATGTTCACTTCAGTGATCTATTGTTAGATTTGTATACTGCTGTATCATTGCAATTTACTTTCACAGTGCTTGAAGCATTTATGGTACCGTGACCATTTGTTATATCCTGCCTAAAAAGACAAAGCTTTATAATTATATGTAATTATATTCCACTATTATGGAGAGCCATATTTTAGTTGTGAACCATATTTGATTTGGTTCAAGCTTGAAGATGATAGGATAAGTCATTGTACTTGGTCTTTGGTCGTTGTGGTCTGTGATCTTTGGTCTTTGGTCTTGCTGCCAGGACAGCATCTCCTGCAGCACCTTTTGACTAGCATCTAGTTGTCCTAGTGAGGACAGTCAGTTGTGTCCTGGTGAGGACAATAGGATAGACTAGCATCTAGCATATGCTCTAGCATCTAGCATATGCCTTGGCTGCCTGGCAGCTATAAGTATGTATCGCCAGTGCTTGAGAAGGCATGGCAGTTTAGTTTCAGCAACAAGAAAACCAGAAAATTTCCCCAACCTGAGTTTGCCATCCTCTCTCAATGAGAGTAACCATCCAATTTCTATCATCTGGTATCAGAGCCGTATTATCCTGCAGCCTAAACGTCTCCTGTTCCTCTCCCTCCCAAGGCTCGGTGAGCCTCTGGCCGGCAGCAACAACACCGGCCGCTCCTGTTCTTCCCTCTTCCCCGGTGCAGACCAGCAGCAGTTCGTCAGCAGCCTCTTCTCCACGCAGCAGCCCCTCGGTGGCGTGCCATGTCCGCAGGACCGTCTCAGCACTCGGGCGCCTCGAGCGCGCGGCGCCGGCAGGAGGCCGATCGCGCCGCGGCGGAGGAGCGAGAGCGGGCGGCGGCGGAGGCCGCTGCAGCGGCAGCAAGGGTGGCAAGGGTGGCAGCGGCGGAGCTGGCAGCAGCCAGGGCGGAGGTGGATGCAGCGGCGGCGGCGGAAGCAGCGCGGGCGGCGGCAGCAGAGCTTGCTGTACTGCGCGGCAGTAGCGCCGGCAGCTTGATCTCCGGCGGCAGCAGTGTCGACGGAGAGCAGCGGCGAGCGGCGAGGGAAAGGACGGAGCAGTGGGCAGCCGCGCACCCCCCACGGGCGTGGTGGCGGCAGCCCAGACGGGCGTGGGCGGGCTGGCGGCGCTCCAGGGGGGCGTGCGCGCAACAGCCGCTCCCAGCAGGGACAGCCCCGACGGCGCGGACGCGCTGGCAGCCCTCCCGGCGAGGATGGGCGCGGCGGCGGTCGCCCTCCCGGCGGCGGTCGGGTCGACAGGGATCGCGGCCTTCACAGGCAGCGCGACTCTCCCTCTCCAGACCGGTACCCGTGATCACCGCCGAGTCCAGGCTGTTGTCAGGGACCCTCGCCATGGCGGTGGATGGCCTACCCTCACCAAGACCAACTACGTCGAGTGGGCTGCGGTGATGAGGGTGAGGCTCCAGGTGCGGCACATGTGGGAGGCGGTGAGGTACGGCGACGTCGACTACGACGATGATCGACGGGCGCTGGACGCTCTCATCGCTGCAGTCCCGTCCGAGATGCAGTTCTCGCTTTCCAAGAAGCGGACTGCTAAGGAGGCTTGGGACGCCATTGCTGCAGCACGCATTGGCAGCGACCGCGCCCGCAAGTCCACACTGCAGTCACTTCGCAAGGAGTGGGAGAACCTGGCCTTCAAGCCAGGTGAGGACCTTGATGATTTTGCCCTCCGTCTCAACACTCTGTTGCAGAAATTGATGCAGTACGGCGACGATGACTACGACGAGGGGAGAGCTGTTGAGAAGCTCTTTCGCTGCATCCCCGCCAAGTACAAGCAGATCGCTCGTTCAATCGAGTCCCTGCTGGACCTCTCTGTGATGTCGATCGAGGAGGCGATCGGTCGCATCAAGGTGGTCGACGACGACGAGCCACAGCCGCAGTCGGGGCCCGTCACCATTGGCGGGAAGCTCCTTCTCACTCGGGAGCAGTGGGAGGCCAGCCAGGGTGACGGGAAGAAGGGGGAGCCTTCCTCCTCGACAGGCAGCCGCAAGCGCGGCAAGTCGCACAAGGGGAAAGGAGGCGCCCAGGCCGGGGCGCAAGGGCGCGCTGAGGGTGATGCTCGCGGAGGCGCCCAGGGTGGTGCCGCCGGCAAGCCCAAGGCGGCCAAGGACGACTCGTGCCACAACTGTGGCAAGCTTGGCCATTGGGCCAGGGACTGTCGTCAGCCACGACGCGGTCAGGCCAACCTGGCGCAAGCTACTGTGGAGGACGAGTCGGCTCTGCTCCTAGCACATGCAAGCATCGAGCCACCTCCAGCGGCATCGGTCTTCCTCCACCTCGACGAGTCGAAGGCACGAGCTTTCCTCGGCGACGGCTCCGACAACGACAAGGCTGACGGGTGGTGCCTCGACACCGGTGCCACCCATCACATGACCGGGCGGCGGGAGTTCTCTTCGCCGAGCTCGACTCCAGCATCCGGGGCACCGTCAAGTTTGGGGACGCCTCTGGTGTGGAGATCAAGGGCGTCGGCTCCGTCATCTTCTCCGCCAAGTCTGGTGAGCATAGGATGCTCACTGAGTCTACTACATCCCCGCGTTGAGGAACTCCATCATCAGCTTGGGACAGCTGGATGAGAACGGTTCGCGCATGGAGGTCAAGGATGGGGTCATGAGGATATGGGATCGCCATCAACGCCTCATCGCCAAGGTAACCAGGGGCGCGAATCGCCTCTATGTTCTTCATGCGCAGGTGGCACAACCCCTCTGCCTTGTTGCTCGTCGGGAGGACGAGGCGTGGCAGTGGCACGAGCGTTTTGGGCACCTCAACTTTGAGGCCCTGAAGCGGCTCAGTGCCAAGGAGATGGTGCGAGGCCTGCCGTGCCTTGACCATGTGGAGCAGTTCTGCGACGTCTGTGTGCTGACGAAGCAGAGGCGGTTTCCCTTCCCGCGGGAGACGAGCTTCCGAGCCAAGGAGCGGCTTGAGCTCGTCCACGGGGACTTGTGTGGGCCGGTGACACCGGCTACACCAGGAGGACGGCGCTACTTCCTGTTGCTGGTCGACGACCTCTCCCGCTACATGTGGGTGGTGGTTCTCGGCAGCAAGGAGAGGCTGCGGATGCCATCAGGCGCGCGCAGGCTGCTGCGGAGGCGGAGTGCGGCCGCAAGCTGCGCGTGCTGCGCACCGACAACGGTGGCGAGTTCACGGCGGCTGAGTTCGCGTCGTACTGCGCGGATGAGGGCATTCAGCGCCACTACTCCGCGCCGTACAGTCCACAGCAGAACGGCGTCGTCGAGCGGCGCAACCAGACGGTTGTGAGCATGGCTCGGGCCCTCCTCAAGCAGAGGGGGATGCCGGCTATCTTCTGGGGAGAGGCTGTGGCGACAGCTGCATACATCCTCAACCGCTCGCCTACCAAGGCGCTCAACGGCATGACGCCGTACGAGGCCTGGCATGGGCGTAAGCCGGCGGTCTCCCATCTACGGACTTTTGGCTGCCTCGCGTTCGCCAAGGAGCTGGGCCACGTCGGCAAGCTCGACGACAGGAGCACTCCGGGAGTGTTCATCGGCTACGCGGAGGGCTCGAAGGCCTACCGCATCCTCGACCCAGAGACACAGCGTGTGCGCACGGCGCGTGACGTGGTGTTCGACGAGGGCCGAGGATGGGCGTGGGGCAAGGCGGTGGACGACGGCTCGGCTCCGACGTACGACGACTTCACCATCGAGTACATCCACGTCGAGGGAGCTGGGGGAGTGGGCAGCTCTCCTTCACCGAGCGTGCCTACCCCAGTTCCGGAGCCTCCACCGACTCCGCGCCTGCTACACCGCGTCCCCGCGCACTCCAGCGCAGATAGTCGCTTCTCCGGGCCCGTCTGCTTCAGCACCAGCACGTGTCGAGCACAGCCCGGTGGAGCTCGCCACTCCTCTCTCTCACGACGAGGAGCGCATCGACGCGTACCACGATGGTGAGCCGTTGCGGTATCGTACGGTGGAGGGCCTTCTCGGCGACCAGCCAGTACCGGGACCGGCGCCTCGCGACCTGGAGGCACAGCTGCACCTTGCGTGCGACGACGGTGAGCCTCGGTCTTTTGCAGAGGCCGAGAAGCACGCGGCATGGCGTGCCGCGATGAAGATGGAGATGGATGCGGTCGAGAAGAACCGCACCTGGGAGCTTGCTGATCTCCCTCGTGGTCACCACGCGATCACTCTTAAGTGGGTGTTCAAGCTGAAGAGGAACGAAGCCGGTGCTATCGTCAAGCACAAGGCTCGCTTGGTGGCACGCGGTTTCATGCAGCAGGAGGGGATCGACTTCGACGATGCCTTCGCTCCCGTAGCACGGATGGAGTCCGTGCGACTCCTCCTTGCACTGGCGGCCCAGGAGGGCTGGCGGGTCCACCACATGGATGTCAAGTCGGCGTTCCTGAACGGCGATTTGAAGGAGGAGGTCTACGTGCACCAGCCGCCGGGGTTTGTGGTCCCTGGCAAGGAAGGCAAGGTGCTGCACCTGCGCAAGGCCCTCTACGGCTTGCGGCAGGCGCCGAGGGCGTGGAATGCCAAGCTGGATTCCACCCTCAAGAAGATGGGCTTCGAGCAAAGCCCGCACGAGGCGGCCATCTACCGGCGGGGCACTGGAGGAAGTGTTTTGCTGGTGGGTGTCTACGTCGACGACTTGGTGATCACCGGAACCAAGGATGCGGAGGTCGCCGCGTTCAAGGAGGACATGAAGGCCACGTTCGAGATGAGTGACCTGGGGCCTCTCTCCTTCTACCTGGGGATCGAGGTGAACCAGGACGACTCCGGGATCACGCTTCGACAGACCGCCTACGCCAAGCGCGTCGTTGAGCTGGCTGGGCTCACCGACTGCAACCCAGCTCTCACTCCGATGGAGGAGCGGCTGAAGCTGAGCCGTGACAGCACGGCGGAGGAGGTGGATGCCACGCAGTACCGGCGTCTTGTGGGGAGCCTTCGCTATCTCGCCCACACACGACCGGACGTGGCGTTCTCCGTTGGCTACGTGAGTCGGTTCATGCAGCGACCGACGACGGAGCACCAGCAGGCTGTGAAGAGGATCATCCGCTATGTTGCGGGGACTCTCGATCACGGTCTCCACTACCCGAGGTGCCCTGGAGGGGCTCACTTCATCGGGTACAAGCGACAGCGACCACGCCGGCGACGTCGACACCAGCAAAAGCACGAGCGGGATTCTCTTCTTCCTTGGCAAGTGCCTTGTCAGCTGGCAGTCGGTCAAGCAGCAGGTGGTGGCAATGTCCAGCTGCGAGGCTGAGTACATAGCGGCCTCCACCGCTTCAACTCAGGCGCTCTGGCTGGCTAGACTGCTCGGCGATCTTCTTGGCAGAGATGCTGGAGCAGTGGAGCTCAGAGTGGACAGCAGCTCCGCTTTGGCTCTGGCGAAGAATCCCGTTTTCCATGAACGGAGCAAGCACATCCGGGTGAGGTATCACTTCATCCGAGACTGCCTGGCAGAAGGAAGCATCAGGGCAAGCCACATCAACACCAATGATCAGCTTGCGGATCTGCTCACCAAGCCTCTTGGGAGGATCAAGTTCCTTGAGCTTCGCTCCAGAATCGGGATGGTTCAACTGAAGACGACGCACAAGACTTAGGGGGAGAATGATAGGATAAGTCATTGTACTTGGTCTTTGGTCGTTGTGGTCTGTGATCTTTGGTCTTTGGTCTTGCTGCCAGGACAGCATCTCCTGCAGCACCTTTTGACTAGCATCTAGTTGTCCTAGTGAGGACAGTCAGTTGTGTCCTGGTGAGGACAATAGGATAGACTAGCATCTAGCATATGCTCTAGCATCTAGCATATGCCTTGGCTGCCTGGCAGCTATAAGTATGTATCGCCAGTGCTTGAGAAGGCATGGCAGTTTAGTTTCAGCAACAAGAAAACCAGAAAATTTCCCCAACCTGAGTTTGCCATCCTCTCTCAATGAGAGTAACCATCCAATTTCTATCAGCTTCATCTTTGTTCTTGGAAATTCTGTTCATTTTCTACAAAGGTCACCGTGCATTTTTTATGCTGGATAATCTGGATAACTCTTGAATTTCTCTTCTATTCAATGGAAACAAAGGAATAAATGAAATCTGCACCCAATTTTGCAATGCATCTATGTAATTGCCTTTGGGACTTTCATTGTATGTATTTATGTAATTTTGATGACACGGTATTATTTTGACAGCATTAATTCTAGTTCAGGTGAATATGCAATATCATTATTGTTAAACAATATGTCGTGAATATGATTTCCATTTGTTTTGTACTTCTGCTACTTGTTAAATCATAGAGATCTTCGTGTTGGCTAATTTTTTCACTGTGCTATTACTGGCATTTAATATTCAGTGCAATGTTCCAGTATGTTGGGACTTTGCTTTTTGTACACTTCTTTCAGTATCAGCCATTCACTCTTATCTGACTGTTTTCCCAGATATCTTTGCTAAGAGGAGGTGCATCACAAGAAATGTTCAGCTTCTCTTTTGGTGGATCAAGTGGTAACCTACTTGCTGCTGGTTCTAATGCCCAGGTAGATTTTATTATTCTTTCACTTATGGATTGGCTTTTTCAAAGAGTATTGCTAGGGTAGGAATGGGAGAAGTCAAGAGAAGATTTGTTTGGGACTTCAGTAGAACATAGGAGGGGAGGATACAGCATGGAGGGAGGGAATCGGCAAAGTAGAAAGGAAGGTTGGAAACTTGGAATGCGGGGGATATATTTCTTTTATCTTGACTTGATTTATCAAGCTATGATGTCTCCTTATTTGTAGATCCTCCCTAACAAGAATCTAATTGTAATCAGAGCAACATCTGAATAATATCTTGCCTGACACATTTGCCGAACTTAATCATCTGATACTCTTAGTCTGCTCTACCTAACTGCCTGTGTGTCGTAGCCGTATCATTTCTTCCCTCCTCACAGGTCAGCCTTTATCTATGCTTCAGGTAACACGATGTAGTATCTGATACCTTCTCTCGTTAGCCCTGGATAGGGTCATGGCCACTAGGTGCCATGTGGGTCTGCGACTCCATAGCGCAGGAAATAAAATGAAGGATTTTAAATTCCATTTGAATTGGTACGGACCATCTGCATCTTTCAGCAAAGGAATCCTTAGGAATTATGTTCAAACGATATGGTTGCAAAGAAATCTTAATGTCTACTTGTACCTCTTTTTTTTTTTTTTTTCCTTTACCAAGGCATGATATGGTCTGCAGTTCCTTTGTCTAGTGTCATTATTTTCTGCTGATTTTAGTTGCTGCCATGCTGCTTCCTTGTGCTTTGCTGCCAAGGTTTGTCATAATGCTTGCAATGGCACACCTGCCTCTGTGCCTTGAAGCACACCATGGACCAGTTGCCTGGTTCTACTGTTCTTTTTTCTGCTAATTATCCCCATCGTATAGATATAGCTCAGCTGACATTAGCTCCTCCTTTGTTCTGTGTATAAACTACATCTGTCGTATATTATGATCTCATAAACTACGCGTCAGATATCAGATTACATTTTGATTGTGGGAACCAGAACTAACATGGGGCCTGAGTTCTTTAGTAAAACTTTAAAAGAAGCTTGCATGATATGATTTTTTTGATGCTGTATCTCATTCTAATAACTTTTTAGGTTCTATTGTGGGATTGGAGAAATTCGAAGCAGGTTGCATGCCTGGAGGAATCCCACATCGATGACGTGACACACGTATGTATTACTATATGTTGACACAATTTCATTTTGCGAAAATTAGCTACAACACACTAGAAAGGTGTGGCTTTAGCCACAACGCACTCCAACTCTCATATTTAGCTGTGACACACTCCAAAAGTGTGGTTTCTTAGCTGCAGCACACTAAATAGGGGAAGAGTGATTTTTTGAACTTTCTTATCTCATTGCACGAAATAATTTACAACATTAAACTTTACACACTGATACATTACTGCATTCTCTATCCATGTGTTTTTTTTTGTAAATTTTTCCGACTGTTCACATAGTTTGTTTTAATGACAAAAATTATTCTCAATGAAAAGTTTTTTAGACAATCGGGAAAGAATCTGAAAAAAAAAAGAATACATGGATAGGGAATGCAGCAATGTATCACTATGGAAAGTTTCAAGCTGTAATGTATTTCGTGCAATGAGATAAAAAAGTTCAAAAAATCACATTTCCTTTGTTTAGTGTGCTGCAGCTAAGAAACCACACTTTTAGAGTGTGCCACAGCTAAATACGAGAGTTGGTGTGCCACAGCTAAATACGAGAGTTGGAGTGTGCTGTGGCTAAAGCCACACCTTTCCGGTGTGTTGTACCAAATTTTGCCTTTCATTTTTCATCTGTTCTTTTCACTGGAAGGATTGGTTGAAACTTTGTGCTAACCAGTGAGCTATGGCCACCTCTGCTTCTTACGGGCTATTTTCATGCAATGTGTAACTCATCATATGAGCTGTTGGCATCATGTCACAAACTAGTAACAATACACTCCTTTCTTTGTACGAAATTTTCCCTGTTCAATATTTTGCACAAAGATTTAACTAGTAAATTTGTGCCACCCTTGCCCCTTGATCCTATATCTTTTGTTTAGAAATCAGCCTCCTTCACTGTTTGTTGGGGGAGGCCCACTATCTCCCCTCCCCCTGGCTCAAAGGCCTGGTCTGTATAGGAGGCCCATTAAGGCCCAGCTAGGGAAATTAGAATAAGGCAAATAAGCTAGGTGGGCTGGCTGCCCACTAGGGTTAGGAAACCATCCTTGTAAATAGGAAAAGACTCCCTTGCCCTCCCCAGGAGGGCAATATTGTACTAATGTTATACTCATCACATTAGGGTTATGGGGTGGTATACGGGTATGAACCTATAAATACCACCCCCTATGGCCCCTTGACAGATTGAAGAGAGTTCATTTACTACACTCTTGTCCATGGCTCTTGTTTGATCCCTTCTAGGTCGTTCCCAAGGGTCCCTCACTTGTGGTAGACCTTTGGAGGACACCCCTTCTATTGTGGGCTTGTAACCACAACACTGTTGTTCTTTAATGGTTGTCTTTGGTTAGAGACAATTGATCAAGTTACACTGGCACGATGGTATCATAGAGGCAATTTATGTAATAATTGTTTAATTCCTAATATTTGAGCTAGACTGGCACTAAATGGCATTTGTTGTTTTCTTAAACTTTTTAACAACAATGGCTCAAAATATATGGTACAGATGATCTGTTGCTATGTAGGGTAAGTACTCAGTCAGGTTAATATTTGTGAACCTAAAGGCTAGAATGGGCCATAACTTTTATAATGTCGGATCAATGTAATGTTTTTTAGTTGTGTATTTTTGCATTAGTGTATGATGGGCATGGGTATAAGGAAGCTCTCCCCCCCTCCCTTATATGTTATTTCTTCTATTAATGAAATGACAAGCAACTCTCCTGTGCTCAAAATATATGGTACGTCGTGCTGTTCATAACATGTTAGAGCATGCAAGTTAGACTTTTTCATTTCGTGTATGTTATGTGGTATATTATATACCTGAACATGGCATACTAGCTTATTAATCCGGGTCATCGTCCTAGATGCTTTTAGGTCATGTTTCGTGTTTCCAACTAACATCCTAAATAACACCCTTCGACCCATGTTTTCTTTCAACTGCGACCCACGTCTCTCGACTAGATTGAAACAGGTTTTTAGTAACTATATGGTAATTGCCGATGATGGTACCTAGCGGGCCTTCTATTTTATGGTCCATGGTCAAATCTTGATTCAACCACTCCGTTAAGTAATGTGGCTCAATGACTTATTTGGGGGAAACAATATTGGATTTTTAATTCTAATTGCTGTTTAAACGGTACAAGGAATGAGAGGAAAAGGGAGAGGGCAGGTCATCACGTCGGCTAACCAGGATGCTCATCAGCTTAATGCCAAGATGGTTTAAGGCAGGGAATTGGGGTTGGGCTGTTTTTTTTTCCCTCGAATAAGCTGGAGAGCTGCGCATCTTTGTATTAAGAGAAGAAATAGAGGTCCCCGATACATCATCACCATCTCATGTGGGGACCAAGTATGAGGGGCTGTGAGGATTACAAATACACCAGACCTGACCAATCTCCACCAGCTGCGAAAGGTTAAGAGCTTGAAGCTTTTTATCACCAGCAAGACACCACAATCTATATTAATCGCTAAAGGATCTTATGACCTCATCAACCGAGGGAGAAGCTCCTTCAAAGATGCAAGCATTTCGTTGTTTCCAAATGAGCCAGGCGCCCATGATGACTAGAGAATTCACTCCTTTCTTGTGCTCCTTCCTCACTCTGCCAATGGTACGACCCCACCAGTCCCCAAAAGAACGCTCGTTTCGCTTAGGAACGGCTCTAGCCATATCAAGGGGTGAAAGAAACTTGAACCAGATTTGTCTTGCAAATACACAAGTTGTTAGAATGTGCTTGATCGTTTCATCTTCTTTATCACACAAAGGACATTTGTCCGGATGTGAGCCCTCGCCTTGATAGACGGTCTGATGTCCAACATCTATGAATTGCTACCCACAAGAAAAACTTACATTTGGCAGGTGCCCATGATTTCCATAAGCGCTTCCAAGGTTCGAAGGTGATGGCTCCAGCAAAGTATGTACGATAGGCTGACTTGGAGGAGTATTGGGCAGAGGCATAAAAACGCCACACATGTTGATCTTCCTCGTCAGACAATGCAACACTTTGGATGCACACCTAACTGAAAATATTCTGTAATAGCATTTGAGCTCAGCCCGCCCTGCACATCACCCGTCCAAACCTGATTGTGTAGTGCTTCTGCCACTGTTCTACTTTGCCGGACTCTAACAGGAACATGTGCCACCACCAGCGGTGCTAGGTCGGCGATGGCGTGACCATGCAGCCAGCGATCAGACCAAAAAAGGGTGTTGTTTCCATTCCCCACCTGTGTGGTTCGGCTGGTTTAATTGGTTGGAAGCTGGAAGGTGTACAGTTTGAAGTTGAGGGGCGTTTTCCAAACCCAGGAAAGACTCAAATATCAGAGATGTGGCATTATCTTACAATGTGGTATCAGTTGCGTCGTATAGAATCCCACTTAATGGCAAGTCATACTCGTATATACCTTTTTCTGCGTTAGTAACGAATATTTCGCCAACATTTTGCCATCACTTAAATCCATTTGAGTTAACTCAATGCGTGCCAGCTGTAGGATATTCAGTTACAATTTCTGAACTGCATGATTATTAAGCTGTGTTGTCCTGATTTGTTGCTATTTGTTTGACAGGTCAAATTTGCGCCAAATCAACCGAGCAAGCTCATCTCTGCAGCAGTGGATGGATTAGTATGTGTCTTTGACACTGATGGCGACATTGATGAGGACAGTCATCTGCTATCTGTATGTCGTAGTCCTCTATCTTTGTGACCTATATACACTGTCATCTTTAACTTGTCAAATAACTATAGGTTATGAGTTCATCTATCTGTATGTCGTAGTCTGTAAGTAGCCTAGTTGTCATTTCGGCGACAAGATGCTCCCGGATGGCAAGGCGTCGGCCACGCCTTACTAAAAGTAGTGAAGAACGGGAGAGAAAGAGGAAGAATGGTGGGGAACTTGCCAGCCTGTCTAAGCATCTGTTGCCTCTCCAATTCTGTTGGCTCAGGCACCAGTAGCAGATGCAGAAGTCCCTCCGGCGAGCTGTGGCTGTGGTTGATCCAGATGCGCAGATGGGGGACATTAGTGGCTGTCAGTCTGAGTAGCAGCCGCATTGAGGGGCAGGGAGGAGTGGTTCAATTGCTGGGAGAGACGACCAGCAACTGCCGGCTCTGAGCTCTGCACGAGGAGTGCTCTGGCAGCAATGCGAAGTCGAAGTGAGGGAAACCAGGGATCAAGCGATACAAGGGATTGGAGCACAGTGCTTTTAGACATGGATATGGCACTAGGAGATGGATTGGCTGGGCCTTCGTCCTGATTTCTACTTCCCTTTCTTTCCCTTCCTTTTTCTTTTTCTTTTTTAATTTCCTCCACCTAGTCCTGTTAAGCTGATTCTGGGCTGGGTCTAGCGTTGCCTCCCCTCGCCTAATGTTCACCTAGTTGTTTGGACGGGGATGGGGCGCTATGCATCGCTCTAATGCCTTACGAACTATGTTCATAATGTTGAACATGCAATGTATTTTTTTTTGTGTGTGTGTTAAGCTACATAGTTGCATCAGATCTCTAGGTGCGAGATATATGTTTAAACACAAGTAAAACAGTGCTCAGTACAAGATTATGTTTGTGGAACTTTTGTTAATGATTCAGGCACTTGAACACATCTTTTTAATCTCTGATTATTCTCCGATGTTGGATCTCTCTAGGTTATGAATGCAGAAACATCTGTTTCCAGAGTGGGATTTTTCGGAAATACGTATCAGAAGCTTTGGTGTCTAACTCATATTGAAACCTTGAGGTAACATCATTTTGCATGGTTTTGTTGTATAGCTACTTCTAGCACTCAAAATTTGTTCCAGAATATAACTATTTCTAAGTTCTTAATGGTGCTTTTCGTCATTAGTGGTCAATTTGCAACCTTGCTTTTGGAAAATAATTTATAATTTGTGCTTGACTTTGTAGTAAATGTAATCTTATGGGGCTGCAGGGATTTTTGGGAGCTTCCTAGCTAATTTCTGCCACAAACAAATCTGCCACGATGCAAATCCACGTGCATGGCAATCGAAAAATATGGGATACATACAACTGTTTAATGAAGGGCAAATTAGTCTTTATATCCGTTGCCTTAATCCATCAGAAAAAGTATAAGAAGTAGCCATATTCTGGGACGGAGAGAGTATTCTATTGTACAGTTGGCAAGCATTTTGCCTGTGGCATACCTTAATAGAAACACATCCCCACTTGTTTGAAAGTTAATTAAATTATGAAAGCTTGGATGTTTATGCTGTTTCCCTTCTCTCACAGTATCTGGGATTGGAATGATGGAACTAGAGAATTGAGTATTGAAGATGCACGTTCCATGGCCACTGACAGGTGGAACCTTGACCATGTGAGTACTAATTTGCTTAACTTCCGGATCCATTTGTTACATTGATATCATTCAGCCTTTCACGTACCTTTCATATATGCTGAAGCACATGTCATATTAATTATGAGAAAGCTGGTTGTTCATTGCAGTAAATATTGATGCTCAACACCTTTTCCTCTTTTCCTTTGGTATGCCGTGAACAAGGAAAATACATTCAAAATAAGCTCTAATATCATTTGATTATTGAGAAATGAGTCTGGTTGCAGTTTTCGTTACTTTTAATTCTTACTTTCTATATCTGTTCTTGAATTGATGCCATTTGTCTAGTGAAACTATCTAGCATATTGTTTAATTAAAAGACATGTTTCTCATTTGAATTTCTGCTTTATCCGATGTATCCTGAACAGCGTACATATTTGTTTTTGATGGTCGCCATTTCGACTCTTTTTGGTTGGGTAGTCGATGGCATTTACAATAGTTATTGAAGAAAATATTTTTTTTTTGTTGAGCGCATTAAGTAAGAAAATAATTTCCTTTCCTGAAATTCTATCAAGTTTTTGTGTGTTTGTGGTGTTCCTATTTCCTTAAACTTCAATTTTTGATATTGGGCAGGTTGACTATTTCGTTGACTGTCATTACTCTCTGCCAGACGACTGTCTATGGTTGATTGGTGGCACAACTGCAGGGACATTAGGTTACTTCCCACTAAGAAATGATCCTGCGCAAGCAATAGGCTCAGCGGAAGCTATCCTGGAAGGAGGCCATACGGGAGTTGTTAGGACCGTGTTGCCAGCTGCGAGCACCCATCAGAGCGGCCTGGGGCAACATAGAGGTATCTTTGGATGGACTGGAGGTGAGGACGGTCGTTTATGTTGCTGGCGCTCCGACGAAATTGCAGAGATAAACAAGTCTTGGGTTTCTAGTTCACTAGTGTCAAAAATGCAAAAGAGAACTAAAAGCCGACATCAGCCATACTAGCTGTTAGGATGTCTTTCTTTAGTTAACAAATGATATGTGAGCGGTTGTCATTGAAAGGGCAAGATCTGTGTCCCTTAAGCTTCTCCTTAAATTCTAGTTTGTGATGAAAATGTTGTAGTTTTGTCTTTCGCTACTGTTTCAGAATGGCCGCCTAGGAGAATAGTTCTTCCTTTATTTTTGTTCTCTTGACTATCTGATGTTGCAAAGGGCAAAGAACATGAAGAGTGCTAAAATTTTATGCTTTGTAACTTCTTTATTGGGTTATTGGTGATCTCAATTTGAACAAGTTTGGGAATACATTAATGGGAAAAACTGTCTTCAAAACTTTCGTGTGCAGTAATGACATTACCTGGAATGTAAATTAAGCAGATGCTGATGTGTTCATTTGGACCAGTTTGACAGATTATTGTAACTTGCCGAACATAGTGGGATATGTAGAAACTTTGAGCAGTAAATCCTCACGTGATGCCTTATATTATTCTTTTGGGCAGCATGTTTTCTTCAGTACTGCTGCAGTTTTTAACTGCGATTGAATAGAATCCTAAAGCCTTTTATTTTGTATTTTAAAGTGAATATATTTGTATATTGCTCCCTTTCTCTAAAGTTTAGTATGCTGTTCACATCAATAAAATTGTGATTACATGAAACCACCTACATTTTTTAAATCCAAGATACAATGCAGACAAACTTTTAGTCTAAGACCATTATGTTTGAAACCTGAACTGGTCAGTCTTTTAGTTTATGCTTATCAAAATGTGGATGCAACGAAAAATTGACTTGTCCATTATTAGAAAATTCACAGCAAGGCGCTAGTAATATGACTAGTCCACTAAATTATAGCCCATATCTTCAGTTATCCGGACCGTAGCAGCTAGTAATATGATCAATCGTTATCAGTCACATTACTACGAAGGTGCTTCCCTGTAACCTGCTTTTGAGCGCCCAGTAGCTTCTATTCCAGCCACTACAGCACTCTCTGCTTTATAGCTGTCCACATGATGATGCACGCAAGATGCCACGCCTGCTCGTAAAGCAAAGTAACATCACTGCGCAATTACTTGAGTAACAAACAATTTCAACATCACTGTTAAGTACTCTCTACATTCCTCTGAATGTCGTTAGGGCACAATTATTAGTAGATCTTTGCACCAAACATTGTGCTATAATGACAATAAAATAAATAAATCTGAAGGGAGTATCTAAAACAAATTCGTGTCATAGTTTTTGCCCCAGGTAAACATGTTAGCACGAACAGACGAGATTTCTTTCTGGAGTTTAAAGGGGCGAAACAAATTGAGGGAAAACACAAAAACTTGCGCCCCCAAATTTTGGTTACAAGGGCTGCATCCGGAAGGGATGAAACCGGAAAATTTAGCTACACGAGGGAAGTGGAAGCTAAAGCTAATTAGGACTCAACACCGTCGTCGTCGCGGCGGCCGAGGAGGAGCGCGGCGAAGCTGGCGGCGGCACAGAGCGCGGCGACGACGTTGCCCTCGCGCAGTAGCACGCGGAGCGCGAGCCCCGCGATGTCCCGTGTGGCGCGCCGCCCCTCCGCGACGAGCGACCTCCGGGGCTTCCCGGCGAACGCCAGCAGCACCAGTACGGTGATCCACGTCACAAGCATGGCGGGCGCCGCCACGGCGAGCGCGGCGCCCATCGACAGCAGGCCGAACACGGCGCCGTACATCACGGACGCGTACAGCGCCGCGGGCCAGGCGGGTGCCGCGGCCGCCGCCGCGGAGGCCGAGTAGTACCAGGCCCGGACGGAGGCGAGCAGGCTCCAGGATGAGGAGAGTAGCGCGGCGTAGACGGCGAGGAAGAGCGCCACCCAGGTGCGCCGGCGGCTCATGGCTTGGAGCAGGAGAGAGGTCCACTGCGGCCATGCTGGCTCAGCAGGCTCCTGATCCGCCATGACCAGATCCTTGGTTGGGTTTTGAGGGTTTGCCTCAGGAGGGGGGCTTCCTTTGCTTGCCTGGGTGGTGAAGGGGGCAGAAGCGGAGCAGCGGAGGAAGGGGAAGAAGGATCACATTTCGTGGTGATTCTTGCCATTTCCACCCCTTTGTCAGCTAATGTCTCCTTACTCCTTTTCTAATTTCTCAAAGAAAAAATAATGCTGCTTTTTTTTAAAGACAAAAAAAAAGTGCTGCTGTGTCTCTTAGTCGGAGCCTAAGAATACATCAGCCCGGTGGTCCACCAAAGTTTGGGTCAGAAGAGATTAGAGGAGACTAGCCCAACAATCAACTTAGGGACTGTTCGTTTTCAGAGCCTAAATGGTTAGTTTAGTCTAAAAGACACCGAATCTGTAGCACTCCATTTTGGTGCTAAACTGGGCTAAAGAGAATCTGTAGCACTTCCCCCCCCCCCCCCCCCCCCCCCCCCCCACACCACAAAAAACACCCCTGCACATGTGTCTCTCCTCCCCCGCCGCCTCTGAGCTCGAGCGACTTCGTCGTGTTTTTTTTAAGGAACTATTAAATTACATCAAATACATCAAAACAAGTGAAAAAGAATGCTTCCCTAGTCATTTTGATTGAAGGAGCACTGGTTTCGCCCAAACAACTCTAAATCAGTCCGGTTTGAGCTGTTTGCAAGTAAACTCATATTTTTGAGTGTTTTCCTATGAGAACCATCCAATTACATCAAACACATCATAACATGTGAAAAAGAACGCTTCCCGGGTTATTTTGATCGAAGGAGCACTATTTTCACCCAAACAGCTCCAAATCAGCCCGGTTTGAGCTGTTTGCAAGTAAACTCACGTTTTTAGTGTTTTCCCATGGGAACTATCCAATTACATCAAACACATCATAACAAGTGAAAAAGAACACTTTCCGGGTCATTTTGAACGAAAGAGCACTAAATTCACCAAAACGGCTCCCGAACGGCTCGAGATTAACCCGGTATGAGCCGTTTGCAAGTAAACTCACATTTTTTTTAGTGTTTGTAAGATCAATGAATCTAGAGCATGGTTCATAAGGTTTGGTGATTGATGTCAACATGGTCAATGGGACTAACAAGGCTTGCTATTTTGCAAGATGTTTAGTCTCATAGATGTATTGATATACTATTGGAGTGCCAACACCTTAAAGGTGCAAAGATGTTGATAAAGAGAAGTGAACATGAGGACTACTCTATGAAGTGTTTACTATATATATGAGGTAAGAGACAAGGTGAGTATGTCATCTGTTTCTCTATGTATCATATAGCTTACATACTCTTGATCATCATGTTGGTCTTGCCATATATCCTATACCATGATTGTTTCTTATGTGATGGTGTTATTATGCTAGTTCCCTATTACATATCTTATGCACATCATATGATGCTTCGATCGGGTTGTCTTTTATGACAACTAGATCATTGTGACAAACATCTTTGGATGTAGGAAAGGTCTCCGTGCATATTCTTTAGGTCACATAAATATTGATGGATGACGACAAGCACTAGTACAGATTTGCTGATTTATGACGAAATTACTGTAGATCTGTCACTATTTGGGGGTTTTCCCTGTTTTCAGCCAACTTTTATGACGTTTTCGCGTTTCGTCACTAAAAATGCCAAAACAGACCCGTCTGGCGACGAAAAGGCGTCACTGTTGCCATTCGGGCCCACGGGTCAGGTCATTTATGACGAAAACTAAGCGTCACTACCGTTCATTCCAGGATTTTGCCCGCACGCATCCTAATCAGCACATGGTGGACCCACATATTCGTCACTGTTGGTCGTTTGTACGCACCCACTTATATACCGCAAGAGGACGGTGTACAGTTGTAGCACTTTTTCCCTTAGAGTATTCCAAGGTTTAATATCGAACCACAGAGAACAAGCGGAACTTAAACTATTATTTAAACTACTAAATTAATATAGCAAAAGATGTGTGTGAGAAGGGATGATTAACGGTTAGAGATGAAAGAGCCTGCGGTTGTATCAAGGTTATGAAGGGATTCTCTCCTATGGTTTGGGGTACTGGCATGCAACTCAGGTTATAGGTCAATTGATAGGTTTAGTATTCTACAGGACATGGTGGTTTCGTTCTCCTCTCGCCCTGTCACGACAAGGGTTATTAGCTCCCCACTGGTTTCTTGCACTATGTAATAAACACGTATTGATCGGATACGAGTTCAAAGCATCACATAGACTGAACGCATCAAAAGAGTATTGTAAGCGTGAGAGTTACATAACCAGATTTCCCTCGCCACGGAGAGAATATGAGATCTACTCACGCATCATACTGCAACACATGGACATGGGTACAGTAGGATGCGGGAATTTGGCGTGGTCCCACAGGTGCCGATCGGCACACAGCGGATAATGGGGGTTAATTGTTAGCAGTAATGACGTAATAAGGTATTAAAAACACCTTATTTGTCATATAAAATGAGTACCTAGAAAGCACCAACAGTCACCGGAGGGGGGATTTCGCCTGCCGCATCCTAGTCAGCACATAGTGGAAACACATATTCGTCACCGGAGGGGGGATTTCGCTCGCCCGCATTCTAGTCAGCACATGATGGACCCACATATTCGTCACCGGAGGGGGGATTTCGCCCACCCGCATCCTAGTCAGCATGTTGTGGACCCACACGTCAGTCAAAACTCGTCCTTTGCTAGAGGATTTCCCGCACACGCATCCCAATCAGCATATTGTGGACCCACACGTCAGGCACTATTCGTCATTAAAATGGGGAAATATACCCACAGGCATCCTAGTCAGCACATGGCGGACCCATACACATCCAGTCAGCATACTGTGGACCCGCACGTCAGCTAGTATTCGTCATTAATTGTGCCCACGCATATCCTAATCAGCACATGGCGGACCCATACGCATCCCAATCAGCATAGTAGACCCACACGTCAGGCAGTGTTCGTCGTTAAAATAGGGAATTAGGCCCCGCATATCCTAATCAGCACAAGGCGGACCCACAGCATCCTAGTCAGCACAGTGTGGACCCACACATCAGGCACCGTTCGTCACTATAAATGGGAGATTATACCGCGCATATCTAAATCAGCACATACCGGACCCACATGCATCGTAGTCAGAACGTCGGGACCCACACGTCAAGCAGTTTCGTTCGGGGAATCATGCCCGACGTGTGGACCCAATTCAAATTCTGTACCGAATGGCCCATGTACCTAGCCAAAAAAAAAGGGAAAAAATCCAGCGCATGTACAGTACGTATATTTGGTGGGAAACATTAGGGTGGGCTGCCGCTTTGTAGCGATGATTGGACCCGTCGTTTGTCCGGTGTTGTATCTGATGTATCTGATCGACCTTCCTTTAACCCGTCTGTAGTTCGTTGCTCGTTCGCTCCACCTCTATCTCATCCGCGCCGCCGAGCTGCCTCTCTCCCCTTGCGCTGATACGAAGCACCGCACGGCCGGCCTCACCACCTTGTCTCTCCTCCGGCCGCCGTAACCCAGCCCAGGCACTAGAGAATAGAGTCATTGTTGGTATTTCTTACACCACGAATAAATCCGCCAGCGCACGGAATACCGTTGTAGCACTTCACCCGGGAGTATTCCAAGGTATCGTATTTGTTTTCCCCAAGGAACGGAGATATCCTGCAGCAAGGTTAGTTTCACCCAAGGACAACAAGAATGATAGTAGTATAGGATTGAGAGGATGAATAAAGGTCTAGTTATCCCGTAGGACAGACGCACTCAAGTTCTACTTGTTTACTTCGGGCACTGGTATAGACCTGGTCTGCCAAGTCACGCCAGCCTGTAGCTCTACGACGAACCCGAACGTGGAGGATTACACGGGACGGATAGGGCTGTCACCACCTGCCGTCTACCTCTACAAACCGTGGGGCATGCTGCAAACAAAGGTAACCTCTAGCCTAGACACCATGTCTATGCCGTCGATTACTACTCTAACCCCGGTCCTGGTACCAATCTGGAAGGCTAGAGCACTCGTCGCGGAGCGATGATCCCGTAAGCAAGTATAACAAGAATAACGACTAGTAAATAAAAGCTCGCTAGATCAATATCACCACGAATACTAATCTTATGAATAAGAACGCCGAACGAACTATGAACGAACGACGAACGAAGAACGAACGACGAACGAATGAAGAACGAATGATGAACTATTAATAAGATAAATATCCGACAAGGTACAAAAGTAGGAAAATAACTAAGACAAAGCTATCCCTCTCTTCTCCCTTGCCCTCTCCCCTCTTCTACTACTGTACAAGAGGCTCTAGGCCTGAGATGTGGGAGTGGTGCTCTCCTCTTGGGATTCTTGTGATGTGCTTTGAAGGAGGGGGTACCCCTTTATTTATAGCCTTGGAAGGTCGGTTGATTTGAAGCGGTTCCCGGCATTGATGGCATTGATTGCAGGGGGAACCGACCTCCTAAGGTCGGTTGCAAACCGTCGTAAGAAGATGGGCCAGTGGGGCCACCAACAGGGGTCGGCCGACCTAGGTATTGGGGTCGGCTGACCTGTGGCTGGCCCTCCTGGTCCTGGGCTTTCTCTGGTGGGCTCCCCTGGTTGCTCTTTCCTCTGATCCACCTACTATGGGTGGACTTGAAGCCTTTTGATTGGAGTTTTGGGCTTCATGGGGAGATATCTTTATGTCGGGGAATTCGGTATTTGCAAAGTCGGCCTTTGATGCTTCCTTTTTCCCGTTTTCCTATGAAATGCAGCTGCACTCACAAATTCACCAAGACTTGTGGAAATCATTAGTTAAGACCTAAGTCTACCTTTGGTGTTTGATTTGAGGGTAAAAAGTGCAGCTAGTTGACGGTTAATTTTTGTTCTAAGAGCCGTCAACAACTCCCCCACACTTAGCTCGTTGCTCGTCCTCGAGTAAAGTTGCGAGCTTAAGGCGGGAGATACTCTTCCTCATAAATGAGAGTCTGCACACAAGCTATTGTAAGCCACACTTCATACCTGTGAACTTTGGAGGTGTCTAACATGTATTTCTTGGATGATTGATAAGTGGAACGATCATGTCTCCAATCACCTCGCCTTCCCAGTCAAGTACCTTGGGATTTTTGCATGATTTTTGAAATATAAAGACATAGTTTCTGCTCCTCAAGTGACTCTCTCAAGTCGCTCATGGTGTTTATGTATTTTCCTCTGAAGGGCCATGATTTGCCCCTTCCCTCCTTGTGTTTGATCAGGCTTTTGTGGAGCTCAAGGTTGGGTTAGGTGGAGCATACTAGTGTCGCTTATATTGCTAAGTCAAAGACTGGATCCAAGAGAGAAAGCAAGCCATACAATTTGATCAAGATGTGCATGTGTGGTGATGTGGAAAACATTTGTACTCCTTTTTATGATGTTCCCTTCTCTCTCATTTTGATTTTTGAGGAGGACATGGCTATCATATTTTCTTTTCCCTTTTTCTTTTCTTTTCTCCATAATTTTTTTCATCATGCTCTACTTTTGTATGAGCAGGGATTTATTCTCTTTCTTTTTGCATAGCCACGTCTCTAATGATATTTTTGAGAGAGAATGGGTGATGAATTGCTCAACTTCCAGTGTAGAAGTGTAGCATGTGAGGTGGAGTGTACGTGATCTTGATCGAAAGAGTATGACAAGCTTCTCACTTAGGGTCCAAGAATTTGACAAAGCTCAAATTGACAACTAGCAGCTTATAGGCTAAAATATTCATGTAAAGTTCTTGGCCTTGGTAGGAAAATATAAATCAAGTGAGGAGCATCATACTATGGAATTTTGATTTTCATAAGAATAAAATTCCCAAGGACTTGAAGGTGAGCAAAGATCATTTCGACAAACCATATCTCACATGCCAATTATCTAGGAAAAACATGGGTTCCTAGTGATAAGGTGTTCACAAGCATTCAGTGATGAAGCGAGAAATAACAAGTGTGCAAGTCCATGAATGTGAGAGGTAGAGTTGTGGGCATAAGATAAATCAATTATAATTTTCCCAAAAGATTAGTGCGTCAAGTTTTATTTAATTTTCAAATTATCAGAATGAACTTGACGGTGTAGTAGGAAAAAAGGGGAAGTCTGGTGCAAACTCAGGATGCAGGACGAAACTGGGCCCAGGTGGGGACCACCAGGGGTCAGCCGACCTGGCCTGGACCCCACTGGTGATGTGTTTTCGCGTGGTGGACGTTCCTGAGTTGCCTTGTATGACTCTGGATGATTTGGTCGTGATTGTTCCAGATATGGCGATGTTCCCCCCCTCCCCCCCACACTTGCCTTTTTGCCTGCTTCCTTCAAAAACGACAAAGAGTATGGAAACAAAATATTTGCTCTCCCGGTGTGCAAGCCCGGGGAGCACTAACTTTATTAAATTCAAAACTGATAGGCGCATTACAGTAACACCCTAGTTTTCAAAATTTTCAATAGTTTAATGATGTATCTCTAGTAATTAGGGTGTTATCAATTTCTAAGCAAAAAGAAGCTATTTTCTAAATTAAATTAATTAATATAAGCTATAAAATAATTATCTGATGCATTCATGCTGGAGTAGTTTGCATTAGGAATTTTATTGTGTCGAAATATATTTAAAATCTCGTGTAGAAATCGTTTCCTTTTAGTATAGAGAATAGAAGAGAAAATAGAAGTAGAAAAGAAAGAGCTGCCGTCAGACTTGGGCTGATTTTCTCCCCGGCCCAGTTCTCTTTTCCTTTTTCTTTCTTTTCTCTTCAGACCGGTTCCTTTTTCTCTCGGCCCAACTCGCCAGCAGCCTGAGCGGCCCATCTCCAGCCCAACCCGCCGCCTGTCACCGTCTTCCCCAAGAGACGCGACGCCACCGCCGCGCCGACCGTCGCGTCCCCTCCTCACGTCTGTGCCAGATCGACGTCCCTTCGGCCACCGCGCCATAAAACGACCCCGTACCCTCCCCCGAACCCCATTCCTCTCTTCCGCCACCGCACATCGCCCCACCCGCACTCCAGCGCGCCCGCCGCCGCTTTCGCCATTGCCGCCGTTCGGAGTTCGACGCCGTGTCGCTAGAGGCCGCCCCGGAGGACGAAGACTTGACACCGCCCTTCACCATGTCTCACCGCCCCTCGCCCGCCTGATCTCGACGTGCCTCGACGGCCGGAAGCCGCACGTCGACGTCGCCGAAGTCTCGCCATCTCTCTCCTCCGTCGACCGCCGTTTTTCCGGCCTCCCCAAGCCGCGCGACCACTGTGGTAGGTTCCCGGACGTTTTCCCATGCTTCCTATCCACTCGCGGCGCGTTTCCGCGCACGAGAACGCCGTCCCAGCCGCGCTCCGACGATGCGCCGCTGCGCCATCGTCGTTCCGGCGACACGGTCCACCGTGGACCTGTGGACCAGCGACCCCGGCCGGTGCACCGCCTCCGTGGACCAAGTCCACAGAATTTTCAGTTTAAGTTTAATCCTTTTAGAAATATGACATCAGCCTGCGCAGTAAATGAGATTTCCAGTAGAAAAACAATTCTGGTAACGGTTAATTTTGCAGTTTAGACCCCCTAACTTCAAATGCTTATAACTTTTTGCTCGTAACTCTGTTTTTAGCGATTCTTGCGCTCACACGATCATAGCAACGAGTAGAATCTTTTGGTACTGTTTTTGTAGCATTTTGGTACTGTTTGATGTGCTGTTCCTTATTGTTTATATATGTATGCTTTGCATGTTAACCTTATTAGAAGAGGAATCGTTCGAAAATCTCCAAGATCAAGAATTTGAGCAGCAAGCAGCAGGGAGTACAGGCAAGTGTCCTTGACGCATTTTGGACCTGTATGTTTTCTCTCTCTAGTTTAGACATGCATTGCGTTTAATTTGAATCCTATGTGTCATTATCCTGTTCCATATTATTCCTTGTCGCCGGGTTATGGTAGATGATAGGCAAGAATGGGTTGGTCATGCTTAGTTGCTATCTTGGGATGGTTAATAATCTTGACTAATAATTTTGACTAACGGTTCACTTCAACATAATGATCACGGACCGGTTATTTGGAGTAGCTACTTGGTACTTTGGTTGATCCAAGCAGGAGGATGTTGGTGGTGGTGCGGGGATGCACGGGTGCCGATTATGGTACTGTTGGTTTGTGGTAGTACCTACTTGTGATCATAAGGACCGGTTCGTGGAGCGACAACCCAGGACAACAGCGCAAAGCACCGGGTTGATATGGTAGACTTGGTCAAGTATTTGTTGTCTTCCCAGTTTTGCTTGCATTCATGGTAAGGGCGAGGAAGGGTTACTTCTAAGCTCAGGTGATGGAGGGGTACTCCTAGCCACGGCGCCAGAGGGGGCTACTGTTGCAGGGGTACTGGCAGTAGTGAAACCTTAGCGGGGTGTTAGTATGCTGGGAAGCACTTTGAAAGACCATGTGGTGATCTCTTGGCCTCACATCTTGGTAGTGTGATTATGGCAACATGGAGACTTTAGTCGCTGAATAGTGACAGAATCACCACCCTGTGGGTAAAGTTGTGCACCTCTGCAGAGAAGTAAAACTGTTATAACAGCCGTGCTCACGGTCAGGAGCGGCCTGGATCCTCACATGATTAGTGGCTTTGGTTGGTTTGGTTTTGGATGGTCTCCGGGTAGGAGCCATGGATGGTTGGATCTGGTGGGTAACCAGTTTGATACTGTGAGTGGGTAACTTGCAGTATGGTTTCAGTTTAGATACTGTGAGTGGGTAACTTGCAGTATGGTTTGGGTGGCTAACCCATTTGCTACAAGTGGTTCACTTGTAAGGTTTATTATTGTTGGGTTTTGGGTTATCACATCTAGTAATATAGGTGCTTTAATAATTGTCTTATAGTTGCTTTCTGCTTTAAACCATATATCAGCCTTTCTTCTATTTAACCTTGCATGTCATATTTTCCCACACTTGCGGAGTACGGCATGTAGTCACACTTGCTATTTCCCCATAATGTTTTTGTCATGCTGCTCAGAAGATGGAGGTGCCATGGATTACTTTGACGAGGAATACTACTAGGCGTGTTTTTCCCCAGTCAACTGCCTGTGGTGTTATGGAGACTTCCGCTGTCGTTCGTTTAGTCTTTCAAGACAAATTATTTATTGTAACGAGGCTAAGCTAAGTCGGTGTAATAATGACATTGGTTATGCTGTTTATTTCACTTTTGTCCCTTTATGTGTGAAACTTGATCCTGGCACACATAAAGTTATGCATTCAGTTTTGGTCTTTAAAACTGGGTGTGACAAAGTGGTATCAGAGCCAAGGTTGACTGTAGGACGCAAGCCTAGTCGGAAATATTAGTTTCTATAATTCTTACTAAATGTTTTACTGAGTCTCTTCTCTCCTTCAAAATTTTAGATAGTTCTGATCATTTTGGGGAAAGCATAGGAAATCCATTTGCTTAGGGTCATAAGTTTAGTATCGTTAGCACTTTTAGTCAGTTGCACGTCTTGTTTCTTTAGTATGGTCTATGGTTGCTTAATTGGAGTGTTGTGCTATGTTTGAGTTGGATTTGGTTGAGTGTGATGTGATGTAAGACTTGTCTTACGGACACATCTTAATATAATAATATAGTTAAAAACTTAAAAACGTTAAATGCTCTCATCCTGAATCATTGTGGAACGTCCTTGGTTCTACAGCGTTTGTTTATTATTCTTAATGCACTACCTATATCAGGTGTCGTGCATATTGTTATATCTACCACCTTGATTACTCCGTTCTACTTTAATATTGTCATATCCATTAAACCTTATTCTTCATGTATCTTGCTCACATCAGATGGCTAGAAGGGGAGCTAACAACAATGCGGGCGCAGTACCTCCTACCTTGGAGCAGCTTTTGGCTATGCAGACTCAGCTCCTCCAGACCATGCAGCAGAATATGGTCAACATGCAACAACAGCAACAACAACAGCAACAGCATCAGCAGCAGCATGCTCCGCCGCCCCCACCGAGAGACAAGCTTGGGGAGTTTCAGAGGACCAAGCCTCCTACTTTTTCACACTCTGTGGATCCTTTGGATGCTGATGATTGGCTGAAGACTGTTGAGAAGAAGCTGCAGGTCGTCCAGTGCAACAACAGGGAAAAGGTCCTATATGCCTCTCACCAACTTGTGGGTCCTGCTGCTGATTGGTGGGATGCTTATGTGAATGCTCATGAGGAGCCAGATAGTATCAACTGGCAGGAGTTCAAGAACAGCTTCAGATCTCACCATGTGCCTCAGGGAGTGATGAAACTAAAGAAGAAGGAGTTCCAGAACCTGAAGCAAGGCAGCATGTCTGTAAATGAGTATCTTACTTCCTTCACTCAGCTGTCCAAGTATGCCCCGAGCGAGGTAGACACTGATGAGAAGAAGAGGGATTGCTTTCTGGAGGGTCTGAATGATGGTCTTGCCTATGCACTTGAGGCTCGTGGTTTTCAGAACTTCCAAGGGATGGTAGATGCTGCACTGGTATTGGAGAACCGCAGGAACAACATGGAGAAGAAGCGCAAGATGGAGCATCAGAGTCAGCAGGGCAGCAGTTCCAGGCCTCGTTTTAGTTCTTCGTCAGCTGGACCTACTTACCGTCCTCCACAGCAAAATAGCCAGCAAAGAACTCAGCCATCAGGACAGGCATTTCAGACTCCTCAGCGTCAGATTCAGCGTCCCAACCCTCAGATTCCTCACACTGCTCAGTCTGCTCCACCAAGGACCAACCAGGGCCAGAATACTGGAGCTCCGGGAGCATGTTTTCACTGTGGTGACACTGGTCACTTCGTCAGCAAATGTCCTAAGAAACAGAACTCCGCTCAAGGCACCGGATCTACTCCTAACCGCAACAACACTACACCAACCCCTGCTGGTCAGAGTCAAGCTCGTGGTCGAGTCAACCATGTAGCTTTGGAGGATGCTCAGGAGGCCTCCGATGTTGTGCTCGGTATGTTCCTTGCAAACGATCGCCCCGTAGTTGTGTTATTTGATTTTGGAGCATCCCATTCATTCATATCTGCTGCATATGTTGATAAATACAATCTACCCATAGCTATGCTTAAGAATAGGATGCTTGTTAGCTCTCCCGGGGGAGAGATGAATGCAAGATCTTTTTGCCCTAAGCTAAGCCTTATTATAAGGGGGGTAGACTTCTTGGCCAACCTCACAGTTATTGAATCTAAGGGAATCGATATCATACTTGGTATGGATTGGTTGAGCAAGCATAAGGGACTCATAGATTGTGCTAAGAAAGCAGTTACACTGACAGCCAGTGATGGAAAAGAATTGGAGTATGTTGCAGAACCACTCATCACTCTTCAGGGAGCAGCCAACCGCATTGTGTTGAATCAACTTGATGCAGGGTCAGTTGAAGAAATCAGGATTGTCCGTGATTTTCCAGATGTTTTTCCAGAGGAATTGCCAGGTATGCCACCAGACCGTGAAATCGAGTTTGCTATTGAGTTCCTGGTACTGCTCCGATTTATAAGAGACCATATAGAATGGCTGCTAATCAATTAGCCGAACTTAAGGAACAATTACAAGAGTTGTTAGATAAGGGTTACATTCGTCCTAGTGCATCACCTTGGGGAGCCCCTGTTATCTTTGTTCCTAAGAAGGATGGTACCCAGAGAATGTGTGTGGATTATAGGTCTCTCAATGAAGTCACTATCAAGAACAAGTATCCATTGCCCAGGATTGATGACTTGTTTGATCAGCTTAAGGGAGCATGTGTATTCTCCAAGATTGATCTAAGATCTGGTTATCATCAATTGAAGATTAGAGCAAGTGACATCCCCAAGACAGCATTTATCACTCGGTATGGTTTGTATGAGTATACAGTCATGTCATTTGGATTGACCAATGCTCCTGCCTACTTCATGTACTTGATGAACAAAGTCTTCATGGAATATCTGGATAAGTTTGTGGTAGTGTTCATTGATAATATTCTGGTATTCTCAAAGGATGACCAAGAGCATGAAGAGCACCTTCGCTTGGTTTTGCAGAAGCTCATAGAGAATCAGTTATATGCGAAGCTCAGTAAGTGTGAGTTTTGGTTGAAGGAAGTCTCATTCCTTGGTCATGTCATATCTGAAGGAGGAATCTCGGTTGATCCTAATAAGGTGAAGGATGTTTTGAGTTGGAATACACCCAAGAATGTTTCAGATATCAGAAGTTTCCTAGGTTTGGCAGGATACTATAGAAGGTTCATAGAAGGATTTTCCAAGATAGCCAAGCCTTTGACAGAATTGTTGGTAAAAGGTGCAGCCTTCAAGTGGACAAATAAGCAAGAGGCCAGTTTCCAAGAGTTGAAGAAAAGACTTACTACAGCACCAGTTCTAACTATGCCTAATATGGAGAAGCCTTTCTCCATATACTGTGATGCTTCTGGACAAGGATTAGGATGTGTACTCATGCAAGAAGATCATGTGGTTGCTTATGCTTCAAGGCAGTTGAGGTAGCATGAAGCGAGATATCCAACTCAAAATTTGGAGACACTACATCATCGATAAGAGGTGTGAGATCTATTCCGACCATAAGAGTTTGAAGTACATATTCACTCAGCCAGATCTGAATCTCAGGCAACGCAGATGGTTGGAACTTATCAAGGACTATGATTTGGGAATCAATTATCATCCAGGAAAGGCCAATGTAGTTGCAGATGCTCTAAGTAGAAGATCTCATCTTAATATGTTATCTGTACGAGAGTTACCATCTGAAATGTGCAGAGAGTTTGAGAAGCTTAACTTGGGATGGGTATCTAACACTGAAGTGGTTGCTATGGAAGTGGACTCCACCCTAGAGCAAGACATCAAGAAAGGTCAGTTGAAAGATGAAAAGATTTTAGAGATCAAGCAACAGATGAAAGAAGGAAAAGCACCAGAATTCAAAGAAGATAAGCATGGTGTGTTGTGGTACAAGAGATGGCTTTGTGTGCCAAATGACAAGGAAATTAAAGAGTTGATTCTGCGGGAGGCTCATGATTCAGCCTATTCCATTCATCCAGGTAGTTCTAAAATGTACCAAGATCTCAAGAGTCACTATTGGTGGTATGGTATGAAAAGAGATGTGGCTGAATATGTTGCATTATGTGACACATGTCAGAGAGTCAAGGCAGAACATCAAAGGCCAGCCGGTTTGCTACAACCATTGATGGTACCTGAATGGAAATGGGAAGAAATTGGTATGGATTTCATAGTGGGTCTGCCTAGAACTCAATTTGGATATGATTCTATATGGGTTATTGTGGATCGTTTGACCAAGGTGGCTCATTTTATTCCGGTAAAGACAACCTACAGAGGGCCGAAACTTGCAGAATTGTATATATCCTGAATATTTTGTCTACATGGTACGCCTAAGAAGATTGTGTCAGATCGAGGTACTCAGTTTACTTCAAGATTTTGGGAAAAGCTGCATGAGTCTATGGACACAAGGTTAAACTTCAGTTCGGCATATCATCCTCAGACAGATGGCCAAACTGAAAGAGTGAATCAGATTTTGGAGGACATGTTGAGAGCTTGTGCCTTGAAGTATGGACGAAGTTGGGATAAGAGTCTTCCCTATGCTGAATTTTCCTACAACAACAGTTACCAAGAAAGCTTGAAGATGTCTCCTTTTGAAGCTTTATATGGTCGCAAGTGCAGGACTCCTTTGTTCTGGAATGAAACTGGTGAAAGTCAAGTTTTTGGACCAGAAATTCATTGAGATGCTGAGCGACAGGTGCATATTATGAGGGAGAATTTGAAGGTTGCTCAGTCCAGACAGAAGAGCTATGCTGATCATAGAAGAAGGGATCTCAGTTTTGAAGTTGGTGACTTTGTTTACTTAAAGGTGTCTCCTATGAGAGGAATTCGACGTTTCAAGGTTAGAGGCAAGGTTGCACCCCGGTACATCGGACCTTTCAAGATCTTGGAGAGGAGAGGTGAAGTTGCTTATCAGTTGGAGTTGCCAGCCAAGTTGTCAGATGTGCATGATGTGTTCCATGTCTCACAACTTAAAAAGTGCCTGCGAATGCCAGAAGAACAAGTGCCTTTAGAGGATTTGGACGCTAGTGAGGATCTCACCTATCAGGAGTATCCAGTGAAGATCCTAGAAACATCGGAAAAATTTACCAGGAACAAGAGGTACCGTATGTGCAAAGTACAGTGGAGTCATCACTCAGAGGAAGAAGCCACTTGGGAGAGAGAAGATGATCTAAAGTCAGAATTCCCAAACTTCTTTTCCGATCCGTCCGAATCTCGAGGGCGAGATTCATCCTAAGGGGGGTAGGTTTGTAACACCCTAGTTTTCAAACTTTTCAATAGTTTAAAAATGTATCTCTAGTAATTAGGGTGTTATCAATTTCTAAGCAAAAAGAAGCTATTTTCTAAATTAAATTAATCAATATAAGCTATAAAATAATTATCTGATGCATTCATGCTGGAGTAGTTTGCATTAGGAATTTTATTGTGTGGAAATATATTTAAAATCTCGTGTAGAAATCGTTTCCTTTTAGTATGGAGAATAGAAGGGGCCGACCGTCGCGTCCCCTCCTCACGTCCGCGCCAGATCGACGTCCCTTCGGCCACCGCGCCATAAAACGACGCCGTACCCTCCCCCGAACCCCATTCCTCTCTTCCGCCACCGCACATCGCCCCACCCGCACTCCAGCGTGCCCGCCGCCGCTTTCGCCATTGCCGCCGTTCGGAGTTCGACGCCGTGTCGCTAGAGGCCGCCCCGGAGGATGAAGACTTGACGCGCCCTTCACCATGTCTCACCGCCCCTCGCCCGCCTGATCTCGACGTGCCTCGACGGCCGGAAGCCGCACGTCGACGTCGCCGAAGTCTCGCAATCTCTCTCCTCCGTCGACCGCCGTTTTTCCGGCCTCCCCAAGCCGCGCGACCACTGTGGTAGGTTCCCGGACGTTTTCCCATGCTTCCTATCCACTCGCAGCGAGTTTCCGCGCACGAGAGCGCCGTCCCAGCCGCGCTCCGGCGATGCGCCGCCGCGCCATCATCGTTCCGGCGACGCGCTCCACCGTGGACCTGTGGAACCGCGACCCCGGCCGGTGCACCGCCTCCGTGGACCAAGTCCATAGAATTTTCAGTTTAAGTTTAATCCTTTTAGAAATATGACGTCAGCCTGCACAGTAAATGAGATTTCCAGTAGAAAAACAATTCCAGTAAAGGTTAATTTTGCAGTTTAGACCCCTAACTTCAAATGCTTATAACTTTTTGCTCGTAACTCCGTTTTTAGCGATTCTTGCGCCTCACACTATCGTAGCAACTAGTAGAATCTTTTGGTACTATTTTTGTAGCATTTTGGTACTGTTTGATGTACTGTTCCTTATTGTTTATATATGTATGCTTTGCATGTTAACGTTATTAGAAGAGGAATCGTTCGAGAATCTCCAAGATCAAGAATTTGAGCAGCAAGCAGCAGGGGTGCAGGCAAGTGTCCTTGACGCATTTTGGACCTATATGTTTTCTCTCTCTAATTTAGACATGCATTGCGTTTAATTTGAATCCTATGTGTCATTATCCTGTTCCATATTATTCCTTGTCGCCGGGTTATGGTAGATGTGATAGGAAAGGATGGGTAGGTCATGCTTAGTTGCTGTCTTGGGATGGTTAATAATCCTGACTAATAATTTTGACTAACGGTTCACTTCAAAATAATGATCACGGACCGGTTATTTGGAGTAGCAACTTGGTACTTTGGTTGATCCAAGCAGGAGGATGTTGGTGGTGGTGCGCGGATGCACGGGTGCCTGTTATGGTACTGTTGGTTTGTGGTAGTATCTGCTTGTGATCATAAGGACCGGTTCTGGAGCGACAACACAGGACAACAGCGCAAAGCACAGGGTTGATATGGTAGACTTGGTCAAGTATTTGTTGTCTTCCCAGTTTTGCTTGCGTTCATGGTAAGGGCGAGGAAGGGTTACTTCTAAGCTCAGGTGATGGAGAGGTACTCCTAGCCACGGCGCCAGAGGGGGCTACTGTTGCAGGGGTACTGGCAGTAGTGAAACCTTAGCTGGGTGTTAGTATGCTGGGAAGCACTTTGAAAGACCATGTGGTGATCTCTTGGCCTCACATCTTGGTAGTGTGATTATGGCAACATGGAGACTTTAGTCGCTGAATAGTGACAGAATCACCACCCTGTGGGTAAAGTTGTGCACCTCTGCAGAGAAGTAAAACTGTTATAACAGCCGTGCTCACGGTCAGGAGCGGCCTGGATCCTCACATGATTAGTGGCTTTGGTTGGTTTGGTTTTGGATGGTCTCCGGGTAGGAGCCATGGATGGTTGGATCTGGTGGGTAACCAGTTTGATACTGTGAGTGGGTAACTTGCTGTATGGTTTCAGTTTAGATACTGTGAATGGGTAACTTGCAGTATGGTTTGGGTGGCTAACCCATTTGCTACAAGTGGTTAACTTGTAAGGTTTATTATTGTTGGGTTTTGGGTTATCACATCTAGTAATATAGGTGCTTTAATAATTGTCTTATAGTTGCTTTCTGCTTTAAACCATATATCAGCCTTTCTTCTATTTAACCTTGCATGTCATATTTTCCCACACTTGCGGAGTACGGCATGTAGTCACACTTGCTATTTCCCCACAATGTTTTTGTCATGCTGCTCAAAAGATGGAGGTGCCATGGATTACTTTGACGAGGAATACTACTAGGCGTGTTTTCCCCCAGTCAACTGCCTGTGGTGTTATGGAGACTTCCGCTGTCGTTCGTTTAGTCTTTCAAGACAAATTATTTATTGTAACGAGGCTACGCTAAGTCGGTGTAATAATGACATTGGTTATGATGTTTATTTCACTTTTGTCCCTTTATGTGTGAAACTTGATCCTGGCACACATAAAGTTATGCACTCAGTTTTGGTCTTTAAAACTGGGTGTGACAATTACATATGGAAGGGTAATGATGATAAATGGGAAATAAACAAAAGGAAATAAATGCACCTATTCTTTATTTATCTATTCTTTAGTTTCTCTTTTCTTCCTTTCTTCCTCTATCTCTTCCAGGGCCAGATCAAACTGCGCCAGCCGTTGGTGAGACAATCAACAAGATGATGTGATTCACTCCTTTCTGTCTCCACCAGGGTGAGTTGATCCTCAAGTAGATTGATCCTAGCACAGGCCCTGTTGTTGGCGGTCGTTATTGACCAATTTCTTACCGCCAACATAATAAAAATGAGGCTCACATAAGGACATAAATAGAATATTATTTATAACTAATGCCTCTCCACGAGTTTGGGTGATATTTTGACTGCAGGACGAAATCCATTGCACATGGGAGCAAAAGCCTACCGGCGGGCCCCATCATAGGCCGGCCGGCTTATGTTGGATCTCAACATGGTCCAGCAGCCCCAGGCATCTCCCAATGGGCTCAAACATCAAGGATCAAATGGCCAACAAATATTTCCTAGCCCGGAGTATCGACCACTGTGCAAGGCCCAACAAACAAGTCCATCAACCACTCAAAAAGGCATCAAATCACCGAGCAAGACCGTGGATCTTAATGGGCACATCATGAGAGGCCAGCCCACAAAAATTCGAGGCATTCGGAGAGAAAAGCTCGCCGGCCGGCCGGCCAACTGTTTTCTCCGAATCGGCCCATCTTTTTCCAGTCGGTTCCAGAGGCGGTTGCAAGCTAACTTGACGCACGGACCAAGTAAGGAGACGTCGGCAAGTGAGGAATATCCACAAGATTCTCCTAAGATGAAGGGACCTTCTCCACTCTCCCAAGGAAGCCTCACACTATAAATAGAGAACCTCCCCCTCACTTCCATCCTGCACCTTCACACTTGAGAAGAGAAGATCCAAAGTAGGGTCACGCTCTGTCAAGTTAGTTTAGAAGTAGAGAGTGAGTGAGGGTCAGAGGAAGGGTGGAAGCTCCGGAGATGCCGGAGCTCCTCTTCTTCGACGCCTCGGGTATGTACTCCGCCTGGGAGTAGTCATTCGAGTCTTCCAGGCCGGGTAACATGTAAGGTCTTATTTATTGAGCAATAAAGTAAGGTTTTCTTCTTTATCATTTATGGGATTCAGGTATGTAGTGAGTATTTCTTATTTGCTACATGTGCTAGCTCTAGACATATGCTAGTTGCTGGTATTAATGATAGGTGTAAACGTGGTGTTTATACTTTGATTTATCCTGAGTTGCCCTCAACCCCACGGGATGTTGTGGTAGCCGCGAGTGTAGGTGACAGCTGCACCGGTCTCTGTAGTCCACCACGTTCGGGTTGAATGTGTAGAGCCTAGTGCGGTCCGTTGACTGGAGACGTTGAACCTAGTTATCGGGTTGCGTGTCTTGGCGGCGGCCGTGCCCCGAAGTAGATGATATCGAAAGACCCTTATCGAATTGCTCAGTTATTTAATATCTTGCATTAGATTACCTGGCCAGAGGACTATCACCCTTACTGCATTAATTCTCTGTTTAGTGTGCCCCTTTTCACGGATTTTCTGCATAGATCTCGAGTTTAGTACACTGTTCGATCCCTGTGGATTCGATACCTTAGTAATACTCCTAGGTGAAAGCTACATCGGTATCCGTGCGCTTGCGGATTCATTTCTGTTAGGCCTTAGGACTGCCAACACCTGTCCAAAGCCTTGGTGTACCTTTCTAGACGCTCTTTGTAGGGTAGCTGTGCAAAAGGAGGGTCTTTGCTGCATCCTCCGATGTTGAGAAGAAAGGTTCCATAGCGATTCCCACTCATGGCTGCGGTGAAGGCTTAGGTTCTGCGGGGCGAGGCTTGGAAGAGATGAATGGAGAGGGGTACAAAGGGTTTGTATTTATAGTGATTTTCCCCTCTCTCGGTGAAGGAAGTCGAGATTTATTTCCTAGCATAGGTGGTCATGATAAGGGAGGCCTGGGTGACAGAATGAGCAAAGGATGGAAGGAAGAGGCCTCCATAGGGGGTCGGCCGATCCTGGTAGCCAGGTCGGGCGACCTGCCTTGGCAGGTTCTGGCCTTTCAATTTTTTATGGAGCTTTGTTGGGAAAGGTATATTCTAGATATACAGGGTATAGCAGGATATTTCGAGGGAGATGTCAAGAAAAGATATTTAAATCAATTAAATTTATGACATCGAATTATTTATTTTCTTTGGGCTCAAGATAAATTTTAAGACGTTGGCCATTTACCTTAAATACATTACCTCCGTCGTCTTGGAGTGTGATGGCTCCATGAGTCGACGTGTTGATATGGCCCGTCCCATTTACTTCTCAATTTTCCAAGTCCGAAGAGCTTTACCCTTGAGTTGAAAAGCAACACCTTATCTCCAACTTTGAACTGTTTTATTTTTATTCGCCGGTCATGCCAGCGCTTTGTACGCTCCTTGTAGATGGCTGAGTTGTGATATGCTTTGTCTCTCCATTCTTCCAACTCAGCTATCTCCATTTTTCTTTTCCACCCAGCTCCTTTTATATCCATGTTCCAAGTTCTCATGGCAAATGGCATGTTTTTCCATAGACGAGTTGGTATGGTGACATGCCTATGGGTGTTTTGTAGGCTGTTCTATATGCCCATAGTGCATCGGGTAGCTTATTCTTCCATCCCTTCCCCATTTTCAAAACTGTTTTCTGCAGGATCCGTTTGATTTGTTTGTTGGATGTTTCGACCTGCCCATTTGTTTGAGGATGGTATGGAGTGGCAATGTTGTGCCTTGCTCCAAGCTCTCTTAGAAAGCTGCGGAAGGTCTGATCAATGAAGTGAGACCCTCCATCGCTTACCACCATTCTCGGAGTTCCAAACCGTGGAAAGATGGTCTTGTGGAACATCCAGCGAGCATGTTTGGAGTCGGCAGCTCGGCATGGCATAGCTTCTACCCATTTGGACACGTTGTCCACCGCCACCATTACGTACTCACAATCTTGGGACTTCACGAATGGTCCCATGAAGTCAATGCCGCATACGTCGAAAAGTTCGACTTGAAGGTTGTATGTGAGGGGCATTGCATCCCATGCTGTGATGCCTCCAAATCTTTGGCACTTCGGACATCTTCTAATAAACTCTTTTGTATCTTCATACATGGTGGGCCAGAAGAATCCGCTTTGCCAGATTTATGCTTGTGTACCGAAGGCACCATAGTGTCCACCGTATGGAGCTGCATGGCATGTCTCAATGTTTTGTGTGCTCTCGGGTGTGGGCACACATCGCCTAAGCAGTCCATCGGCGCAGACACGATAAAGGTATGGTTCGTTCCATAAGTGACGGTGACTTTCATATATCAATCTTCTTTTATCTGCCCCTGGTGGCACATATCCTGTTACGATGAAGTTCACTATGTCGGCGTACCAAGGGTGGGAGTCCGTCACTTTTAGCAGCATGTCATGTAGGAAGTCATTTATGGGTAGTTCCTGCAAGTTAGTGAACTGCATACGCGACAAATGATCTGCTACAGAATTTTCTACTCCTTTCTTATCTTTAATTTCTAAATCAAACTCTTGGAGCAGAAGGATCCATCTTATGAGACGAGGTTTAGCATCTTTCTTAGCAAGCAGATATCTTAGAGCAGAATGATCAGTGTAAACAATAACTTTTGCTCCGGCTAAGTAAGATCTAAACTTGTCAAAAGCGAAAACTGATGAGGACATCACCATGTCGGATACGACCAGCACTCCTCTACTGAACATGCAAGATTCAGTCACGAGAGCTAGAACACGACAATCAAATTTATCGGTGAGCTCGTTTCTAATGTCTTCTACGATGAGGACATCACCATGTCGGATACGACCAGCACTCCTCTACTGAACATGCAAGATTCAGTCACGAGAGCTAGAACACGACAATCAAATTTATCGGTGAGCTCGTTTCTAATGTCTTCTATATATGGTTTTGAGAATAAAATGCTATCTAATGAATTAATTGTTGTCAGAAATCATGGAGATGATGAGGAGGCAGCTACAGAGGTGCTTGAGGGCGTGGAGGGGCCAGCAAGGGAGAGCAACTCAAGTTGGAGGCCCAATTAAAGTCGACTTCGAGTCCGTTTCGGAGTCCAGGACCAGTACTCATTAAAACAGTCGCCCAGGTCGCATACGAGCTCCGATTTGGATGTTCTTTATATGGATGGAAAGCTAAGAAGATTATCTTTCCAATGGAACCGGTCTCATGCCAAAATTCATCCGGAGTCGTCGGGAATTGTCAAAACAAGTTAACATACAGAATCTGTCCCGGTGCTGTGCCGCCGTTATTTGGCCTTTGGGCCGTGTATCAAGTTGAGCCCAATTAGGGGCACGTCCTAGGGTTGGAGCACGACCCCAGCACCCCTTTGGTCGTCCTCCCACGTCCATATACCCCTTAGCCGCCGCCAAGAACAGTTTGGGTTTTGATTGATTGTAAGTTTAGCCATTGCTACTTCCTTGTAGACGCGCGAGTCGACTAGACCGCCCGGACTACTTGATTCGGAACCCCACCTTTGTGAGTTCGGATACTTGTTTATCTTGTTCTTGCTTGTTCTTCGATTGCTTGCAGGAATTACCCTCGTGGTTTGGTTGATCGTGCTCCACAAGATCGCGAACAACCGTTGGAGTTGGTGTATCGGTCGCTAAGGCGCATCCTTGTTGGTTGTAGTCGGGCCGTGAACGTCTCTCCAATCTAAATCGAAGTTATCCCCCCATCTCTCACCGAAAGATCAGCGCCAAACGCACCCACGTCCTCATCATTTGGTAATCAGAGCACCGAGTCAACGAGCGACAACCGAAGCCGCAAACCCGCTTTGAGTTCCAGGGTGGGTGTGCACGCTTGACCTCACCGCCGTCGAGCATTCTCACCGCTCCGGCTAGCCTCGCAGTCCTTTAACCCATCTCACAGCTTCGCCACATTTCACCGCACCCCCACAACCACTCCATAGCCACCCAATTTCGAGTTTTCCCCTTTCTTCCCCAACTCTGGCCGCCACCAAATTCGCCGCCGGTGAGCCCCTTCTCCCTCTCCTACCTAGCCCTTCGCGTAGATCGTGACCCCCCTCTACCTCCTAGATTTGTCGCGCAATTGAATCCCGGCCCGTGGCCACACGGATGTCGAGCGCCGCCCTGCGTCGCCGCCTTTGCCTGTCGCCGGCCACCATTCTGGCGAGCACGTCGAAGACGTGCTGCCGCCCGCACTCGCCACCCTCGTGCGCACCGTCCGCACTAGCACAAACATCACAAAACCCACTCCTCGTGCACTTCCGCGACCACGCCGTCATTATTCCAACTCCGACGAGCTCCCTATCGCCACTTAGCTCGCTTCGCACGTGAGCGACCTGCCGTCGAGCTCCGCCTCGCCGAGACCTACCTCCGCAACCACACCCGCGAGCACCAACAGCCTCCGTCGGCGAGCCCTCCGGCGAGCCGCCGCCGCACAACTCGCCCAGCCAATCCCCGCGCGCCATGTCGCCACGCCCCGCCAGCACACGCATGCACCCGGTCTAGTGGACCGCAGACACACACGCCCCCGCATGGGCCCAGTCCACCGTGAACCACAAGGGCCAGTTGTCAGACACACACCGCGCCAAAACTGCTAGAGCCACCCGGCTTAGTGTACACAAAAACCCATTTTGAGCCTTTTTCCTATTTGGGAAAAATCCCAAAAATACCAGAAAATAGGAAATAATTCATAGAACCCAATCCTACCTTTGGATTCTCCAGAAACCCCTCTGATCTCTCTTTTATTTTTATTTGATTCTTATTTGGTTATTTTGTTTATGTTTCTTATACGTTAGAATTTATTTTCGCGTTGTTACGCATAGATCTCGAGGAGCACGAGGACGACCCCAAGAGCGAGGGATATTAGGAGGAGTCAGACCCAGACTTTGAAGGTAAGCTCTACTTTTCCATGATCATGATTGATCCCAATATTTTGCAATGCACCTATATGGCCGTCTAAATAATTATTATGCATTACTTGTTATTTTACTACTTGAGTAGTTATTATCCTAATTGCTTAGCTTTATTTATGCAAAGTATGTAGGCATAAATAATGATCCTTGATCTACCCTTGAATACTTGTCACCTTGATAACCCTATGATGTGTCCATCATTTCTACGATGGCATAATTTACCTTGCTACTAGAAATGGCTTAGGACCCCGTAATGTTTCTACATTGCTACACAATACCACATCTATGCTTTACAAATGCGTTGAAATATGCTTGGTGGTGTGAGTAATAATTGGGTTGGGAGTAGCAACAAGCTAGGATGATGATGATGTTGGTGATGATGAACATGGGATGGGTTGGATCGCGAGCAAGGCCACTAGTGAATTGTTGATGGTGTGATAGACCCCTAGTGTGGGATATGGTGCTTGCTCGGCCATATAAGGACCGGTTCTTGTGACTGTATACATGATGATTTCCGTACTATCACGGAACCTGTTATGGGCAGGACCTTTTTCTACTTCTTGGTACTTATGCAAGTAATTTTCACCTGGTGGATGGTTGTAGCAGCGGACTGGTTGGGAAAGATACATCGAGTATTGAATGCTCGTTGCCGGCTATATGGGAGTGAAATCCCCGCACATTATGACCTTAGTGTCGTGCTTAATCCTTGACCCCTGACCCTCCGTGGTGAACTTGTGGGACTACTCAGAGAAGATGGATAAGGCGTTATGTTACCCTCCCGCGCAAGAGTGCATAGCCTGTGAGAAAAGATGTACAACCTCTGCAGAGTGTAAAATTCAATCGATTAGACGTTGTCACGGTGACATATTCATGTGCGTCACATTGATTGGCTACCCTCTTATATCCATTGACGTGTCAGTGGTGTATAGACACACGTGTTTTGGAAGTGATGGCAAGTGTGCCGGGTCGCTATGACCATTGAGGTCAGAAGGCCCAACTAAAACTTAGGAACTGGCAGGGTTGATTCATTCTCCCCCAAGACCAACCAACTAATTATGACAATCAAAATCCCCTATTTTATCTATGATTCCTTGAATTGCTGAACTACTGCATAAGACTCGCGTGCTGCAAGTAAATTGTACGACCTACTTCTTTGCTAAGACCAAATATGTATGTACATACTCTTGAGTAGCGTAGGGCTTGCTGAGTATATTATGTACTCATTCTTGTTGCTTTCACTTAGAAGAAAGGAGAAGAAGAAGTTACAGGGGACGATAACGATGAATAGGGTCGACGTCTGCTCAAGTTGCCTGTGGTGTTTAATAATGTTTTCTCTAAGTTTGTAGTTTCCAGGCTAGTATGCTAGCCTTTATCTGGTTTGTAACTTAGGACTATGTTCTGGGCCCTATAGAATGTAATATGTAATTGTATATGTGCAATGAAACACTTTGTGTACTAACTACTTATTGGTACGGTAAACACGAGGATTCGAGCAATAGGGTCCGACATCTTCGCTCTTCTCTGCGCCCTTATCCTCCTCCCCATTCAGCGCCTCCCTCTCATCCGCTTGTTCCTCTCCCCTTCCTGCTAGGGTTCGTCTGAATCATGTGGGAAACAAGTAGAATCTTGCTACCTCTCCGTGCTATATCTCGCTGCAGGCGTCACGGCGGTACTCCTTGTCGGAGCAGATCCGGCGTCCTCTTCACGAACGGCTGGTACTTCCCCCTCGCTCTCTATCCTGTTTTTGGGAACAGAGTATGTGGTGTACTTTCTGGATTATATCACTCTAGCACATTATTTCCTGAAACTTTGATCCGATTTTAGGTGTACTATAGCTAACAAAGAAGCAGATTGTGTGCACACTCTTTCATTATTTTCAAGAACAAATCTTTCAGTTCAGAAGACTAGAAAAAATATATTAATTTCCGATTCCAGCACATGCAAAAGATGGATACTAGAAGTCTTTCAGTTCAGATGCATACTATGGCAACATATCCTGTGCAAACCTCTTTCGTATGCAACCTATGCAAACCTCCACCACAATTGTTAGATCTCCATCTGATGGCTAGGAAACTTTTTCACTTAAACCCTCCCACCAATGCTTTTGCTAATCAAAACTGAAAGCATTGGTGGGAGGGTTTAAGTGAAAAAGTTTCCCACCTTAATCTAGCCATCAGATGGAGATCTAACGATTGTGGTGGAGGTTTGCATAGGTTGCATACGAAAGAGGTTTGCACAGGATATGTTGCCGCATACTATTAATGATTTTTAAAAGCAGCAAAGGAATTCATTGGTGCACTGTTTTGATGTGTTAACCCGATTGATCTATGATTTTTTTAGGAATTTGCAATCCAGCCAGTTGGTATGACCTTTAGATAAGCTCATTTCCGCACCAGAACTGATTCTGATGTCATCATTGGTTCCTGCTTTGTGTCCATTTAGAATAACTATATGCTGATAGCACAAAGCTTTGAGCTCCTCACAGCATTTTGGGCTTTGTGGCTTCTTTTTGTGTCGACACGTCACTCCTATTTTCTTGTGGGCTGTCTCGGTGGGCTTTGTCCGATTTCGACAGGCCTTTTGATTATGTAGGCTCTTTTCTATGGGCCTAATCGAATATGTTGTCTCGGTGGCCCGTTTTATATTGACTAAGAGGCCGCGAGCCCTCCCGACCCATGTGCGACCAAAGTTTTGGTGTCCTCTGGGCCGTCTATGGTGTCCCTTTGGTTCCATCGGGAAAGAGGTGGCCCGTTGGACTTAGCGTTTACAAATGCCCATTCTCATCTGGGCGCGGCGGAGCGCGCCGGCCCACCTAGTTCAAACTGAAGTTTGAAAGGTAGTCTTTCTAGAAAAACAATCCAAGAACTAGATTTGTTCACTTCCTAGCAGTCTCCATTTAGAATTCAGACTGAAGTTTGAAAGGTAGTCTTTCTAGAAAAACACTCCAAGAACTAGATTTGTTCAGTTCCTAGCAGTGTCCATTTAGAATTCAGACTAAAGTTTGAAAGGTAGTCATGCCAACGACACAGCGAAACTGATTGTTTATTTGTGTTTGTGCTAGTAGAGATTGAATGTTAATCTTAACATGCACTGATCATTTCATGAAGATGCCTTAACAAATTTGCTAAGATTCATGTCTATCTGAGGAAGACAAATTAAGGTGTTTAAAGGAACCTGAAAATGTAACAGTTGAATTACTGAGAACTTGGACTATTTCCTTGCCTTTTGATCAGTCTTCAAATTTTGATGGAAACTTAGAGTTGCATCTATTAATCGAATGTTCAACTGTGCTTCCTTGTTGAAATATTTTTAATCAATGCAATAGTTTACTTATCCCAGGACTTGCGGATTGAAACCTCTATCAATGAGTGTCGGTGCATAAGCATGTAAATGGAGTATACTTGTCTGTTTCTTCAGCTGAGTATTCCTTCTCTTTGTCGCTTTGCTGTATTTGAAGTTTCATGTCCGAGGGCAAACTCTGTAGATTTTTATTAATTCTTGCTATTGTGTTCTGACAAAGGTATGGCTCGAGTAAGTTTGATCAATCTGTTCGCCTAAATCATTTTTGTTGGTATAAACAAGCTCCAAAGGAGAATTCAGTGGTTGCCCACTGGCCAGCCTATGTGTAGATTGAGAATCATTTTTGTTGCTGTGTCTTTCTTGTGAACAAATTTCAGTATCTTGGATTAAGCATTCTTAGAACAGATTTTTTTCTGTCAATTTAGTGCGTGACTTAGAAAGTTATTTTATTGGTTTTCCAATGTGTGTTTCCAAGAATGAAATCTAAACCTTTCAACTTCAATCTGGATTGTTCAGTTCATTCTTCTCTGTAAGATGGAAGTGTTCTCAAAAGTATATTGGGGCAACTTGGGTTTAGACCATGTTTTATTGAGTGAAACTACTTTTGATTCTGAACCTAGAGAAGTAGCAGAGACAAAGCATGTGTTTCATACGTTTTGTTTACCATGCTGATTTATTAGGTAGCTGACCTGGGGAAACTGATGTTTAACACCATGGTTTGCACGTCAGCTATTCTTTGATCAAGAAAATGCAGCTGACCATTAGTGTGCCTGACCCTTGTCAGGCATTCTGCTGATATTATGTTGTTCAGATTAAATTTATTTTCATGTCTTTCATTGTCGCCAAATTAAGGTGCAGCAGTATTTACGTTGATAACAGAGCTTTCAGTTATTTCATTATAGAGCTTACCTTAGTGATTTTTGATTGCCCTGTAACAGGAACAAGTTGCACTTGAAAATCTGTGAAAGATGATTCTGAAAGTTATGGTGCTCTAGAAAGAGATTAGAGGCTTGCCAGATCTTCAAGGCGGACAAAGATGATGTACGTGCCTTTATGTTTCACTATGAGGCTGCCCGCACTGGGCTCCTGTATCGATTCCTCCAGGAAGGAGATAGCGGAAAAGGAGCAGCACCGGCCTCCTCTACGGTTCCCGCTATGCAAGCGGAACGCCTCGCCTCTGCTATTCCGAGCGGAGGTAGAGGAGGCCCGCTGAAGCAAGCGTCGGGCCCAGCTGGCCTCCCACCGCCGCTGCCCCCAGCCGCTTCACGCGCGTGAAGAGAGACGTGCCCGCCGGAGCCTCGCCGTCACGCCGCCGCCGCGAAGATTGGAACCCAAATCGAAGCACAAATCGAACCAGAAACCGAAGATTGGAAGCACAAATGGATTGGAAGCAGAAATCAAGGGAGGCGTCGCGCGGGGCAGTGACCGTGGAGGCGGAGGCGGAGGGCTCCTCGTCGTCGGGCGGGGCGGTGACCATGGAGGCGGTGGCGGAGGGCTCCTCGTCGTCGAGCGGGGCGGAGACCGTGGAGGCGGGGCGGGGAACGAGCCGGAGGATGCAGCAGCCGAAGCGGCCGCCCCTCCGCCTCCCCTGGCCGCCAGCGCTCCTCCTCGATGCGTTCGGCGACGACGACGGCGCCATCGATGAGGAGGAGGTGGAGCTCGATCAGGGGTACGGCGCCATGTCGTCGGAGCTGGAGCTCTACGTGGAGCGCATCCGGGAGCTGAGGGCAGAGTTGGAGGTCGAGCGGCGGATGCGGCGCAAGGCGGAGGCGCTGGGCGAGGAGCTGGCGGCGGAGCTCGCCGGCGGAGCGCGCGGAGGCGGAACACGCCCGAACCTGGTAGATCCATACGGGGGACGCGGCTCCGGCGGCAGTGGCGACGGAGAGGGCGTGGCGCCAGTGGCAGTGGCGGCGGAGAGAGCGGCGTGCCGGCGGGGGCTGTGGCGGAGAGGATGAGGTGTGGCGATTAAAAAGAAAAGAAAAGAAAAAAAGTGAGGAAAGAGAGAGGGGAAGGTGGTTGGAGATGTTGAATAAAATATGTAGTAATTAGGATAGAGGAAGAATATAGAGGAAGAATGGGTGCGGAATAAATTGATATAGAGGAAAGAATCTTGATGACTAAGACGGAATATTCCTTTTAGAGGAAGGAAATGAAGGAACATGAGTGCAGAGAGCCTGAGACGAGACCTTCCGTTCATATTTCAATATTTAGAATGCTTGTATCAGGTTTAAAACTCTGCTGAGTTTCACTACAACAAATGTGACTTTCTATGACATTTTCCTAATGACAACATATCGTTATGTCATAAAGCTTGTTAGGTTTATGACATTTTTGAGGAAATAGGGTGTTTTATGACAAAACCCAAGATATGTCATTAAATTTGACCACAAAATTGTCATAAATCAAGACGCCATTATATTATGACAAACAAAAAGGTCATAATTGGCAAAACATAAATGTCACAACAGTTATGACAAACATGAATTGTCATTAGCAAATTTTCTTTATTTTACACCAAAATTTATGACAGATATGAATTGTCATTACGTGGCACACTTGTCAAATACCTATCACGCGGGACCCACATTTAATTTTTGTTCAAAAAATAAAAGCAACATGTAATTGATAAAATGGGAGTTTTGGTAAATATTTTTTTAGATCATGCACACGTGGCCCACCTGTGGATTGGTCCCACAACATGTCAAGTGGGACCCACATGTCATGTTTAAAAAAAATTACAAATAATGCTAGAGATTAAGCCCAAGAGCACTAGAAAGGCAGCAGCCTTTAAAAGCAAAATATAATTTATGATAAACGAGAATTGTATTAAAAAAAATTTTATATCATACATGTCAAGTGAGATACACATGTTAGATTTTAAACACAATATAACTCGAGATTCACCTGTCTTTTGTTTTAAACGCAATATATCATACATGTTAGGTGTTGAACCTAAGACTTCATGAGAAAAAAAAAGAGATGATTTTGTACCATTGTCAAACACATTGTGGTATGACTCACAAGAGGGCTCGGCCCAAGAGGAAGTGCAGAACGCAGAACGAAGTGGGCTCGGCTCAAGAGGAGGGGATGAAGCAGGCCGGTTAGTAGTTGGGCTGGACGCATGCCAGTTTCTTTTTTGTAAAAAATAGTAAGTCCTCTTAAACTACGAGGGCTCGAAGACTTACCACCAGGCCACACTCGTCTTGTCGAATCAGAAAGGCGTATTTTTTATTCATAGTTTCGGCAAATCTCATCAATCCGGAGACCTGGAACGGATTTGCCGCTGACGTGTGGATCCCACTTGTCGATGCCAAGGATTACATTCCCGCGGATGCGGTTTGTCCGGTAGGCCGGTTTTCGTTTTAAAATTTTTAAATTTTTTAAAAAAATTGATAAAAACTATGTAAAAAAATAGATCAAATTTGCAGCCCAATGGTGGAAACCAAACACGTAGATTCGACTGTTTCATATGTCAAAAAATTCGAGGAAATTTGCAGCCCATGAACTTTTTCAAATTTAAAACAAATTCAATTAAAATAGAAGTCAAATTCATGCTAAATTTGATTTTTTTTTAATTTTAAACATGCATGAAAACCACCATTTTCATATTTGAATTTGCATGTTTTAATTTAAACGTTTGTTTTATCTTTTTAAAATTTTGTTAGAAAATGTTTTAGTTCGAGATAGAAAATAGAATAGGAAAAGAGAAATAGAAAAGGAGAATAGGAAGCCTCAGCCAGACCTTGGGCCAAAACCTCCTTGGTCCGTTTCCTTTTTCCTTCTCTTCCTCTCCTTTTCTTCTGCAATGGGCTCAATCTGTGTGGCCCATTTACTTCGGCCTTTTCTTTTCTCCTTCCCGAATTCCGACTGGGCTTTCCCCATCCCAGGCCGGCCCACTGAGCAAATTCGTGACATAAATTCAGCCCAGCGGGGAAAAAAACCACAGCCTAGCAAATTCGTGACATAAATGCACTATACTTTGTTTCTTTGTTTTATTTTTTATCTCTCAACTCAAGTTGTTTTGCCCATAATTAAAAACCACTAAAAATTAAATTTAAAACAAATTAAATTAAAGTAGAAATCAAATCTATGCTAATTTGATTTTTTTTTTAATTTTAAACATGCATCAAAACCACCATTTGCATATTTGAATTTTTCCTATTTTAATTTATGTGTTTGTTTGGTTTTTATCTTTAATCCATCTTGATATTCCTTCATATGCGAGTTGCATGTAATATGAGAATGAGATGAAAAAGAAACAAAGGAATTGGGTGCCGGCCCAAACTACACCCTTACATGTGTACCCGAACTACACAGACGCCCAGCTCTACGTGATGGGCCAGAAGTCCACCGGACACCTCCTCCTCCACGCGCTAGCAGGCCAGGAATAAAACGATAATGAAATAACAGCAGCCTAGTGAGAGAGCTCCCGACTGGGCTCTCTCTTTCCTTTCCCTTGGCCCAACGCCCTCACCCGGCCTGCTTCCCCGCTCGGCCCAGCCCGCCAGAGCGCCGCCTCTCGCTGATATGTGGGCCCAGTGCCACGTGTCGGTGTTCTTCTCCAGTTCTTGGCTCCTAGCTTTTTTTCTCAATTTGATTCATTGCTGAATTTTGAAAGTTGTATATATTTCGCATACGAAGTCCAAATGACCTCATTTTTTTTCCTACGTGTTGATAAAAATATTATCTACCCATTTGTGGAATATATGGAACTGCTTTATATGATATAACTGTGCCGTATCTCCAAATAACTGCTGGACATTTTTATCCTTTTTTTTTATTTTTGTAAATCTCAAAAGAAAATGTTTCTGGACATGAATTTTTGTGGAGATGGAGAATTGAAGCACCTCTACATGAGAGAATTATGTTACAATTTTTTTGAAGCTTTTTTTGAGGACATTGTTCACTTATGGTTGAATTTGGGTGATAGTTTCATGGGATGTGTATAGAGTTGTCCACTTTGAACACACTTTGGTGGATTTGTTTTTAAAAAAATTAACGAAAAATCCCATGGGTTTGGGTTGACATGGAATAGCCACAAACCAAAAATGAGCTCAAAATTCATTATATTTCACGAGATAAAATTTGACAAAACAATTAGAAAATGCACTCATTTCTTCTCTTTTTTATATCTCACGAAGTTTGTTGCAACTTTGGGTGGAATTTGGTAAGAATGTGTATCTGGTCGATCCAAATGAACGCTAATTTTGGTGAAATTTTTGAAAATTATTTTTGTATGTATCATTTTCAAAATACTAATTTTTGATCAACATACACAGTTCTGAAATTTACTCATACCCAATGACTAGTGGTCCCGTTGTCTTTCTTTGTCCCACATGTCAGTCACATCAGGTAAGCTGAAGTCTGTGAGGATAGAATGGAAGGGCCCAACTCAGCCCATAAAATCGAACCCTAACCTGTTTCAGCCTCTTCTCCACTAGAGCCGCCGCCCCCATCTCCAACCCTCTCCTCCTCCCCACCGGTCCCCCTTTCGGACAACGAGATCCACAAGCGGGCCTCCATCCCTCTGCCTCCCCACCGCCTCCACTCCTCTCCCAGCCAACAAGGACTTCGCCTCCAGTCTTCCAGCGAACAAGGAGCTCGAGCTCCTGCGCCTGCTCGAGGACGCCGACCAGCGGCGCGCAGCGGGGCCACCTCGCGAGCACGGCGGAGCCCCTCCTCTTTCGAGAATGGCCCCGGATCGAGCACCGCGGCGGATCCCTTCTCGATCCGGGCCCCCACTCGGTGCCGCTGCCAAGGGAGAGAGGTAGGAGCTGCTGCATCTGGTGCCAGGGCCCCCTCCTCTCAGATCGGCCAGGGCCGCCGCTGATCTGGTGCTGCCGGAGCCGCGACGCCAGCAGCGCGGACTCGTCGTACAACCCCCCATACGGCTGCTGCTGCATGCCCTCCGCCGTCTTACCGCCGGCCGTGCCGGACAGGTCGGGCCATGCCGACGGCGGCAGGCCGCCGAGCATCTGGTCCAGGAAGTCATCGTGCACGCCTCCGGCGCTGGCGGCCGCGCGGAGGTCGTCAAGGGAGATCTGGCCGGCGGTGGCCATGGCCTGCATTTCCCGCGCCGTGGTCTGCATCGCTCGCTTGCAGCTGCAGGTACGACTGCCTGCTACTTTGCTTCACTGCTTGATTCCTGTCTGCTGTATGCGTGTGATTAGCCTTAGCAATTTGATGCCTGGCACCTGATATGGCACCAATTGTTTGAAGGAAGATGCCGGAGCACTTTTTAACTCCATAGCGCTGCTATTTACAGAGGCAACATGTAAAATCGAGATTACAAAAACTGTTGTACGAGTGTGATTGATAACAGAAGTGTTGTGACGGCTAGGGTTTATGCTTCCCTTGAGCTTAAGAATGGATGAGATTAGAGATAGAGAAGGATAGTTGGGATTTAAACTCTTGCTTGCCTTTATTCATTGTTCACGTTTAAATAGAGAACTGAAACCGTCATTACTTGCATTTATTTGTCAGACATACACCTGATTGTTCTTTTAGTTTTGAGTTCATTGGAATTCTAGGAGTATATGCGTTTATTTATTCAAGATTCCTGGGAGTGTCAGTTAGTGATTCCTAATTCTCTAGATATGACATCCATGAGTATTAATTTGCTATGCTTCCTGGGAGTTTCAGGTTACTCCCCTGGCTTGATGGGCTTCAGGATTACTATGCCATTCTTTTTTTCTTCCAAGTCGTGTCTGATTGAAGTTAGCTTCCAGGAGGGTATTGGTTGCTCTAGTAGCCATTGAAGCAACCATTAGATGTATATACTCTATTCATTTTATCATGGTAGGAAGAGAAGCAAGTAGCAGCGGCTGTAGATGATGCTCTTTTGCAGAAGATAGGTAGTAAACTAGTAATATCTACTTGAAAAGCATGTGATGCCTATCCAACGTTACTGCATTGAGTTTCCTCGATTACTGAATGTACTAACACCGATGCTCTTTACAGGAGAATGCATAATCCGTGTTTGGCATCACGGGCATATGTGTGTAAGCTTCTCCATTTGCTTTGATGCGTTCAATATTGGAGCATGTGTAAACTTGTGTTACTAGACCTCCTGATGCTAATATGATAGAATTTGATGCGCATTAAATACGACATTCTTCTGGATGCTAGTTCTTTTATGTGACTGAAAGCTTTGTGATTCATGGGGCATAATATTGAATTCATTTTGAATTGAGTGGTTGCCTCAACTGGAAGCATTCTTCATGACTGTATTGTAATATCATTTTTTATGTGACTACCAAAAACTACTGGATTTTTTTGGAATAAGTTGCTTTTATTTTATCATTCCAATGCTTCTATGAAATTCTCTTCCTGCTATGTCTCTTTCTGTAGCTTACACTTTGCCCATGTTGCATGCCATGAGAGAAAATTCTGTAGCTCAGTTTATCAAGGTTCATGATTATCAAGAGTACTTATCTGATATTTGTCATGTTTAATACTCTCAGGCATGAAGTTGACACCATGAAGCCAGCTGGACCAACTCCAAAAATACGATCAATGAGGTATAAGTTCCCTTACTGGATCTTCGGTGCATCCCAATTGATGCTTTTTATGCTCGCCAAAATTGTACAGTAGTATGTTTCTTACAATAGTATGTCATGTCCCTTTCCAAAATTGTACACTCGGTTATTAAACTAAGAACTGAGTATTTTGTTTCTTACAGCAGCAGATAGATGTATGTGTTTTCTTACTAATCCTGTAGCCCCCTTTTCAAGTTACAAAATTTTCTGCAATGCACTTGTTAGTTCTCCAATGGTGTGCTCCTGGTTGTTGGAGGAATATTTAACTGTTGACTTCTTTTTTTTCTTACAATAATACAGGGCAACTGTTATTCCATAAAGCTTTAGGTGAAATGTTAAACCAGAATATGGGCTGCAACCGCAGCGCACGGCACGAGATTTTCTCCTAATTCCTGTGGAGAATATGCAGGTATGGAGTTCTTCCTGTTCTTTGGCTTATGAGTGTGTGGGTGTGAGTGTTCTCTGAATGTGCCTGTGAGATATGACTTGCCCATTTGAATACACTTACAACTCACTTGCCTCTATTTGCATGTAAGATGTGACTGTAGTGAGCTCTTGGGATGGAGATTCTGTTATCTGTTTCAGTTCTACTTGTGTTCTTATTGTGGGCCAGTTTCTATTGGTGCACTAAGCTGCAGAAAATACTGGAATGCAATTAATTTGGGCATGGATATACAGTTCAAATAAACAGTTGTTTTTTCCGCGGGGTTCTGGCTAGTTGGAAAGTTTAGAGTATTTTTATGTCACATTCAACTATGAGATTGACAAGCTAGAACTTCGATTGAGTGAGCTTGCGCCTGCATCAATTTTTCCGTGTGGTTCTCGCTAGTTGGAAATGTTGTTGCCTGACTTCTGTTTTGATTCCTAATTTTTGACTGTTAGTAACTGAAGCTAGCTTCTTGCTTGACTCACATAATTTATTTTTATCATAACTGATACCCAATTGCTGTTCTGTATAGCTAAATAGCTTTTGGTCTGGTCTCTGCTAGTGCAAGTTATCCAGCTATTATTTTCTTATTAATTATCTCAGTAGCAGCTCTGTGCCATTCTTAATTAATGCTAAATTGTCTTACTATTAGTCATACAGCTGTTTCAGTTCTTGTTATATTGCTTTGCGTCACTATAATTTCTCCTCGATTATCTGTTAGTTGCTCTAGATAATTGCTATAGGCACTTGGTTTCTGAGATGATTGACATTGTGCAAGATTTATTGAAACAATTGGAACCATGTATCTAATAACATGTTCTTGTCATTTGTGGTTTTTGTAGGTCAGGACATTCTATTCTGAGCAGAGCAGAGAAAGTGTTGTAGAAAGTACCTCAAAATCCATTGCTTATGGCCAGAAGTTTTCCGTATACTGTGAAGTTATAGAAAGTACCACTCAATCCATTGCTTTTTGCTGGAAGTTTTTGAAATCTTATTTTGAGATGACTGAGATGATTTCATGTGAACTTGTATAATGTTTATTGTGTGCGCTGATGGTTTCGGAGAATGTAGTTCTGTCCCGCCCCCCCCCCCCCCCCCCCCCCCCCCCCCCCTCTTTTTTTTTGTTTTTGAGTTTTATGCAACTGTGGATTGTGAGCCCTTCAAACAATGGGCTTGAAACTTTATGGGCCGGAAATAAGTGGGCCTGAAATGCTGAGAAAATAAATGCTGAAATTTATGGGCTGGAAATAAATGACAAAAATATTATGGGCCGGAAATAAATGGCAACAAAATTATGGGCCAGAACTGAATGGGCTGTAAATGAAACAAATCTGCCACGTAATTTCCTACGAATTTGGTGGGCCGAAAGTAAAAAGGCCTGTGAAATTAGTGGGCTGAAAGGTAAAAGGACCCGCGAAATTAGTGGGCCGAAAGTTTAAAGGCCCGCGAAATTAATGGGCTGAAAGTAAAAAGGCTTAATAGGCCGAAAGTAAAAAGGCCCGCGAAGTTAATGGGCTAAAAACCAGCCAGGTCCGGTCCAATAGGTAATGACAAAATTCGCAATTGTTATGCAACTCTATGACATATTTATGAGTGTCATAAACTGATTGTGACATTTTTTGAATTGTCATAAACAGTTATGACATTTCTGCGAAAAGTCATAAAATTATGACAAAAATAGCGAAAATGTCACAGAAGGTATTTAGCTACACACCTTCTATGACTAAGTGATTTTTGTCACTGTGAAGTCATAGAAGGTCAGTTATGATAAATTTGAGACCTTCTGTGACTAAAGTAACATGTCATGGAAAGTCAAAATTGTTGTAGTGTTTTCTTTGTACCTGCATTTAGGATTGATCAAGGAATGGAATGTATTAATATCTATTTCATGTGTTATACTGTGTTCTTGCATGCATATTCGTGCATTTTTCCCTTTTTATATAAGCAATGTGATTTTCTTTTTTTCCTGGATTTTTGTAGATTCTTTTTGAATTTTTCTTACATACGTGTTTCAGTTGATTTTTGGTTCTTCCAAAGTACACTTATTGGTGCAGACATCGCGTACCTTGATGCTAACCCACGTCAAACCAAGCAATGCCAAACGATCAGGAGTATAGTAAGCGAACCCACATCAAACCAATCGTGTAGGGGATTGGGTGGTGGGAACCTGATCCCTATGTGTATTGCTTCACAAGTGTGTCGGCTTCTCCATGTGCCAAACGAGGCCTTCAGTGTCTCCCTAACCCATACTGTACGTCAACAATTTGCCCGTTTTATTCGGGCGTTTGTTTGGTGGGCGGGAAAGTTCGAGGGCCCAATTTGCAAAGCAACCGATTGCTGCCACGTCAGCATGAACACGTATCAGCACATGAGGAGGAGATAGCTAGGGAAGCCCGCAGCCATTAGACAACATTCAATATTGCCCCGTATATAGTGCCCTGCAACTTGGAATCCTTGGATGGCCGAGTGCGAGGAATAATGCTCCCGTCGCCTTAGTCAAGAATTCAAATGCTGAGAATGCACAGGCGGCTCTTTGCAATGCATTTAGAATGCATTAGTCAGATCTCTGACAGACCATTATATTTTCCTCAATCGGGTAAGGGCACCAAGAATGTACCCAAATACAGTTACCAGAATTTTGTCCAAAATACAGAAACGCCAGTTTCATAACTAAATATTATTGTCTCGCAAAAAAAAAAATTTATTGACCAAATGAAATGTTATTGAGCATTGGCAACCACATCATCCTTGTCGGTTTTCCATCCCATGTCCTCCCGGCCCGTTGTTGATCCTCTTCATCCTCGCCATCAACGCGTCCATGGCGATGTCGAAACCATCCTTCATGTCCCCCGCAAACTTCACCCTGGGGTCCTTGTACACGAACCTGGGGATCATCTTGATCACCTCCTCTCTCATTGCCGTCACCTCGTCGTCCGTGTATCGGCCCAGCGTCTCCTCGATGTCCACCTTCCCTGCGACGACCTCGTCCTCGTCGATGAGCACGTAGTACGGGCGGCGGCGGCGGCTGGGGTCCGGCTCGTGCCAGACGTACTGCTTCTCGAAGGTGGAGGCCCCGCGGAAGAAGACGGGGACGCAGCCGGCGATGAGGGCGTCGACGGCGGAGCGGCGCATGTAGGAGTCGCCGGGCGGCTGCAGGCAGAAGCGCGCGGAGGCGAATAGGGCGACCACCTTCCGCGGCGAGCCGCAGCCGCTGAGGCAGGGAAGCAGCCCGCAGCGGGCGCGCGGCGCGTTGCAGGCGTCGAAGATGCGGTCGCGGACGGGGACCGTGCCGTTGGGCCGGCGCGCGCCGGCGAAGGCGTAGAGCCACGGCCGCGGCGCGGCGCGCACGCGCTCCTGCCACGCGGCCACCTCGCCGGCAGACGACGGGTGGAAGTAGCTCGGGTACGGCACGGCGAAGTCGGAGGGCGCGTCGGCCCAGATGTCGGTCTCGTACGTGAGCACCGTCATGTTCCGGGCCTCCGGGCGCTCCAGGAGGCTGTTGCCGCAGCGCAGGTCGTCGCCGCCGACGGCGCGGAACACCCACGACGTCTTGGAGGCCACCATGAAGTGGTCGCGGCCGCCGAGCGCCGCCCACGCCGGCCGCGACGACAGCCACCGCAGGAACTCCGTCGCCGCGCCGTTCCGCACCGAGCTGTTGAACCCGCACATGTGCGGGTGCAGCTCCATCGCCGCGTAGTATGGAACGTACGCCGCCGTCGCCGCCGCCGGGTCGTCGGTCAGGCACTCGTACCGCCGCATCCGCTGGTGGAAGATAACCTCCAGCGCGTACTGGTTCGTGTCGTACCTGTGACATATATATACAAATTGCTTGATCGAACTTACTCATTGTGATTACGTTGTGATGTGTGTGCGGCGCACTCACCATCCTTTGCCGGGGACGATGTCGTCGTCGCTGCTGTTGAGCTCCGGGCCCAGCCCGGCGTTGGACATGTGGAAGCACCTGCTGTACCGGTTCTCGAACGACGGCGACCCATCAACGCATTCCCGAAGAAAATCGAATCGCGACGGCAGATTCACCATGTACACGTACCGCCCGTCGCACCAAGACGATGCCCGCCCATCATCAGCAATGCCGCTAGAGTTGAGGGAGAATGGGAAGAGGACCAAGTTGTGCAAGGACCGCAAGTAGAGGAGGCAGGTGAGGAGCCATGAGCCGAGGATGAGGAGCGCGTAGAGGGTGTACTTGGTGTAGGGACTGATTCCCATTGTTGGACGCCACCCAACAGCTGGTGCCTCTTGCTCTGCTCTTAATTCGTAGGGATTAGTGGAGCATCAAGACCTAGGCACATATATATAGTACGTGATATGCCCTTGTACTTTATGTTGTCACAAGACCAGTTGTAATAAAGTTGGGCTTCTTCCTACCCGATAGTCTCTTCTTTGTTTTGTTCTGTCACTGCTTGCATTGATATAAGCCGATGTACTTATTGACTACTCTCCCATTATACAGTAGAATCTTCCCATGCACCTTGGTGTAATTAAGCGTGTGATTGGTTTCATGAGCTAGTTAGCTCTGCGTAGAATTCTATCCAGGCCAACCTAAACCAGTCTAGCCCAATGCAGAAACCAGAAACAAGCACAAGTTTGGTTGGATGGGTAGACAATTTTTGGCTAGTGCAAGCTAGCTTGTGTTTGGTTGGTTGTATTGACTGAGTGAGATCAACTTGTATTTAGGCTCCGTTTGGCATGGATTCTAAAAAAAAAAACAGCTTCTCCACAAAATAGCTTCTCTAAAAAAGCAACTTCTATGCAAGAAGCACTTTTCAAAATGTTTGGCAAAATAACTTCGCCAGTGGTGACTTCGTATCTCTGGATTTGCCGGCTCAGTCTTCGAAGATGCTCATAGGGGTAGGGTTTGCGTACGTGTGTTCATAGGGGTGAGTGTGCGTGCGTTGTGAGTGTCTGAGTTGTACTGTGTAATCTCAAAAAAAAAAAAACTTCTCTTATGGATTCTAATACAAGGATGAGTAGAAAAGTCGGGAGAAGCTATGTCATTCTGGATTCTGGATTCTAGTACAAAATTGATAAGTGCTTCTTGATGAGAGAAGCAGAATCTATTTTGTTTTGAGCCCTTTCGCTAGCTTCTCCAAGAATCCTGAGCAGAAGCACTTTTAGAATCCCTACCAAAGCCTGCCTTTAATTTCACACACACACACACACACACACAACAGTAGCTAACGCAACTCCCAATGCTAAGCTTTATTTTGTTGTTTCCAAAGGTGCAACATAAGTAACAATCAATTACTCCCTCCAGTTTCAAATAGTTGTCGTTTTGAGGTTGTCCTAAGTCAAACTTTTTAAACTTTGACTGTAAATAATTTTTTATATGTTAAGTTTTGAAATGTGATCATGACATGAGTAGATTCATATTGAAATATTATTTCATAAAAGTACACTTCAACTATATTTTATTAATTTTTCATAGCAAAAAGTATTAGTCAAAGCTATGTTTTGAAGACCGTGTCGATGTCTAAAACGACAGCTTTTTTGACACTGGAGGGAGTATCTGATAATAACATACATCATACAATGCATTGTTTTGTTTTTGTTGTTCCAAAAGGTACATGCAAGAAACAAGTTGTGTTGCAAATAGTGCATACATGGTTTCATCTAGATGAAACTCTCATCTCTCTTATCATAAATTCCTTGCCACATCATCTTGACATGGCACCATATTTATCGAAAAATAAAACTCCCATTAGGACTACCCTAAGGCTAGTCCCAATGGTCAATTTTATTTTGTTATTTCCAACATGCCATATCATCTAAAATGATTTGAAACCATCAAAGAAACAACCCCCTCCAGTGATAAGTTTCATTTTTGTTGTTTCATAGGCAAGTCATGGTATTTAATTCTTGCATTGTGATTGGGTGGAGAGCTCACGAAATGAAACTAAATGGCTTCAATGGTGGTTTCTATAGGTTTCAAAGTTTTGGAAATAGTGCAACACTAGTTTCATCTAGATGAAACCACTTTCTTCTCTTTCTTCATAAATCTGCTACCACCTCATCATCTTTGCTTATGTGGCACCTCATTTATTGAAAATGAAACTCCTATTGGGAGTAGCCTAAGGCCAATTTCAGTGGCACATTCATTAGCATTTAATGAGATGCCACATTAGAAAAAATAGTGACATGGCACGAATTTTAATGTGAGAGAGAGGAGATGCCTTTTCATCCCCATGTAATTGTGCATACCAGGTTTTATCCCCATGAAACCTAATTCTTCTCCCTCCTTGTAAATTTCATTCTATGTCATCTTTTATGCCCATGTAGCATGTTATTTAACGAGAATGAAACTCTGCATATAGAATAGCCAAGCAAAGAGACGACGGAAGCTCAGGACGGAGCCGTATGATGCAGAAGTCTCACGTACGGTTCCCTGAGAAGGGAGTGGCTACCCACTGGAGCTTCGACCAACCACCACCAATCCTCTATTTTTAGAGGTTCCCCAAGGAATCACTAAAATAGCTGATCCAAGCCATAATGGCTTTTATCAAAAGCTGTTAGTCCCCTCATTCCCTGAGCTATAGCTAGATCGAGGCTGTGATTGTTTATTTCAACGGATTCAACAGGCACAAGCTTCAACTCTGCACCACGAACTCAAGTCTTCAACACAGAAGACAGTCCTCAGGCTTACATACATGGGATTTGGTCAAGTCTTCATGAACTCTGCATCACGAACTCGAGGCTTCACTAATAGTGGTTACTTCCATCTCTGTTCTCCATGTGCTTGTGGTCAAAAATGAACCACTATGCACTTACTCAACCTAATTATCGTTAATTTCAATCGAAACACATTCTGTGTTTGTCACTACCCAAGCTGACAGACTACCGGTCAATGTCTGGACTTCCTGGTATTTGAACAAAAAAAGGGTAAAGGTACGCCGTGGAGAGCATCTATCATGTGTAACTTTTCCCCTTAAAATTTCTCTATTGTGACAAATAACTTTTCTCCTTTAACATTTCTCTACTGTGAGAAATCTAAATATTCTAAATTTATTCATAACTGAAGTTCCAAAAGCACCTTAGTTAAGCTGGAGAGAGGTGTTATGGGCTGGGAACACAATGATGACGACGTAGCGGAGCAGGACGACGAGGTGGCGGTGGCTCGCACTTGGCACGGCAGGAGGGGGGGGGGGGGGGGGGGCTGGTCAGGCACGGGCCCGGGTTCCTATATATAAAGTGGCTAGAGTAAAAACAAGTCGGTTTAGGAAATAAATAGATAAACATTAGAAAGTTGTTTAAATTAGGTAATTTAAGATGACGTTGAGTTTAGATCTTGTTCAAATCTTTCTTAGAGAACAAGTTGATTCCCCCTATAGATAAAAGGGTGTGTAACTATGTTTTGATTAAGACGGAAAATGAGTTTATCTTCCCCAACTCTCCCGTCACCCCCTCCTCCCCCCTTGCAATCAAGGAGGTGGTCATCTGACTTGCGCCAACCCTCTCGGAGAGCTCGCGACTCTTCGTCGTACCAAAATGATGGACGACTACACAAACGAGTTCCTCGCACTGATCACTCGTGTCGGCGATATGTACAAGCGCCAGCCACTCTTCATGGTGGACCATGCACCCACCCTCTTAGGCGCCTAAGGCGGCGCCGAGGACTTCGACAGCGTGCCCAACATCCTCCCTCGCTACGGAGGTGCCCAACGCACCAAGTGGCTGCTACTTACACGTCTACACCAGCAAAACCTGTTTCCAAGCTCCTGGCTACTGAGGAGATGTCAAAATGTCGCAGGCAAAACCTCAGCTTTAACTGCAATGAGACATTCTTGCCTCTGCACAAGTGGAAGAACTTGTTCTACATCAAGTTGTTCGACAACCTGATGGACATGGAGCCAAGCAATGTGATGACCGTCCTGGGCACGGAGGTCGCATCATGCAACTTGAGCTAGAGGCGTGACCCTCCACATCCTCAATGACACAGGGGCTACGCACAGCCTCATCGACCTCTCCATCGCTAACAAGATGCTGCTATCGGTCCCTTGTGTGTTGTCGTGGAGTTGTTCACGGCTTGCCCTTCTCCGCGGCTCCGATACTCATCACATTGACGTCTTCACCATGCATATGTCAGAATCCTTGTACTGGGTGTTGGGAACGACATGGCTCGAGACGCTTGGATCTATCGTCTGCGATTTCTTCTCCTTTTCGAGGTCCTTCTTCGTTGGTCGTAAGCACCACTTGATTGGTTGCGTAAGCTTGCCCTTGTACCAGCCTTACCCTAGCTTGTCTTTGGATCAGCTGGACGATGCATCCTAGGTTGAACCACGTGAGCCAGACAGTGTCGTACAAAACTTCGACGCTTACGTCAGTACTGACGGTCGCGGTCATGGGAGAACCGCGGCATGTGGACAATATCTTGGACCTGTTGACTCCACACTCTAGCATCTTTCACGACATTCGCTAGGAGGTGCAACACAACAGCGAGCTCTCTGCATTTGTGGCGAGCATCAAGGCAGGCAAGGCTCCTCATTCTTGGGCGGCATAGAGGCCCTCATCTTCTTTGACTAGCATTTACCTTCTGGCTTCATTGACTTTCAAACCTCGTCTCCTCGAGACGGTGTTGGCCTTGGAGAGGAGGCACTCCTGCGGTAGGTGATCGTGGGACTGCACAGGCCTGACACGGTGAACATTGCACGTGTTGCTATTTCGTAAGCGTCCATGTTCTACAATCGATACAGTGCATGTTATGTTCATTGACATCACTGGATGCGAGCTCCTTTTGGTTCGGCATATGTTATTTAGTGTTCCTCCATGCTCTCTGTTGGCAATCTTTATCAACCTTTTTTATTGCCAACACCAAATAATAAAAGCCATCAAACAAGAATAAAATGAACATTTTTATAAGTTAATGGCTTTCAACGAGTTTTCGTAAATTATTTGAATGCAAGACAAAATTCAATAGAGAAGAGGGAAGAAGCCCACCGGCCGACCTAATCATGGCCTGTTGGCCTGCTCAGACTTCCAACAAGGCCAATCTTCCTCCTGGTGGGATGTACACTGCATCCACATGATGAAATCAAGGCCTAATTCAATAGAGAGAAACCGCCATTCTAGAACATAGGCTTGTGGGCCTAAACTTGAAGGCCACACCATCTCTGCCGCCGCCACAATCAAACCGATGATCTTACTGCCATCAGGAGTCGATCAGAACTGTCTAGATGAAAGACGGTGGCGAACCGATGTGATGAGCGGCCGACCGCCCCCCCTAGGCCGGCCAGCCTGACTTGGCGATCTCAGCACTCCACTGCTTTTTTACACGCTCTATGAGACCCGTTGGTCCTAACTAGAGTCATAAATTTTCAAAGGGAAGTTCTGTCGAGTTGTAGAGAGCGAGTGAGAGGAAGGAGAAGACAGGAAGTTCCAGGGATGTCGGGACTCTCTTCCTCTATGCCTTGGAGATATACTTCGCCTGGGAATAGTCGTCAAAGTCTTCCGGCCGGGTAACATGTAAGGATATTATTGATTGAGCAATAAGTAAGGTGTTCTGCTCTATTTATCTATGGGATTCATGTATGTTGTATTTATTTATTTATTTACCGCATAGGCTAGCTTATACTAGTTCGCTGGTGGGGACAACAGGTGTAAACATAGTGTTTAGACCTGGAGTTATCCCTGTTTTGCTCTTAACCCCACGGAATGATATGGTAGCCGCGAGTGCGTGTGACAGGCGTACCGGTCTCTATAATGCACAACGTTTGGGTTAATATCTGTAGGGACGTAACAGCAGGCAACTCCCCAAAGTAGTTGAACCTAACTCTCAAGTTACTGGCACGTGTGTGCCTTGAAATAGATAATAGAGAAAGACCCTTGCTGATGTGCTCAGCTATTTAATTCCTTATCATTAGATTCCCTGGCCAAAGGACCACCTTTACTGCTTAGTTTCATCCTCTAGTACCCATTTTCTAGATATTTTATTTAGGTTCTAAGTAGTAGTACAAGTCCCATTCCCTGTGGAATACGATACCTTGGAATCCTCCTTGGTGAAAGCTGCACCGGTATCCGTATGCCTACGGATTCCTTTCTGTTAGGCCTTAGGACTGCCAACACTCTCCACCTCTCTCTGCGGCTGGTTCTAGGCATACATCCTCTATGGCCGTTGCATGAACTTGATGGGATGGTTGTCAATTGTTCGTGATAGCTTTGTTATGAAGGTGGACGGCAAGCTATTGCCGATAGGTGGACTGGCGCATGTGACACTTCCGGTACCTCCACCCCCCCCCCCTGCAGCCCGAGACATTCACTATTGACATGGCTGGAGCCTCATTCTCGCGCTTGGTATGTCAGTTCTGTGTGCGAACGAACCTTGGGCATTGTCCCATTCCTTCGGCATCATTGGCTTTGTGGGAGCATTCGTCTACGACTTCCTCCTTCATTTGGACCAGACCCAGCGCAACCTCATCGATGGCTAGGTGCTGGGGATAGTCATCGTCAAGCTACATCTCCGCCCGACTCCGACGATGTATATGACCGAGCTAGGACCAAGTTGGTTGGTCGCGAGGCCGCGTTATATTTCAAAGGGGAGGGAGATATTATGGTTCGGGAAGATGATGACGAGGTGTCGGTGGCAGCCCAAAGGGCCCAACCCGCCGTCACCGTTGGCACGCCTGGAGTGGGGCTGGCCAAGCTTGGCCTCGGGTTTCCATGAAGTGACCAGGGTAATCGAGTCGGTTCAGTAAATAAATAGATAAACCTGGAAAAGTCGTTTAAATTAGATAATTTGAGATAGAGTTGAGATTAAATCTTGTTGGAGTCTAACTTAGAGAACAAGTCGTTTAGATGGGCATGTAACCAGGTTTTGATTAAAACAGAAAAACAGTTTATCTCCCCCAACTCTGTAGCCGCCCTGCTTCGTTGCCGCCCCCCCCCCCCCCCCCCCCCCCCCCCCCCCCCAAAACAAAAAAAAAAAACCTACACGCCGCCCCCTCCAGCCCTAGCCGCACCGCGTCGGCCAGCTGCCCCGGCATCGTGCTGCCGCCCTCTCGTTGGAGTAGAACAAGGAACATAATGAGAGGGTATATAGGATGCAGATTATGACACTGATGATCGGGCTTCTCATTAATGTGACCAGACCCGGTTTGCAAAGAATAATTCCTTCCTTGCAATCGAAGAATAAAGCAAGAACATGGTATAAAGCAAACTAGATTAATTTTCTCATAAAAGTTGACCTCACACTAATGTATTTGTTCCGGACTCAATTAAGTTGGTTGATCTAGTCAGATTAAGCAATTGAAAAAACAAGGGCTCTCGATCACAATAATCGCTCTAGACGATAGAAGCATTGTGATGGATTGTTTGACAGCAGCACGTCTTCCATCTCTTATATTTCTGAAACATCATATAGATAAAAATTACCCTGTAACAAAGTGGCTGAGGTGTGGGGGTCCATGATAAGAAGAGTGGCATCAGAGAGAGAGAGAGAGAGAGAGAGAGAGAGAGAGAGAGAGAGAGAGAGAGAGAGAGAGGTTGATCTAGTCAGATCAAGCAATTCAAAACACAAAGGCTCTCGATCCCAATAATCGCTCTAGACGATAGAAGCATTGTGACGGATTGTTTCACAGCAGCACGTCTTCCATCTCTTATATTTCTGAAACATCATATAGATAAAAATTACCCTGTAACAAAGTGGTTGAGGTTTGGGGGTACATGATAAGGAAGAGTGTCATCACATACACAGAGAGAGAGAGAGAGAGAGAGAGAGAGAGAGAGAGAGAGAGAGAGAGATTTATATTTCTTTCTTTTATATGTTCATGCTAGCTTTATTGTCGTTGAGATTTTCAGTTGTCAGTTTGATTTGCTCACTGGGATTCCTAGTGGACTTCCAGAAAGTTGGTGTGAGGAAAACTAGTTATATAATCCTTGGGTAATTTATGAGTATAAACCACTTATTTTCAGTGCAGCTACAATGGAGTGAGGAAAACAAGGATATGATGAGGATTGCACGTTGTCAAGCATCTCTCTACCAACAATTGATGGAGATTCTGTAACAGAATTATCCTTAACAATGTCTTCGCATTCAAAATTTTGTTAGGGTTTCTCCTTATCTCTTTTAGAAATATAAGTGTGTCTTGCAGATGTATATGTTGAAATAATAATAATAATAATAATAATAATAATAATAATAATACGCTGCAGTACTTTTGAGGGAAAGGACAGGTACTTTTATCATTATTTAAATAAATTGTTCCACGCACGACGCTCCCGTGAGCCTTGGCTCCACTTAAATAATTTTTATGCCGCACACACATGAAATTAATTAAGATAATATTGATCAATCATGCTGCTAATAATGTTCGACGCACGTCCCCTGGCCATCGAGTCCAAATGACCCTAAATAAATTATACTGGTGACATGGAAGTGCTGCACACCTAATGTCCTTACAGGTATAGCACACTTAAATGAAGTATCCTCCTATCAACCCGATAGTTGCTCCTTCGTCACGAATCCTCATATGATATGCCAGGTAACTATATGCCACTCCACAAGTCGTTTACCAACAAAGCGACAAATGTGCACGTGCTTAGTTTATTGTAACATGTGGCTGCTGTGTTATCAAAGAGCTGATGACGGGTGCTTGCTGACGTCTAGAGGCGTTGGCAATGGAGATCTACGCACACCATGGATGGAGATTTACAAAGAGACTTTGTTGTTAATAATTCTCATCATCCAGACTTTTGGTTTTGTAATGTGCGCGTTTCCCTTTCATATTTGGCAGACGGATGTGCTGCAACTTTGTAATAAAATGGTTGTAACCTCCAAATGAGGCCAAGGCTGGGATGTTTCCCATCATCTAAAAAAATTTAAATAATGATGCTAGTACAATGATTTAGTTATTTTTCTAGTTAAAAAAGATATCATCCCAACATCGATTAAACACTGGATGAAATATTTCACTGGCACAATAGTCGATTTTTATTTGCTGATGATCGGCTCACATGATCTGGTTCTTGATTACCATATTTTTGGCGTGCCACATCCAGTCACAAGGTTGTAGTTTGTGGTGTGGTTAGCAAGATAGGAGCAACGTGGGTGTTGGCGCTACGGCCAGGGATGCGAGTTGTCCGGGGGACCTCCTGTATGCAGGGCGTCCTAGGGTTAACATACGATATATTGGCTCAATAGCTCACTAAATCTAAACAGCCCAGCCCAAGTCAGAGCGCCAACATTTTGAAACAGAAGAGTCAACATTTTTGTAGTTCTATTTCAACATTTTTAAAATAAAATCAACATTTTTATAAAAAATGTTGACCACAAACAAAAAAAATGTTGACATAGTATATTTAAAATGTTGATGAAAATTTTAAATTTTAAAAAATTCAAAAAATATTCATATTGGATCTCATTTTGTAGAATTAATTGTAACAAACACGTAGGTTCAAGCGAATTCGAAAACGGACTTACGGTCTAGGAGAAAACTGCGTTTAAAGTTTGAAATTCGTTTCTTTTTCTCCCACCTCCCACCCGCCCTAATCAGAGAGCGACACGTGGCAGCTTCTCAGCCATCCCCTTCTCCACCTGCGCGAATCTGAGCCGTTGCACGAATCTCAAACACTGTTCTATCAAAGTTTAACCATAGCCCGCCCTGCGTATAGGATCCACCGTTGTTCGGGCCACGGTGCAAACAAGCGGCCCGGCACGATTTGGTGCCCAACTAATGGACAAGACAATGCAAATTGAGGGACAAACGCGACGAGAGGCCCAAACATTTTTCCACATCTACTTGAACTTTTATATTATACTAATTGAATGTCCGTGCATTGCCACAGAAGCCAAAGATTACGTAAGGGTACATGGTATCGCAAAAATTACAAGATGTAGTTGCGCCATGTATAGCACCATGTTTAGGCTGTGAAGAGCATCAGAATCTTGTCCTCACTGTATATGTTTTCCCCGATCAAGCTGTAATCATTAGTTCATAGACTACTATTAAGATTACTCTACTTATTAGACAACTATTGAGGTGGTAGCTTGCCACCAAAGGAGCGCTTGAATGCAACAAAAATAAACATCACAGATACTATTGAGGTTACTCTAATTAATCTGATAGCACGGTAGCTTACCACCGAAGTGTCACACTCCAAAATTTCAGTTTTGGGATGTGAACCTTTTTTCAGCTTTAAACATCAATTTTCTCAACTTAACTGAAGTTTAAATAAATTTATTTATTTTGTTTAAGATTTTGTTCGTAAAATAAAAGGTTTGACCCATTTGTTTGTATAAAAAAATAATTTAATTTTTTTAAATTGAAGGTACTTATTTTGGTTGAAAAGAATTTTAACAAGATTTTGTTGTCATTTATTAACACATTTCAAATAAATTCATTTAGTTTGTCTTATTAAATGTTTGCCCCAAATAATTTCTTTATTTTAGTTGAAAGATTTACTTTAAATGGTTTGATTATGAAAATTTTTAAATAAGCAAATTTTAGTTTCTCTCAAAACTTTAAAATGTTGGCTTCGAATTTGAAAGTTTGTTTGAAATTGTTTTTTGTTGTTTCAAAGAATTTGGCAAAACAAGAGCATTATGTCTTTAGCGGAAAAACGTTTCAACTGTTTTCCTATTTGTTTCAGTTTATATACATTACAAGAATAACATTTACTCTAGTTCAAAATCATTTTTGCTTGTCCTCTATAAATTGGGAAAAATCTTATTCTGATTTATTCCTAAAATGAAATCCTTTTTACTGTTGTTCATGCGCAATATCCTAGCTGGTCTCTCTTTCATTCTCTATACCTCTTTCATTTGTTTTTCTTAAACCATTCATCTACCACAAGCTGCATCCAAGCTTGCAAACTAGCTGGACCGAGCTTTCCCTGCCTTGTTTCCGTGTCTTGTTTTTCCTTGACTTCTCCTTCATTCTTCATGGCCAACCAGCAGCAGCGCACTAGCATAGCACCACCACAGCGCAGCACTATCAGCTCCCATTTTTGCGCGACAAAACCTGCGCCCACACCCCACCAAGCATCAAAACCGTTCCCTCTTCACTCCCCATCAATTACCATCTAAGAGAAATGAAAACTGCCGCTGTAAGGCCATTCTCAATGGACCTTTCATTTAGCATTTATTAGGTGACACATCAGCAAAAAAGATGACATGGCATGATATTTAATATGAAAGAGGAGAGAAGCCTTTTATTAGGATGAAAGGGTAGTGACACTCTTTCCAAGTTGATGAAAGGAGAATGAAAGATGCATTGAGACTTTTTTCCTTTCATATGCAAAAAAATGCAGATCCCCATTGGTACACCTATGCAACAATTTAATGTCTCGTTCAACCTATGAAACTATGATATGAAAGAGTGCACTGAGAGATACACTTTCATTTCACAAATTAAGACTAAAAATCTGACGTGTCACACTTTGAAAATGTGAAATAAAAGAGGCCACTGAGAATGGCCTAATGATCATAACCCGAGCTCCTTTCATTGCTGGCAGTATCTCCTCACGCCCTGACCTTTCCCCTCCCTCTCTTGGCCTATAAAACCATGCCTAGGCGTCCTTGGCTGACGACCTCCCCCGTCTCCTCCAATCCAATCCCAAACTGTAGATCGAATTTCCCCAGTCTTCGGTTGCCAGCCTCGTCCAGCCCCGACGTCCCCGATTGGCATCAATGTTCCTAGTGATCTAGCCAACGGAATGCCCCCACATTTGTCCAGAAGGTGCGCCTCGTTGTTCTCTACAACATATCCGAAGATCGGTCCCAGAAGAGTCCCGACCCGACCAGGATCGTCCTCGCCGTTCCCCTCTGCTGCCGCTCGCGTCCAGTCTCCCAGCGCCCGATTGGCATCTCTGTTCCCGATGATTCAACCAACGAAATGGCACCAAATTTCACCCGGTGGTGCTTCCCTTTGTCCTCTGCCTGATATCCGAAGGTCTTGGCAATAGGATCTCCGATACATCAGGAACTGATTCGCCATTCCCACTGGTGCCAGTCGCGTCCAGTCTCGTGGCGCTCGGTTGGCATCAACGTACCCGGCGATCCATCCAGCGAAATATCTCCAAACTTCACCAGGATGTGCGCCCCGTCGTCCTCTACAACTTATCCAAAGATCGCAGCCATATAAGTCCTGATGCGACCGGGATCGTGTTTGCAACAGCCACTACTTCCAGTTCTGGGCGTATCCAGCGTGCGCATACGGAACTGTGTATTCCTATTTTGTCCAGGAACTGTGTCCAATCAAATATTGTTTCCTTCCGCAGGAGATATCCTTGAGATCTGAGTCCATTTGTCCAGGAACGCGATCTGAATTTGAGTCACCGCCGCAGGAGTGTGCTATATTCCTAGCAATCGATCTCCGATTCTGTTGCATTTCTCAACACCTCATTATGTCACTGTCGTGTGCCCAGTAATTGTGGGTATTGATGATCAAGTCTATTCTTTGATCCTGCAGCCAATAATTGGGAACACATCGTCTTGGTGATGTCTGTCTGCAGCCACCACAGAAAATGGAGGAAACAGTCTGTATTTTCCTACTGTATCATTTAACTCCATCAAGATGCTCTTTTGTTTGGTCATTTCGTCTTCTACAGGATGCTTCTTCTGTCCCACCAAAACACGACCGAGCCAACGTCGCATCCCGACGTCGTGGCCTTCAGACGTCACACCCGTCATCACCGGCTCTCCCGAAGATTTTCGTGGTTGCATATCCGTTGGTGAGCTCATTATATACCTATTCACACTCCAAACTCACATGAGCTCCTTTGCATATTGTTCTTAGCCTTGTATGTTTGTGCTTGTCTGTTGTGTGCACAAATAGGAACATACGTTTTGGGAATCGCATGAAGATCATGAAGACTAAGAAACGAGATCATTGAGTAGCAGTACTACCGAAGAGGCAAGTGTCCTTGACACATTTTGTATCCAAATTTATAAATGCTTTTGTTTACAAAAATGCATGCTTGAGTCAATATGATATCGAACCTATATGTAGGGTTACTAGAATTGTCATATCATTCCTTGTCGCCTTAGTTTCCTTGACTTGTTTATGGGTAGAATTGCTTAGCTTTGCTCTGTGTCGGCTTGGGAAGGTGATAACTTGATTAATGAACTTCTGTCACATGAGGGTTAAATGGTAATCTTTAGCAACATGAATGGAGTTAGGGATTTAGGTGACTATGGTTTGAGAGCGGTGCTGGGGTTGCTGGCCGCTCAGGGGCTGTTTGGGGGTTACCGGCAGTCGCTTGGTTTGTTGGTCACCTAAATCTAAGGACCGGTTCGTGGAGCGACCACCCATGAAAACTGTACAGCCACGAGTCCAAGTATGAGCGCGGCCTGGCCTATTAAATAGTGGAGACCAGTTCTGTGCGTGCCAAACGGCGGTGCGAGGAAGGCGAGGTACACTTGAATTGTCGGGAGAGAGATGTGTGCAGGATAGTTACTCCTCGGAATCATATGGCACCAGAGGGGGCCTCTAGGGAGTAACCCTATCGGTGGAACCTCAGTGGGCACGTACAAGCTGGAGGAAGCTATGGAAAAGCCTTGTTGTGATCTCCTGGCCGCACACCTAAGGAAGTGTGCATGTGCTTGGCCGGCACGGCATAAAGGAGACTTTAGTCCAACAGGGGATAAAACCACAAACTCGTGGGGAAATGTGTATAACCTGAGTGTAAAACTGTCATGACAACCGTTGTTTTAGATCAAAAAAAAGTTTTATATCTACATTGTAGTATCGTTGTTTGCTCTGTTTTTTTATGATGTAATGTTTTGAATAGTTTGTTTATATCTAAGGAAACCATTTATTTTATACCTAGCCCTTAGCCCCATTGATCCTATCTTCTGTATCCATAGAACATTTTAAGACTTCCTTTTGGGTGCAACAAGATTGCCAATGAGAAAGGAATCACCGTCAACAACATCAACTCAAGAAAACAAGGCTTTCACTTAATCCTCTCATGCGAAGAAGTGAAGACTTTCATCCACCTGAATAGAGAGCTACAGATGAAGACTTGCATCCACCTGAAGAGAGATGAAGCACTCTAACTACACACCGGTATTTGTTTGTTTTCTTGTTTGTGATATAGGTTGTTTTTGAGCCACTCTTACCTTGACCATAATTTCGTCGTTGAAAACTATCAAAATACCTTGATGCATATAGTGTGATATTTTATCAATCCTATAAAATCATCACCTCGGAAAACAAATTCCTACTCCTAGCTTCTGAATCTCGGGGCGAGAATCCATTTAAGGAGGGTAGTTTATCACACCCCAAAATTTCAGTTTTGGGATGTGAACCGTTTTTTAACTTTAAATGTCAATTTCAAAGGTTTTTCTAAAATTTTATTTAAATTGAATTTATTTTATCTTATAAAATGTTTGCATCCAGTGATTTATTTTATTTTAGTTAAAAGATCTATTAAAGAAATGGTTTGGTTAAAATAAGTAAAATTTAGCTTGTCGCAAAACCTTGAAAATGCTTGTCTTAAATTTCTTGTGTTTTATTTAAAATGGTTTGAGTCCTTTTATTATAAACCAGAAAAATAAATGGACCTCAAGCCCGGCACAAATCTTGTCGAATATCTCGCCAAACGGCTTCTGGCCATTTGGTCTGCCTACCCCATCTAACCCCTCTCACAGTCGTCTCCCGCCTCTCTTGCATGAATGTTGACGGTCCTTACACCGAGAATTTGACCGTCAATTAGCTCTTTAAATAAGAAGAACTAACACTTGTTACTTACATTTTGTTATCAAATAACCTAGTTCCACGTGTACCTCTAGATTTGGATGTGCAGGTGGAAAACAGGGAATTCCAGGTGTAAACATGCCCCAAGGTGACGATTCCAACACTTCCATAAAATGACGCTCGCCGCGGGAATATAATTCAACGATAAAAGGCCCAGAACCTATCAGAACATCAACAGAGGCCATGCACCTGGACAAGGGGCCTAAAGGCTAGGGGGAAGCCACCCACCAAAGCCCAGCCGAGGAGAGGCCAGGCAGGGGTCGGCCAACCCCAAACCCTGGGTCGGCCGACTAGGCAGGGTGGCCCCCTTGGTCCACCTTTCTATGGCGGTTCACAACCGACCTCCTGATGTCGGTTCCCCCTGCAAACAATGCCATTAATGCCGGGAACCACCTCAAATCAACCAACCTTCAAAGGCTATATAAGGAGGGGTACCCCCCTCCTTCCAAGACACACAACACAAGAGGCTCATTCTCTCTAGTTAGCCTTAGGCTGAGTAGTGGGCTGCCCTTTTGGCTCCCAAGTCCCTTGGAGAGTTTGGGGTATAATCTCTTGTATCCTTTTCCTCTCTTTGTAAGATTTATTTCTTTATCAATGGAATATCATAGTTCTTGTAGTAGTTATGTGCTTATGCGTTCATCCTTGATCTTGGATGAACGTTCTTCGTTCGTTCATGTTCGTTCATCGTTCATTGATGTTCGTTCATGTTCGTTCATCGCTCGTTCGTCGTTCGTTCATACTCGATCATCGGTTAACGATGATCGTTCTTCATCGTTCATCGTTCATCGCTCGTTCTTGAGTGACGAACGCTTATGCATAACGTGGTGCTAGTTTTGATCCTTTGACCAAGTAATCGCTTGCTAGAACTAGTTGTTCCTTCTGCTTAGTCATCGGGTCCTTTGTCCTGCAAGGGTGCTCTAGGTTTATCGCCTTGCGAGGTGCCTCGAGGGATCTAGAGTTGTGGTTAGTTACGCTAGCATGGTGCTAGGGCTTACTTTCCACCCTTGGATGCGTGTTCGTGTTCCACGGTTTGTAGAGGTAGGCGGCAGGTGGTGACAGCCCTGTCCGTCCCTTTTAATCCTCCACATTCGGGCATGGCGTAGGAGTATATATGAAAGTCCGGAGGCTGGGGAAGACTCTGGCCGCTGGATCTCCCTATGATGGCTAGGCAGTGGAGTAGCTTAGTCTTGGCTTGTGTTCAGCTTAGGCTATAGGTAGAAGCTACGCACGCTACTTGACGATGTACATTAGGAGTAGCAGTTCTTCTTACTTCATCCTAGACTATCTTAGAGTTGCCTCTCGCCTTTTATCAGAGAGTGGAACTGCCTGCTGTGCGTGTCGCACTATCCTCATATCTATTTGCACTTTATCCCTGCATTGGATTATGGTTATGATCTATCATTTGTAACACCATGAGTATAAGTACATACTTGTCAACTACGTCTTCCTTTGGGAAAATATAAATAACGATACCCTAGAATACTCTCGGGTGAAATGCTACAACGGGTTATCCGTGCGTTGCGGATCTTCTTTTATGATTAAATACTAATAATACATTTCTGGCACTTGTTGCCGGTTGTGGATTATTATGTATCCTATGCAAGTAACTTAACCCCAGGTATTTCTGGCGCCGAACCAGGAATATTCACTCTAGGCCTAACCAGCCTAAGGTGGTGTTTTCTGTTTGGTGTAAGAAATACCAAGAATTCAAGAAAAAGAATTGTCAGTGAAATGAGAAAATTCATATGGGATGATCCTTATTTATACCGATATTGTGAAGATGGAGCTGTTAGAAGGTGCGTACCCCGCGAGGAACGAGAAAGCATATTGGACAAGTGCCATTCATCTGAGTATGGTGGACATTATGGGCACTTTCGAACACAAGCAAAGGTATGGGCTAGTGGATTTTATTGGACTTCGATGCATGAAGATGCGAAAAGGTATGTTGCTAGATGCCCGCAATGCCAAAGAATTAGAAATGTTAATGCTCGTAATGCTATGCCTTTGAAGTATAATCTGCAAGTTGATATGTTCGATGTTTGGGGCATGGATTTCATAGGACCGTTTGTTAATTATAATGGCTATGAATATATTTTGGTTGATGTGGACTATATGTCAAAGTGGGTAGAAGCAACGCCATGCCGAGCTAGTACAACTAATGAATCCTAGGTGATGTTGACTGAGTGCATATTTCCAAGATATGGTGTCCCTAGAGTTATTATAACAGATGGTGGAACTCATTTTACTGGACATGAGTTTGCTAAAACCCTGAACAAGATGGGTATTGAGCATCGAATTGGAACAGCCTATCATCCACAAACTAACGGTCAAGCAGAAACTTCTAATAAGCAGTTGAAAGGAATTCTTCAGAAAATTGCTACAAGAGAAGGAAAGGATTGGTCAAACAAGTTGAATAGCGAGCTTTGGGCTTATCGCACAGCATTCAAGACACCATTAGGTATGACACCCTATCAGTTCGTCTATAGAAAGACCTGTCATTTGCCTGTGGAGTTAGAACATAAGGCATATTGGGCAAACAAAGAGATGAATTTAGATTTAGATGCTGCCGCAGTGAAAAGAAAGATTCAAATTAGTGAACTTGGGGAAATGCGCTTAAAGGCTAATGAGAATGCAGCTATCTATAAAGAGAAAACAAAGAAGTGGTATGATAAGAAGCTATTGAAAAAGGAATTTCACGAAGGTGATAGGGTACTACTATTCAACTCAAGATTTCGGTTGTTCGGTAAAGGCAAATTGAAAAGCAAATGGGATGGACCGTATCTTGTTCATAAAGTACTTCCTTCCGGAGCTGTTGTCATCATGGATGGAAAGCAAAATACATACACGGTCAATGGCCAACGACTAAAGGTATACCTTGAACCCGACACTTTTGAGTTAAAGTCATTTGATATATATTATGTGGATTAAGTGATTGGGTGGTCGAGTTTAACGACGTAAAACAAAAGCGCTGTTGTTTTTTGCTGTTTTTCTGTGTGGTTTCTATTAATTTGATTTTATTGAGTCGTGCGTGGCAAATTTGCCTCTGTGCCGACCGGCACAAACGCGTGCCGATCGGCACGGAAGAGTCCGTGTCGTTTTCGAGTCAACTTTTTGCCCTTCCTCCAAGACATGCTTCGATGACTTCCAAATTTAAGAGATAGAGTCCGTTTGGATCGACGGAATTTAGGATATATAAATATATATGAAGGAGTCGTCTCGAATCTCAACATCAAAAACCGAGCGCCGCCAGAGTTCCAACCAAACCCTAGAACAGAGAGCAATGCAAGGCGGCGGATTCGGCAGCGAAGGAGACGGTGCCGATCGGCACGGAGGTGGTGCCGACCGGCACAGTGGTGCCGACCGACGTGGCAAGAGTGCCGATCGGCACGACGGAGGACTTTCGCCATTGAGCCCGACTCTGCCATGGGATCGCGACAGGAACCTTACTCCCACCGAGGAGGATCCAATTGTCTAGTCGCACCTGAAGCAACGATAGATGTACAAGAGTGAAGCGAATGCGTTCAAAAGAGAGAAGAAGGAGATGGATGAAGCCCTCCGGAAGAAGGTCAGAGAGGTGCTAGTACGCAAAAGTAAATCCAAGGTTATTGATGATGGCACACCAGTCTCCGATAGGTACACAATGGATCGACTTCTCGCTATGGAACGTCCTTTGACATATGATGATCTTATCGCATTTGAATCCATACTTACTGACAGCGAGAAGGAAGAGTTAGACAGAGATTACTTTCTGACGATTCATAGGTCTCGGCTTTTCGAAGGGAGGCCTTCTGATGGAGGTGCCGACCGGCGGTGCCGATCGGCACGTTGTGCTTCCACGCGTCCTCACTGTTTGGGAAGATTTTCAAGAGAAGATGATACACAAGAACACCAGAGGGTTTGGATGTAAGTGTTTTCACTGTCAGAAAGACCATCAGAGGCAGATTGAGAATTATCTGGCCGATCCTGAATGCATCCCTGTGACTTTCGTCTTTGATGATGGATTCCCCGTTGCTAAAGGGCGCATGACCCCTAAAGAGATCAATGATGAAATTCAGAAGCGTATTGACAAGAACAATGCTGCACAGAGAAGAGCACATAATCTTGCAGATTTAGAAGTGTATTTGGCAACGGGAGAGAGCCGTGTCGACCGGCACAGCGCTGGTGCCGATCGATCGGCACGACATCAAGGTTGTGGATTTCATTGAAATAAATGATGAGTCCTCTGATGATGAGCCAGAACCGAAGAGATCAAAGGAAATAGAAGGAGCTCGGCGTTCCGCTCGTCTTTCTTCAAAGCCAAGAATGAGATATACCTCGGAATCGGTGTGCTATTTAGAGACATCTGCTGAGCATGAACACCCATTAGCTAATCTTGTTGCGAAGGATGAAGTTGAAACAAAGGAGGATCCGGAAGAAGATCCCGAGGAGGAGCCAATGGAAGATCCAGAAGAAGATGAAGGAGATGAGCCAGAACCAGTTGATGCTGAACCAACTAGTGCGGGAGGAGCTACAGGAAGCCTTGCAGGAGCTCAAGGAAGTGCAGGGCCGTGTTATCAAGTAAACGGTGTCCCGTGCCGACCGGCACTAGGCCCGTGCCGACCGGCACAACATGGATTTAACAGAAATTCGCCCCTGCAAGATGAGCGTCATGACTGTCCTGCCACTTGTTGCCCGATCTGCAGAAGAAACATCGAACGTCTTCAGTATGACATGGAGAGACGCCATAGGTATCAACGGGACATTGATCACCGAGTTGAAGACATGATGAACATGGCCGAGGCAGATTACTCCTTTCTCTTGCAGAACATTCGAAGCATCTTTAGCATGTTGAGGAGGCATGGCATTTACGATTAGGTTAGTCTAGTTGTCTTTCTTTTACAATGAGGACATTGCAAGGTTTGAGTGTGGGGGATTCGCCCTTACACTTCTTAAGGTCGTTTGCTTCGATTTAGTATGGTTTGAGTTAGTGTGTGAAAGTGTGAGAGTTTTTCTAGAGAGATTTGAGATGGTGTGCTTAGTTAAGCTTCGAGGTCAAGAGCGATTGCAATGTCTTGAACAAAGTTGGTGTTAGTTGTCAAATCGATGCGTTACCCCATATTCTTGATTTTATTTTTTGACGATTGTTTTGCCAATCTACTTGAGTTTATTGAATATTCGCTTGGCTTTATGTACCAATTTCTCGAAAACCCCTTCTATCACCCTAGTTGAAGCATTTAGCTAAAGATTTGATTTGTACCTATTACACTAAGCCAAATGAGATGAGAAAAGCCTACACATAAGCCTTTTCATAAGAAAACATCTTTGTCAACTCTTTGCTCTTGATTACGACTAAGCTAGAAGGGAGAAGTTTCATTTGTTCATCTCAGTTTGCTAGCCATCTGTCATCAAATTCTTTCTATCCGAAAGCCGATACTTCATCGTTTCTCCCTCCTCCTTGATACAACCGACAAGCAAAATGTGAAGTTCAGACAGACTTCGGTTCAAAACGTGCTCTGATAGCAGTTTGCAATAAAAAGAGAAGAAAAAGAAGAAAAAAGGAAATACGCCAAAAAGAAAAAAAAAGAATATCAGTGGAAGCAGACTGCAGGAAGAGTTAAATTTTAAAAGATCTGCGTATATTTCAAGCTTGATTCCATCTTAATTCTATTTTCGTCCATTCTTGTTTATTTCGTATTCCCCTTGATCCTTGCTTATATTCTGTATTCTCATGATGAAAACTCCCTTTTAGAAGGCATGACTGAGCAAATTGTTGACTTAGTTGCTTTTTCGATTCAAATTGGTTATACTACTTTCCGAGACCCACAAATAAGGGTTATACTATAGAATAGGAGAGGGAAGGAAACACATTTGAGTGATTGAGTGAAATCTGAAGCTTTTTGCATTCATCTCACATGATATGAAGGGAGACACAAAAGCATTTGTTTGAGATAAGCCTTGTGATTGATTTGGTCTACTCAAGTTTTGAGGTGAAATTGTTTTCAAAATTGAGAGAAAGTCTTGTGGAGGAATAATAATTCGATGAGATAATTAACAGTAGCTAAGTTGAGGATTTGTGAGAGTTTTTTGCTTCTTAGCATGATAAAAGTACGGTGATGATTTTCTTGATATTGCTGGAGGACTAGCAATGATTTGAGTGTGGGGGAGCTGTTGGCGCTTTCTATGTACCCATTTTATATGACAAATATGGTGTTTTTAATACCTTATTATGTCATTATTGCTAACAATTAACCCCATTACTATATATATGCGTAGTTTCTGTGTATTTGGAAGGATTTGCAAAAAACAGGTGAAAATAGAGAGACTACGGATAAAGAGCTACCGGAGGCCCGAAGAACGAAGAATTTGGAGGCCGTGCCGGTCGGCACAGTCCTCGTGCCGATCGGCACCACCAGGGTTAAGCCCAAACATGAAGCCCACTCGGATAAGATGAAGCCCAGAAGAAATATCAGAGTTGGAGTCGGTGAAATCCAGCCCACAATCAGAAGGAACTATAAATACAAGATCTTGGTCGTGAAACAAAAAGGAGAGAGAACAGATAGAAGTTTTGACCTAGGTTGAGGTTGTGGCGGCGAAGACGGCGATCACCGATCATCACCACCAAAAAGGAGGATCGTGCCGACTGGCATACCGCCGTGCCGATCGGCACCTGTGCATCCACGCCAAAATCCCGTGTCTTATTGTAGCCATGTCCATGTGTTGCAGTATGATGCGTGAATAGATCTCATATTCTCTCCGTGGCGAGGGAAGTCTGGTTATGTAACTCTCACACTTACAATACACTTTTGATGCGTTCAGTCTATGTGATGCGTTTATCCCGTATCTGATCAATACATAAATTCATTAGTGTAGTTGAGGCCTTAGCTATGCTTTCGATTATCACATAGTGCAAGAAACCAGTGGGGAGCTATTAACCCTTGTCGTGACAGGATCGGGGCGAACTAAACCACCATGTCTTGTAGAATACTAAACCTATCAATCGAACAATAATCCGAGTTGCATGCCAGCGTCCCAAACCTTAGGAGAGAATCCTTTTTATAACCTTGTTACAACCGCAGGCTCTTTCACCTCTAGTTGTTAATCATCCTTTTCACACACACTTTTTCTATATTAATTTAGTAGTTTAAATAATAGTTTAAGTCCTGCTTGTTCTCTTTGGATTCGATATTACACCTTAGAATACTCTAAGGGAAAGTGCTACAACTGTCCACCGTCCACTTGCGGTATATAAGTTAGGTGCGTACAAACGACCAACAGTGATCCTATGGGTTGGTATGTTCAGCCGTTCGTTACTTCATGCTATGCTTAAGTTGAGTCATCGGTAGAAGTCGAGTGGTGCGGAACACTACTCGCGAGCTATATGACTCTTTTGAGGAGAATTACTGTGCTTGTTGCTATCTCACATGGTTATGATAATTTGAGACCGGACGGGGATATGTAGGTTTGCAGTAGGACATGGAGGTCTTGTGTGCAGTAGCCCCGTCTGTGTCGATTGAGGACCGATCGTTGTGGCCCTGCTTGAGCAAGTTTGAACGTACCGGATGCATGCTACTGATATGGGCACTAGTAAACCGACGTAATTCGATTTCTGTATTGTTGGACAGTGCTCCCCCTCTCCTCTGGTGATGAAGATGGTATGGTGGTTGCGGGTATGTGTTAGAAGGGAGGGCACACGGGCTAAACACGGATAGCCCAGCGCGGGTATCGCATGGAGGACGTGTGTCCGGGAGAGGAGAAATGTTGGTCGTTTATACGCACCCATTTATATACCGCAAGTGGACGGTGTACATTGTAGCTTTTTCCCTCAGAGTATTCCAAGGTTTATATCGAATCCACAAGGATCAGCAAGAGAACCATATGAGGTCTTCTACGTCGTCTAACGAATCAATCCTAGCATGAAGTACTTATTGCACATATGAAAGCTTGAAAAGGTGAAAGCGAGGGTTGTGACGATCGGCGCAACAGGTGTGCCGATCGGCACAGGAGCTAAGTTGTCCGAAGGTTGCTTGAATGGCCTGAGAACTGACAGGAAAGCATACACATAACCAAAGAGGAACGCCTGGAGTTAGCCTGTATGCAGCTAGTGGTCGGAGATAGGATGTGCCGATCGGCACCACGGGTGTGCCGGTCGGCACTGAAGCAGCAACAATGTGACATCTATAATCCTAACTTACTTGGCACTTTAAACAGTTAGTGAACATCGAAGATCGGTAGGAAGCGGCCCCTTTCCGACGTGCCCTGTCACGACCAGTTCGCGTTAGTCGGTGACCCCTTCCCACTCTACACATCATCTCAAGGATCTCGCATATTCCAACGCGTTGAGGTACAGAGACAATATGCAATTATGGCGCATACAAGATCCGGATATTATCTTAACCACAATGGAGATAGTGATAGATTGAATCTCTCACCTCTTATTGCCACCACAATTAAGATAACATCTAATTACTTAGCCGTCGTTACTAAGCATTGGAACAAGCATATGTAAGACCATAAAATCCAGACGAACACAACCGCAGCCAAGGGTAGAATTAAGACATACACATAGATAAATATAAGAATTGTACCTTTATTCATCACCGTCAGAGAGGTGCCGATCGGCACAAGATTGTGCCGGTCGGCACCGCCTTGTTGCAACATTGACGACTCCTAAGATACATGGCTCTACTTCTCCTAAGCTCCGGTGTAGTGCGACCACGCAGGGCGACTACCCAACTAGACTACATCTCTCAATATGGTGGCTCTTCAACTCCGGCGGCCTCCCGGCGATGTGCAGAGGCTTCCTAAACCCTAAAGGTGTCCACTCCCGTCCCCGGGGCGTCCCATGGGTTATATATACAGTGGGGAGGCATCTGGAGGCGAAAGGAAACAAATCTAGGTCCGTGGCTGTCGGCACCAAAGGTATGCCGATCAGCACGAGTCGTTTCCAATTCGGACTTGATTTTCTCTTTTCGCAGCTCCGCCTTCCATAAATCATATCTTCCTCGTCCGGAGTCCAAATGAGGCAAACTCAGACTCTATCTCGTAGCCCTCGAAAAGATCTACAACTTTAGTATCATTGGTTCTCCAGATTCGGCCGTCTTGGTTCCCAAATATGCGATGCCAAAATATCTGTCCTGATTCGGACTCCTCTGCGCAGGTCTCCTTGCGGGGCCATATCTCCTAGCTCCAGAATCCAAACGGGATAATCCATATATGTTCCGGAAAGCTCTCGACGAGATCTGCAACTTTCCTGTATATTGGATTCCCATTAGAGCACGTCTTGAACTCGAAATCCGCGTAACAATACAGTGCTGTTTCTGGACTGCGCGAATTGATCTTTCCTTCTAGATAAACCTTCTAGAAATCCTTAGGCATTGGGCCACGACCTTGGGCTTGCATGTTGGGTTCCATGGACGTCCAGAGGTGTGTTGTAGGTGCCATGGGCTTGTGGGAAGCCCTCCTTGCGTGGCGAGTCGGGGTTCATGTCGGTACTTCTCATATTTGAGCCATTATAGTGTCATTTCACCTAATCCTGCAACATAGCACTAAAACAACACTACATATGGAAATCGTCAATATTAGAGGTAATAACACATACTTATGATGAGAATATGGTACGATGTTGGTGGTTTTGAGCATATAAAATGGGTACTTAGAAACCACCAACAGGAAATCGGCCCGGCTTTATGGGTCTTGTGAAAGGTTGCCGTGCGTGACTCCTTGCAAGTGTGCGTACGTCGTGTTATTCGGGTTTCCCCTGCAGGTGTAAATCGATTCGAATCGCTGTCCCTCGCGGTTATTGAGTACCACTTGTTCACTGCGTCACCTCATAGTAAGAAGTGGAATATGATGATTATACTTGCTGTTTGTTACTTCTATTAATTGTATTGCAACCATGTATTGCTTAGTATAGGTTGCTCACCTTTATGTTATGCAAGAACCCTTTTAATTTGGCTAAAATTTGAAAGCAAGGATCAACTTCTAGTGCTTCTTTTATGCAATCTTTTCCAATACCTTGGTCAGCCCCCTGCATATTAGGAGTCGGTCTTAAAAGGCCATTTTGATGGGTAAGTCTTGCTGAGTATTAGTTGCTCAGGGTTTGTTATTTAAATCTTTGTTGCAGGTGACCCTTTTTCCTGAGGAGAATGAAGCATGTCCATGGGCTGGATGTGCTTCATCATAAGGCAGTCGTCGAGTTTAGTTGCTTCCGCTGTCGTTTGTATTCGAATTTCAAATTCTTTTATGTACAAAAATCTGAATTTAAGTTGTAATAACTAATTTCCTTTTGTACTCTATTTTATTTATGCTCATATGTGTGTACTTTTGGACTCTTGCTTCGCCAAGTGTCACCCGATCTCGATCCTGTTAAGCAAATCCCTCATTATTTGAGGTGGGATGCTACACTTACCAACCCAATCATCTGTGAGGAGGTACCAGAAATATCTTCACTATAGATATTTTCACATTCTTCTGACAGGGATGTCAACCTTATCTTCCCCTTCCTCTTCATTTTGATGAACCGTAGGACTAACTTCTTTGTCGTAGGATTTATGATTTATGGGCATTTCCCATCAAATTTCCTGTGTGATAATTGAGGCTAGTTGTCATCTTAGGGGGAGCAGAGCCAGCACCTTTGTTTATGTTTCTTTGGGGAGTAGGAGTGAAGCTTCCACTAGTTTGACCAGTCTGATTCAGACCAGCAACTGAATTAGATTGTTCCATCCTTGGCTTCTTGGGGGATGGCTGGTTGCTATGACCCCTAATATCCACTTTGATTTCTTCAGCTGGATTTTTTGCAGGCATCACCACTTCCCTTTCAAAGAATAAATCATACAGATATGGAATGATAGCCCCTCAGCAAAGGCAGGTCCCTTGGTCACATCCCTACAATAGATTTTCATTCTCACATAATCCTGTCTATTCAGAGATCTCTCATCAATTTCAGTTGTAGATCCCACCAGGGATCCAACATATGCAGGGGTTTGCTCATTTCTATTATCCAGGGGGATACCTCTCACTCTAAACCAAGCTTGAGGCATTTCAGCTTTTGCACCAATAGCAGGAGACCATGGATCAATTGCAATCTGAGCATTCACAGTCCTCATTCCAAGAGGTCTGAAATGTCCCCATTCCTTGATCATTTTGCCATGGGAATCTCATAGTAAACTTGTTATCAGCAATCTTTCTAGCAGTCCATCTCCACACTTTGGATCCTAGAATCAACTTGAATTCCTGCTCAATTTCCCTAGCAGTCACTTCCCCACTCACAACAGAGATAATTGCAGTGCTATTTCTTTCTTTTAGGGTATTATCAGACTGACATTCAGGGATACAGAAAAAGCCTTGCCCTTCCACTTGAGTTGCACACATCAGAGCAATGTACTCACACAATTTCTTGCACCGGCACTGCTCAGTAAGATGATCAAGTCTCCCACACCGACCACACTTTCTGGGGCGTCTACACTGCTGAGTAGGATGACCCTTGAGCCCACAGTTGTAACACTCCACTAGATTACGGTCAGTGTTTGAAGATTCACCTTGGTGTTGTTCTCGTTGCTGAAGATTTGCAGGTTTCTCCTGAGAATCCATGGGCCTCTTGTCATTCCTCCTCTCGTTCATCTCCTCCCTATGATCCCATCTGGACTTTTCTGCCTTTTCTTCCTCCTCCTCATCCTTTTTCTTGTCTTCAACAATCTGCTCCCAGTGATCTAGATCCTGCTGCACTTCAGACTTGTTCTGATTGGAGGTTGTACCTTTTTGAAGATCCTCTGTTCTTCTCCAAGTGTACTCCCTCGCTGTTGTCCGACCCATACCACGGCCATATCAACCTACACCAAATCCATCACGCGACCAACCACGATTCTCCCGACCTCCCACCATGACCGTAGGAGCTGGATTCGACCGAACAATCTGGCGAAAGATCTCAAGTCACCCCCAATTGCTCCGTTCCACTCTCCCGGCTTCTTCCAGAGATGACCGAACCACTTGTATGCTTTGGCTAGAGATGGAAGGGGGGGAACTGGAAGGAGACCTAACCCTGGATCCGCGGAAGAAGAAGACCCCTGATTCAAGGGCCTGCTCCCGCAAATCCCAGGGTATTCTGCAAAGGAGGACGACCTCTACCCACCCTTTCTCCACCCGCCTGCACGTGACCAGCACCCGAAGCTCCGCATCGCTCCAATGGTGGCCACCCCTGTAAGTGGCTAGTCGACCCATCCGAACCACCATCCCACCCAACACGTGTGTCCGAGCCGGTCGGCACCTGGGCGTTACGCCTGCCTCCCTCTCTCGCACTCGCTGGATGGTGGGATCCACCGTGGATGGTACGCAAGGATCCGCCGCGTGTATTGTTGGCGCTTTCTAGGTACCCATTTTATATGACGAATATGGCATTTTTGATACCTTATTATGTCATTATTGCTAACAATTAACCCCATTATTATATATATATATGCGTAGTTTCTGTGTATTTGGAAGGATTTGCAGGAAAAAGGTGGAAATAGAGAAACTACGGATAAAAAGCTGCCGGAGGCCGAACACGGAAATTGGACTCCGTGCCGGTCGGCACAGAGCCCGTGCCGACCGGCACAGAAGAGGTCGAGCCCAAATATGGAGCCCACTCGGAGAATATGAAGCCCAGATGAAATATCAGAGTCGGAGTCGGTGATGTCCAGCCCATAACCGAAAGAAACTATAAAGAGGAGATCTGGGTCGCGAAACAAACAGAGACAACAAGGAGATAGAAGTTTTGACCTAGGTTGAAGGTTGTGGCGGCGAAGGCGGCGATCACCGATCATCACCACCAAAAAGGGAGTTTGTGCCGACCGGCACGCAGCCGTGCCGATCGGCACCTGTGGGTCCACGCCAAAATTCCGCGTCCTATTGTAGCCATGTTCATGTGCTGCAGTATGATGCGTGAGTAGATCTCATATTCTCTCCGTGGCGAGGGAAATCTGGTTATGTAACTCTCACACTTACAATACTCTTTTGATGTGTTCGGTCTATGTGATGTTTTATTTCGTATCTGATCAATACGTGATTATCCTAGTGCAAGAAACCAGTAGGGAGCTATTACCCTTGTCGTGACAGGATCGGGGTGAACGAAACCACCATGTCTTGTAGAATACTAAATCCTATCAATTGAACAATAACCCGAGTTGCATGCCAGTGCCCCAAACCATAGGAGAGAATCCTTTTATAACCTTGTTACAACCGCAGGCCTTTTCATCTCTAAGTGGTTAATCAACCCCTTTTCACACACACTTCTGCTTAATTAATTTAGTAGTTTAGATAATAGTTTAAGTTCCGCTTGTTCTCTGTGGTTCGACATTAAACCTTGGAATACTCTAAGGGAAAGTGCTACAACTGTACAACGTCCACTTGCGGTATATAAGTAGGTGCGTACAAACGACCAACATGTATCACCCACGGGGCGCACGGGAGGAGACGACATCTACGGTTGATAAAACAATCAGGCCAGACAGCATATCTCATTTTGACCTTATTTCGGTTGTTTCGCGAGGCTACCTCATGCGCTAAAATTTAGAAGTATGAGACAGCTTTCACACCATTGTAGGAGTTGTAGTCGCCATGCAACTCATAAATATTTATTTTCTTATCCACAAATAAAGGAAGTATAGTACTCCTTTGAGACAATTAAAACAACCATACATTGTCTATATGGTTATGATTATGAGACCATGAGACAACACCTTTGTACCTGCCCTAATGTCGGATATATATTTGGCTGAAATTTTGCTGAAATTTTTTCCCTAGTTGAAACTTGCTTGACTTGCAGGCTAATTATCCTGCGCAGGTGTTCGGATTACTCTTGCCCCACTATTGGTGCTTGATATGACCACATTTTACCTATCTTTTTACTATCATTTTAGTACGTTTATTGATCATTTGAGCCACTTGGCACCTAACTTTAACCTTATTTCGAAGTATGTTGTGTTTTGAGTGCTATGATGTAGAATCAGGAGAAAACATGACATAAAGGCTCAATTTCACGAAGCACCAACATGAAGCTTGGATTATTCACTCACTTTAGAGAGGGCACTACATTGCAACACAGTTTTGGAGTTCAAGACGATCCTGAATGAGAAAAGTTTGACTTATAAAGTTGTAGATCTCGTCGAGAGCTTTCCGGAACATATATGGATGACCTTATTTGGACTTTGGAGCTAGGAGATATGGGCCTCGCAAAATATGTTGCGCTGTCAAGTCTCTCGTGCCGACCGACACCTGATTGTGCTGATCGGCACGAGGCCCAAAACGGCCCAAAAAGGCTCAGAAAGGCTGTTTCGTCCCAATAAAGAGAATACCCTATTCTACACGCAACGGGGGGTTTGGATTTTGACACTTTCGGCTGCGGAATTAGGGTGAGACAACAGATAGCTTCATCCCGAGCGAAGATCGCGGCGTTCCGGCGAAAAGTCGTCGCGCGCCGATCGACACGAATCCGTGCCGACCAGCACGACCGACTCCGGCGTCCGATTTGCCCCAAATTGTACCAGGAATCTAAAGTGTTTCCCATGGCGAAACCTACTCATATCATGGGGTGATTCTCTATTCTTCCCCCGGATTGTGGGGATCTTGCCATATGCACGGTTTTGATTAACTGAATATATTTGTTGCTCTAGATTGGTCTATTACAATGCTTACTTATATTGTTTATCTCAGTATTTTGGATGACAGTATTGCAATGCTGCTTTTGTTAGATGATTGCCTTATTAACCGCCGTCGTGACAGGATCGCAGCAAACAGCTTTTGTCTACCTTAGTAACAGCCAGTTGAAGCCTTTACTTAGTTAATCTGGTCTTTGCATGCAAGTGAACCTAGACTGTAGGAAGTTCGTCTTAATTCTAGCTTAGCCGTAATTTCTTTCTTTCATTAGTTTCTTTTAATTAGTTCTTTAAACAACCTTTCTCTCAACAATTCACCTTTTGTTAGTAACAAACGTTTAGCTAAATAAGCGTCTCACTTGTTCGACGGATTGATAAACCTTAGAATATTTCGAGGGAAAAGTTACAACTGACCCGTACGCTTGCGGTCATAAAAGGTGCGCGTACCCCCGCCAACACCCACATGCTGTGTCATGTGGTCTGTCATGTGGTCTGGAGTTGCTGAACGAGTGAATCGACTCAAAATTAAAACAACCGAGGATTTCTTTCCACAAAATCAGTTCATCAAAGACATTCGTTTAAAAATTGGTAGACAGATTGCAGTCCATCTAAATCTAAACAAAAACAGGGAAATACAACTCCCGGCTCATGCCGTCGGCGCCTCGGCTCTCCCAGATCCTGGTGCGGGCGCCTCAGCTCTCCCAGCAGGTGCAGGCGCAGACTTTGTCTGCACCAACGCCGTGATGAGGTCGAGCGTGATCTGCATCATCGCCTCGTAGTTGACGACCCTGACGATGATGGGCTTCTGTTCGTGCAGGTCCTCGTTGCCGCAGCTCACCCCGGTGCTTGACGGCGCGTCCAGGAGGCTCTCCAGCCTCGCCTTCGCGTCGGCGAGCTCGGCGTCGCTGCGGCCCAGCTCGACCCCGCACAGATTGGCCACGTACCGCTGCATGTTGCCTTTCAGGACGCCGAAGCAGGTCATCAGGGTCTGGTTGTTCTTGTCGCTGGCGTCGGAGAACTCGCACCCCGATTCCGCGAACAGCGCCGGGCCGTCCCTGGCCAGCACCGCGAACGCCGTCTCGGCCAGCCGCCGCGGGCTCGGCGTCAGCGTCTCCATGCAGTAGTCCCGGTACATTGTGACGTTGCATAGCTTCTCGAGGGCGCCGGCACCGTTGCCGTTGCCGGTGGCACTGGCGGAAGGGACGGCGAGGACAGTGGAGGTCGTGAGGAGGAAGACGAGAGCGAGAGAGCCCATGGCCATGGCGTCGCTTGCTTTTGATTTTTCTATGGTGGTGGACTAATGGGTAGGTGAAGTATATTTTATATTGAGTAGGAAATCAAATCTGACGCCAAAAGAGGACATATATCACCAGAAGAAATAAAATTATGCATGGTATGTAAATTAATGCACCACCAGGAAATAACTGAATGCAGCGTGAACAAAATGACATCAAATACCTATTACATCAATCCAGGCTCCTCTTTATTGTCTATAATAAACATTTTATGAACGCAGCATAAATGAGACGTTTTCAATTATTCTTGTGCATGCCGGTTTAAGAAAATTATGAGTACCTTTTGCCAGGACGGGTACTCTGTTCCAAAACCATTAAATTGCCTAGCTAGTTGTGTCCGTGTTAATAACGTTCCAAGAAAACAAGACAGTAATACTATCATGCAGTATAGTAGTACCTTGGTACTATTTTGGTGTAATATCATGCAGTAATCACGTTATTAACACGGACACAACTAGGCAATTCAATGGGTTTCTTGGAATGTGATCTGTTCTTGCATGGTAGAAACTCCAGAACACATCCCATTGCAGAAATAAAATTATGCATGGTATGTAAATTAATGCACCACCAGGAAATAAATGAATGCAGAGCCTGAACAAAAGTGACAGGAAATCGCTTCATCAAACGAGGTGTTCTCAATCTTCGTGTATTTTGTGCATGCTGGATTACGAAAATAATGTGTACACCAACAGCAATCACGTTATTAACACGGACACAACCAGGAAACCTTTCAGGACCCCTTGCAAATATTTACCATTTTAATGGATTTGAAACGAGCACCCATCGCTGCAAAAAATCCTGTGACATAATTCATTCCCATAATAATAGAGTGCAACAGGGATAAGTACGTTCTAACTGGCTAACTTCGCATAGCGAAAATTTTGTGCTGGATCCTACATAAGAGCATCTCTAAGAGATTACCAAAAAATTAGCACCATAAACTATTTTTAGGAGCAACTAAAAAATTATGCGGAACAATTTTCCTTCCCTTCTCCAACAGTTCCTCCCTAAAAATAGATCAAAACACTTTTGATTGGGCCACATCAGCATTTGAGGCTACAAAATCATTAATTCTTATGAAAAAAGAAGGAATAGGGATCCAATTCTTCCCTGTTTGTAGCTACAAATAAAGGGAGTTTAAAGCATCTCCAAGAGATTAACAAAAAATTAGCCTCATAAATTTATTTTTGGGAGCAACTAAAAAATTATGCGAAGCAATTTTTCTTCCCTCTCCTCCAACTGTTCCTCCCTAAAAGTGGATCAAAACACTTTTGATTGGACAACGTCAGCATTTGAGGTCACAAAATCATTAATTCTAGTGAAATAAGAAGGAATAGGAATTTCAATTTTTCCCCTGTTTGTAGCTACAAATGAGAGGTGTTTAGAAGGTATGAAAAAGTTAGAAGTAGTTTTGAGATGCTGTTGAAGATGGTTTTTTGATTGAATCCCGTTATTTTGATTTAAGGAGAAATTTTAGGGCTCTTTTGGAGATGCTCTTAGGAGGTATGAAAAAAATTAGAAGTAGTTTTGGAGTGGTGTTGGATATGATTTTTTTTATTGAATCCTATTATTGTGATGTAAGGAGAGGTTTTGAGGCTCGAAGCCCTTGTATTGAGTGTCTACTTCAATTTCTCCACTGAATACCAAAAGAGAAACGACCTTTAATAATTCTACATCCAGTTTCACCTCGAACGCCAGATCGACATGGATTCTCCTCAGATAAAGATGCTAGTACCACATGGTCATATGGATCGGCGGAACACCTGTTCCAACAGCAAGAGCAATAGCCATCGTCTTATTAACCTCCCTCAGGGTCTTGATGGTGCCAAAATTGTTTGTCAAATTCTTAATTCTTGGCCTTCCAAAAAGAACGCAGAGAAACATAAGTGAGACTGCTATGTGAGAAACAAAAAAGAACATTCTTTATACTCATTTATTACCTGATGTTCTTGACAAAGTCTTCCGCTTCTTTGCAGAACCTCCTGTTCTTCTCCAGAACATCCAATGGCAACCCATGGCATCTACCAGTGACTCTTGCACAATCATTCAGCCCCTTTTCAAGCACAGCAAGAGCGCCAGAAAAGTTGTACAAACCTTCCAGAACCATAGCATAATCTTTGTCATCGACCCCTTTCTCACAGGTCGTCAAGGCTTCATTCAGCACATGATACTGTATTACTGTTCCTCCATGTCCTTTACTGCTACCTCCAGAAACCACTTCGTTACATCAGCTTGCGTGTACATAACAGTGCTGCAGCATTGAAAGCACTACAATGTAAATAGGTGTATGACAATAATAAACGTGAACTATATTTATCCAAACGGTTGTTAATAGAGGGACATCTATAATATCTGAACATTACAAGCCATAAATTGAAATTGAAGTTCACAATTAAACATACTCCCACCATTCTTTAGCCTCCACCCATGCAGACTGTAACAGCTTAATTGGGCAGCCTAAGACAAATTTTGGACGAACAATATTTAACAAAGGAATATACCAAATTTACTTGTAAAAATATTAAAGCACTAAGCCCGTGCAAAATTTAAGCAATAACCATCTAGTCTACTGAAATAAGCCCAAACAACTAGTTGCGTTTCTCCTCCATCATAACAAGCTAGCTGCACGTGGCTAATGAGGACAGAAACTACCTTTGCAGGAGAAATAACATAAATAATAATATCTGCTTCGCAAGAATATTCAGTGGTGCACAAGCTAATACCCCTGAATATCCTTGTAGGCACTATTACTTTTTTCCCTGGGATAGCATATTAATGTGCACACCGTTGAAGTTTATGTTATCATTAACTAACATCAAGCTATATATAGTTAAGTTTTAGCTGAGGTGAACCACACAACCAGACATAACAAATCCAGCATCACTATTATCAGATTTTGACTCAATTTGGTACACAGAAATCCCAAAAGAAGCAATATGACAAAAGGTTTGGCTAATACAGGTAAAACTGTTTTTCCTAATCTCAACAACAAGCATCATTTTGAGTGCAACAAGTGAATATGAAAACTAATTGAAGTATCGAACTCTAAATTTAAAGCAAGGGTAGGACAAAAATGCCGAGGATTTCAAAATTTCCCATCTCATTCAATCAGTGCGTTATTAATAGCATAATGATTCAGATCCCTGACACGTTGAGATCATAAGCAGGCAAAATGGCATGTCAAGTTCGATTTAATTGTTGCAGCAGTGGTAATAGCACAAACAACGCCTAGCACAACACACATTACCTGCAGTACAGTTACGATTGCAGTAATGGATGCAAAAAAGATGAGTTGTTACTTTGCTTGAGTACTGGCGGATCATGGACTGGACTGGGTACCACGTGGATTGCAAGCGGCGACTGCCTGGAAGACTGGCAGCAGCTGACTGGAGTGTGCTCCGTTGCTGCAAGAAGTCACTCATGAATGTGCTTGGCACAAAAGATCAATCTACAGTTGATACATGAGTAACGCTTAAATGGAGGGAGGAAGGAATGACTGGTGTTTGCCAAGCAGGTTCGATACTGAAATTGGTGGACAGCCATCAAATTGTCTGTTATACAAAATTAGATGCTGAGCTAAATATACAGTAATACAAATTCTTCTTCCCTCACTACATTACTCAGGCAGCATAAATACAAGATGTGTCTCAGGCAGATCTAGTTAATTTATGGTTATACATGCAAATGCCCTTTATGTTAACAGAACTGGAACAAGAACAATGCATGTGCGTTACAGATTTCCTTGAAAGTAAAAGACAGAATACATGCCAGGACCAACAACAGCAACAAAGCCAGGACCATTGAACTAAAATGTTCCGGTGCAAACATCCATTGATATAAATATTTATTTCTTAGCGTGAGCCATATCACCAAACGTCACGCACTGCACATCACTATCATCAGACTTAATGACACTTTTTTTCAGGAATGTAATGGCAGATTCCAATACACAGCCAGTGCGGCAACAACTAGATCTAGGCAGTGCTACATTCTTATGTCTACTACTGAACTCTCACGTCCGAATTGCTGTAAACCAAATGTTAGGAACAGGGATTGAATACGGTTATTTATTCAGCGCATAAGAAGCAAACATGTTCCAGGTTTTTTCCCCCAATTTGAAACAATATGCAGCAAAATGCCAGGCGAAGTTGCACCCTGCAACATCTGAGTCGCAAATGCAACACCAGCTAAGTCATCAAAGATGGGGCCTTTAGGCTTTACCTTGCTCGAGTAGTGGCGGATCATCAGGGATGGCACCTGAGGTGACGAGGATGGCACACGGCGCATGTCTGGGAGGCTGACAATGGCGGTGGCCTGCAATATGTCAATGTCCCAGTGAATTAAGAGATTCAATGTACCTATTGACAGCTGCACAAGGGTAGAAAAAAATATTGTTGTGGTTTCCCAGTTTTTGTTTAGCACAGAACACATGATTCAACATTACTGCACCACGTACGGACAGATTCACTGTTTTATCTTCCCAACAGAACAATAAAAAATATTCCTTCCAACAGAACAATAAAAAAGATTCTTTAGCAAGGCACAATATGGAATTAGACACAATGAGACAAGCATCGATCAGTATGATCAGACTAGGTACAGCATGGATCAGTATCAGCATCACTATCAACAACAACCATGTGTTCTAAAAAAAAACGATGTGCAAATAACTCGACAAGGTTTTCTTAAAACAAAGCAAGGAAAAAAATTCTTTAAGTGTTTATTCAGCACAAAGATGCATAATATAGGAAATATTCAGCTCCTGTCTGTACCACCAAAAATGTAATGATTTCAGTGTCCTACTCAGTATTTACATGAAAAAAATAGCACCAGAAATGTGTAATTTACATTACTAATTTCAACAGCAATCTCAAGGATGCAGAGATTCAGATACGAAAACTAATTAGACAACAGTTATATACTGCAAGTCACGAGCTTCAACAAACAAAATTCGAAAAAGATCAGTTTTCTCAAAATTAACAGTAAAACATCTCCAGACCGCTTACAAATTAAAGTACCTGGCCATAAAAGTTCTAAATCCAGGAACGTATGCAGAACATCGGTATAAAAAATGCGAAAGATGGGAACCCAGCTCAGCAGTGACCAAAGGTGGCACTTTTACCTTGCTTGAGTAGTGGCCGAGCAGGGACGGCACCAGGGACGGCGAGGCGTGCGAGCGGCGGACTTCCTGGTGGCCACAAACGGCGGCGGCGGCCAGGAGAGCGGAGGGAAGATGTCGTTTGCAGCGGATTGGAGAGTTGAGCATGCAGGCGAGGCGACCATGAAAAGGAGAATCGGTTTTACATTGGAGTACGGCCCCGGAAGCAGAGGCCACAGCAGCGCCTGGGACGGAGGCGCCGGAACCCCAGCACGGCGGCGCAGCAGTAGGCGGAGGGCGGCGGCGGCCGCCATGGTCGCGGCGCGCGTGGGGAGGTGCCGAGGACGAGGAGGGTGGGGGGCGTCTTCTCGGTCCGGCGTGGTGGGCCTGGTGGCGTTCTTGGGAAGGCCGAGTGAAACCGTGGAATGGCAATGAATGGTATACAGCATTGCCAGTCACAGCTGCCTGCTCTCACTCCCGTTCCCGTCTTCCCGTACTCGCACATTCTCGATTTCATTCCCAGTCCCGATGGACAACCCCGTACTGAAATCCCAAACTTCTGTGTCAGTTTTGCAATTACATGGGTGATGGATCTCCTCATTTTTGCTGCACTTTAATATCAGAAGCTACTAATTGGCCATTTTCCCTGATTTAGAGCAACTCCAACAGGCTCGTTAAAGAGACTTGACTGGCTAAAAAAAGAAAATCACCGCAGAAAATCGTTTCCAACAGACTCGGCATCTTCTCCCCCTCGCCATCTGGATCGCCATCGCGCGTTCCTCGCTAGGCATATTTGCCGAACGCTCTCCGCTAGCCATCTCTCCCTCCCGCGCGATTTCCTCGCCACCTGCGAATCGCCTTCCCGCGCCCCCGTTTTGGCACCGCGCCACCTCCCTCGAAGCTCCGCGTGGCGTCTCACGTCCAGAAAAGGGCGACGCCGCGCCTCATCCTGCGACTCCCCCGGCACATGGAGCACCTAGATGAACTCGATAACGATGACGCTTGGACTCATACGAAGTGTGAGAATGTCATGATTCTTTAGAACTGCTGAAGTTTGATGAAGATTGAAGTGAGAATTAGCGCGTTCATGAGCAGGCCCTCCGTGTGTATGACGCATGCAGCCGCTAGAGCGACCTCTTCTCGACAAAAAAAAAAAAAGATCACAACAGTTGATGTGGAGGACATTCGAATATGCACAGCCAGAATTGGAGAGTCTGTTGGATACCCCATTCGTTTTGGAGATTTTCTATAAGAGCAACTCCAACAGGCTCGTTAAAGAGACTTGACTGGCTAAAAAAAGAAAATCACCGCAGAAAATCGTTTCCAACAGACTCAGCATCTTCTCCCCCTCGCCATCTGGATCGCCATCGCGCGTTCCTCGCTAGGCATATTTGCCGAACGCTCTCCGCTAGCCATCTCTCCCTCCCGCGCGATTTCCTCGCCACCTGCGAATCGCCTTCCCGCGCCCCCGTTTTGGCACCGCGCCACCTCCCTCGAAGCTCCGCGTGGCGTCTCACGTCCAGAAAAGGGCGACGCCGCGCCTCATCCTGCGACTCCCCCGGCACATGGAGCACCTAGATGAACTCGATAACGACGACGCTTGGACTCATACGAAGTGTGAGAATGTCATGATTCTTTAGAACTGCTGAAGTTTGATGAAGATTGAAGTGAGAATTAGCGCGTTCATGAGCAGGCCCTCCGTGTGTATGACGCATGCAGCCGCTAGAGCGACCTCTTCTCGACAAAAAAAAAAAAAAGATCACAACAGTTGACGTGGAGGACATTCGAATATGCACAGCCAGAATTGGAGAGTCTGTTGGATACCCCATTCGTTTTGGAGATTTTCTATAATATACAAAGGAGGTAAAACTCTAAATTTGGCTAACAATATACATAAGCTGTTGGAGTTGCTCTAATATACAAAGGAGGTAAAACTCTAAATTTGGCTAACAATATACATAAGCTGTTTGGAGTTGCTCTTACTTCCCAAAAGTAAAAGAGTGGAAGGGTGACCCAATTTACACACGATAGAATGTTGGATATAAACGATACTCCGTCTATTCTAATATATAAACATTTAAAGCATTCAAAAGTTTTCTCATAACAAGGTGTTCGTTTCTTTAGGCCTAAACTTTAGTCGTGTCATATCAAAAAGAATATTACCATTTAAGAGTATTAAATAAAGTCTAATTACAAAATTTTTTTGACAGATGGATGTTAATTTACGAGATGAATCTAATAAGCCTAATTAATCTATGTTTATACATTAACCATCGTCTAATCATGGCTTAATTACTCTCATTAGATTTGTCTCGCGAATTATCCTAGGAGTTCTGCAATTAATTTTGTAATTAGACTTTATGTAATACTCCTAAATAGCAAGATTCTCTTTGATGTGACAGGTCTACAATTTAGCCTAGACGAAACAAACACCCCGCATTCCTAGAGATAGGACAAAATGTGATGTGTTGGTAAGTGGATGAATAGTTGGTGAGTTAAGTTAAAATGAGGGGCATGTATGACTTTTCCATACTTGACTAATTTTGCATTGGGATTCTAGGAAATGCTTACATTATGGAATGGAAAGAGTAATTAATTAAAAACAGTAATGAGAATTCACATTAACCACATTTAGTTTGGTTGGGATTTGTTCTTTGAAAGAGATGACCCAAAGCGTTTTGGACTTCAATCTAGTGTTGAAACAATTGCTAAACTACCACGTCGCATCACTAAATATTCTCGTTTTATTGATGTTAGGACATGCCGTGTAGCTCAATTTTGAATTAAATATCTCCTGACGTCAAATATTTGAGAGGAGAGCGGTACACTACACACATGATTTTTTATCAAGTGACAATTGTTCGGAGCAAAGCAATGACTCATGAAGAATTTACAGACTTCAGATTATGGGAGTGGCAGAGTTCGGTGGTGCATGGCCTGCTGAGGAGGAAGAGGAAGCATGCATCTTGGCGCAGTCCATGAATACCAGACAGGATATACAAATGTTGAATATTTATAATCTATGAAACATATGTAAATATTACTAGATCCCTTGCAAAAATATTGGAAACAACACAAAATATATCTTAGGTTTCGATCTGCCCAATAGGGACATAAACGGCACCAGGTATCCTTGCAAACATTAGATGGAGTATTAAAAAAAAAAGGATAACAAGTAGAGTAATTGTATCAGCTCCAGGCACTCCAAGCACCCATTAGATCTTTATCAAATATATGTTGTGTATGAGCAATAATGAATGCTCACAAAAAGCAGTGCCTACGGCTAAATCTTCGACTAAATACCAACACATAAATGACCATATACTTTACATTCAGTCCATACAAGTAGCAACTCCACAGGTCTCACACTATATAAACTTCCTAAGCAAATATATCCATATGCTCGTCAATAATAGCAGAAGACAGGCTCCATGTCCAACAGCGAAAATCCCATCACGAAGCATCCTCAAAATATCATCAGAGACAGAGCGCAACACCCCCTTGCTATGCTGCTTGAGAATCTTCATTGTCTCGACTTTTCCTGACAAATTCTCCACCTTTTGCCTTCCAAGAAGAAAGCAACAAACTAATAAGTGTGACTATTAAACTAGCATCCGAAAAAAAAAACAATAAGAACATATTGTACTTTTGTTACCTCATAATTTTGGAATTTTCCTTCATTTCTTTGCATAACATCTTAATCTTTTCTTGACTACTTGGCGGCAACTCATTACATCTTTCAACAGCTTTGGCATAGTCGTCCATTCTCTTTTCATAGACAGTAAAAGCTTTCAACAGGTCACCGAATCCTTTCTCAAACGTAGCAAAAGCTTTGTCATCAAACCCTTCTTCTAATAAACGGCTAGCCTTCTCACAGGTGTCATATCCTTCATTTACTATTTCAAAATGTTTCTGCATGTCCATTAGCAGCCCAGTCAAAAACAGTGTTTCCGCATGTGAAAGAGTGCTGTTGTATTGTTCACTCTGCATTTTAATCAAAAAAAGGAGATGACATGACAACCTGAAATTTGGGCTATAAATAAAACTATTGTTAACAACAAATATATGAAACTAAATTGTAGAAATACTGTTCAGTCAGTAACAATAGAGTTGTTTGTTAAGTATCGCTGTTAGCTGAGCTCGAAAGACATGAACTGGCCTCTGAGGAAATTGTTGTAAACAGAGGAAATCTAAACAAAATCAGAGTTGTAAAAGAACTAGTTCTGTGTCCAATTTAGTTATGAATCATACATCTAGTTTTCTGTGAAATAACAATAGAAGATGAGATAAAAATACACTTGAAAAAATTTATTCACCACTCCTCTATTCTTTCTCAACACTCTACGCATACAGTATGAAGTAATTGAGCGAACATAGCTTCTGGTGAGACAAATGATATCCATATATGTTTCCTGCCATGAACATTGATTAATAGACACCCAGAGAGAATAAACCCGCGTATTGGCTGTTGTTCATGTGCAGTCCAAGCTTCCCTCTAGTTGTCAGTGCAAGGTGGATGCAAGTTGACAGTGCAATAAGGGACTGATAACAAGCCAATTAGCGGCTCCTGGTGAAGCTACAGAAAACTTCCAAGCAAAAGACCTACACATGGATGGCATTGTATAATCAAGATGGAAGGGTTGTTTCAGTTCTGGCCCTTGCAGTGGCATGAATGTATAGCTACCTCTTTCCCTCTTTTCGTTTTAGCCACTATTTACAGTTTTATATGCACTTATAATTTATTAAAACACAGTATGAGCATCTCTACTACTTTCCCCATCAAAAAAATGAGATTAACGGGTTGAGCTAGTTAATGATCTTCCACAACGTAACTCATCCAAATAGGCAGTTCATAATCTATGCAACAGTCATCTTGACTTTGTTGGGTATTATCCATGAATCAAAATCTTCTTGGTTTCTGTTATTGAAATGTACAAAGCAAGAGATGAAACAATTGAGTACACACAATAAAAAAATGTTATCAGCACAATTATCCATGAATACGTACAGGCACATTTTACAAGAGTCGTTATATCAAACATAATGTACTAATTTAATCACCAGACCAAAAATCAGGAGTAAGCCAATGAGGTCACAAACTAGACCGAGCCAATATCAGAAACCTCCTCTCTTTTTTTTTAATCAAGTGGATGCGAGAACTAATTTAAGTATTGAATCCTGATTATATTTTGCAAGCCAACAGTAGAAATAACAGTAATCTCATTTTTCAAAACAAAGCATAACAAGATCCCTTCCAATTTGAAACAACAAGCAGCAAAAAAATGTTCCAGACCAAGAAGTATCAGACTTGCCTGCTTCAGGCTCGGAGTCCCCTTGCAGCCGGTTGGCTGCTGCGGCGGCGGCAACCCATACCCCTAGTAAAATGCGCACGCCGACAGATACGAATTAGCGAAATCGCAGGCCCGCAGCGACGAGAACTTAGTTAAAGCAGTCAAAGTTGCAACCTTTACCTTGCTCGAGTACAGCCGGAGCAGGGATGGTGCGGGACCCGGCGAGAACTGCGAGCGGCGAACGGTCGCGAGTCTGGCGACGGCCGCGGCGGCCAGGAGAGGGGAGGGAGGCTGTTGTTGGTAGGAGCTTCGATTAGGAATCAAGAAACCAGGATGGGCGGCGGAAACGAAATCTTTGCTCTCTTACATTGGAGGGCGGTCCGGAAAACAGAGGCCGAAGAAGAGCAAGAGACGGCGACCCCGCTGGCCGGCGCTGCAGCAGGCGGCGGAACGCAGCAGCGACCATGGCCGCTGCCCCCTTCACGGAGTTGCCGAGGAGGGGGGTTTCTCGCTTTCTTGGTTTTGGTCGGCAGGCGAGCTTGTGACGGTGAAGAGGATGGCTTTGCAAAACCCACTCCCGGGTCCGTTCCGGTTCCATGGTTCACCGATTTTCGAGTTTGACATAAAATTTTAAATTCGATGAATTTTAAATTCGGTTTTTAAAACCCTACTCCATAGCAACTCCGGTTCCTTTTTGGCAAGATAAAGTTTTGGTTTTTCCAGTGATTTTGTTCAAAAAAGGCTTCGGATTTTGAACATCAGGTTCGATCCAACTTATGGGAGCCTCCTACAAAATGAACCCAAGAATGGGCTCCAATTTTAGCTAACTGTTGTATGCAGACAGTCACGACATTTACTTCGCCGTGCTGATTTGATTTATGATTGGTGCCAGTTTCAAGATAAGCTTCACCAGAGTACATCTTATCAGAAAATAAGGGAAAACACAGATGTGGAAGACAACGGAAAACATCTAAGCCTAGTTAGTGGGAAGCGGCTTGCAGAAGCTCAAATAGTCCAGGCGACCGCAGAATCTTTTATTAAAACAGATACCTGCGATTTGCATGGCAAGCTTCCACTCCACAAATGTGACACTAAAGTGTCAAATGCACCAAGCCAGGTGCTCACATCATCACTAGCCACTGCTGATCGATTTGCCCAAGTAGTACGTACCACAGAAGACTAACACAAATAGGAAATACAGTAACACAGTAGTGGTCGTCAGCTGAACCTGAATCCCCGTAAGTCATAACAAGACATATAAGGCATTTGATTGGATTGAATCCATGTGCTTCTCTACTAATTCCATGGCTACATATGGCTCTAGATAAAGATGCTACGCTAAAAATATCCCAACGAAAATCAGCAGTGCCAGCAGGACACATGCGGATACTCCAACATACTTAGAAAGCAACTTGTAGTTGTTCTCCCAGATCTTCAGTGACTCTTTTGCGATTGACAACTCCTTCAGCTTTTGCCTTCAAAGAACACAAAACATATTTATGAGTACTATGATGAGATCAATCACAATGGACATAAGGATTTGCTCCAGACCCAGTACCTATAGGACTTGACTGATTTCTCAAATTCTTCGCATGTCATCTGACACTTTTCCAGAGAATCCAGTGGTATCCAATTGAGACTACGAAATACTTTGGCTAAATCATCAAGATTTTTTTGTAACACAGCAATAACTTTCAAAGTGTCGTCAAGAGCTTCCTCAAACATAGCACCTGATTCGTCCACCAATCCTGCATCCAGTAACTCAGTGGCTTTCTTCATTTTCTCATTAATTTCGGGTAACATTTCAGTCCGTTTCTTGATGTCCTTTATCACTTCAAACAAAAACCACTGCATAACGTCAGTTTCAGAATATGTAGCAGTGTCGCAGCATTGTTCAGCCTACAAAGTAGATTAGATGACTGTGTTAATTGTCAAATAATAATTCAAACTGTTGTCGATATAGGGACATTACAGAAATATAAATTCACTAGATTGATGCTGAAATGAGTCAATAATCTTCATGTTATCTTTTAAGTAATACCACAAGCTGTGCTCAAACAAGAAGAAATTCCTTCTCTATGCCCTCTACTATTTGTAAGCATGCATAAAAAGATATACGCAGCTATTTAGGCAACCCCATTTAACTTTTGGTTGAACATACAAATGAAGCAAGTGCCTTCGGCGCAATAACAAACCAAAGAACACTAGAACCAAAAATAAACACTACCTGTATGTGCCTTCATATTTATTGCAAGTGACAAGATAAACTAAAATTGCATCATGCTCGTGCACAACCATAACATAACACAAAAAATTGTAAGATCTGGTAAGCCATATGACCGGATGAGATGAACTAAGCTTCATTATCATGAGCATTGGTTACAAATCCAAGTGTAGGGTAATCTGCCGATGAGGCACAAACTAGAGCTTGGCACTGCTAATAGTAGCTATTCTTGGTTATGTCAACAGCAATCTATAGGGTGCCGAGAATTTGTGGATGCAAGAACAAAATTCAAGTACTGAACTTCTATGTCCTAATTATCTGCAGTAATCCATGTGTACGAAATGAAATCCATCATGAGCAATGGTCATAAAACAGGACCATATAATTCCCACCCCCCCAAAAAAGACCACATGAAAAAGAAAAAGAAAAAGAAGCAAGAATAGGCAAAACTGATGATTTCAAAATCGGAACTTATTCAATCACTTCAGCATAAACCTGTAGAACCATTTCGAGTTTGAAACCATAAACAGTGAAAAAAATTGCCAGGTCAAGTTTATTCTTAATGCATGCCAGCAGGCACAGCAATCACTCACAACAATGTGACACCAGCTAATAAGTTAATAGGGTGGGAGTCTTACCTTGCTTGAGTAGCTGCGCGTCAGGGATGGCAGGTTTGCCTGTGATGACTCAAAGTGGCACTTGTCTTTCAGGTTGGCAACAGCAGAAGTAGCGGCCTGGGGTGATTGGTGAGGCTGTTGTTCAAGCAGGAAAAAGCATTAGTGACTTATCATCCTTGTGCACAGATGTAGTTTACAGAGCCTCTTGCTTCTACCAAAAGGATGCAAAATTTATTCACTTCGTCCCTATCTTTGTTAAGCCCTTGGCAAATATGATTCCACACTGTTTCAACTTGCATTTACCATTTTATCAAGCAATGCAACCGAGTAATCAACAGAAATCTCTGAAAGCAATAATATTGAACTAGATAAAAATAAAGTAAAATAATCATCGTAATGAACTACACATAGTGAAATCAGCATCATTATCGAAGTAAACATGGTGACCTCAGCATCAGCATTGTCAGAGGTCATAGTTGTACTACTAAATCTGAAATCAGCTCTCATCAAAATCAGAAGCACAAACACACAATAATTTAGGAATTAGTGGTACCACCAAACGTGTAATGAGTCAAGCATCACTATCTTGAAACTTATTTCGTTATTGATTCCAGTTTATGAGCAAATTTGATTACTGATTCCAGTTTATTAGCAAATTTAACGACACTGATGACCAACTGATCAGTCAAACTAAAGCTAATAATCAATGTATTTCGTAGAGAACAAGGCGATACGAAAATTAACTACGTCATTGAGCCATCAAATATCAAGTGCATGTCACGAGCTGGAAAATAGAACGGATCACTTAATCGCTGCATAAAAGCCAAACATCTCCGGGCTCCTTCCGATGTCAAATCAGGGGCAAGACAAATTCCAAGGCCAAGATTTACGAACAACACCCCAAATAGACAGTGCACGCGTTGTCAAATATGACTTGTTAGCGTCTTCGCAACAGCAGCAATGGGAGCCGGGCAGCTAAGAGTTGAATTGAAAGGCGGGGCCTTTATCTTGCTCGAGTGGTGGCGGAGCAGAGACGGCATCGGGGGCGGCGAGGCCTGCGCGCGGCGCATGTCCGGGAGACCAGCGAGGGCGCCGGCGGCGGCCGGGAGGGAGGAGCGGAGCTGCCGTCAGGAGCAGGTTGGAGGGTTTAAGCAGCAAGACGAGGTGACCAAAAAGCCAAAGAAAAAAAAGCATCGATTTTACCTTCGAGTACGGCCCCCGAAACAGAGGCTGCAGCAGCGCCTGGGACGGAGACGCCGGAACCCCAGTGCGGCGGCGCAGGAGGAGGCGGAGGGCGGAGGCGGCCATGGTCTCTGCTCGCGTGCGGCGGTGCAGAGAAGGTGGTTTCTTGGTTGATGTCCTTGCGAAGCCGAGTGGAACTGCGGAAAGGCAGCGAGTGGTATACAGCGAGTGGTATACAGCTGGCTGCTCTCACTCCCATTCCTATCGTCGTACATTCTCGATTCCAGGACCGTCCATCTCCCAGTCCCGTTATAACCCCCCTGCAACGAATCCCAAACTTCCATCTACAAATTGATGTCGTGCTAGAGATCTCTACTTTTTTCTAATTACATGACATTCTCACTTTCCAATGTATATTTCTCTCTTTTCAATACGCTTTTTTCTCTTCTCATTATTCCTTTATCTCTATCATTCTCTTCTTTGTTTTCCATACACCCACCTTTTCCACCTTTCCTTAATTCCCGTGTCCAGAGCTAGAATGATATCTAAAAGTGAACACAGAGAGTATTCCACATGCTTTGTTGAATATTTGATAAATATGTTTTTTTTTGAATGAGTATTGATCACTATATAATTCTACTGATCAACGTATATTATCCGACATTCAAAGTTCCACTTCCAATCCTTTTGGAGTCCAAATCTGCCCCATTTCTGATACCCAAAAAGTCATGTACAGATCTGTATCTGAATATTATCTGCTCCACTCCAAATCCGATGAAATGGACTAGAATATGGGGAAGTTAACATCCACTCCGCTCTGATCCTTTTTCATCCGATTATGGCATCTTATTGGAGTCTGAGGCTATATCAGGGATCTGTTTGAGATTTTCTCAGTCCCTACCCATCGCTCAGTCAATCTAAGATCCCAAATGTCCTGCTTACAAACATTTAGTTTTCGTGTATCAACTAGTAATTTGCATTTCAAGATTTGGCTCATGTTTGAATATATCAAATATTTTTACTTGGCTATTTTTTTTTAATTTCTGAAGGAAGAAGTCCATTTTACTACCCTCAAATAATATCTGTGTTGTTTACTTAACTTTTAAACTAAATTTTGGTTTGATTCACTCCACTAAACTATCTAGACTGGCTCAATTCACCCCTTAGTGATTTTTTTCCTTTTTTTTGTTTCTCTTTTTCTACGGGTTATGTTTGAAGTTCAAATTATGTGGGACCGTAGATTATATTCTTCTGGATTTTTTTAATTTATTCTATTTCAAAATGTCAAATTTGTATTCCACACCAACATACAATAACTACAAAAAATTCGACAAATATTTTCTAACATACGGTATGTTTTAATCTATAATCTCACAAAAGTTTACCTTGAACCATGATGTGTACCTAGAGAGAGAAAAAAAAAGAGAAAACTTTCATAAGGAGGTGAACCAGACTAAATAGTTTGAGACAGTAAAACAGGCTAAACTTTAGTTGATGAGGTTAAGTGAACAATGAAGATACTTGAGAGTAGTAAAATAGACTTCTACCTGAAAGGAACTTGAATGGCAAATGTAGTGGCTTTGATTTTGACATGGAAAACTTGTATTGGATTTCATAATCTTAATTTATATGAGTATATTTGACAGACTTGTTTTGATTGTCTTACAACGCCGAATCGCGGCCTCGCCAAGAGATTGGTTGTCTTATTTGCCAGGATATGGGAAAAGAAATGTTATAAAGAGTGCAATGGTGTTAAATGCGAGGATGAGCGATGCATTAAGCCATGGAAACAACTTGATCTCGTATTGCTTTCCCTACCTCGCTTGTCCCTTTGTTTCAATCTTATACAGTTACATGCATGATATAGAATCAGAGGTTCATATGTAACAAACCTAAGGTTTGTGAGGACAATACACTCTCCCTAGAGACTATGTCCCCGCGTCGTCCCTGGGCGACTCGGGCGGCCACCTAGCCCCGTCGCCACCTACTCCTCAAATCTGACCCTTTCCCTGCCGCCACCGGAGCCCGCAAGCCGGCACAACCCGGCGGACAGCAAGGATGGTGGCGGCGGGGCCTTGTTTCTTTTTCTTCTGTTCTTCTCCAGTGGATCTCGAAGATGGTGAGACGACGATCTCCTCGTCTGCTTGCGATGCGGTGCCATTCTTCCGTCTGCTGGTCCTCTTCGCCATCCTCGCTGCCGTTCCCCAATCTGTTTGGGTTGAGGTGGAGATGGTGCTTGGCAGGCGATGGTGGCGGTGGCGGTCTGCTGTTGGCTCTCACCAAGGTCCCCCAGATCGATTTGCTGCCTTGCCGATCTGATCCACATCGCCATCCTCAGTGTGTTGAAGCGTTTGGGCATTGGCACTCGTTGACGTTCCCTAGTTCCATGGTCGCCAGGCCGTGTTCACTTCACTTGATCTGGTGGAGCAGCGGGATTTGGGTGTGATGGATATGATGCTTGGCAGCGGCGACGGTGGTTGTGGTGGTGTCTCGCAGTGTTGGCTGCCAGGCACGACTGCGATTCGGCAACATTGGCATTCAGAGCTAGATGTTCAACCTGGGAATAGAGATATGGGAATAGAGCTTTGCCTGACATTCAGCCAATGCCGACAACGTGGTGCATATGGCACCATTGTCTTTCTTGAAGGCGCTGTCGTGGTTCTCTCATCTCATTGGATTGATGTTTCTCGGGTGAAAACCTCTCATTGAGACGGATGACGGTGACATACTCAATGTCGTGACCTCCATGGATGCGTCATTTTGGAGGCTCTTCTACATACATCTTTGGTTCGATGTCGTCGACTGCTTTACTTTCCATAATTGGAGTCTACTAGACCGCTTCCGACAGCTATCAAACTACCCTTAAAGTGACCATGGTTTGAGTGGTCTATGCCGTAATCATCGTCTTCGGATTGGCACCTGCTTAAGAGAAGAATAGTCCCGTGTTGGGTGGATGGCTCTTGCGAAGAAGATCGCACTCAAGAGCCGCTTCGAAGGTAAGTAAAACCTGTTGGGCAGAGTTGTTTCTTTTTTCTTTTTCTTTTTTTAGCATTTGTGTATTAATGTGCGATTGTGCACTTCTGATTGGGACCGGCTCCAGTCGGTGGTTGTGTTTGGCTGTAACCTTTTAGAGAGTTAAGGCCACCGAGGCTGTAACTTTTCCAAAGGCCAAGGCCGAGATTAATACATGCAATCTACTCATTATCTAAAAAAATTGTAACAAACTTGGTTTTCCCTATTGAGACCAACACACCACCCGTGCATCTTTTTCGAGCCCTACCACATAAGTTGCATTGCCACGCCGTGCAGTGACTGCCACTGGGAATTCCTGTGAAAATCCTCACCGGAGAATAAGGTGTCGACTGAAATGAAGAGAACAGTCAATTCTGGAATAAAAAGTGTGCAACTAAAATGTTTGTCCATGCAAGTTTTGACGTGCTTGCAGGCACCATGCATGTCTAGCTGTTGCTTCCTTCAAAACATGCATGATGTCCAAAATTATACATGGATGGCTCGGATTGCGCTGATTCAAACTAATAAACATTTAAACTAGTCAAAAAAGAAGTGTTATTTAATCATAATCCAATATCTTGGCATGCGTGCGTGTATCAATTTCTTCTCTATCAGAACTCCATGTTACGTTTTCTTGGGAAGCTGCAATTACTGGTGCACCGATTACTTGAGCGTTTGCAAGACATTTCGAACTTTATCGACCTAGATCAGGTCTTGCAAAGGCGACCTGCCAATTGTGATCTCCTTGTTCTAGCAATTTGCATGCAACCAATCACAGGCTCTCATACACGAGCCTGGCTACAGCAACAAGTACTGCTCTGTGTCGCATAAGCGTGCAGTACCGGCGGTGGTTGCCAGAGTATTGTGTTGTTCGGCATCGCATACTGGATCGCATCTTGTAGTGGCCTACGAAAGCATTTGTAGTATAGTGGTTATAAAAACATCAGTAGCAACCTGTAAAAAAAAAACCTCAGTAGCATCTCAGGTTCTGAATTAGACTTCCTGTGGGAGCGGATTTTTTAGGATTTAACGGTATTGTGAGTGGTAGGCGACGCTCTCGTTGACAGCGAGACGCTAGTGGTGACTTCGTCAATCTCGAGAATTTGCCGACCAGTCTTCTAAGATGCTTCTAGGGGCAGAGTTTGCGTTCGTGTGTTTATAGAAGTGAGTATGCGTACGTTGTGAGTGTTTGAGATGTATTATGTAATGAAAAAAAAAATTGTAGTGGCCTACTATTACGCCTTTCTTTATTTGTATGTTTTGCCTGACGTGGTGTTATGAGCTCCTATGGACACCAGCCCAACCCATCATCCAAGAGATGAAATGGTTCATTTATAAAAGAATGCAATGAAAGGTCATTGGAGAGGAAGTCTGGCTTGGGTAGTGATGCGAACCCGCTAGGGTTTGGTGTCGATCTTTCGATGAGAGAAAGGTAATTCGATTGATGGAAGGAGACGACGTTCACGGCCCGACTACACACGTCCAAGGACGCTGCGCCTTAGCAACCGATACACCACCTCCAATGGTCGCCGTGATCTTGTGGAAGCGCGACCACCGGCCTTGAGGGCACTCGTCCTGCAAGCAACCGAAGAACTAGCAAGAACAAGTAAACAAGCACTGAATGCGAGATGTAATTGAAGGTCTTAAACAACTGAAAACAACTATGGTGGGGTTCCGAATACAAGAAGTCAGGCGGTTTAGTCAACACGCGCGCTTACAAGGAAGTAGCAATGGCTAACTTTCAACTAATCAAAACCCGAACAGTTCTTGGCGGCGGCTAAGGAGTATATGGACGTGGGAGGACGACCACAGGGGTGCTGGGGTCGTGCTCCAACCCTAGGACGCGCCCCTAATTAGGCTCAACTTGATACACGGCCCATCGGACCAAAACTGGACAGAAAAAGGTGTCTGTACTAAATCGACGATTCCAGGTGACTCCGAATTGATATGGATATGAGGCTGGATCCGTTGGAAATAAGACTTGATAAGCTTTCCATGAAGTCCAAGATCAGCCCAATCGGAGTCCGTATGAAGTCATGGTGCCCGTCACAAGTTGACCTGTCCTGCAGTCCGAATCCAGCGCGCGCGAATCCCGTCCCCTTCTTATCCTCTCTATTATTCCTAAGGAAAACAACAGTGCACGTGTCTCCATGATTTAAAACAGATGGACAAGAGCTTAGGAAGGAACTCACTTGATATTTAAGTTGACGAGCACGAGCGCGAGTAATAGCACCAGCCGGCGTTGATGTTATTGGTGCTGTTGTAGGTGTGGATGTATCGATAGGGTCGATGTCCTCATCATCCTCCCCTTCTTGCATTTGAGTCGTCCTCGACTCAAGCTCATCTTCTCTCCCAAATATGGCTTCAAATCTGCAATGTTAACGTGGGACTAACCCCAAAATCTGCAGGAAGTTCGAGCTTGTATGCATTCTCATTTACTTTTTCCAACACTTTAAAATGTCCATCAGCTCTAGGCATCAATTTAGATTTTCCCAATTCAGGAAACCTATCCTTTCTCAAGTGCACCAAACCAAATCACCAGGTTCAAAAATCAATTGCCTTCTACCTTTGTCACCAGCAAGCTTATACTTAGCATTCATGCGCTCAATATTTTCTTTTGTTGTTTCATGCAACTTCAACATAAATTCAGCACGTTGTTTAGCATCAAAATTCAATTTTTCAGAAGTTGGCAAAGGCATCAAGCCAATAGGAGCACGAGGCAACAGTCCATAAACAATCTCAAAAGGGCATCTTCGTAGTAGAATGCAGCAAACGATTATAAGCAAATTCAATATGAGGCAAACATTCTTCCCACATGTAAGCTTCATGACCATTGGAGCTAGGGAAACCCCAAGGTATGAATGTTTTGGTGATAGGATGAGAACCATGAATGTGACTAACACTCTTTGTGAGATCTTATAGGTCACATATAAAGAAAGCTCCGTCCGTTGGTGGTGAACGCCAACACACCATGAACTTAATGACAAGGATGATTGGTTGTCTTCATCTACACAAGAACGGACTTGATGGAGTCGCGGAGAAGATATGGATCAAGGCTAAGGACATGCTAGATCCAAGCGAGTGTTGCTTGGTTAGATGTTAGCTTGAGTCCATAGGAAAAACCAGACTATGAAGAGGGTTCGAGGTGGTTCTCTTAGTGCACACTAGTTATAGAGATCATTGGATGCATGGTGAGTCTCTCAGGGGCTAGGGTGGCAGAAGAGGATTGAAGGAACCAAGAAGATCAAGTTTGGAAGCAATGATCAAGAAGAAGGTCGAAGCTGCAGAGTCAGAATTGACCGGACGGTTCGGTCAAGGAGACCGTACCATACGGTCTACAGTGGGGATCCAGACAGAAAAGCTGAAGTTTCTGGAAGTGAAGAAATAGAGACCGTAGCATTGAGCATATGGTACGGTCCTAGGGACCGGACGGTACGGTCTCTATTGTGATGTGTACTAGGGTTCCCGATCTTCCGAAAGGTTCTGATAACTCTCGATTTGGTGGAGACTTGACACACGTCGATCCGGCTTCAGAACAACACGTTCTAAACCCCGCAATCGCAGCACCACGTCTCCTCAGGTTATTGACCGGCGGTGCCCGGTCGACCTCGCCAAGAAGGCTTATCCTTGCCTGCGAATCGAAGAACACAAGCAAGAACACAGTAGACTGCAACCAAAATTGCTGAAAACTGAATTAAGCTCACGAGTTGGGGTCTCACAAACCGATGAACGGCGAAACTGTTCTTGACAGAATAATCTAAGCAAAACCCAACCCTAACTTGGGCGGCGGCTACTGTAGATATAGACCTTAGGGGCGTGCAAGACCCCCTGGACGCGCCACTAATGGGCTCCAACACGATACAAAGCCCAAAGGCCAAATTACGGTGGTGCAGCACCGGAACAGATTCTAGACGTCAACTTGTTTCGACGATTCCTGATGACTCCAGACGAATTTTGACATGAGACCAGCGCCATTGGAAAGGTTATCAAATTATCTTTCCATGCATATGAAGAACGTCCAAAATCGAGCCCGTATGCGACCTGGGCGACCGTTTTAGTGCAGACTGCTCCTGAACTCCGAAACCGATCCGAAGTTGACTTCAATTGGGACTCCAACTTGGTTTGGACGCCCTTGCTGTCCCTCCACGCCTCGAAGCTCCTCTCCAATCATCTCCTGACCCTCTCCATGGTTCCTAAGCACAATATAATCATTAGGTAGCAATCTATCCTCAAGTTCATATAAATGAGTGCTTAGGAACGAGCTCACCTCTAGATTCAGCTGTCGTGCGCGAGCTCTATTGATTGGACCTTGTATATCCAGCGGAGGTGTGACATGTGTATCCGAAAGAGCGATGTCCTCATCATCCTCCCCCTCTTGAATTGGAGTCGTCCTCGACTCAAGCTCATCTTCTTCTCCCAAGTAAGGTGTCAAATCTGAAATATTGAAAGTAGGACTAACCCCGAACTCGGGAGGCAACTCAAGTTTATATGCATTATCATTAATCTTTTCAAGTATTTTGAAAGGACCATCAGCTCTAGGCATTAACTTAGACTTTCTCAAATCTGGAAATCTATCCTTTCGCAGGTGCAACCATACTAAATCACCCGGTTCAAGCTTAACTTCTCGCCTACCTTTACTACCAGCAATTCTATATTTTTCAGTCATCTTTTCAATGTTATACTTGGTTGTCTCATGCATTTTCAAGATAAAATCAGCACGATCTTTAGCATCATTATTTATCCTCTCACTAGTAGGCAAAGGTAGAATATCAATTGGAGCACGAGGATTGAAACCATACACTACCTGAAAAGGACTTACCTTGGTGGTAGAATGTGTTGCCCGATTATATGCAAACTCCACATGAGGCAAACATTCTTCCCACATCTTCAAATTTTTATTCAAAACAGCTCGCAGCATGGTCCCCAAAGTGCGGTTCACCACCTCTGTTTGTCCATCAGTTTGTGGATGACAAGTGGTAGAAAATAATAATTTTGTACCCAACTTGTTCCACAAAGTACGCCAAAAGTGACTCAAGAACTTAGCATCACGATCTGAAACAATAGTAGAAGGCATACCATGCAAACGAACAATCTCTTTGAAAAAGAGGTCAGCAATATGAATAGCATCATCAGTCTTATGACATGGTATAAAATGCGCCATCTTGGAAAAACGATCCACCACAACAAAAATGCTATCCCTCCCCCTCTTAGTCCTAGGCAATCCCAAAACAAAGTCCATAGAAATATCTGCCCAAGGAATAGAAGGAACAGGAAGAGGCATATATAAACCATGTGGATTCAAGCGAGACTTAGCCTTTTGACATGTGGTGTAGCGAGCCACAAAACGCTCCACATCTTTCCTCAACTTTGGCCAAAAGAAATGAGTGGCCAAAACATCCGCTGTCTTTTTGGCACCAAAATGCCCCATCAATCCTCCTCCATGCGCTTCCTGCAACAACAATAGACGAACGGAACCAACTGGAATGCATAGGCGGTTAGCTCGAAACAAAAACCCATCATTCAGCACAAATTTGTTCCATGCCCGCCCTTCTTTACAATTCAACAACACCTCTCTAAAATCAGGATCAAGCGCATATTGTTCTTTAATTGATTCAAGGCCAAAAATCCGACAATCAAGTTGAGACAGCAAAGTATATCGTCTAGACAAAGCATCAGCAATCACATTATCCTTCCCTTTTTTATGTTTAACAATATAAGGGAAAGTCTCAATAAATTCAACCCATTTAGCATCTCTACGGTTCAGATTATTTTGAGAACGAAGATACTTAAGGGCCTCATGATCAGAATGAATAACAAATTCTTTAGGCCACAAATAATGACGCCACGTCTGTAAAGAACGTACAAGTGCATACAATTCTTTATCATACGTGGAGTAATTCAGAACAGGACCAGTTATTTTCTCACTAAAGTATGCAACGGGTCTACCATCTTGCATCAAAACACCACCAATGCCAATTCCACTAGCATCGCATTCTAGTTCAAAAGTCTTACCAAAGTTTGGAAGTTGCAGCAACGGTGCGTGTGTAAGCTTGTCCTTCAAAGTGCCGAAGGACTCCTCCTGTGTCGTTCCCCAATGAAACACCACACCCTTCTTCGTCAACTCATGCAGCGGTGCAGCAATGGTACTAAAATCCTTGACGAAGCGGCGGTAAAAACCTGCAAGACCGAGAAAACTCCTCACCTGTGTGATAGACTGAGGAACTGGCCAGCTAGCAATTGCTTCAATCTTTGACTCATCCACCTCAATGCCCTGCGGAGTAACAACATAGCCAAGAAAAGAGACACGATCCGTGCAAAAGGTGCACTTATCAAGGTTACCAAATAAACGTGCAGCTCGTAAAGCATTAAAAACAGCACGTAAATGATCCATATGTTCATCCAAAGACTTGCTGTAAATCAAGATATCATCAAAATAAACCACCACAAACCGGCCAATAAAAGCTCTTAAAACCTCATTCATTAAGCGCATGAAAGTGCTAGGTGCATTAGTCAAACCAAAAGGCATTACTAACCACTCATACAAACCGAATTTAGTTTTGAAAGCCGTTTTCCATTCATCTCCAAGTTTCATTCTAATTTGATGGTAACCACTACGCAAATCAATCTTTGTGAAAATTATAGAACCACACAACTCATCAAGCATATCGTCTAACCTAGGAATAGGATGACGATAACGAATAGTAATATTATTGATGGCTCTACAATCAACACACATACGCCAAGTACCATCTTTCTTAGGAACCAAAAGTACAGGAACAGCACAAGGGCTAAGGCTTTCACGTACATACCCACGGTCCAAAAGTTCTTGGACTTGTCGCTGAATTTCCTTAGTCTCCTCCGGATTGGTCCTGTAAGCAGCGCGGTTGGGCAATGTTGCACCCGGAATCAAATCAATTTGATGCTCGATCCCTCTCATAGGTGGCAATCCCGGGGGTATCTCTGCTGGAAAAATGTCCTCATACTCCTGCAAAAGGTTAGTAACAGCAGGGGCCAACGAGCTAGAAATATCATCAATTGAAAATAAAGCGCCCTTACAAATCAAAGCATAGCAAACATCATCATCGGAAATTTCAGCAAGGTCACTTTTTGTAGCAAGCATAACGGCACCCTTCAATTTAATCCCCTCGGCCTTAGAATTAGGTGTAGACTTATCATTTTTAGGTGGAAAAAGAGAATTAGCAACTTGCTGATTTTCAGATTTAGCATTATTCAAACTAGCAGTTCGCTCTCTATCAGCCTCTACAATTTCAGCAGGGGTTAAAGGAACCAAAATAATTTTCTGTCCTTTATGCACAAAAGAATATCTATTGCTTCGACCATGGTGCGTAGCATCATTATCATATTCCCAAGGTCTACCCAACAACAGATGACAAGCGTGCATAGGTACCACATCACAGTCCACAGAATCAACATAAGTACCAATAGAAAAGGAAACTCTGCAAGTGTGTGTTACCTTAGCTTTTCCAGAATCATTCAACCACTGAATATAGTATGGATTTGGGTGTGGGCAAGTTGTCAAGCCAAGCTTCTTGACAAAATCAGAACTCGCTAAATATTGCAGCTACCTCCATCAATAATGACACGTGCGCGACCTTCCTTGATGACGAAGAAAATCTGGAACAAGTTATGTCGTTGTAGCCTGTCCGGTTGGTGCACTTGTGTGCTGAGCACCCTCTGCACAATGTGGACGCCGTAGGACATTGTGTCTTCCTTGCCAAAAATCTGACCGTCTTCCTCCACGTCGTCATCATCATCTTCAATGTCGGAGGTGCTAATGTATCCTCCATCGTCTGTAGCAATATATGCCCGCTGACTAGGGCAATCCTTTTGCATGTGACCAAGCCCATGGCAGCGATGGCACTGAATGCTAGAAGAGCGTCCCGTCGATGAAGAGGTAGCACCCTTAGCAGGTGCCGGCACCACACTCTTTCCCGCATCTGAAGGGCGTGCGGGGGGCTGTGTTGTTGCTGCGGGAGCAGCAGCGCTAGAGGCTGCTGGAGGCGGCCGGGAAGGGGTGGACTTGGACAGCCCCAAAGGTGGCACCCTGCGTGGTGTGTATGTGGCGGTCTTGTTCCTGTTCTGCTGTTCACGTCCCTGCAATTCTTTCTCTGCAAGCATAGCAAACTGGAACAACTTGTTGACCGTGTTAAATTCTTTATAATCAAGAATATCCTGAATCTCACGCCTCAGACCAGAATAAAAACGAACAAGAGCGGCCTCATCGTCCTCTACTATCATGCATCGTTGCAAACCCTTTTGAAGCTCCCCATAATAGCCCTGTACTGATTTATCCCCTTGTTCTAGACGCTACAATTTTTTTCGCAAATCTCTATAATAAGAAGGTGGGACAAAACGATCTCGCATAGTTTCCTTAAGTTTATCCCAAGTTCTAGGAATTTCATCACCAAAAAGAGAATTCCACCAAACAATAGCAAAGTCCTTAAACTCACTAGTAGCTTGCCGAACTCTATGCTGCTCAGGAACAAGATGGGCACTAAATTTTTGCTCTACTGTCATCTCCCAATCAAGATATCCCTCAGCATCATATGCACCCGAAAACGATGGAATAGTAAACTTAATTTTAGCATAGGGATCGTCAGGAGATCGATTACCATGTTGTCGGTGATGATGACCCATACCGCGAGTGTTATGTGCTAGGCGACGTCGATCCTTGTTCTCTTGGGTCTTTGCTGCATCAATGTCTCCGTTGTCATCATACACGGTGTCGTCCTGTATGCCCATGTCGATTTCCATCTCAGTAACTTTGCCTGTTAACGTAGTAACCAAGGAGGTTACAGCGGTAACCGTGTCTTGATTGGTTTGAACAGTGTCTAGGAGTGCGGATATCCTCCGGTCCAGCCGCTCTGTCTGGTTGCCGACAGATTCATCAACCGACTTCTGGATCGTCGCCTTCATGTTCTCAAGGAACTTGTCAAGAGCAACCTTTAGCTGCTTCTGACTGACACATTCGTTGAAGTCCTTGGGAGGATCGTCAACTGCATCGTCGTCTCCTGCCATGATAGACACAAAAACAGGAACAAACAGTGAAGGTTATCCCTATCAAATACTACTGCAGTGGTGCCTCTCAACACAGCAAAAGGAAGCCTCTAGCCAAGCTCTTGCAAGGTTCTTAGTAACAAAGCAAAGGATACCTGGAAGGCGTGCTCCGCGATTGCAAGGGTCAAAAACCTATGCTGTCCAGAAGTGATATGTGGAGCTAGGAAGGCCAAATATGTGAGTGGTACACAATTCAAAAACAGATAGTAATGCTGAATAAATGTCCAAAGCACTGGTCCTAGTTGCTGGTAGAGTCGTATCCAATTCTAGAAGTGAACAACAAGGAACAGAGAACAAGAATCAGCAAAGGTAACAGCACGAAATCAGCCAATGACAGAAAGGGTGCTCCTATGTGCCACCTGTTTTGTCTTTTAGCACTAGTAGAAATCACAATGCTTTTGATTTTTCTTTTTTATTTTATTTTTTTGATATTTTTTTCTCAATCAGGGGCACAAGAATAGGAACACCACAAAGTATCAACTCAAACTGAGGAAAGATGCGGTCTACAGAAAATCAAACACGTTTTCTGAAAACCTAAAATCTCAGAAATCGATTTTTTTTTATTTTCCTAAATTTTTTTGACCTTGATTCCGAACCCCAACACGTTTCGGAGTGAGGAAGCTGCTGTAAAAATTTGAGCCAAAACGGAGCACCGAGCGAAAAGTTATGGCCGTTTTACCGAAGGTATGTCAAGTCAGGGTTTGAAACAAGGCAAACTGAAATCGGGGAAGGAGAAACAAATTCGGATGGTTGCAGCGGGTGTTTGGGTGTGGTGGGTGGGATGTAGATGAATCAAAACACCGAAATATGGTAGGAACAGAGAACCAAATTCAGGGTGTGGTGGGTGGGATGAAAAAGACTAGCGAACACAGGGTGTTGCGGCTAGGGTTTCAACGATGAAGTGCAGCGGATGGAAAAATTACAAACTGAAATCAAACACGAACTAAAACCAGCAACAAAACACGACTAGGACACAAACTCAACACTACGGACTCTGAAATCAAATTATGCAGAAAGGCTAGACGTGGTTCTGGGATAAGGAAAAAAACTAAAACCTAATTTTTTTTTGGCTTTTTGTGGATTCTAGGATGACGACGGCGACGACACAAAAAGATCTAAAGGAAAGGCGAACCTGACGGTATACCTGAGTCTCTGATTACCACTTGATGTGTACTAGGGTTCCCGATCTTCCGAAAGGTTCTGATAACTCTCGATTTGGTGGAGACTTGACACACGTCGATCCGGCTTCAGAACAACACGTTCTAAACCCCGCAATCGCAGCACCACGTCTCCTCAGGTTATCGACCGGCGGTGCACGGTCGACCTCGCCAAGAAGGCTTATCCTTGCCTGCGAATCGAAGAACACAAGCAAGAACACAGTAGATTGCAACCAAAATTGCTGAAAACTGAATTAAGCTCACGAGTTGGGGTCTCACAAACCGATGTACGGCGAAACTGTTCTTGACAGAATAATCTAAGCAAAACCCAACCCTAACTTGGGTGGCGGCTACTGTAGATATAGACCTTAGGGGCGTGCAAGACCCCCTGGACGCGCAACTAATGGGCTCCAACACGATACAAAGCCCAAAGGCCAAATTACGGTGGCGCAGCACCGGAACAGATTCTGGACGTCAACTTGTTTCGACGATTCCCGATGACTCCGGACGAATTTTGACATGAGACCAGTGCCATTGGAAAGGTTATCAAATTATCTTTCCATGCATATGAAGAACGTCCAAAACCGAGCCCGTATGCGACCTGGGCGACCGTTTTAGTGCAGACTGCTCCTGAACTCCGAAACCGATCCGAAGTTGACTTCAATTGGGACTCCAACTTGGTTTGGACGCCCTTGCTGTCCCTCCACGCCTCGAAGCTCCTCTCCAATCATCTCCTGACCCTCTCCATGGTTCCTAAGCACAATATAATCATTAGGTAGCAATCTATCCTCAAGTTCATATAAATGAGTGCTTAGGAACGAGCTCACCTCTAGATTCAGCTGTCGTGCGCGAGCTCTAGTGATTGGATCTTGTATATCCAGCGGAGGTGTGACTTGTGTATCCGAAAGAGCGATGTCCTCATCATATTGAGTTTTCCAGACAGAGAAGCTGAAGTTTCTGGAAGTTGAAGAATGAAGACCGGACCACAGGCAGAAAGCGACAGAGAAGCAGAAGTTTCTGTTGGCTGAAGAAGAAGTGGAGACCGGACGGTACGGTCCTAGGGACCGTGTGGTACGGTCTACTTTGAGAAGTGGAGCAGCACTCCCTGGACGCCGGTCTGGTGAAGACCGGACGGTACGGTCAAAAGGAGACCGGACGGTACGGTCAATATGACGGTCATCACGCAGACTGGGCATTTTTAGACAACAGCTAGTTTGAGGTTGGTGGCCTACATATAGTCGGTTGTTTACCTGTTTGAGGTGTTCTTGGACCTAGAAAAGAGGGGAGGTGCTGCCTAGAAGCCAAGAGGGAGAAGTGTGAAGCACTTGAGAAGGATTTGGAGTGATCCTAGTGCTTGAGAGAGTAACAAGTTGCATCCTTTGATCTCTAGGCTAGTGTGAGCTTGAGAGAGTCATCTAGAGCTGTTACTCTTGGTCTATGGCAAGGCCTAGACCGGTTAGGCGTCGGTGTTGAGTTGTCTAAGGAGATTGTGGAAGCCGGCACAAGTTTGTACACGGTCTTGGAGCTTCCCGTGCGAAAGAAGCATCACTAGTGGAGCGCCCTTTGGCACGCATCAAGTGCGGAGCCTTACCTCCGGAGGAGTACCCGGGAGAGAGCCCGGCGAGACGTGCCCGCGACTTCACTCGGAGGGTGAAGTGTGCTCTAGGAGGGATCACCATCGAGCGGAGGGACGGGGTCGAGACTCCGACGGGAGTGACCCAACGTGGAGTAGGGGAAGGCGCCATCCTTCAAAGACCACGGGAAAACATCATGAGCATTCTCTATCCCTTCTCCTTTACTACATGCATTTACTTATCGTACTATATATGATTGCTTGTAGTATTTGAGTTGTGCTCTATCTAGCTTGTGTGTTTACCTTGGTACCTACTAGCTTCGCTAGGTTTGCTTGCTTGCCTTGCTCGTGTGCTTACTTGTTGTAGCTTATCTAGTAGCTCTAAGGACTCTACTTAGTGTGCTTAGTATCTTTGGTTGCCTTGTCTCTAGTTATCTAGTTGCCTTGCCTTGCCTAGTTTAAGTCTTCCGCTTTATATATATATATCTTGTGCTAGGTTGCTAGTGTGGTGTGCTTGTGTTATCTAAATCCACTAGCTAATATAGGTTAAGGATATTCCTTAGTGTGCTTTACCTTGTTAGTAGAACTACTCGCTAGGAGTTGCTTGGGTGTTAGTGTTTGGAAATAGATTCTAGAGTGCACCGATTCACCCCCCCCCTCGGTCACACGATCCTCACAAGTGGTATCAGAGCCAAGTGCTCATTATTAGGGCTTTACCGCCTTGAGTCGTGACCGGGATTGCGTGTGGGAAAATAGAGTCCACTCATGATGACGTTTCTAACACTTCCAACGTCTCTACTTTGATTGAGCCTTATGATTGTGTGCTTAATGGCATTTCTTACTATGATGTGCGTGATGAGTATGATGAGCTTGTTTTGAATGATAATGAGGATATCACTAATTTTGCCTCTCGTTTGTATGTTCTTGCTAGGAAACTCATGACAAGAGGCTATCCCTCTATTATGCACAAGCATGTTGTGAAGAAGCTTATTCGATCTTTACCACTCTCACGGTTTGGTCTTCTCGATTTTGCTCGAGTGGATGAGTTTGTGAACATGCCCTATGATGAGGTGGTTGCTATTCTCTCCTCTCTTGAGGAGGATATCAAGAAGGGCAAGGATATCTCTCGTGCAAGTGACAATCAACACATTGAAGCTCCACCTCTACCTCAAGCTCAATCATCTCGTGTTGGTGAAGGGTCTTCTACTCGGGATCAAGAGGATGGATATATCAAGTTATGTGATGAGTTGGAACACATCTCCATGAAGCCAAATGAAGATTGTTGAGTTTGCTCTTCGGATGGATTCTCTCATCAAGAGGATAAATGAGAACAAGCTATAGATTGTCACCAAGGAAGAAGGTATTAAGAGGTTTCTTGATGCTTTGCCGAAGGACAAGTATGGTGATCACATTGAGTTTGAAAGCTTCGAGCTCAAGTCCTACTCAATTGAGCAAGTCATTGAGATCATTACAAGAAGAAGAGCCCGCTCTATGCTCTCTAACGCATTCAAGACCCCAAGTGATGATGAGGAGGAAGAAGAAGATGGTAGGGTTCCCGTCTTCTATTGTGATGATGATTATTCAAGGTGATAGTGATGATGAGCCGAAGCCCATCAAGGAATATCCCACGGATGGAGATCTCTTACCTCCTTTCTATGAAGACTACTACAACTTGTATGAACCGGGTCTTGCCGGTGGAGCTCACTATCTTCTCCTTGATATGTATGATGAGTTCTACAAGAAGAGAGAAGAAACTTGGCTTGAGTGTTGGAAGAGGCTTCTCATATTGTTTGCAAGAGTCAATTCTTTTGAAGGAAAGGAGATGGTTAGTGATGAGAATGCAATAAGGATGATGTTATCTCTCCTCCCCTATCATCGGAAGGTCTATGTCCTAAATGATATTGGTGAGGATATTGATAGGATGCCTCTCAAGGAGGCTATCTTAATTGCCTTATCCTATGAACATCAAATGTACAACATCCTTGAATACTTCAATGCAAGTGATGAAGTGGAAAGATTTCAAGCCTATCCTCTTGGAAACTATGTCCTACACTTGGGATATGATCGGAGCATGTGGAGACACAATGGAGTCACCAAAGCAATGATTGACGCCTTGGATGCATTGGACTTGGACTTTCTCAATGGAGTTCCTATGCCCTACATCAAGAGCATGGAAGAGGTAAATGACATGTCAATTGATTCTCATGATACTAATCCCTCTTTTTGCTTGATGGCTACTTCTAAGGTGAACTACAAGATTGGTGGCAAACATTGGGTGTTGGATAGTGGGTGCACTCAACACATGACCGGAACTTCATCCATATTCACCAACTTGGAGGAAAATGAATATCATGACAAGGTTACTTTTGGAGACAACTCGAAGCATAAAGTAAGAGGCCTTGGTAAGGTGACCATTTCAAATGATCTCTCAATTTCTAACGTGCTTCTTGTTGAGTCTCTAAACTTCAATCTTCTATCCGTTGCTCAAATACGTGATCTTCGCTTTTCTTGTAACTTTGATGCCAATGGGGCGGTTCTTCGCAATGATGCTATGGGTCTCACTATCAAGGGTTTTCGTCATAATAATCCATATGTTGTTGATTTTGAGACTAACATTGTTGCCATAGCACTTGTCTCTTCACTAAATCTTCTCTAGGTTGGCTATGGCATCGAAGGCTAGCTCACATTGGTATGAGTCAACTCAAGCATGTAATGAAGAACAAGCTAGTGAGAGGAGTCAAGGATGTCACCTTTGAGAAGGACAAATTGTGTAGTGCATGTCAAGCCAGGAAGCAAGTGGCTTCACCTCACCCATCCAAGAATTTCATGTCAACCTCAAGACCTCTCGAGCTCTTACACATTGATCTCTTCGGGCCTACAACTTATGTGAGCATTGGTGGAAATCTCTATTGCTTGGTGGTAGTGGACAATCACTCGAGATATACTTGGGTGTTCTTTCTTGAGAACAAGGCACAAGCAATTGGGATATTCAAGAAGTTTGCTAGAAGAGTGCAAGTTGAGTATGGGCATCACATCAAGAAGATTCGGAGTGACAATGAGACGGAGTTTAAAAACTGTATCATTGAAGACTATTGTGATGAGATTGGCATCAAGCATGAGTTTTCGGCTACATACACTCCTCAACAAAATAGTGTTGTTGAGAGGAAGAACAAGACCTTTATCACCCTTGCTCGTGCTATGCTTGATGACTACAACACTCCGGAGAAGTTTTGGGCGGAGGCTATTAACACCGCATGCTACACCTCCAACCGGATCTATCCTCACAAGTTACTAAACAAGACTCCCTATGAAGTGCTCGTTGGAAGGAGACCGAATGTTGCATACTTCCGGGTGTTTTGTTGCAAGTGCTACATCTACAAGAAAAGGGAAAGGTTTGGCAAGTTCGAGAAGAGGACCGACGTGGGCATTCTTGTCGGCGACTCGGGCTCGGCCAAGGCTTATCGGGTTTTCAACACCTCTACCGGGTTGTTGAAGAAACTTATGATGTGCAATTTGATGAATCTCACGGGTCTCAAGAAGACCCTCCATCTTCTCATATTGTAGGTGATGAACCCGTGGAGGAAGCTTTGAGGGACATGCCCATTGGTGAAGTTATTCCTCGTGAAGATGAACCTCCGACACCTCCTCCAACAACTCATCAAGTGGACCTTCTACGAGTACATCTCAAGAGAATCCAAACTCTTCCTCAAGTGATCAACATCAAGCTCCTACAAGCGAACCGCAACAAGCATCGAGTCAAGCTCCTTCAAGCGAACCGAAACGAGCAACGAGTCAAGCTACACCAAGTGAACCACAACAAGTACCATCAAATGATCTACCTCATGCATCCACGAGCCAAGCTTCACCGAGAAATCAAGAACAAGCACAATCTACTTCAACTCAAGATGATGGCTCGGGTTCACCTCTTCGACAACAAGACACTCACATCTCCAAGGAGCAAGCCGCAAGAGATGCGCAAGACACATCGCCGGCTCCACCTCCTTCTCGACAAGAACCTTCAAGGAAGCACAAACCCATTGCTAGGGATCATTCACGTGATCTCATCATTGGGAGTCCTTCTCAAGGGATAAAGACTAGGAGAAGTCAATATAAGCCAAATTATGTTGATGAAGCTAACATTGTTGAGAACTTCTCTTTTGTCTCTACCCTAGAGCCGAAGACGATCGAGGAAGCCTTGAAGGATCACAAGTGGGTGCTATCCATGCAAGAGGAGCTCAACAACTTCAAGAGATATGATGTTTAGAAGTTGGTGAAGCGGCCCAAGCGATCCAATGTCATTGGTGCTAAATGGGTCTTCAAGAACAAGCAAGATGAGAAGGGAGCAATCGTAAGGAACAAAGCTAGACTTGTGGCGAAGGGCTACTCTCAAGTTGAAGGCGTTGATTTTGACGAGACCTTCGCCCCCGTCGCTCGTCTTGAGGCCATAAGAACCCTTCTTGCTTATTCTTCTCATTTTGATTTCAAACTTCATCAAATGGATGTGAAAAATGCTTTTCTCAATGGACTAATCAATGAAGAAGTTTATGTAGGGCAACCTCCTGGCTTCGAGGACCCCGAGCATTCGGACTATGTGTACGAGCTTAAGAAGGCTCTCTACGGACTCAAACAAGCACCAAGAGCATGGTATGAACGATTTCGAGATCATCTGATCGCCAAAGGCTACAAGATCGGTAATATCGACAACACCCTCTTTACTAAGCATGTTGGTGATGATCTCTTTGTTTGTCAAATCTATGTTGATGATATCATCTATGGCTTCACTAACGAAATCTATAATGATGAGTTCCGTGCTCTCATGAAGAAAGAATTTGAGATGTCTATGATAGGTGAACTTCATTTCTTCCTCGGTTTTCAAGTAAAGCAAATGAAAGAGGGCACGTTCATCTACCAAGAGAAGTACACTCGGGATCTTCTCAAGAGGTTCGGCATGGAAGACTCCAAGGGCTACGGCACACCTATGGCTACAAATGTCACTCTTGATGTGGATGTAAAAGGTATACCGGTGGACCTTAAACTCTATCGTTCTATGATTGGTTCACTTCTTTACCTTACCGCATCTCGACCGGATATCATGTTTAGTGTGTGTAGGCTCGATATCAAGCCAACCCTAATGAGTCCCATTTGAGTGCCGTGAAAAGAATTCTTAGGTACATCAAGAACACTCCTATAATTGGTCTTTGGTACCCAAAAGGCTCGGATTTTGGACTTGTTGGCTATGTGGACTCGGATTTCGCCGGTTGCTAAGTGAGTAGAAAGAGTACCTCCGGTGGATGCCAATTTCTTGGACAATCACTCATCTCATGGAGTTCCAAGAAACAAAATTGCGTGGCTATCTCTACGGCGGAGGCGGAGTATTTGGCGGCCGGTGCTTGTTGTGCTCAACTCTTATACATGAAGCAAACCTTATTGGACTATGGATTATCTTATGGGCAAGTACCTCTCTATTGTGATAGCGAAAGTGCTATCAATATGGCTCTCAACAAGGGTGATCACGGCCATGCAAAACATATTGAAGTCAAGCATCATTTCGTCCGAGATCATGTGGCTAAGAAGGATATTGAATTGATTGGTGTTCGGACTCATGAACAATTGGCAGACATCTTCACCAAGCCACTTGACAAGAAGACCTTTTGTAAGCTTCGGGGAGAACTTAATGTTCTCGACCTCTCCGACTTCACTTGAGAATCTTTAAGCTTACATTTGTATATATACCTTGCTTGTTTTTGTTTTTCTTGTTGTTTTTGTGTGTTCTTCTTGTTTTGTAGGACCGGCAACTAACCTTTTTGAGATAGCAATGAGCATGGGTTAAGCTTGAGATTGGTGGCACTTGGCTCCCGAGGCTTTGAAGAAGAGGCTTTTTGTGATCAAGCTCAAGAAGGGCTCACACTTGTTGTTGGTAACTTGGCTCTTAGCTTTCTCTTCGTTTTACCCTTATAGCATCATGCATTGTACACTTATCATTCTTTGCATTAGCATCATGCATTCTTGCATAAGTGTCTCGGCGCCGAGCACCCATCTAGGGGGAGCTGCTTATTCACAATATGAGTATATGACCTCCTATGATGAATACATAGCAATGCTATATGAGCTTCATGCCCCTTGAACCATGATCTTTGAGCTCCAAGGTTAAATCCACTTGCGCGGCTCAAAGTCTAAGGGTTCATACATTTCCATCATCATCAACTAACCCCTATGTACTTCAAGACAATATTCTTTTGAGAATGTGTGTAGGGTTACTTGTTGGGAAGATGGAGAATCATGAATCAAGGGGGAGCTTCACGCCAAATCAAGTAACTCATTTTCCCACTCATTTCATACATTTACACTAACCTTTCTTCCTCGGTAGACTCTTTTTGAGTGATAGATGCCAAAGGGGGAGAAGTTTTGGACTTAATGATCGAGTATAAGAAGTGGAAGAGTTGCAAGATATCAAAGAAAAGGAGATGTCACCTCAAGGGGGAGTTTGTTCACATGAAGATCAAGTGATCAAGACGATCGATCTTCACACAATCTTGAGGTGATGAAGAAGAAGAAGCAATGCCGTCTCAAGAGGGAGTTGGTGCAAATGAAGATCATGTGATCAAGATGATCGATCTTCACACAATCTTGAGATTGGTGCATTTGTCAAGGGGGAGCGGAATCCCACAAAGTAAGTATGAAGGTAAACCCCTTGAAACTATTGCTTGTCATAGCTCCTTTTGCTTTCTTTCACTTGCGATATGAGTTTTTGCTCTAACTTGTGACTTCTTTTGAGCTATGACTTGCCTAGACCTAATCAACAAGGTAACTATCTCTCTATCTTGTACTTGTTGTTTAGTGTCTTGATCGAGTTGCGCTTTTATCTTGGCTTTTGTCATTACATCTTTTATCTTCTCGATCATTTTTATCATGGTTGTCATCCCTCACCAAAAAGGGGGAGATTGTAAGCTTCATGACCATTGGAGCTAGGGAAACCCCAAGGTATGAATGTTTGGGTGATAGGATGAGAACCATAAATGTGACTAACACTCTTTGTGAGATCTTATAGGTCACATATAAAGAAAGCTCCGTCCGTTGGTGGTGAACGCCAACACACCATGAACTTAATGACAAGGATGATTGGTTGTCTTCATCTACACAAGAACGGACTTGATGCAGTCACGGAGAAGATATGGATCAAGGCTAAGGACGTGCTAGATCCAAGCGAGTGTTGCTTGGTTAGATGTTAGCTTAAGTCCATAGGAAAAACCAGACTATGAAGAGGGTTCGAGGTGGTTCTCTTAGTGCACACTAGTTATAGAGATCATTGGATGCATGGTGAGTCTCTCAGGGGCTAGGGTGGCAGAAGAGGATTGAAGGAACCAAGAAGATCAAGTTTGGAAGCAATGATCAAGAAGAAGGTCGAAGCTGCAGAGTCAGAATTGACCGGACGGTTCGGTCAAGGAGACCGTACCATACGGTCTACAGTGGGGATCCAGACAGAAAAGCTGAAGTTTCTGGAAGTGAAGAAATGGAGACCGTAGCATTGAGCGTATTGTACGGTCCTAGGGACCGGACGGTACGGTCTCTATTGAGTTTTCCAGACAGAGAAGCTGAAGTTTCTGAAAGTAGAAGAATGAAGACCGGACCATTGACCGGACGGTACGGTCAAGGACCGGACGGTACGGTCTTACAGGCAGAAAGCAACAGAGAAGGAGAAGTTTCTGTTGGCTGAAGAAGAAGTGGAGACCAGACGGTACGGTCCTAGGGACCGTATGGTACGGTCTACTTTGAGAAGTGGAGCAGCACTCCCAGGACGCCGGTCTGGTGAAGACCGGACGGTACGGTCAAAAGGAGACCAGACGGTACGGTCAATATGACGGTCATCAAGCAGACTGGGCACTTTTGGACAACGGCTAGTTTGAGGTTGGTGGCCTATATATAGTCGGTTGTTTACCTCTTTGAGGTGCTGTTGGATCCAGAAAAGAGGGGAGGTGCTGCCAAGAAGCCAGGAGGGAGAAGTGTGAAGCACTTGAGAAGGATTTGGAGTGATCCTAGTGCTTGAGAGAGTAACAAATTGCATCCTTTGATCCCTAGGCTAGTGTGAACTTGAGAGAGTCATCTAGAGCTGTTACTCTTGGTCTATGCCAAGGCCTAGACCGGTTAGGCGTCGGTGTTGAGCTGTCCAAGGAGATTGTGGAAGCCGGCACAAGTTTGTACACGATCTTGGAGCTTCCCGTGCGAAAGAAGCATCATTAGTTGAGCGCCCTTTGGCACGCATCAAGTGCGGAGCCTTACCTCCGGAGGAGTACCCGGGAGAGAGCCCGGCGGGACGTGCCCGCGACTTCACTCGGAGGGTGAAGTGTGCTCTAGGAGGGATCGCTATCGAGCGGAGGGACGGGGTCGAGACTCCGACGTGAGTGACCCAACATGGAGTAGGGGAAGGCGCCATCCTTCCGAGACCACGGGAAAACATCATGAGCATTCTCTATCCCTTCTCCTTTACTACATGCATTTACTTATCGCACTATATATGATTGCTTGTAGTATTTGAGTTGTGCTCTATCTAGCTTGTGTGTTTACCTTGGTACCTACTAGCTTCACTAGGTTTGCTTGTTTGCCTTGCTCGTGTGCTTACTTGTTGTAGCCTATCTAGTAGCTCTAAGGACTCTACTTAGTGCGCCTAATATCTTTGGTTGCCTTGTCTCTAGTTATCTAGTTGCCTTGCCTTGCCTAGATTAAGTCTCCCGCTATCTATATATCTTGTGCTAGGTTGCTAGTGTGGTGTGCTTTTGTTATCTATATGCACTAGCTATATAGGTTAAGGATATTCCTTAGTGTGCTTTACCTTGTTAGTAGAACTACTCGCTAGGAGTTGCTTAGGTGTTAGTATTTGGAAATAGATTCTAGAGTGCACCGCCTCAACCCCCCCCCCTCTCGGTCACACGATCCTTACACCACATCTTAAGATTCTTTTTCAAAACAGCCCTTAACATAGTAGACAAAGTTCTATTAACAACTTCCGTTTGACCATTAGTTTGGGGATGACAAGTGGTAGAAAACAAAAGCTTAGTCCCTAATTTACCCCACAAAGTTCTCCAAAAATGGCTAAGAAATTTAGCATCACGATCGGAAACAATTATGTTTGGCACACCATGCAAGCAAACAATTTCCCGAAAGAACAAATCAGCAATATGAGTAGCATCATCGGTCTTATGACAAGGTATGAAATGTGCCATCTTAGAAAATCTATCCACAACCACAAAAACACTATCACGCCCTCTCCTAGTCCGAGGCAATCCCAAGACAAAATCCATAGAAATATCTTCCCAAGGAATACTAGGAACGGGTAACGGCATATACAAACCATGTGGATTTAGTCGTGACTTAGCTTTTTGACATGTAGTGCAGCGAGCAACAAATCGCTCCACGTCTCTCCTCATTTTTGGCCAAAAGAAATAACCAGGAAGTACGTCCTCCGTCTTCTTTGCTCCAAAATGCCCCATCAAACCACCTCCATGCGCTTCCTGTAACAACAACAAACGAACGGAGATAGCTGGAATGCATAGCTTGTTAGCTCTAAAGACAAACCCATCATTAACGATGAATTTGTTTCATGCTTTACCATCTTTACAATGCAGCAACACATCTTTAAAATCAGCATCATGCATATATTGTTCTTTTATTGCCTCCAAACCAAAGATCCTATGGTCAAGTTGTGTCAACAAAGTATATCGCCTAGACAAAGCATCAGCAATGATATTCTTCTTCCCCTTCTTGTGTTTGATAACATAAGGAAAAGATTCAATGAATTCAACCCACTTAGCATGTCTACGATCCTTGACTACGAATATGCTTCAAAGATTCATGATCAGAATGTATAACAAATTCTTTGGGCCATAAATAATGCTGCCATGTTTCTAGACAACAAACAAGAGCGTATAATTCCTTCTCATAAGTAGAATAATTCAGAACAGGCCCACTCAATTTCTCACTAAAATTTGCAACAGGTTTTCCATCTTGTAACAAAACACAACCCAATCCAATCCCACTAGCATCACATTCAAGTTCAAAAGTCTTATTAAAATCTGGAAGTTGGAGGAGAGGTGCATGTGTCAACTTATCTTTTAGCAACTTGAAGGCATTCTCTTGTTTGGTGCCCCAAGAAAAGGGCACTCCTTTCTTCGTTAGCTCGTTCAATAGTGCAGCAATGGTGCTGAAATCCTTCACAAAGCGGCGATAAAACACAGCAAGTCCGAGAAAACTCCGCACCTGTGTGATGGTCTTTGGTACAGGCCATCCATCAATAGCTTCCACCTTGGCTTGATCAACTTCAATTCCATGCGGAGTAACAACATAGCCAAGAAAAAAGACTCGATCCGTGCAGAAGGCGCACTTCTCAATGTTACCAAATAAACGTGCATCACGTAAAGCATCAAAAACGGCACGTAAGTGGTCAAGATGTTCATCCATGGATTTGCTGTAAATCAATATATCATCAAAGTACACAACAACAAATTTTCCAATGAATGCACCAAAACCTCGTTCATTAATCTCATGAAAGTGCTAGGTGCATTAGTTAACCCAAAAGGCATGACTAACCACTCATATAAACCAAACTTAGTTTTGAAAGCAGTTTTCCATTCATCTCCAAGTTTCATGCGAATTTGGTGATACCCACTACGCAAATCAACTTTGGAAAACACAACAGCACCACTCAATTCATCAAGCATATCATCTAAATGTGGAATAGGGTGACGATATTGAATGGTTATATTATTGATAGCTCTACAATCCACACACATACGCCATGATCCATCTTTCTTAGGCACTAGAATTACCGGAACAACACAAGGACTAAGAGACTCACGCACATAACCTTTGTCGAGTAGTTCTTGCACTTGGCGCTGAATCTCCTTTGTTTCTTCCGGGTTTGTCCTGTATGGCGCACGATTGGGCAATGAAGCACCGGGGATGAGGTCGATCTGGTGCTCAATCCCTCGAAGTGGTGGCAGCCCCGGTGGTATTTCACTTGGAAACACATCAGAAAACCTCTGCAAAATGTTAGCAACAGCAGGAGGCAAAGAATTCTGCATTTCATAATGGGAAATCAAAGCATCTTTGCATACCAAAGCATAGGCAACAGATGTGGAAGCAATCAATTCATTCATATCAGATTTAGTAGCAAGTAAACATTTTCCCTTCAAAGATACCTATTTGAAACGCTTGTTGGATCTCTAATATCCAATTTCAGAGAAAAAAAAGTAATGACACATCTTTATATGAGAGAAGAATTTTACATGCCTTCCCTATTATTGGGCCAATAATAATTTAGGTGTATGAAGCCAGATCACAACAAACGCTTTTTCCTTTGCTTTCCCTAAACTTAGTACGAACACCATGGACTTCAAATTGTGGTGCTGATTTTTCATTGAACCATAAGCAAACATTAGAACACTGAAGTCTTTGACTAATACAGAATAAACTGGGGAAGATATCCTGCTGAGTATCAGGAGATACATGCTAGTTAATCAACTAAAGACACATTTTCAAAACTAGATGAAACTATTAAAGCTAGGTGCAGTATGGCACGCCAAAGATATACTTCGACAATACAGTATACTTCATCGGTCACCACAGTGCTTTGGTCCTTTTTACTGCCTTCTGATTAGGTTGCTATTCACCCATCTGAATCACTTGCCACATCTCCGCCTTCTAAGCCTGCCCAAAATCATAGAAATGAGGATACATGGTAGATTAGTTGCAGAGGATGATGGATCAACTTTTCTCCTTTGTAAAGATGAGCTTTTCAATTTGTCCTGCTAATAGCAGCCATGCTGTGAGTTTTTACTTTGGTGGTTCTTGTAAGTGAAATATAATGTACTTTGTTATTGCAAATGCAAACCTTATAGTAGAAAATTGTACTATTGTACCATTGTAAATAAATAATTTACATATGTATTCTCTGAATATAACAAATCAGTCGCCTTATCTCTAAATTTCTTCTAAAATCTCCAGAACTAAAAATTTACAGTAACAAGAGGTGTATAGCAACAAAATACTTAGTTGCTACCCACATGCAAAAAGTATTCTTCATACAGTCTATTGTGAGGCTTGATCTTTGAAAACTAAAACAGGATCTCCAATAGGAGGGTAGAATGGGGTACACTTTGAGTATTTCGGTGGTTCTCCTAGAGTTGTAAGTATGTGACTAATGGTTCATTCCACAGTTGACTAGAGAATGATTCTATATGTAATTTTTGCACAAGCCAAATGTTGGAATGTAGTTTCATGCAGAGGAATTTGTCAAGAGGCTCTCGAGGAGCTGTTATACGCAGTTAAAAAATGCACGCAGCTTTTGTCAAGAGACTCTAGAAACATTTTATCAACATAAGAGATTATTAAGCCAAACTAGCTATACCACCATAAAATCAACACTTCACAGTTTTTCTCATATGACCAGCGCAAGGAAGTTGAATCTGGTTTTTCTTGTTGATGTGAGTGTGCATTCATCCCTTTCTATAACTGCCAATCCTAAAACTTAGCACCCATCACACAATATATTCTAACCTACAAGCAATTAGTAGTAAAATTGCAGTTGGCAATGAGATGTTTCATGCTACTACTATATATCAAATATCTCGAGAGGCTATCAATTCAGGCAGAGGAACAATCTAGCGATCATATGCAGTCACAAGTGACAAATGCCTCCTGGCAATCATGCATCAGAATCCACTTTCCAGGAGAATCCCTATAATGTTGCACTATAACCAGAATATATATAAGGGAACAGATCGACGATCAGCATCTAGGAAGGTGCTCATAGAACATAATGGTAGATAAGGTATGCGTACATGACAACAAACATTGAGCGATTCAGATTTTCATGTTGATCAGAAAATCAACATCAACGATTATGTCATCTTTGGCACAAGAAACTGCTTCCTACTCAATCTGAAACATCAATCCTTCAGATTTTCAGGTTAATCAGCAATTACTCGACAAAAAATCTTCAATATACCAAGATTGTACGTTAAGCAGATTGAAATTTTTGGTCTGTGTACGCGACTGAAATTTCAGTAGTCATCATTCTTACAATTGTGCGCAGAATGACCGTAAATCCTTCAGTACTATATGAAGAAACAAGGTTGCAGAAGGAGTCTTGAGGTACCTGCGGGTGGCTGCTGCAACAAGGAGAAGGATGGCAGATACGGGTATGCCGCCAACCCACTGCAGTTGATGAAGTCTGCCAACTCGCGTCTTTCTCCTACTCCTGTAACCAGGTCCTTGAGGCCAATCGCCAAGTAGCGACCGCGTACAGAGGCAAGGTCCATGCAGAAGAGCACGACACCAGCGGTAACCGCGCAGACCTGGCGCACTTGCGGCAGGTAAAGTTTGCAAAGATCCCCCAAACAGTACATTTGATAGTCAAGCTCCCATGACCCGGCCTCTTCGTTCCGACGCCACACCTGCAGGGCACGGCTCCCGTCACCCACGACGCACACAAGACAGCAGGTGCCGTCCTCAGTGTCACCGACGGCGTACATCGCCTGCGGCCGGTACAAATCTGGCACCGGCCGGAGCGTGACGTGCGAGAACTCCATCGATGACGTGTCGAGCGAGAGGAGCACCTTGCCCTCCTGGTACTTCCACTACAGTAGATACGCCCGGCACCGTGCATTGACGGGTAGGGGGATTGGTCGTCAAAGCTGCTCGACGGCACCGGTGGTTGGATGCTTGGTGGAGACCACGGTGGGACTTCCACTTACCGGTTTCGGAGCTGTAGACGTGAGCTCGCAGTTGACTATTGTAATTCGCCACTGCCGCTCGTCCTCCACTGCCGCGGCGGATTGAACAAGGCGAACGTCCACTCATTGGCGAGGAGGAGGACGCCGTGGCGGCAGTCTCTGATGCGCCACTGCCGCTCGTCCTCCAGACCTGCGAGCAAGAAATCGCCGCCACGGACGTCGGCGGCGAGGTCGCGGTTGGAGCAGATCTAGGCGCGGTGGAATGCATGGAAGGCCTCGCCTTGGGCGCTGATGAAGCTCACGAAGCACCCAAGGAGCGGGGACGAAGGATGGAGGTCACGGAACTGGCGGAGGAAGTCGCGGGAGGTGGCCAAGCGGCGCCACCGCGAGCAAGCGAGGGCGGCGCGGGCGACCGAGGCAAGAGAAGGGAGGCGAAGGAGGATGTCACGGCACAGGCTGTCCTAACTGAGGCAAAGAAAAGAAAAGAGGCCGAAAATAAGAAGATTATAGAGGTGGTTGTACAAGGAAAAGCTGAGCAAAGTATGCTGAATACAAAAGGTAGCAGGAATGAAGATGAGAAAGATTTGGATAATGACAAAGAAGAAATAGAGATGTTTTCTTCCCCAGAAACTGAAAATAGAGCTATGAGGAATAGACCACCAAGAGTAGCAAGGAAGAGGAGGGCCAGCCCCTCCAACAAAAACAAACCATAATAATGTTAATCCTTTTTTGGAATATTAGAGGGTTTGGAGGTGAAGGCAGAAGAGGGCAACTGAAAGAGTTGATTAGCCATCACAAAATAGAGGTTGTTTGTATCCAGGAGACCATAAAACAGGATTTTTCAATCAGAGGGTTAAAGGCACTTGTTAAAGGACAAACCCTTCTCCTGGAACTGGACTGCAGCTAGAGGACGTTCAGGGGAACACTGGTTGGCGTGAAACAGGGGGACATGGACGCTGTAGAGATGGACTCAGGCTCATATTACTCCAGCATAACAATTGAAAACAAGAAGGACAAATTCTTATGGGAGGTGATAAATGTCTACGGGCCAGTGCAAGACGACGAGAAACCACTGTTTTTCAGAGAGCTATTCCAAAAAATCCAGAGGACAACTCATCCTATCTTGATAGGAGGAGACTTCTACTTCATAAGATATGCACATGAGAAATCTTCCAGTCACGTGGATCACTTACGGATGGACATGTTTAACTCCTCCATCACAGATTGTGCCCTGAGAGAGATTATAAGATGTGGAAGTAGATACACATGGACTAACAAACAAATCAACCCAGTGAGGTGTGCTTTGTATAGAGTTCTCATGTCCACAGAATGGGAATATCACTGCCCTACAGTGACATTAAGAAGCTTGCTTAGAGTAGGCTCTGATCATAATCCGTTGCTAGTTGCTTAATTTTCAGAATTGAAGCTGCTTGGCTTACTTTCCATGAATTCAAAGAACAGTTACTCAGGAAGTGGGCAGATAGAGAAAACATGGAGATACAAGATTACTGGAAAAGAGTTAAGATTTACATTAGGAAATTTTCAAAAGGTTGGGGGGCAAACAGAGATAGCCAGATGAAGAGAGAGAAAGAAGAGCTAAGAAAACAAATAAAAATTCTGGACCAACACAGTGAAGAGAGAGATCTTACAACTGAAGAGTGGCAATTAAGATACCAGCTAGAGGAACAACTGGAAGCAATATATAGTTATGAAGAACTGCTATGGCAAAGAAGAAGCGGAGAAGCCTGGGTGCTGAAAGGTGATAGTAATACAGGATACTTTCATGGCATTGCCAATGGGAGGAAAAGAAAATGCACAATCTTCTCATTGGAAGAGGGAGGCACTGAGATAGATACAGAAGAGGGTCTCAAAAAACACATTGAAGATTTTTACAAAGAACTTTTTGGCAAAGAGAACAGAATGGACATACACTTAGACAATGATATCTGGAGCAATAAAGGATCACTAACTGAAGAAGAAGCATCCTCATTGGTGAAACCATTTACAATGGAGGAGATAGAGGAAGCACTCAATCAAATGAAACCCAACACGGCACCTGGATCAGATGGCCTATCAGTAGAGTTTTACAAGGCTTTCTGGCCACAAATAAAAGGGCACATGTTAGAGATGTTTAACAGATTCCATAGAGGTGATCTAGATTTCAAGATATTGAATTATGGGTTGATTACACTAATTCCCAAGATGAAGGAAGCTAACAACATCAGACAATACAGACCTCTTTGTATGATTAATGTTGACTACAAATGGTTCACAAAAACCATGACCATCAGGCTGACTAGTGTAGCGGAAAACATAATCAGTGAAACCAAACTGCATTCTGCCTGGTAGAAATATTTTAGATGGTATAGTTATCCTGCATGAAACCCTCCATGAACTCAGAGTGAGGAAAATGACAGTCGTAATTCTCAAGCTGGACTTCGAAAAGGCTTACGACAGAGTTCAATGGGAGTTCTTGGTAGAGATAATGAGGAAGAAAGCTTTCCGAGAGAGATGGATTAATTGGATTGTACAGGTCATGGAGGCGGGCAAAGTGGCTGTAAACATTAATGGGACACCTGGAGATTACTTCAAAACACATAGAGGACTGAGACAGAGCGATCCACTGTCACCCCTGCTCTTCAATCTGGTTGGAGATGCTTTCGATGCAGTATTTACCACGGTTAGGGATGCTGGCTTCATTAGGGACCTCATTCCTCACCTGATAGATGGTGGACTCACACATCTGCAATACGCAGACAATACCATTATATTTATAGAGTTAGATGAACAAGTTATTGCTCACACCAAATTTCTGCTATATTGCTTTGAAAACATGTCGGGAATGAAGATTAACTACCTAAAAAGTGAGGTGTTCGTGGTTGGAGCTAGTGACCAAGAAAGCAAGAGAGTTGCAAACCTGTTTAACTGCAATGTGGGCAAATTACCCATCAAATATTTGGGCATGCCGGTCAGCAATTCGCAACTACAGATAGCAGATTTCAAGTATATCAATATAAAAATTAGAAAAGAGGCTGCCAACCTGGCAAAGTGAACTCATATCATCTGGAGGTAAATCCATCTTGCTGGAAACATGTCTTAGTTCAGTGCCGAGCTACACTATGGGAGTGTATCTCCTATTTGAGGGAAATCACCAAGAAATGGACACAGATAGAGCTGACTTTTTCTGGCATGGGAAAAACAACAAGAGAAAATACCACATGGTGAAATGGGAAGCTATGGCAACACTAAAAGAATTTGGAGGCCTGGGTTTCACTGAAACAAGAACCATGAATGCTTGCCTGCTAAATAAATGGATCTTCAAACTGGAAAATGATAAGGACGACCTGTGTTGTGAACTACTCAGGAACAAATATATGGGCGAGGGAGGCTTCTTTGCAAGTAGAGTCAGAGATACCTCACAATTTTGGAGAGGTCTTCACGCTGTAAAACATCACTTTGGCAAAGGAGCAGTTTACATTGTTGGCAACGGCAAGAAGACGTTCTGGACTGATTGTTGGCTAGACCAATGCCCAATGAAGATAACCTTTCAGAGCCTGTTCCTGAAATGCAAATACCCTGACCAAACAGTTAACCAAGTGAAGAACCTGAAACAGAGTTTAGGAGAAGCCTGACAGCATCAGAGATAGTGGAGTGGACGAAGCTCATGGACATTCTGGAGCAGGTACACCCAAATGAATAACCTGATACTGTCAAATGGGTCCTAGAGAAAACATGACAGTTCTCGACATCTTCACTATATAGAGCTATACTACACCCTGGAGTGGTAGATACAGACATGATGGAGATATGGAAGGCAAAAGTCCCGAACAAAGTAAGAATCTTTCTATGGCAACTTCACAAAGACAGGATCCAGTCATGCGATCAACTCAGGAAAAGAAGATGGAAAGAAGGTAAAGAATGCAAGTTGTGTGGAGCTGACGAGACAGCGGACCATATAATGTTCACGTGTCCAGTGGCAACATTCGTGTGGTGTGTGGTCAGAGATGCCCTGCATTGGTCACGCATTCCTACCAGCCTAACCCATTTTAGAGATATAGCTATTAATGACCAAAACAAAGCATGCAAACAAATTAACATGATCTTACTTGCTGCCTGTACTTGGTCCTTGTGGTTACTTAGAAATAGAGTTGTATTTCAAGATCATATAGTGACATCGCCTTATGCTGTGCCTTACAAAATGACGTCAATGTTGCATGGAGGGTACTCAGTACAGGGGGAGAACGCAGGGAGTTGGAGAACCTTGGCGAGAAGATTAAAGACAAGCTTCAACAGCTACACCAAGGAGCCAGGACCCCACCCCCCGCCGGAATTGGCTAATCGCCTTTTAGATTCTGCTTTCGTTTTTGCCTTTGCTAGAACAGTGTTTTGTAATAGTTTTAAACGCCTGTTGCGCTCTGGTCCTTTTCACTAGCATTTTATCCTCTGTAGCTGTAAGGATCGTGTGACCGAGAGGGGGGCGGGGTGAATCGGTGCACTCTAGAATCTATTTCCAAACACTAACACCCAAGCAACTCCTAGCGAGTTGTTCTACTAACAAAGTAAAGCACACTAAGGAGTATCCTTAACCTATATAGCTAGTGGATATAGATAACACAAGCACACCACACTAGCAACCTAGCACAAGATATATAGATAGCGGAAGACTTAAACTAGGCAAGGCAAGGCAACTAGATAACTAGAGACAAGACAACCAAAGATACTAGGCGCACTAAGTAGAGTCCTTAGAGCTACTAGATAGGCTATAACAAGTAAGCACACGAGCAAGGCAAACGAGCTAACCTAGTGAAGCTAATAGGTACCAAGGTAAACACACAAGCAAGATAAGAGCACAACTCAAGTACTACAAGCAATCAAATATAGTGCGATAAGTAAATGTGAGTAGTAAAGGAGAAGGGATAGAGAATGCTCATGATGTTTTCCCGTGGTCTCGGAAGGATGGCGCCTTCCCCTACTCCACGTTGGGTCACTCCCGTCGGAGTCTCGACCCCGTCCCTCCGTGATGTTTTCCCGTAGTCTCGGAAGGATGGCGCCTTCCCCTACTCCACGTTGGGTCACTCCCGTCGGAGTCTCGACCCCGTCCCTCCGCTCGATAGCGATCCCTCCTAGAGCACACTTCACCCTCCGAGTGAAGTCGCGGGCACGTCCCGCCGGGCTCTCTCCTGGATACTCTTCCGGAGGTAAGGCTCCGCACTTGATGCGTGCCAAAGGGCGCTCCACTAGTGATGCTTCTTTCGCACGGGAAGCTCCAAGACCGTGGACAAACTTGTGTTGGCTTCCACAATCTCCTTGGACAGCTCAACACCGACGCCTAACCGGTCTAGGCCTTGCCATAGACCAAGAATAACAGCTCTAGATGACTCTCTCAAGCTCACACTAGCCTAGAGATCAAAGGATGCAACTTGTTACTCTCTCAAGCACTAGGATCACTCCAAATCCTTCTCAAGTGCTTCACACTTCTCCCTCTTGGCTTTTTGGCAGCACCTCCCCTCTTTCCTGGGTCCAAGAGCACCTCAAAGAGGTAAACAACCGACTATATATAGGCCACCAACCTCAAACTAGCCGTTGTCCAAAAGTGCCCAGTCTGCGTGTTGACCATACAATAGACCGTACCGTCCGGTCTCCATTAGACCGTATTGTCCGGTCTTCACCAGACCGGCGTCCAGGGAGTGCTGCTCCTCATCTCAAAGTAGACCGTACTGTACGGTCTCTAGGACCGTACTGTCCGGTCTCCACTTCTTCTTCAGCCAGCAGAAACTTCTCCTTCTCTGTTGCTCTTCGCCTGTAAGACCGTACCGTCCGGTCCCTGACTGTACCGTCCGGTCAACTGTCCGGTCTTCATTCTTCAACTTTCAGAAACTTCAGCTTCTCTGTCTGGAAAACTCAATAGAGACCGTACTGTCCGGTCCCTAGGACCGTACTGTCTGGTCAACTGTCCGGTCTCCATTTCTCCACTTCCAAAAACTTCAGCCTTTCTGTCTGGATTTCCACTGTAGACCGTATTGTACGGTCTCCATGACCGTACTGTTCGGTCTCTTCTGACTTCGCAGCTTCGATCTTCTTCTTGATCTTCTTCTTCCAAATTGATCTTCTTGGTTCCTTCAATCCTACTTCTGCCATCCTAGCCCCTGAGAGACTCACCATGCATCCAATGATTTCTATAACTAGTGTGCACTAAGAGAACCACCTCGAACCCTCTTGATAGTCCGGTTTTTCCTATGGATTCAAGCTAACATAGAACCCAGGACAACACTCGCTTGGATCTAGCATGTCCTTAGCCTTGATCCATATCTTCTCCGCGACTTCATCAAGTTCGTTCTTGTGTCGATGAAGGCAACCAATCATCCTTTTTATTAAGTTCATGGTGTGTTGGCGTTCACCACCAACGGACGGAGCTTTCTTTCTATGTGACCTATAAGATCTCACAAAGAGTGTTAGTCACATTCGTGGTTCTCATCCTATCACCAAAACATTGATACCTTGGGGTTTCCCTAGCTCCAATGGTCATGAAGCTTACAGTAGCGTGTAGAAAGAGCTAGGCCCCATGCATGTCATGTTAACCAGCCGACGTGTGGCTTGGTGGACGAACCTAAACTCTGTAAGTTGGCAACCCCAGCTAACCTCTTTGCTTTCGATAAGCAGGGCTGAATGCCTACGGTCTAAAAAAAAGAAGGATGTCACGTAGAAAGTCATCGCTGAGCGAATCGATGGAGGTAGGTGACGGCGCGGGGTGTGACCGGCGCTTGTGCAGGCGGCGGGGTTCCATGTTGCTCGGCAGCCCGCGGGGATTGCGGATGAGGGGAGAGCAGCGTTTTTTTTCCTTTTTCTATTTTTCTTTTGAGAGCAGGGAGAAGAAAGGCCGCATGGGTGGTGGATCATGATGGCGGCGACGCTATTAGACAACTCTTCATTTCCGAATATTTGATTTTGGAATTCCAGCACTCCTTCGAAATTCATAAAATCGAAATTCATAAAACAAAAGGGAAGGAAATGGTTGATTTGGCAGAACGACCCGGACAAACCAACCAGGGTGAAGGTGGTTTACATAAACCATCCAGATCAGTTTTAAGATGATCTCAAATCACAAACTTGATTTGAGCATGACTGTTTAATTTTCACAACAACAAAGGAATGCTCAACTTCCGACTCAAAAAAAAAAAAACGAATGTTCAACTTCCATCAACCTTGGTACTACAACGGCAGTTGAAAAGATACTACAGCGACAGTTTGTATAAAGTTCTTCTCACTCCATTCTTAAATTGATGCTGCCATTGACTTTTTGAGTTATGTTTAACTATTTCTTTTATCACTAAAGAAAGTTTAAGCATAACTTGTATGTTTTTAAATTTGAACTAATATTTTGAATAAGACGAACGATCAAACGTAACTCAAAAAGTCAATAGCGACATTAATTTAAGAACAGAAGTAGTAGAAGTTTGTCGTCACAAGTTAGTTCACGTAAAGTTGTGAGAGATAGGCTCTTAATCAGGGATTACAAAACCACGGTAAACCGAACCGGTTTTCGCGAAAACCTAAAAACCGATACAGTCCGGTTTACCCGGTAGTCCGGTTTTCGAATTCAAAATTCAAAAAAAACAAAAATATGTAAAAAACTAGATAAAATTTGTAGCACAATGGTGGAAGAAGAACACGAAATTCGATCGTTTGATGGGTCAAAAAATCAAGCAAGATTTCTGGGTTGAAAAAGGAAGGAAAAAAAGAAAAAACCTTTTTCTTTGAACCAGCAAACTTCTTTGATTTTTTTTTACCAAGCAAACGATCGAATTTTCATGTTTTTGTTGCACTGTGCTTAAAATTGCATCTAGTTTTTTTTACATATTTTTTGTTTCACTTTTTTCAAATGTTCAATTTTTTTATGATTTTAAAAATAAAAAACTGGCGAACCGAGCAACAAAACGGACCGCATCGGTTTTTTTTGGTCCGGTTTGCCGACGAAAGGGTCTGGTTTACCGGTCGGTTTGCAAATTTCAATTTTGAATTTTGGATTTTGAATGTTGTCCGGTTTTCGAACCGGTTTTTCCTGTTTTCGCGGTCAAAACGGGACTGTCATCCTTGCTCTCAATGTCTCTTAAACAGGAAACATTACATCACCCGGGTGTTTCTGACCACGCCAGCATCTGAATTTCTGACCGTGGGATGCGTCCTGTCCTGTGTCTCGTGCCCATTTGATTTGGGCTCCTGTTCCATATTTTTCCTGAGATTTTCATTTTGGAGTCGTGCTTTTGTTCATGACCGTTCCTTTCTCTTCCCATTTCGAGCTCGTCGCATTGCTCCGCCTAGGGTTTGGCTCCTCGATCGCTGGAGGCGATTCGCCGGCGATCTTCCGGTTTAGTTCCTTGAAATCACATCACCCCTCACACCTCTAGCTATTATGTTTTGATTTCTGACTTGGATCTCATTTTGTGTTGTTTGGATTTGTTCTCGCGCGACATAGAGGTGACTGGTGGGCGATTTCCCGATTAGTTCTTCGAAATCCCTCCCCCATTCTCCTTCTGGTTCATGTTTGTGGTGTGATTTCTCGCTCGATCTCGTTTGCTTCTGTTTGGGGTCGTTCTCGTGCGGCACCAAGGCGATAGAAAAAATTGCTATCAGTGCATGGAAACCCCTCCCCCTTCTACCTCTTGGTGCTCTTGCGAGTTTATGTAGAGAGTGTAGCGTCCCTACTGGATCTGGCGAGTGTTCTGGTCACCTGGATGATATCCTTGTTTCTAGATTGATTAGATGCAATCCACTTGTAGCTTTTATGGCCAGATATTTGTGCATTTGTTACATTAGTTGTCTGGTAAAGCGGTAAAGGTCAACACGCATTTTACTATTTACTCTACAGTCCTCTGCATCTACCAACCTCTTTCCATTAGCATGCAATGCATTAATTCCAGTGAATTTCTAGTTTGTTCCATCAGTAACTCTATGTAGCCTCCCTGTTTATAAGAATGTTTTACCATGTTTAAGTTCTTCATCAGATATATTTGATCTGATGACAACTTCCTTTTTGTTTTAGCTTACAAAGTGTTGAGTAAAGCCAACTGCATGCCATGTGATTGTTGTAGAATGTCACAGTTTAATAGTTCTAAAATTACAATTCATGTATGATAGTATTACAATGATCAGAAGACTGTACTTTTATACCAGCTGAGGTGTAACTTGCTCAGCATTTTTTTATAGTATTTTCTGCAATTTAGAATTCGTTCATGTAATTTGTGGGTTGCACTGATTCCCAGTTTTGCTTAAATCCATAGGAAAATTTTTGTAACTTTAATATCCTGGTGTCTGTCTTATATGGTTTGAGTGTTATATTATCTCTTCAACTTCTGTACTTGATTTCTCAATTGGGTCGAGGAATTTGGCCCTTTTCTTTTGGGCACAATGTTCATATTGTCAAGGAACCTCTCAAGTTATCTGTGTATATTTGTTTTATCAGACAATGTCTTTTGAATCTTATATAAATATCCTAAGTCCTAACAAAAAAGCTATATATTCCTACCGATAGTCAGAGTACTATGTTTTTTTTCCCCTTCATATCACTTGAATCCAACATATTCTGTTAATGTTATTAAGTGGTTAACGTACTTATATTTTTATCTGTTCCCTTTGCAGCTTGTCAAACAAAACAACACTCCAGCTGTCATATTCATCTATGATGGTTTTAATTTCCCTGAATTCAGGTATCTAGAATATTGAAATTTTGTCATTTGAGGATTTTCATTCACCTCAAAATATATGTTACTTTGTGGAGCATCGAATTTTTAGCTTCTCTGACCTCATGGAACATTGAAAATTTTACTACTTTGACATTCACTTTTTTAGGATTATGACCAAATCCAACCTTATAGACCAGGTTATCCACTAGCTGATATAGTCATATCATTTCCATCTCTCATACTTGTTATAGTCATTTCCTTTTAGTTACAGTCCAGAATAATCAAAGTTACATGATAAGTTGACTGTAATGTATGTAACCCGTCCGTAACAAAATATAGTTAAGTAGCTTTAATCATTTCTTTGAATTCAGCCTCTATTTTTTACATGATAATCCCAACTGTTGAATCTTGTTATTCTTCTACATTCTTGTTTATATGTACCGAGTGTTTTGTTCATTGTCCAGAAGTGAAATAATATTTTGGCGTTTTAAATATTCCATTGTCACCCAATTTGAATTTGTTAGATCTTTGCTGAGATGTGTGCTGTGAACCTGTGAGTCTGGGCTTCCAATTCCTTGTCTTCAAGGCTTTTGCTTCTGTGTCCACTGATCTTATTTGGGGAATGAATGCTCTATCCATCATATTTGAAGGATCGCTTGTTTCTGGCTGCGAATATAGTGTGTTTAAAGTAGAGTTTATCTTGAAATGATCACCATAAGGATGAATCAGGCCTGTTTTTATAGCACTTTTCGTCTATGAATGGATATCGTATAGTTATATCACTTCTTTGATAATTAGTTATGCTATGAATCTGGGCCTATTTTTTACATCATTTTTCTTTGTGATATAACTAATTACTTGTGCTATGATTGGTTCATGACTTTGTTTAGGTGTACTGATATAAATAGTTTTTATGCTTCTTAGTTGTTTATGGTGTTGATGACCATTATTATATGACCATTCAAGCTTTAGTGATACTGAGAGGCTGAAAATAAGACTTCTGCTACAGTTGTTTCAGAGAATGTTTTGCTAATTTAAATACAAGGAATTTGGCAGTGTCAGTGTGTATGCCTTTTTTGTATATTATTGTTATACAATATAGTGTGTTGTGCCTAAATTCTGAATTTATATTTCTTTTTATTCCTTTTTGTCACAAAGTCTAAGAGGCATAAATTTGTCCAGATGAGTAAAATTCATTTACATGTTTCAGTGTTACTACCTTTTTTCTTGAGTACTTAGTGCTCTTAGGTTTTCAGACTTTGCTGCAATTCTACAAATGCTTCGTACCAACCTTTTTTGCAAAGTAAGTAGTTTGGCTGTGTTGATTACAAGTCAGGGGACATTGTATTGTATGGTAAAGTCATTTCTCCTTCCAATGAAACTGTACATCTAGTCCAGGATTGCCTACTGGTGGCCTACCTTATCATCTGATTATAGTGTTGGCAACTCCAAGGTCCTTTCCTCTTGTGGGAAACAGTTTATATATGCAGTTACTTTCTTTGCTGAGAAATTAATCAGTCATAAGGCAATGTCGAGTGAAGAAGCATTCTCCTATTTCATTCTTGTTGCCACGGATAATTTCTTGTGTCAAATTCTTCACTGAAACCAAGTTCCAGATATTTTGAAATTTTAAAAATGTTAAAATGCTTCAAGTTTCACATAGTTGAAGTCACGTATGCCTACTGTTCCTACTCGCTACAGACAAAATGTATGTTACTTTTACTGATGGGTTCCCTTTTTGGTTTTACTTGGTTTATTTTTGTTTTCAGATTTTGTCATATTGTTCTCATTCATCTTTACTTACAATCCACTGCGCCTAATATTACAGTCGAACCTATGTGTAACTTTGGTATCATTAGGCTGTAATGGATTCTACATATCATTCACATGCATCTTTACGTCGGTTCCAGTCCACTTCTCATAATATTACAGTCTCACCTATGTGTAACTTTAGTATTATTAGATTGTAACAGATTCCATAGTTGGCGGCCTTGTCTTGGTAGATTCCATATTTGGGGAAAAGTATTGCAGACCGTATGGCCTTGTCTCTGTCAGTGCATTTTTCAACCTTTCTTCTGTTAGTTCTTGGTCTGGTATTTTTCTTCTCCGTCTATGTTTGCAGCTGCACTTATTTATGTCCATTGCTTTAACCTCATTATTCATACTTGACGAAGGAGCTCCTATATTTTGTCCATGACCCTAATTCTGTAGCATTGTGTCAGTTCAGACTGTACCACCTCTAGGATCATGTTGCTGAATATATACTGCCCAATCGACATCCTCATTTTCAGCTGTCTTTTCATCAAATATGTTCTGACCTTCCTGTATGGAAAAAAAAATGTGAGGTCAGACAACATGGCACTTCACAATATAGCCTGACCCTGCTTGACAATTGCATGGCATTGACATTTGAGGATTATCACTGAACCAAGTGATCTGATCCTCTGTCAATCTAAGATGCATAAAAATGTTTTGATTTTTTTTTCTACCATTGATGATTTTAATTGATCATATACTAATCCTCTAGTCACTCTGACATACATATCTAAATGTTGAAATTATGTCACTGCATGTTTCTCTTTATTTCACTTAATAGACTATTTTTCTTTCTATCTGAAACTATGTCACTTATAATTTTTTGATTTTGGTCTCCAACTCAAGATGCTGCTTAACATGGTATGACCACATTTGCAATTCAAGCCATGTACTAACCTTCTGTTCCATTCTTTTGATTTTGAGTTTCATCTCTCCTTGGGCTTTGGGATTGCTAGTGTGTCCCTCGCAGATCAAGAAACCTAGAATAACAGGAGAGATGACCCCTGGCGTGCTATTTAGCGGATGTTGTGCTCAACCTGGGGTGGCTGGGAGTTCACCTTACCGTTTCAGCTGCGAGAGCTTGGTGTGGATCTCCTAGATGATGCCATCTTTTTTATTCATTTTATCTAGTTCTTTAGCTGCGTTTCTTTCAATCTGAGCATTGCTTCCTGTACTTGACTTTCTTGGGGGAGAAGTTGTAAAATTCTCTTTCTTTTCTTACCCTTCAGGACCGTCATTGGGCTACTAGCCTTTTTCCATTTGGGATAGTGTCTATCACGCTATTGGATAGTTCATCCGAGTCTTCCTCTTAGATATCTTGTAAGTGGTTCATTCTATTCAGGAATTGTTTTGTTCACTTACAGTTAACATATATTGAAGTGACAGTTATTTGGCTGTAATTATATGTGCAGTGGACTGTAACTAAAGTAAAGATTATGTTTAAATTTACCACTTGAGATTTCATGAACATTCTGGGCAGGAGGTTGTCTTCAGTATGTGTTGTCTGAGTTGATGGAATAGTGCCTTCATTTTAGGCCATTACATTTTGATCAGATGTTTGAATATTCGAATGTCAATGTCCTGGTAACACTCAGTTTGCCTCAAGCAAAGATTCAGCGTCGTTTTGGTGTCCTTGCCAACACTAGAGTGTTGGTAGTCTCCATGTAATTAAGGAGGCTATTATGTCATTGCTTTGCTTGTGACGTCAGTGTGCGACTTCCTGTTATGAATTTATGATAGCTGGGAATTCTTTTTCAAGCCAGATTTCAATGCTGCTGAAAGCATGCTCTAATCTGGGCCCTTCATTCAAAATCTGAAGGTCACAAAATCGGGTGCCAAGGATGACTGAAACACCCGAATCCCTAGAAGCAAAAAAAGAGTGTTTCCTTGTACTGAAACACCCGGGTGCCAGGGGCCTTAGAAACACCCGAGTTACACGTAGACAGCTTTTGAAACAGGTAGATTTTTGCAAGTCATCGTTCAAGTGTAACGATGACATTGATTTCTTTTTATTCCCAAGGTACAAACATTGATACTATGTTCAGGTATCACCCGCGGAGCTCAGATTCAATCCAGCTTGGTGACTTAACAATCTCCAAATAAACAGGAAGAGATTGCCTTCAACTCAGTTACATCAAGTAATGTAAAACTCTGAATGGTGAGAAAAAATAATCGACAAGAGCAGAGGCTAGAAACAAAGCCGACGAGATACCTAAAATATGTTCGAAAAAAAAACTGGACTAGAAACTCGTTCCAACTGTGTGCTCCACCCCTCAAATGGCTATAACTATCCATGCCTGGAGCTAAACGTCTCCCTCTTCCTTTGACTGAGTTGCAGATACTTCAGCTAAGTTTCGACAAAACCTGGTGAAGCATGACAACACCACATGGATCACAATGTATCCCAGCACGGCGATCACGAGCGCCGAAACGTATCCGGAGGTCTTCCAAGAGCGGCTGGAGCCAGCCGCATAGGCGACGAGGAGGCCAACCAGGTCCAGCATGATCGTCGTGTTCATCACCCCGAGCCACCATTTCTCCTTGTGCAGCGACTCCCGCAGCAGGAAGATGATGACGACAATGGACGCCACGAAGGAGGTGGAGTTGCTGTAGAAGAATGTCAGGTACCGTGGGTGCCTGTTGTCGTGCATGACCGGGTTGCCGGCGGCGTGCCCGACGCCGTCGCTCTGCCAGACTCCGCCCGGTGGTTCAAGGCCTGATTGATAGGTGACGCTGGCCACCAGGATCCCAAGCAACATCAGATACTTACGCTTGGCATGCAACCTTTTTTCGTCCTTTCCAGGATCAGCCTCTGTTCCTTTCTGGGCAGAGGACTCCTCTGCTCCATCGTCCTCTGTTTTAGTCCCTGTGCTTCCCTCCTCTGTTTTGGTCTCTGTTCTTCCATCTGATTTGGTTTCTTCTTTACCCTCCTTCTTATGCTGGATGAACAGAAACACTACAACCAGCACTGCAACGACGAGCAGGACGACACCCGCAAGCACAAAGATGTAGATGGACGTTTTGAAATGCTGTGTACTGCCAGCAGCATAAGCGCCCACAAGACCGCACATACCCACCCCGGTACAGACAGACAGGGCGTTGCTCCGTATGGCTGGTCTGTAGAGGTGCTTGTTCACTAGCAGTATGATGAGGGCGATGGACAGCATGAAGCTCACCGTGTTGCAGTAGAAGAAAGCCAAGTAACGGCGCTCGGAGTTGTAGAGGAGGACCGGGTCGCCGGCGTGGTGCCCCGACTCGTCGTCCTGGAGCCGGAAGCCGCTCGGCGGGGTCAGCCCTGCTTGGTAGGTGATGGTCGCAGCCACAATCGCTAAGAGGAGCAATCTCTTACGCCTCTTCTCCACCAAGTCGAGTTCCTCTTTCAGCCTTTTGAGGGCGGCATCATCGATCCCCCTGATGGCGCTGTCGACGTCGTGGTGGTCCAGCGTGAAGAACACGACATGGATCACCACGTAGACCAGGACGGCGCCGGCGAGAGCCATGGCGTAGATGGACGTGTTCACGTCCCGGCAGCTCCCGGCGGCGTAAGCGCCGATGAGGCCAAACAGGTCGAGGATCATGGCGGCCTCCAGCACGTTGTGCTTGTGCAGGCTGTTGTTGCGGACCAGGACGATTGCGACCAAGGAGGCCACGAAGGCGACCGAGTTGCAGTAGTAGAACGCTTTGTAGCGCTTGGGGTTCCTGGTCAGAAGGATCGGGTCGCCGGCCATGTACCCCTCGCCGCCGTCCTGCCAGAGGCCGCCCGGCGGGTCAAGACCTGCTTGGTAGGTGATGGTCGCTGCAAGAGTGGCGAGCAGCAGAACAAGAGAGCGTGCCTTCTCAAAAGACTGGGTCCGTCCCTGCTCATCACTGAGAAATTACAGAGAAACAGTGTTGTTTTAAGAGGAGCGAATGTTTTGCAAACGAAGAACAAGGATATGTGCTGCGTTCTATCAAAAAAAAAAAAGGGATATGTGCTGCAAGCTGTCCATACCTGACAGTGCCATTACTGGTTTGGGAATTTTTAGAATCTTTCGCCCAACAGAATGGTCTGCTTTCTTTCACCCTAGTTGAGAACGCGTTATACTTTTCTTCAAGTCGTTTCCACACTGAGCTCTCGTTTTCCTCCTTCCCGAGATGCTTGACAGTCACCACTTGAATGCCAATGCACAAAAGAACGGCACCGATGAGAGCAATGATATAGAAGGTGGTGTCAATCTCCCTGCAGCTGCCGGCAGAGTACGCGCCGACGAGGCCGAGGAGCGCGACGACGATGAATCCGTAGAGCTCGTAGGACCGCACCCACCGCCGCTGCCGCACCCTCTCCCTGGGCTGCAGCTTCTTGTCGAGCAGCAGCACGACGATGAGCAGCGACGCGACGAACGCCGTGGTGTTGCAGACGAAGTACGCCTTGAGCCGCGCGTCGTGGCGGCCGCCCTTGAGCACGGCGTGGCCAGGGCGGTGGCCGCCGTCGGCGTTGTCCCAGAACCCGCCGGGCGCGCTCATCCCGGCGACGTAGGTGACACTGACGGCGAACGTGGCCAGCAGCATCAGCACCTTGCGGAGCCGGTCCAGCTCGGTGTCGTTCTTCTCCTCCTTGTCGCACGACGCCAGCGCCAGGTTGACGGCGACGTAGACGACGACGCCGGCCAGAAGAACCAGGGAGTAGACGGTGGTGAGGGTGTCCCGCCACGTCCCGGCGGCGTAGGCGCCCATGAGGCTGAGCAGGTCCAGCACCATGACCACGCGCAGCGTGTGCAGCGGCGCCGGGCTGCGGCTGCCGCGGTCGTGCATCACCGAGAGGATGAGGATGAGGACGATGACCACGAGGGACAGCGCGAAGGCGGTGGCGTTGCAGTAGAAGAAGGCCAGGTAGCGGGGGTAGCTGGTGTCGCGGATGATGGGGTCGCCGGCGAGGTGGCCGGATTTCTCGTCGGTGTCTTGCCACACGCCGCCCGGGGGGTTGAACCCGGCGGCGTAGGTGACCGTTGCGACCAGCGTGGCCAGGAGCAGGAGGTACTTGCGGAGGCTGTACTCCCACGGGTCTTTGCGGTAGGACTTCGCCATGGCTGGACGGCCGGCCTCGCTCCGGGAGCTGTCTGCTCGCCGGGATACTCTTTTATGGTGGCGACGCGGAACGCGCGTGCAGAGGAGTGAGTTTTCTATTGCTTTTTTTTGGGCGAAGACTTGACCCCGCGTGCGCATCACCAGCGTGGTGCATAGGAGTGAGTTTTCTATGGTTCTCTTTTGGGCAAAGGCTTTAGCCCGCGTGCGCGTCATGCTGCTCTGCCTCCGGACTTTCTCTCTCCATCGTTGACCTGAAGTTGACGATATGGTCTCGCTATGGCCTCGTATATCTGGGGAGCGTCTACCACCCAGGTATTTTAGAAGAACTTAATGCTTGAATTTTTTATTGTAAATAATCTCATGTGGTACAGAACAAAATATTTAGATATTTTAGAGGATGGTAACACTTGATTTTTTTTACTCACACCTTCTATACTCAATAATTACAACAAAATACTCATTGTAACTCTAGTATAAAGCAAAATTGACTGCATACAAACGTGTGAAATATTCGGATCTTGAAGGCCTGAAATATATCCGAATTTTGTCTTCTCATCCCTTCATGCATGGAACTTCGGAAAAAAAAAGTGAAACAAAATTCAGATGGCCATAAAACACCCGGACGTAGAGGCTCAATTTTATGTTGCCCCGCTGTAGATGCTCTAAGAGCCTCACTGTATATAACCGAGAAGCACTATTACTCGTGGTCGATCTTTTTTGCCTAATCCACCAGATGGTGTAGTATCATGGCGTGGATTTGGTTGCCCAAGTGTTCAGACATGGGGCGTGTAAGCAATCTGCTCACTTTGTAGTCCAAGTGTTCACATGGCAGGTTTGAACGGAGACCGTGATGCAATCTGGTCATTTTATACAACCTCACACTGTCAGACAAGGGCATGGTGGAGCTGTGAACTAGCCAGTGCTTACCTGTATAATAGATCAAACAAAGACAAGGATTAGGCAAAACTCCGTTGAGATCTGGGACAGGCACGTTCCAGGGCAGGCAATACCTTGCCCTATTAGCATTGCTGGCATGATTATTGAGTTCTACTAAAGCAAGCTGAGTTGCCGCGCGAGCATTCAATTTAATTAATCAGTTATGATTTAATACCTTAGTGACGTCACTGAAAATGTCATGAAGCTGACGCTGAGATACCATGTCATCCACGCTTACGAGGAGATCTACGGTGGATAAGGAGATCCACTCGCTCGTGCTCTCGTTCTCTCTCTCTCTCTCGCTCTCTCTGCTCTTTCCTGCTGAACCGGATTTTGCCTTCCCCTCTCCCACCGGCGGTGATGCGAGGAGGCGCGACGGCCTCGGCGACGAGGCGGCGAGACAGCTTCGGCGACAAGGCGGCGTGACGTCCCCGGCGGTGAGGCAGTGCGATGGCACCATAGGCGAGGCGGTGGTATACTGGTATGCAACAGAGTTACGTCCTTGTCCCCTTCCGGCAGTGGTGCGGCCAAAGGCCCCGCAAGTTGCGCCATTGGCTGCCCTGTCCGGCCTCTTCTACTCCCCCTGCATTGTTGCACAGACGAAGAAAAAGCAGAGAGATGGAATAAATGAAAAGGCAGGCCCACCAATGTGCAGTGTGTTTAATTAATAGGGGTAACAGGGTAATCTGGTTCTCGCCTTGTTTCTACCGGACATGGGCTAAAACGACACCTAATTTACACAGAATATGCAAGTTGCATATGCAGTTCGGACATCTGTATTGCGGCGTGTAGTAGCCACCATGCTGTCAGTGATTATTCTAATTTACATGGATTCGACTTGTTTGGTTTGAAGATTGACTTCACGCGGAATCAGTTGGTCCGGCATGCTTGGAGCATCGGCTAGCTAGTCCGTTGATTTTGGTTGGATTGGTCGGTCCGTGAGATTCACCCTGCGACACACACCAAACAACCGTGTTGGTTGGTACTCGGATTGGATCGTTTACTGACCATCCCATCCAACAAACCAAACACACTGTAAGATAGGATGAATGTTGAATGTTCAGCATGGATTTATTAGGATTAACAGTTTGGACAAATACAGAATACAGAAGTATAGAAGACTAGAGTCAGCCAGGTCCGCATCTAGTAATGCTGTTGTATCATTGGAGACTCGTAAATTATAGTTTGTATAAAGTTCTGAAAGTTTGTCGTCTCAAGTTGGTTCATGTAAAGTGGTCGGAGATAGGCTCTGAATTTCTTTTGAGACAGGTAGACTTTTGCATGTGTAACGACGACAGCGATTGCTTTTCCCCCAGGTACAAATATTGCTACTATAATCATGTATCGCATTGGCTGAGCTCCGACTCAATTCAGCTTTATGACTTATAAATCTCCCAACAACAGGAAGAGATTGTCTTCAACTCAGTTACATCATGTAATCTAAAACTCTGAATGGTGAGAAATAGAATCCACAAGAGCAGAGGCTAGAAACGAAGCCGACTAGATACCTAAAAGGTGTTGGGGGAAAAAAATTGGACTACAAACTCTTCCTACTGCGCACTCCACCTCTCAAATGGCTCAAACTATCTATGCCTGGGGCGAAACGAGTCCCTCTTCCTTCGACTCCTTTTGACAAAACCTGGTGACGCATGACAACACCACATGGATCACAATGTATCCCAGCACGGCGATCACCAGCGCCGAAACATATCCGGCGGTCTTCCAAGAGCGGCTGGAGCCAGCCGCATAGGCGACGAGGAGGCCGAGCAGGTCCAGCATGATCGTCGTGTTCATCACCCCGACCCCGAGCCACCACTTGTCCTTGTCCGGCGACTCCGGCAGCAGGAGGATGATGACAACAATGGACGCCACGAAGGAGATGGAGTTGCTGTAGAAGAAGGCTAGGTACCTTGGCAGCCTGTTGTCGTGCATGACCGGGTTGCCGGCGGCGTGCCCGTCGCCGTCGTTCTGCCATACTCCGCCCGGCGGTGCAAGGCCGGCTTGGTAGGTGACGCTGGCCACCAGGATCCCAAGTAACATCAGATACTTACGCTTGGCATGTAACTTCTTCTTTTTTTCCTTATCCTCTGTTTCTTCCGGGGCAGAGGACTCCTCTGCTACCCCGTCCTCTGTTGTGGTCTGTTTCTTACGCTGCATGCACAGAAACACTAGAACCAGCACAGCCACGACGAGCATGACGACACCCGCAAGCACAAAGATGTAGATGGAAGTTTTGAAATGCTGCGTGCTGCCAGCAGCATAAGCGCCCACAAGACCGCACATACCCACAGCCGTGCAGACGGACAGGCCATTACTCCGTATAGCTGGCCTGTAGAGGTGCTTGTTCACTAGTAGTATGATGAGGGCGATGGACAGCATGAAGCTCACCGAGTTGCAGTAGAAGAAAGCCTTGTAACGGCGCACGGAGTTGTAAAGGAGGACCGGGTCGCCGGCGCGGTGCCCCGACTCGTCGTCCTTTACCCGGAAGCCGCTCGGCGGGGTGAGCCCGGCCTGGTAGGTGATGGTCGCGGCCACGATCGCGAAGAGGAGCAATCTCTTGCGCCTATTCTCCACTATCTCAAATTCATCTTGCAGCTTCTTGAGCTTTTTGAGGGCAGCATCAACCATCCCCTTTTCAGAAAGACCATCATCCATCCCCTTTCTCGAAAGACCAGCATCCATCCCCTTGATGGCGCTGTCGACGTCGTGGTGGTCCAGCGTGAAGAACACGACATGGATGACCACGTAGACAAGGACGGCGCCGGCGAGAGCCATGGCGTAGATAGACGTGTTCACGTCCCGGCAGCTCCCGGCGGCATAAGCGCCGATGAGGCCGAACAGGTCGAGGATCATGACGGCCTCCAGTGCGTTGTGCTTGTGCAGGGTGTTCTTCCGCACCATGATGATTGCCACCAGGGACGCCACGAACGCGACCGAGTTGCAGTAGTAGAACGCCTTGTACCGCCTCGGGTTCCTGGTCAGAAGGATGGGGTCGCCGGCCATGTACCCGTGGCCGTCCTCCTGCCATAGGCCACCCGGCGGGACAAGCCCTGCTTGGTAGGTGATGGCCGCTGCAAGAGTTGCCAGCAGCAGGACAAGAGAGCGAGCCTTCTCCGTCGCCTGTTTCCGTGGATTCTCCTCACTGACAAAGTGCAAAGAAATCAGGATCGTACTACTGAGGGAGCAAAGGGGAACAAGAAAGATATGTGTTGTGTGCTCTGTTCATACCTGCCACTGCCGCCGCCAGTTTGAGAATCTTTCGCCCAACAAAACAGTCTGCTTTCTGTTACCGACTTTGAGAATGATTTGTACTTTGTTTCTAGTAGTTCCCACATTGAACTATTCAGTATATGATTTTTGAAATACTTCACAATCGCCACTTGGATCAGGATGCACAAAATAACGCCGCCGAAGAGAGCAATGACACAGATGGTGGTGCCAATCTCCCTGCAGCTGCCGGCGGAGTACGCGCCGACGAGGCCGAGGAGCGCGACGACGATGAACCCGTAGAGCTCATACGAGCGCAACCACTTCTGCTGCCGCACCCTCTCCTTGGGCTGCAGCTTCTTGTCGAGGAGGAGCACGACGATGAGCAGCGATGCGACGAACGCCGTGGTGTTGCAGACGAAGAACGCCTTGAGCCGCGCGTCGTGGCGGCCGCCCTTGAGCACGGCGCGGCCGGGGCGGTGGCCGGCAGCGATGCCGCCGTCGTCCCAGAACCCGCCGGGGGCGCTGAGGCCGGCGGCGTAGGTGACGCTGACGGCGAACGTGGCCAGCAGCATCAGCACCTTGCGGAGCCGGTCCAGGTCGGTGTCGTTCTTCGCATCCTTGTCGCAGGACGCCAGCGCCAGGTTGACGGCGACGTAGACGACGGCGCCGGCCAGAAGAACCAGGGCGCAGACCGTGGTGAGGGTGTCCCGCCACGTGCCCGCGGCGTAGGCGCCCATGAGGCTGAGCAGGTCCAGCACCATGACCACGCGCAGCGTGTGCAGCGGCGCCGAGGATGAGGATGAGGATGGGGACGAGGATGTGGACGATGACGATGAGCCATTCTCCTTCTCCCGGTCGTGCATCATTGAGAGGATGAGGATGAGGACGATGACGACGAGGGACAGGGCAAAGGCGGTGGCGTTGCAGTAGAAGAAGGCCAGGTACCGGGGGTAGTTGGTGTAGCGGATGATGGGGTCGCCGGCGAGGTGGCCGGATTTCTTGTCGGTGTCCTGCCACACGCCGCCGGGAGGGTTGAACCCGGCGGCATAGGTCACCGTGGCGACCAGAGTGGCCAGAAGAAGGAGGTACTTCCGGAGGCTGTACTCCCACGGGTCCTTTTCGCCGGACTTCCCCATGGCTGGCCGGCCTCGCTCGCTCCGGGTGCTGGCAGCTCCGTAGTCCGGACACTCTTTTTATTGTGGTGGCGACGCGTAATGGTCGTGCACAGGAGTGAGGTATCGATGGTTTGTTTTTTCTGGGCGAAGACTTGACCCCGCGTGCGCGTCACGAGCGTGCATAGAAGTGAGTTTTCTTTGGCTCCTTTTTGGGCCAGAGATCACGCGTGCTCTGCTAGTGGCTTGGAAGATGCCTCGTCTCTGCCTGGTACTCTCTCTCCACCGTTGACCTGGACTTGACGCTATGCTGGCTACGGCCTCGCAGGAGTCCTGTTTGGCTGTTTGCTACTAGCTCGTTCCGTCCGTAGATCCTTTCAGGGGTTCAGGATATCAAGGATCAAGCAAAATCCCATATACACATGCATTGGATCGCTAGGCCCGGGAAAAGGATCCTGATCCTATTCCTGACGGCCTTACTTTCAGTCAGGTATTGCCCTCATTTTAAAGGATTCGTATCCTCAGCCTTTCAAACTATACGAGAAGCGGATTTTTTATTTCTGAATTTGTTTTCAAACAACTCGATTTTTTTCTAATCTTGTATCACACTACAAGATTAATAGTATGTCCCTACAGCTCCCAGTGAATGGTCGACAAGGTTTAGTTAACCTAGTTTGCTCATTTCAGTGGCTGACATTTTTCTAATACAAATTCGTGTGTTTGTCTACTGTTTCAGCAGTTTGCCAATATTTTTCTCATATACTAGAGACTGTTGAACACTAAAAAAAACTGTAGGGAAATAATGTAATTCTTGTAATGTCATGGCGTCCATCTGGTAGTCCAAGTGTTCAGTCATGAGCGTATGTTCAGCTGGCAGGTTTGAACTGATACCGTGATGCGATCTGCTCTTTTTTTTTAAGCCACCGTTTCAGACAAAGCGCATCGTGAAGCTGTGAACTAACCAGTGCTTACCTATACAATATACCAGACAAAGACAAGGATTTAGTTCTTTAATAGTGTCTCAGTACATGTTCCAAGGCTAAACTCCGTCAAGATCTGGGACAGGCATGTGCCAGTGCAGGCAATACCTTGGGTTATTAGCAACCTACAACCACGTCGCTGGCACCATTGTTGCGTTGTCGTACATTTGTACTATAGCTGACTAGGTGAGCTCTTTCAGTTGTAATCAATCAGTGACACGATTAAATCGCCTTAGTTACGTCACTGCACATGTCGTAAAGCTGACGCCGAGCTAAGATGTCATGCAGGCTTACCAAGTGTGATTGACAACTGACAACTGGAGTAGCTAATAGAGTGTCTGGTACTGGTATATATGTGGGGCAGAGATAGAGCTACACAAGTGCATATGCACCTTAAATTTTTCTTCTTAAACCATATCTGCTATGTGTGCGATCAAGTAGGACAGCCCCACTATTTTGTAATTCTAGCGTCCCCTCTGATGTAATATTGGCGCCATTGCAATGTGAATAATGTATTCATTAGCAAAAAGTTTGTGCGCAAAGCTTAAACTACATGGAACTGGACAACTCCGTCGAACTAATCCATGTGGCGGATGGTCCCATCAGTTTTTTTATGGAATGGGACAATGCTGAATGGGAGTTGATATGTTAAATAAAACTACAAGTTGCATTTGTATAATTCTAAGGCTATCCATGGGCAAGATGGATCTGAACAGCTCAATTACATCAAATTGAGGAAAAATCCGAAAATGGAACTCATGAGAAGAACAAGAAAGACTATGCTACAGAAGGAAAGAAACAACAGTGAAAGAGACAGACACTCTACTCTGCAAATGCAATATTGATCAGGAGATGAAACTGACGACAAATCATGCAGGAGCTACCTGTCGCTGATGCCCACTGTTTCCCCTTTCTTTCAACTGACTGGCTAACTGAGTCCTCGCCTTCTTGGGCCGCCGACTGATGCGTGATAGCACCACGTGGATGGTAAAATAAGCCAGCACGGCGATGACGAGGGCGGAAACGTACCCGGACCTCCTCCACGACCTGCTGGAGCCGGCCGCGTAGGCGACAAGGAGGCCGAGCAAGTCCAGCACGATCGTCGTGTTCATCACCCCGAGCCACCATTTCTCCCTGTGCAGCGACTCCGGCAGCAGGAGGATGATGACGATGATGGATGCCATGAAGGAGGTGGAGTTGCTGTAGAAGAAGGCCAGGTACCGTGGTCTCCTGTTGTCGTACATGACCGGGTTGCCGGCCTCGTGCCCGTCGCCATCGCTCTGCCAGACTCCGCCTGGTGGTTCAAGGCCAGCCTGGTAGGTGACACTCGCCACCAGAATCCCGAGAAGCATCAGATACTTGCGTTTGGCGTGTAACTTCTTTGCTTCACCTGCTTCTGACTCGGTTGTCTGGATGCCACGACGCTGTTCTGTTATGGTCTCAACACTCCTGCCATTTTTCTCATCAGCATTATCCTCTTCGTATATGCTCTCAGCATCCTCTTCGGATATGTTCTCAGCATCCTCTTCCGGTTCTTCTTTAGTGTGGAATTTCAAAAATACTACAATCAGCACTAGGACGACGATCAGGACGACGGCTGCCAGGACGAAGATGTAGACAGAGGTTCTCTTATACTGTGTGCTGCCAGCGGCGTAGGCGCCCACAAGGCTGAACATGCCGGCCCCCGTACAAACAGACAGAGCATTGCTCTGTATGGCCGGCCTGTACAGGTTCTTATTCACAAGGAGTATGATGAGAGCAATGGACAGCATGAAGCTCACCGAGTTGCAGTAGAAGAAAGCCTTGTAACGGCGTGGGAAGTTGTAGAGCAGCACCGGGTCCCCCGCGTGGTGCCCGAACTCGTCATCCTTCACCCGGAAGCCGCTCGGCGGGGTGAGCCCGGCTTGGTAGGTGATGGTTGCAGCCAAGATCGCGAAGAGCAGCAGCCGTTTGCGCCTCTTCTCCACGATCTCGAGTTCATCCTCTTTCTGCTTCCTGAGGGAGGCCTCATCGTTCCATCTCATGTCGCCGTCCTCCTCGTGGTCCATCGTGAAGAACACGACGTGGATCACCACGTAAACCAGGACGGCGCCGGCCAGGGCCATGGCGTATATGGACGTCCTCACGTCCCGGCAGCTCCCGGCGGCGTACGCGCCGATGAGGCCGAACAGGTCCAGTATCATGGCAGCCTCAAGCGCGTTGTGCTGGTGCAGAGTCTTCTGCCGGACAAGGATGATTGCGACCAGGGAGGCGACGAAGGCGACCGAGTTGCAGTAGAAGAATGCCTTGAACCGTCTGGGGTTGGTTGTCAGGAGGATTGGGTCACCGGCCATGTAGCCATCGCCGCCAGTCTCCCAGAGGCCACCCGGTGGGTCAAGACCTGCTTGGTAGGTGATTGCCGCAGCAAGAGTTGCGAGCAGCAGAACAAGAGAGCGAGCCTTCTCCAGGGCCTGAGCTCGTCGCTGGCCATCACTACCAAATTACAGAGGAAACAGAGTTCAATTGAATTACTAACAATTCGAAGATAATAACAACGAAGAATATGTCAATTCTGTCCGTACCTTCTGTTGTCATTGCTAATTTCAAGTTCTTGAATTTCTTGCTTCGAAAACAAAGGTATTCTTTCGCGCAGCAATGTCGACAGTGATCGCAGTATCGCCACAAAACAGTTTACGGCTTGCTCGAAATACGTAACAACAACAGCTTGGACCAGAATGCAGGCAAGAACGGCACCAACCAGGCAATTGACGTAGATGGTGGTGTAAACATCCCTGCAGCTTCCCGCAGAGTACGCCCCGACGAGCCCGACGAGCGCAACGACGATGAACCCGTAGAGTTCGAAAGACCGCACCCGGTCGCTCTTCCGAAGCCCCTTGTCGAGCAGCAGCACGATGATGAGCAGCGACGCGACGAACGCCGTGGTGTTGCAGAGGAAGAACGCCTTGAGCCTCGCGTCGTGCGGCCCGCCCTTGAGCACGGCGTGGCCCGGGCGGTGGCCGCCATCGGAGCTGTTCCAGAACCCGCCCGGCGCGCTGAGGCCGGCGAGGTAGGTGACGCTGACGGCGAAGGTGGCGAGAAGCATCAGCACCTTGCGGAGGCGCTCGAGCGGGCTGTCGTCCTTCTTCCCCGACCGCATGGCGAGCGCCGTGTGGACGCCGACGTAGGCGACGACGGCGAGGACGAGGACGCAGGAGTAGACGGGGGTGACCGAGTCGCGGCAGGTGCCGGCCGCGTAGGCGCCCATGAGGCTGAGCAGGTCCAGCGCCATGACGGCGCGGAGGCAGCGCACGGGGGCCAGGTTGGTGCTGCCCCTGTCGTGGAGGACGGCGAGGGTGAGGATGAGGACGATGACCACGAGCGAGGAGGCGAAGGCCGTGGCGTTGCAGTAGAAGAAGGCGAGGTAGCGGAGGTAGCTGGTGTCGCGGATGATGGGGTCGCCGGCGAGGCGGCCGGCGGCGGCGTCGGTGTCCTGCCACACGCCGCCCGGGGGATTGAACCCGGCGGCGTAGGTCACCGTGGCCACCAGCGTGGCCAGGAGCAGGAGGTACTTGCGAAGGTTGTACTCCCACGGGTCGTCGCCGCCGGACTTCGCCATGACCGGCCGGCCGGCCTCACCCGCAGCCTCCAGTGTGGCGTCTGCTAGTTAGAGGTGGCCTAACTTTGAGCGCGCAGGGTTTAGAGTTTTATATGGGCTTATTAATTGATTAACAGGCTCTGCTCTCAAGTGCTCAGGCTGCTGGATGCTCGCTCCCTCGCCTCTGCTACTAGCTAGGAAACTTCCCTCTCGGACAGGCGTCAACATCTTTGTGGACGTCGACTTGACCACAAAGTGGCGATCTTGTCGTGTGCTCTGTTCGCTACCGCCCGTCCAGTGGCGATCCCGAGTTTGTTTATGAGTGCTAACCTGCGTCAGGCGTCAGCTTTGGCCGCTCTTTGGGCGCAGACTGTTGACCACAAGATGGCGATCAGTGAAAGGACACATATCTTCACCTCCCATAATATTTGGCTATAAAAAAAGAAAGATAAAACCTCCATACCAATGCTCACTGCCAGCGACTAAAAAACTCCCATAGTGATCAGAAAGAAGATAGACAAAATATTAAGCAGAAGTACTACTCTACCAGTTTTTAAATAACTACCAATGCCATTGGAAAAACTGCTCACGTACTTCATTTCATATTACAGGAAATTGCATAAAGTTTGTTAGTTACGCAAGCGGGGGATGTCATGTGGTGTATTAAGTGGTGAATGGGATAAATAAAGGACTGTACAGATAATAAGAACTAATTAAACGATAATTAATCGTCCACTAATATAATCTCTCCCTTTAGATGACATAAAAGATAGCGGTTCAATTGATGATGTACTTGCTTATTAGTTGGGAGCTACTTGATTTATAGCATGGGTGGTATCAACTTTGACTACTTTTTTTTTTTTTTGTGAATACCAAATTTGACGACAGGTGGTTCCAAAAATTTTACCACTAATGACATGTGGATGCATTCAGCCGGAATGCAAATTAAGAGCTAATACTATTTGTTAAGCCTCGAACAGAATAAAGAATGGGCTATATTGTGGTCACAAGATAACATGTCCATGGTGGGTGCGTGTGTATGCACGTGTGATTTTGGAGTTAGGTTGGATTCTTTCTGAAAGTTGCTGTGGACACACTACAAGAAAAAGCTTCTGTAGAGACAGTTTTGTATAGATTTTTTCTATTTGTCTTAATGAATTTTACACATATTTCACGTTATTTTAGAAGGTGTCTTAAATCAAGATACATTGTATGACACTTTTTACCTTATAGACATTCTTACAATAACATTGGGCCACAGCAAACAACTCTTTTGATATAAAATTGTGATAACTTTGAGTCAAAACAGCGTTATCAAAATAAACCCTTGGATATGTAAATAGCTTTGCCTAATGTTTAAGTTATTGGAATGTTAATATTGCCGAAATGCATATATTAAACCTTGACGTCAGAATATAAGTTGAGTCTCACTGAGTACATGTGAACTAATTCTCGCATGCTGATTGCACACTAAGACCTTTTTTTTTTTGACTGAACTGGAGGGGTAACCCCCTACAGATTATATTTTATTGAATTGAAAGAGAGAAAGGTACTGTACATTGTCTGAAAAGGGAAGCAAAAGGAAAGGAAAAACAGGAAAAAAAAACAAAGATCAGGTACTGTTTTGTATCCATTGATCAATTCCTTCTGCAATGGTTGTCTTTGCACGATGGGTATTAAGACCAAAATTTGTCTGATACCAAAGTCAAGGCCAATCGACATTGGTATGGTCCACAAACAAGTTGCCTTATGCATTAGGTTGCCACCATGCTGTATCTTTATCTGTTGTTTTTTTTCTTTTTCCGTTATTATTACTCTGCATTATGATACCCTTGGATTATCTGTTGTATGATTGTGATGTCACCTATTATAAGACTTGTCTGTACAAATGAACCTTCAAGTACTAAGGTCCCTTGCTAGTGATATAGAAGGTAGTTCAAATGTTAAGGTATGCAGCTCAATTCTCCAATTTGTAAAAAAAATGACAGCACAACCAGAATTTAGCTGACGACAAGAGCATTAGTGGACCACAAATGTTGCAAACTAAAATATAAGTTGGAACCAAATTTATAATGACGTTAATCAGAACTATCGAATTGAGAGCTATTTCCATGTTTTGACAGCTTCCGTGCAAAAATAGTTCCTGCTTCTTCTGAATATACTCCGACTTACTCGCGAGGATTGTTCAGAACAACTCAGCAGAATTGCGTTGCCTACAATGTAATGTACGGCAACAGCCCAATAGGGTCCATAGCCAGCCGTACTCTTTTAGAATTAGGTTAGTTAAATTAGAGTCCTTATCTTTAAATATTAGTTACTTAAGCGTCAAGTCAACCCATCTATATATAGATAGGGATGTACCCAGGTTTATTAAGCAATAATAAAGAAAGATTATTAGGAGTCATCCTCCTTTACCCCGGGCGTTTGGAGTTGGGCGGCGGCGGCGGCGGCGCCGGTGGTGCCCGACCTCAAGCGACCGGTTCGGCGGCGGCGTAAGGCCATTTATGACAATTTGGTATCAGCTTCCACCGACGATCCATGGGTGAAACAATTGAGGAACCGATGGCGTGGACATCTTTCGACTTCCAGGCTTGCATCGACGGGGCCGTAGCAATTCTGGAGGAGATGAAGGCCACCGTAGAGAAGATGAGGGCAGCTGAGGAGGGAAAGAGAGCAGCCCAACCTGCTCTCTGTCGCGCCGCTCCTCACCACGAGGATCCTGGCCACCAGATCGAAGGCGACTGTCAACAGGTCGACAATGGCAGTCACCAGATCGAAGGCGACCCCCACCGGATCGACGGCAACAACTACCAGATCGACGGCGATTCCAAGCTGTGGGGCCTTCCATCGTCGCGCGCGCTCAAGCTGGCTGCACTTGACCGGGCAAGGCGCATCGCTGAGCTGCTCCACCAGGCCAAGTTCCGTCTCGAGCAACTCTTCCTTCCCAAGGTCAACGCTGAGAAGCAAAGCAGCACGAAACAGAGCAGCGATTATCGGGCACCTGCTGTTGTCCATGTGATTGCTTGTGTTGCTCCTACGGATGGGTCTCACCGACGGGGACAAAAGTTTTTCTTCTCCCTTCATGAGTCAGGATGGGGGCCACCTGTTAGTGTGGACCAGGAGTCAACAATAATCTTTGCCCCAGGTTTAGTTATAACTTCAATAGAAAATAAGATATTAAGCCGAGATGTAAAAGGCTTAGTGTCGTGTCTTGGTTTATTTCAGTATTTCTGTCAAGTCTTAGTCGTCGTAAATTTTAGTCACAGCTCGAGGACGAGCTGCTCAAAAGGAGGGGTGAAGTGTAATGTACGGCAACAGCCCAATAGGGTCCATAGCCAGCAGTACTCTTTTAGAATTGGATTAGTTAAATTAGAGTCCTTATCTTTAAATATTAGTTACTTAAGCGTCAAGTCAACCCATCTATATATAGATAGGGATGTACCCAGGTTATTAAGCAATAAAGAAAGTTATTAGGAGTCATCCTCCTTTACCCCGGGCGTTTGGAGTTGGGCGGCGGCGGCGGCGGCGCCGGTGGTGCCCGACCTCAAGCGACCGGTTCGGCGGCGACGTAAGGCCGTTTATGACATACAAGGAGCAAGGGAAACTCGAAATGAACAGGCTCCAGATTAATAAATGACTAAACTCTACACTTTAGGTCTATAACCTACATCTAGGTACATAATCCTTGGATTGATTAAAACGAATTCATCGCACTCAGGCTGTCTCTTCCTGGCGCCCATTATCTGCCGTTCTATCTGCATTTTTATGCCTCCTGATGAAGCATGACAACACTACATGTATCCCAACGTAGGCTAACACAGCGCCCACGAGCGCGAAAACAATGCCAGTCGTCTTCCATGATCTGCTAGAGCCAATTGCATAGGCTACTAGAAGGCCAAGCAGGTCCAGCGCGATCGTCGTGTTCATCACCCTGAAGGGCCACATCTTCTCCTGCTGCAGCAACTCCAGCAACAGAAGGATAATGACCACGACAGACGCCACAAAGGAGGTGGAGTTGCTGTAGAAGAAGCCCAACTACCGGGACCTCCTGTTGTCATGCATGACTGGGTTGCCGGCATCGTGTCCAGCACCGTCGCTCTGCCAGACTCCACCTGGTGGCTCCAGGCCGGCCTGGTAGGTGACACTCGCCACCAGGATACCCAGCAGCATCAAGTACTTGCGCTTGGCATGTAACTTTTGTTGTTGATCAGGAGGGGCATGTATTCTTGTCTCCTCCCTCCTGCTGCCCTCCGCATCAACAGTGCCTTCCGCTAGTGAATACCTAGCTTCTACTACTTGCTGTCCTTGTCTCTTTGGATGTACAAAAACACACCAACGAGTACTGCGACGGACATTAGGACGAACGCCGCCAAAGCAAAGACCACGAAGGACGTTTTCAGATGCTGCGTGCTGCCGGCAGCATAGGCACCAATAAGGCTGAACATGCCGGCCACCGTACAAACGGAAAGTGCATGGCTTCTTATGGCTGGCCTGTACAGGTTCTTGTTGATGAGCAAAATTATGAGGGCGACGGACAGCATGAAGCTCACCGAGTAAAGTAACGGCACGGGAAGTTGTAGAGGAGGACCGGGTCGCCTGCGTGGTGCCCGGATGCATCATCCTTGACCCGGAAGCCACCCGGCGGGGTCAGCCCAGCTTGGTAGGTGATGGTCGCGACCAGGATTGCAAAAAGCAGCAGCCGCTTGCGCTTTTTCTCCACTGAGACACTGTCATTTGTGGATTTCACGACACCATCCTCATCGTCCAGTGTGAAGAACACGACATGGATCACCACATAGACCAGGACGGCCCCGGCTAAACCCATGGCGTAGATGGACGTCTTCACGTCACGGCAGCTCCCGGCGGCATAAGCGCCGATGAGGCCGAGTAGGTCCAGGATCATTGCAGCCTCAAGTGAGTTGTGCTGATGCAGGGTCTTGCTCCGGACCAGGATGATGGCAACCAAGGAGGCCACGAAGGCGATCGAGTTGCAGTAGAAGAACGCCTTGTATCGCCTCGGGTTCGTGGTTAGGAGGATCGGGTCGCCGGCCATGTAGCCATCGCCGTCCTCCTCCCAGAGGCCACCAGGCGGGTCCAAACCTGCTTGGTACGTGATGGTTGCTGCAAGAGTGGCGAGCAGCAGAACAAGAGAGCGAGCTTTCTCCAATGCCTCAGCTTGTTTGGGCACGCCACTACCAAGATACAAAGAAAACAGAGTTGAGTTACAGTGCCGATTATTTGAAGAGGAGGAGCAATGAAATGTTCTATGCATTGTCGGTACCTGCCACTGCCAAGATTTTGAGAACGTGGTGTTCCTTGCCTAAAACTGTATCGTCTCTTTTCTTCCAGCCAATTTAAGACTTTACCAGGGATGCCTTCCAGTTCTTCCCACAAGGAGTTCATTTGCGTTTCGAAATGATTGAGCATAAACAGTTGAAGGCCAATGCACACAAGGACGGCAAATATGAGAGCATTGACATAGATGGTAGTGTCGATCTCCCTGCAACTTCCGGCGGAGTACGCACCCAAGAGGCCGATGAGCGCCAAGATGATGATCCCGTAGAGACGGCGTGGAATCATTTTCTGCACCTGCTCCAGAACAATGGTAAAGACAATTAGCCGGAGATCACTACTAATCACAAAATACCGATTATTCCAGACGGAGCGTAATCAAAATATGAGCTAAATTTTCCAAGAAAAAGGTGTTCCAAACATTGTTCAACTTTAATATAAAAGGATGCCTATTTTTAATAAGATAAATTTTCCAAGAAAAGGGTGTTCCAAACATTGTTCCAGCTTCACCATAAAAGTTTCAACCTTACCAAAAAATAATCCACATTCAAATGAAAAAAAAACAGAGCTGCAGAGAAGGTGAACAACATAACTAAGTTTTCCAGCTGTAACAAAAAGAATGTTTCATATCCTAAATAAAAATGTTAAAATATATATTTGATCTCCCAGATAAATGTGTGCAATTGATGTGCTAGATTTCAATTAACTGATAACTAGAAAATCTGATGAAAAACTTTGCACCTACGAGAAGAAATAAGTTACAGAGGAAGGGAACGAAACCATGATGTTCTGGCGAGCTGCTGTGTCTTCCAATTTTTCAGTGGGGAATGAGAGAAATGGGAGGTGGTGAACGAGTTGGGGATATTGGGCTTCAAATTGTGCAGAAATAAATGGGGGTGACAATTCATATCTTGGCGGCATGCTGTTTTTACCGGACTTCACCGGTTGAACAGAGAAAACAGAGTTTCGTCAAAACAGAAAAAACAGAGCATACGGAACTGCACCTGATCGCTCAATCGCAGTTTGTCGTCCAGGAGTAGCACAATGATAAGGAGGGATGCGACGAAGCCTGTGGTGTTGAAGACGAAGAAGGCCTTGAGGCGTGCGTCCTGGCGACCCTTGAGGACAGCGTGCCCCGCCCGGTGGCCGTCGTCGGAGTTGTTCCAGAAGCCTCCTGGTGCGCTGAGGCCGGCCAGGTACGTGACGCTCGCTGCGAATGTGGCGAGCAGCATCAGCATCTTCCGTTGCTTTTGGAGGTCCTTGTGCCGCTCCTTTTCCTTGATCTCGGCCTCCGTCTCCGTGACCGTAGCCCGTACCATTTGCAGGACGACATAGACGGCGACGAGGAGCACCAGGACGATGGAGTAAATAGTCGTCAACTTATCGCGGCAGGTACCGGCCGCATAGGCTCCCATGAGGCTGAACAAGTCCAGCACCATGACAGAGCGCAAGATCAGAAGTGGCGCCGGCCCGGCCTTCTTCTTCTCATGGAGGACGGCCAGGATGAGGATGAGCAAGATGACTACCAGAGAAGAGGCGAAGGCCGATGGCGTTGGTGTAGTAGAACGCCCAGTATGGCGGTAGCTGGTGTCCCGGATGATGGGGTCGCCGGCAAGACGGCCGGCGGCGGCGTCGGCGTCCTGCCATACTCCGCCAGGGGGGTTGAACCCAGCGGTGTACGTCACCGTGGCCACCAGCGTAGCCAGTAGCAGGAGGTACTTGTGTAGGTTGTACTCCCAAGAACCTGCGGCGGCTACGGACGCCATTACCGGCCAACAAGCTCGCCTCAGACGATCTGGTACCATGTCTCTTCTCGTGGATGGCCGGAGGTACTCTCGGAAATGGGATTTTAGCGGTGGGGTTGGAAGAAATAAATTTTGATCCCGCGCTTGTCGTGGGGGCTACACAACCGACAACAGCGACGACTTGATCCCGAGGTCTTGTAGGGCAACCATGACAGTGTGCGCTGAGCTCATGTAGGGCAACTCTCGCCGAATGAGATCAAAAAAAAAAAAAAAAAAATCTCGCTGAATGATCGAGAATATTATATTCTAGAATTACAAAAGGAGGACGAGCCAATGATCTTAGTCTTCTCTAGTCTATCTATAGTCATAATGTAAGGGAGCAACAGTTCACAATTGTCTGGACTCTGCACTAATTATTTGGCGTGGTGACATGCACATGTGAAAATATCATGGTCAACACTAACCACTTGGTCTACAACTAACTCGTACTCAGTGCCAATTAATGGCAGCATCTCGAGATTACCAAAAAAATTAGCTCCACAGACTTATTTGAGAGCAACCAAGAAATTATGTGGGCAATTTTTCTTCCCTTCTCCAACAGTTCCTCCCCTAAAAGTGGATCAAACACTTTTGATTGGGCCACGTCAGCATTTAGGCCACAAATATATTAATTCTAGTGAAAAAAAGAAAGAATGGGGCTCCTAATTCTTCCTTTGTTTATATCTACAAATGAGAGGAGTTTAGACGGTAGGAAAAAGTTGAGAGTAGTTTTGGGGTGCTGTTGGGGATGTTTTTTTTTTTTGAATCCTATTATTTGATTTAAGGAGAGTTTTTAAGGCTCTTTTGAGATGCTCTAAGGTAACCTATGCATAGGTGCAAGCTGCAACTCAAGTCGGCAGGTTTCTTGAAACATCGGGTAGTTCCCCGGGGTAGGTAACTAGCTGTATCGGTTAATGCCCTGCCATGCTCGTGCCCCCAAAATATTACATGTTACAATCACAAAATCTTACGCTCGGGGAAGAAGACATAGCAAATGTTAAAATTGAACACAACCCATCCATATATATATAACCCGAATGTGGTGGACTGCAGAGACCAGTGTAGCTGTTGCATGCACTCGCGGCTGTCATCCTCCGTGGAGTTAAGAGTCAAATGCGTCATACTAGGTTCTAAGCATGCCTACAGCTAGCCTAGAGGAGTTACCCCTGATCAAGAGAGCAGTCTTATCTAATTCTAGAATAGAAGGGTGGTACATCTCCAACGGAGGACACGTCTACCCTTCTAGACAACCTAGCTAAGCGTAACTGGTTGGGGAACCAAAAGTGTTGTTTCTGTAATCTTAATGAAACAATCCAACACTTGTTCTTTGACTGTCATCATGCTAAAACCATCTGGAGGGTAGTTCAAACAGCTACAGGGCTTAGCCCACCTAGATCTTTAAGTCATATTGCAGGAGATTGGCTTGCTTATATTAACTTAGACAAGCGTAAAATTATCCTAGTAGGTGTGGCTGCCATGTGCTGGGCGATATAGCGATGTAGGAATGAAATTTGTTTTGATAATATTAAATATATATCGTATATGCAGGCACTTTTCAGGGGAGCTTATTGGCTGCGGTACTGGGCGCTGCTGCAGCCTGAGGAGGTCCGTGACCACGTTCGTGGGGTGAGCGCAGCATTGGAGGTCGCTGCATTGGAGCTTTATGCCTCTCACGGGTAGAGATTTAATAATCGACTCGGTCCTCCATAGTTTGATTTGATTTCAACGCTCTTCTTGTCATTCTGTCGATTGACAACTTTTTTTGTAATATTTGTCAAAACAAAACAAATACCGGGCTGCGTGCTGTGCAGAGGCCGGGAACTTGAACAGTTTCCATTATCTAAAAAAAAGACATAATCACTAATCCCGCGATAGATATCATACAAGCCATAACATTACAGAATAAATAAAATAAAAGAATTATCTAACTAAAAGATATAAATTAAGATGAAACTAAATATTAACTAAATAAAAATTCAACTAGAGTAAGGATACAGAGAGAACTATATCAGTACTTTGAGAAACTTTCGAAATCCGAGAGAGCTCTCACTCGACTCTACTCTACTCTAACTCCCGAGTAACACTACTACTCTATTACTCAAACGAGAAATGAAATGAGCTTCTTGACGAGGTGCACTGAACGAGAAATGTAATGAGCTTCTTGATAAGGTTGAGTGGCGCTGGCGCAAGTCAGGCCGCCCGATGTGGCTGTTCGCCACCGCCTCGCGCATCAATGCTCCTCATCATCTCCTGATGGCGGTAAATTGGTCAGTTCCTTCGTGCAGGTGGCAGGTTTGAAGTAAGGGCCAATTAAAGGCCCAAGGCCTCCTCTGGAGAAGGTCGTTATCCATCTCCGAGTTGGGCTCTGTATTCGTCGTGTGGAGCCTGTGCAAGGCCCACTGGAGAAAGGCCAAAGCCTTAGGAGGCTAGAGTGGGCCAGCCGGCCTCTAGGTGGGGCTGGTCGGCCTGTGTTTTCTTTAACAGATACCCACTTTCCTCCAGAATATACTTCAGCATCCAAAACTCACCAAAACTCATGGAACTATATTAATCTAACTAAATGTACCGCCAACAAAGACCTCAGTGTCGCTTCGTATGATCGTTGTTTTCCAACGAAAACTCGAGCTGAACTTTTTTTGAAAGAACAGGAGGGGTTTCCCCCTACTGAATATATTAATTAATTAGAAATAAAAAGTTACTTGGAAAATTCACGAATAAAAAAAAAAAGAGAAATCACTAGATTGTATCTATTCATTCTCTAATTCTTGGGAAATATGCTCTTTTTGCTCTGTGTAACAGGAGCAAAAATTCCTTCCTGAAAGCTGCTTTGCGTCCATCAATTGTTGGGTCTATGTTGTTGAACACCCAATTATTTCTTGTTGTCCAAATACTCCAGGTCATAATGATAATGATCTCCATGAAAAATGATTCAGAAATTTATGCCTTCAATCCCTGAATGACATGTTCCTCTTCGTCAGCCTGTGGGACTTGCAGCCCAATTGAATTCCAGCAAGCTCTTGCAAAATTGCAGTTTAGAAAAAGATGTTGCATTGTCTCATGTACCTGAAGAATACACAGTTCATAGGTATAAGAGTCCATAGCCATATTTCTTCTCTGTAGTATGTCTCTTGTGTTGACTCTATCCTTTAAGAATAGCTAGAAAAACACTTTATGTTTCATTTGGCATGACGAATTCATAACCAGTTGTAGCTTGGAGTAACTAATCTCCTTCCAATGAGATGTTTGACTCGAGCTGAAATTCGTCATGGCCATTACTTTTGTTCGATGGTGTAAATATGATCTAAAAAATCCACTACTAATAGCTGCTCCCTCCGCTTTAAATTTAACGGCGTCAACAATTTAAAAACGGAGAGAGTATTATTTTATCAAATTAAATAGATGGTAGTATCGGAAAAACTATGAGTGATGAACTTGTAACATGTAGTTTTATCTCCATAAATGAAATCAAATTAGCAATAATCCGTAATGTTTATTAATATAGTATACATTTTGTTCATCATTATTTGTTTTTATTGGCCTGTCCTGATAGCTATCTTCAGCGGCATAAAATGTGAATTCCTTCATTCCTTCCCGCTATGACCCAGTGAAATTAAGATCCCAGGAAATTAAGATGCACGGACGGAACGAGGTTAATTGCAAACAGCCAAACAATGATTCCGACTGCGCGAGGCAGAGGCAGGCCCACGCTGTCAAGTCCAGGTCAACGATAGAGAGAGAGAAGAAGGTCCCCTGCATCTTCCGCGCGAACTAGCCAAGAAGCAAGACGCGTCGCCGACTAGCCGGGGTCAAGTCATCGGCAAAGAAAAAACAATACTAGAAGACTGACATCGCTGCACGCCCGTTCCACACGACGCCAGCACAATAAAGTAGCGGCCCGAGCAACTGGTCCGAAAGGCAGCTCCCGGCGGCCGCATCAGCGCTGGAGCGAGACCTCTCGGCTGACGGCCATGGCGAAGTCCGGCCCCAAGGACCCGTGGGAGTACAGCCTCCGGAAGTACCTCCTGCTCCTTGCCACGCTGGTGGCCACGGTGACGTACGCCGCCGGGTTCAACCCTCCCGGCGGCGTGTGGCAGGACACCGACGAGAAGGCCGGCCGCCTCGCCGGCGACCCCATCATCCGCGACACCAGCTACCCGCGCTACCTGGCCTTCTTCTACTGCAACGCCACCGCCTTCGCGCTGTCCCTGGTGGTCATCGTCCTCATCCTCATCCTCTCCGTGATGCACGACAAGGGGAGCAAGAGCGCGGCGCCCCTGCGCACCCTGCGCGTGGTCATGGTGCTGGACCTGCTCAGCGTGATGGCCGCCTACGCGGCCGGCGCGTGGCGCGACACCCTCACCACCGGCTTCTCGCTGGCGCTCGTCGCCGGCGCCGCCTTCTACGTCGCCGTCAACGTGGCGCTGGCGTCGTACGACGGGGAGGCCAAGGACGACACCAACCTGGACCGGCTCCGCAAGGTTCTGATGCTGCTCGCGACGTTCGCCGTCAGCGTCACCTACGCCGCCGGCCTCAACGCGCCGGGCGGGTTCTGGGACGAAGGCGGCATCGCCGCCGGCCACCGCCCCGGCCAAGCCGTTCTCAGGGGCGGCCGCCACGACGCGCGGCTCAAGGCGTATTTTGTCTGCAACACCACGGCGTTCATCTCGTCGCTGCTCATCGTCGTGCTGCTGCTCGACAAGAAGCTGCAGCCCGAGGACAGGTTGCGGCATCGGCGGTGGGTGCGGTCCTATGAGCTCTACGGGTTCATCGTCCTCGCACTCTTCGGCCTCGTCGGCGCCTACTCGGCCGGCAGCTGCAGGGAGATTGACACCACCGTCTATGTCAATGCTCTCATCGGGGCCGTTCTTTTGTGCATTCTGGTTCAAGTGGTGACTGTCAAGTATTACGGGGAGCAGATCAAGGCGAGTTCAATGTGGAACCTAGTAGGAGAAAAGTATAAATCTTTCTCAAAGTGCCTAAGAGAAAGCAGACCATTCTGTTGGGGGAAAGATTCTGAAGGATCTGCACATAGCACTGGCAATGCCAGGTATCCTTCTTGTCCCTCCTCTTGAAAATGCCAAAATGTTTGCTCTTCAATAGAGTACAATCCTGATTTCTTTGTTGTAATTCTCAGCGACAAGCAGGGACGGACCCAGGCGCTGGAGAAGGCACGCTCTCTTGTTCTGCTTTTGGCCACTCTTGCAGCGGCCATCACCTACCAAGCAGGACTCGACCCGCCGGGCGGACTCTGGCCGAACGACGGCGAGGGGTACATGGCCGGTGACCCGATCCTTCTGACCAGAAGCCCCAAGCGCTACAAAGCGTTCTACTACTGCAACTCGGTCGCCTTCGTGGCCTCCTTGGTCGCAATCGTCCTGGTCCGCAAGAACAGCCTGCACAAGCACAATGCGTTGGAGGCCGCCATGATCCTCGACCTGTTCGGGCTCATCGGCGCCTACGCTGCCGGGAGCTGCCGGAACGTCAACACGTCCATCTACGCCATGGCTCTCGCTGGCGCCGTCCTGGTCTACGTGGTGATCCACGTCGTCTTCTTCACGCTGGACCACCACGACGTCGAGAATGTCATGAGCGGGATGGATGATGACGCCCTTAAAAAGCTGAAAGAGGAGCTTGATATAGTGGACAAGAGGCGCAAGAGATTGCTGCTCTTCGCCATCCTGGCCGCGACCATCACATACCAGGCCGGGCTGACCCCGCCGAGCGGCTTCCGGCTCCAGGACGACGACTCAGGGCACCGTGCCGGCGACCCGGTCCTCCTCTACAACTCCGCGCGCCGTTACAAGGCTTTCTTCTACTGCAACTCGGTGAGCTTCATGCTGTCCATCGCCCTCATCATTCTGCTAGTGAACAAGAACCTCTACAGACCAGCCATACGAAGCAACGCCCTGTCTGTCTGTACCGGGGTGGGTATGTGCGGTCTTGTGGGCGCTTATGCTGCTGGCAGTACCCAGCATTGGAAGACCTCCATCTACATCTTCGCGGTCGCGGCTGTCGTACTGCTTGTTGTAGCAGTGCTGGTTGTAGTGTTTCTGTTCATCGAGGATAATAAGGAGGGAAGAGCAGAGACCAACGCAGAGGAGGGGAGAACAGAGGAGTCCTCTGCCCACGCAGGAACAGAGACTAATACAGAGGAGGAAAAAGCAGAGGACGAAAAGAAGACACATGCCAAGCGCAAGTATCTGATGTTGCTTGGGATCCTGGTGGCCAGCGTCACCTACCAAGCCGGTCTTGCGCCGCCCGGCGGAGTCTGGCAGAGCGACGGTGACGGGCACGCCGCCGGCAACCCGGTCATGCACGACAACAGGCACCCAAGGTACCTGGCCTTCTTCTACAGCAACTCCATCTCCTTCGTGGCATCCATCGTCGTCATCATCCTCCTGCTGCCGGAGTCGCTCCACAATAAGAAATGGTGGCTCGGGGTGATGAACATAACGATCGTGCTGGACCTGCTCGGCCTCCTGGTCGCCTACGCGGCCGGATCCAGCAGGTCCTGGAAGACCTCCGGATACGTTTCGGCGCTCGTCATTGCCGTGCTGGGGTACTTTGTGATCCATGTGGCGCTGTCATGCTTCAGCAGGTTTTGTAATCGGACCCCGGTCTCTGCAACGCAGCCAAACGGAGAGGGAAACGTTGAGCTTCCAGCACAGATAGCTTGATGAGCGTGATTCAACTTTTTTCCTTCTCTGTAGCTGTGGCCATTTGAAGGGTAGAGGATGTAATTGGAAGAGTTTGTAGTCGAGTTTTTTTCACACCTTTTAGGTTTCTACTTTCTAGTCAGGTTAGTTTCTCTCGTCTCTGCTCCTGTGGATTCTTTTGCTCTCCATTCAGAGTAATATTGTAGCTGAAATTAAGGCAATTTTTTCTTGTTGATCAAGATTTGTATGTCACAAAGCTGGATTGAGTCTGACCTCACCGAATGTGGTACCTGAATTCTTTGTACCTGAAAGGGGGAAAGACCAATCACTGTCGACGTTGCACTTAGAAAGATGACTTGCACAAGTCTACCTGCTTCAAAAAAAATCCAGAGCCTATCTCCCATGACACTTTACATGATTGCAAGTGTACTTCAGCTTTTTTCCCCCTCCTACAAATTCCTTTGGTCCCACTGAAGGGGACAGAGTTTAATGAGTTTGTACATAAATATAATTTACAAGTTTCCAACAGATATTTAAATTCTAACTTTGTTGCCGACCATAAAACAGATTTAGAACTTGTCAACTTGGCTGAGTTTAGCTGTTTATGCTTCTTTATGTCTCCAAACTGTTGAATCCTAATAAATCCAGGTTAAATATTCAACAAGATAGTATATTTTACAGCGTTTGGTTTATTGGACGGGATGGTCAACGGACCATCTGATCCTAGTACGAACCCTACAAGGTTGTTTGGGTGTGTCACAGGATGAAGTTGTAGTCACGCCTCGTAATTTTCTTTTCCTTTGATTCAGTTCTGCTTTCGGTTTGGCTTCTTGTAAAGTTTTTATTGTATTTTCCCTGTACAGTTGCTTTTCGGTAATAAAGTTCAGGCAAACCTCAAGGTTTGCCGTAGTTCCTTTCAAAAAATATTCCAGCAGAGCAATCTCGAACGACTGGCCCATCTCACGAAAATCACTGGATGAGCCAATCCTTCTGGCATGCCTTAAAAACCGATGCCGTATGAAGTCAATCCTCAAACAAAACTGGGCGAAGAATCCATGTAAACTAGAAAAATCATTGACGTATCCAAATAAATCCATGTTGAGTATTCAAACTCTGACAGCATGGTGGCTACGACAGACTGTAACAGAAATGTCCAAACTGCAAATGCAACTTGCATATTTTGTGTAATATACTTATTCCAGCGTTACTACTTTACAAAAGGAATGATAGGGACCATGCATCAACCACCCCCGACCCGTTCGTCGAACATTTGGTATTCCGTGTATTTTGTTTCCAACTATTGCCCATAAGGATACAAGATGATTAAAATACAAGATTAGGCCACTAATGAACTGAACTGCATCACCATGGTGATGGATCGTCGCACACGACGAGGATCCACGTTTTTGACCCCATCGCGGTCCAAAGACTACAGGAGCAACGCGGTCCAAAGACTAATGATTCGCAGTATGCCGTGTCCTTATGCATAGGTCCGTGCAGCCTGGATAGAAGATTTGTTGCGCCTGTCCCGGATCTCAAAGCCTTGCTAAAAACTGTATAGGATATTGCAGGGACCAAGTCTTCCATGGTCACATAGGGCGTGTTTGGTTCTCTTCTGAGCCCAGCCTGGCTCGTATCTACCAGCCAGGCCCTTGCTGGCCAGGCTAAGCAGATGCAACAATGGTTTGATTGGTTTCCTGTTTCTACCCAGCCTGGTTAAGCAGAGATCTTGTTTGGTTGCTCGCATCGTTACATGTTGCATGAAAGAAAAGATTATAATTAATGCAACTATGATGTTTATTTTATATAAGTATGTCATAAAATGCTCTTATTTTATCAATTAAACCTTAATCAACTTTAAAAAACACTAATATCACTTAATATATGCTAATCACATGCTAATTACCATCATTAGTGTGGAGCCACCCGCACCCACCGAGCCTGGCCCGTGGGAAACGGATTTCATTTGCGTTTCCCGCGAGCCAGGCTCGCTGCCGCCTCCTGCACCCGCCGAGCCAGGGCCAACTCCTCGTGCAGGCAACCAATCGCTGCAAAGCTGCATCTCTGGAGCCTGGCCGGCCCATCTGCAGGTAACCAAACGCGCCCATAAAGTATACAAGCTTAAACACAATTCAGTTTTTCACAACTGAACTGTGCATACCGTGCATGACCAGCGTGTTAAAAGAATATGGGCAGCTTGCATCACTAACGGTCAACTCAAAGCTGGCATGACGACTTTGATCGCCTAGTACTATATATGTTTTCAAGAAATATAGGAGCCATGTGCGCCGATGCCATGTTTCTATACAAGTTGACGCGGACTCCTTCAAACCAAAAAGTCAAGCGGCGGGTGGTGAATGAAAGTCATGTAAAATTGTAAGCAGGATGAGTTATGAAATCATGCAATGATCTGGCACGTAGCAAGGAGACATAAATTTGTTTTTAAGACACAGCTAGGAACGGAGCCATTGCATCATTTCCTCTTCCCTTGGATAGCAAGCCTTACAGTGTTGCAACGCTATTGTTCGATTGTATTGTATAAATGAATAAAAGCTTCGCCGTAATGAATAGGGCAAAATTGTCTGAGACATACTGAGAAACGGTGGCTTCGTCCGCAACACACTAACAAGTCAAAATTTTCTCCAACACACAACGATTTTGGAAATTCTAATCTGTGACACACTATGACCATTTAAAAACTATTTACAATTTTTTTATCTCAATAATAAAATGTATTAGAAATTGAACCTTATCACCAATATGCATTGTTACGTTATCTATCATTGAAATTGGAGCTGGTTTTTTTCGATTGCTTGCATGATTTTCTCAACAAATTAAATATAAAAAACAATGAGCAAACGATGTATACAATCGAAAAAAATCCAACTTCATTTTTTAACGACAGAAAACACAACAATGTATATTGGTGTTAAGTTTCAAATTCAAATGTCTTTTATAAATTGATACAAAAAAGTTGCAATAATTATTAAATGGTCATAGTGTGCCGCAGATGAGAGTTTTCAAATCGTAGCGTGTTACAGACAAATTCAATATTGTTGGTGTTGTAACATCCCCGATTTCTAAGAGTATTAATTACTCTTAATCATGTTTGTGGAGTGGTCAATAACTGATAAGCTCAAATTTTGAGTTTGAAAAGTTTCGTGTCCCCCAAATCGACTCAAATTCAATTCAAATTGAGCTCAAGCAAGAAACTCCAAACTTTTGCACATAAGTGGGCCCAACAAAGTTTTATGTGGGTTCCACGAGCCAAGATAAAATTTTGGACCAAGTTCCAGAATTTTATTAAAATCCTAAGTCATTGAAATAAATCAAAAGGCCCTCAAATCTTTCCTGTTTTCCAGGAATTTTATTTCACAAATAATTTCGAATTTGAAAATCTTGCAATAACAAAAGTTTCTCATCCTGAGCTGATCTGTCTCCAAAAAAATTGGCAAAAATTTACAAGCCTCGTAGCCTAGTGTTTGGAAGCTTTTGGAGAGCAGCATTTCAAATTCATTGAAAAATCAGAAGGGCGCTGGGACCCACCGGTCTTCCTCCTCCCCTGTTCCTCTTCGCTGCGCCACTGTACTCTGCTCAGCGCTGCCGCTGTTTGCAGCCTGCTCGCAGGCACGCGCGCGTGCGCGCTCGAGAGTCCAACACCAGCAAGTCAAGCTCCTCCTTATCCTCTTCCCTTCCCAAGTCAAGTCGTCTCCCTCTCTTTTCTTCTCCAACTCACAGCCGCCATCGCCGCCCTCAAGTCGAGCTCGAGCTCGCCCGCCGTCGTTGAGCCATCCTCGGCCAAGATCTTCCGCCCAGGGACGCGCTAGGAACCCTCCTAACTATCTTCGGCCTCCTCTTCCTCCCTCCCCACCCGCTGCGCGAGATCGACGAGGATTTCCGACCGTGGCCGCCGGGTGACCGCCGTTGACCACGCCGCCAAATTCGCCGCCCACAGTATACCATTCTTAAATTGCTCTCACAGGAAGCTTCCTCGCTCGACCACGCACCCGCCTGTTTTGATCTCGTTGCCTTCCTGCAGCCAGGATCGCCGGAACCCACGTTTTCCCCGCCGCCGCCGCCGCCGGACCCCGCCACCTCGACGACGAACTCCACCTTCCCGGCCTTATCCTCGTCGACATCATCAACGGACAGGTCCGCGCCGACATGATGAAGCTCTTTCTCTCGCCTTTTCGACCAGACGACCATCCCACCGCCGGGAACGTTGCCGCCAAGCTGCCACCGTCGTCGCTGCCGTGTGTAGGTGAGAACCCCGAGCTGCCACCTTGCCGTCCAAGCCCGCCTCGTTCACCTAGTCGCGTAGCTCCACACCGTTTTCGCTGGTTCGCCGCCATCAAGCGGGAACGTCGGCGACGTCGCCGCCGCGCTGGCCGCGAACGCGGCCTCGCGCCTGGCACTGCTACAGTTCAGGCGCCCTTTTCTTTTTTTCTTTTCTGTTTTCTTTTCTATGAAAAAGGGCAGATCTTGTAAATTCGGTAGAAAATAAATTAAAAATCCAAAAATGGTAAACTAAATTGCATTGAATCCTTATAACAAGATCTAGCCAGTGGTGCAAGAAAATCATCAAGATTCACCGCAGGTACTTTTTAAAAAATTCAGAGAAAGAAATCTTAAATAAATTTATATATGCATTTCTGTAAATGCAAAAATCCTGAAATTTGCCATGCATACATATCATGACGTACCTGAACCCATCACCAAGTCGCATAAGTATTTTCTGCATGTTTTACCAGTAATTGTTTTTCCAAGCTTTTCAATGTTTTAATCCTATTAATTAATTCATGCATGCAATGTTTCTAAAAATTTGCCACAATGTTACTTATGCTACTGTTGTTACCATAAAAATCCATGTATTTTTATGTCTTCCAAAACCATGTTAAGGAATTTTTGAAATGAAACAATGGTTTGATTCACTTAAAAACCTAATAACTTGCAATGCTTTATGGAAATATTTCATACAAAAGTAGTAAAATCTTTTTGAGTAACTCTTGATCATCACACCATCACCGTCCTAATGTCCTTGCACAAATCCCTTTAACGAAACTTCATATGTTCATTGCACTTAATTCTTGTTTTGCATTTCATCCATTAAGGGAACGATGCCGGAACCGAGAACATGGAGATCATGGAGGAGGAACTTGGTGCTGATTTTAACATCCTTGAAATGTGCTAACAATCTCTAGACCCCAAGGCAAACCCCGGTGCACTCCTATGTTTTACAAAGTTTTGTTTTCCTCACATGTATGCGAGTAATGAAATGTGCATTACGTGTAGGACTTGATTGGAACCTAGATGCATCTTGCCCTATGTTTACCTATGGGAGGGTTCAGTTTTGTACAGCAACGCAGTAAAGCTTGCTATGCTTAATGTCGAGTCCTCTGTAGAAAAATCGGGTGGTATGGAGACCGCTCAGTTTAAGTGGGATCGGGTTTACTTTTTGCTCTCACATGATGATGATAAATATGAGACCAAACGGGGAAGTTCATGTGTAGGTTGAGGTGGCAAGGATGCTCTTGTTCGCCATAGCCCCGTTTGTGTTGGTTGAGAACCGTTCGTTGTGGCCCCGCTGAGCAAATTTGAACGTACCGGATGCATGCTAGTGATATGAGCACTAGTAAACTGATGTAACTCGATTACTGTATTGTTGGACGTGAACCCACCTCTCTTTTAGTGATGAAGATGGTATGGTGGTTTCAGGAATGTGTTTGAATGGAGGGTGCACGGGCTAACCACGGATAGCTCCGGCGTGGGTATCGCGTGGAGGACGTGTACTCGGGAGAGGTGTTAAGCGGCCCGACTTTATGGTGTCTTGTGAAAGGTTGCCGTGCGTGACTCGTTACGAGTGTGCGTACGTCGTGTTTTCCGGGTTTCGCCTGCAGGTGTAAATCGATTCGAGTCATCGTCCCTCCCTGTTATTGAGTACTGCATGTTCACTGAGTCACCTCGTAGCAAGAAGTGCACCTGATGATGTATATATGCTGTATTGATACTTAAATTATTGTATTACAACCATGTATTGCTTAGTATAGGTGCTCATATTTATGTTTATGCAAGAACCCTATTAATTTGGTTAAAACTTGAAAGAAGGACCGATTTTCAGTGCTACTTTTATGCAATTTATTCTTACACCTTGGTCAGCCCCCTACATGCTAGGAGTCGATCTTAGAAGGCCATTTTGACGGACAAGTCTTGCTGAGTATTAGTTGCTCAGGGTTTGTTCTTTAAATCTTTGGTTGCAGGTGTTCTTTTGGCTTAGAGGATGCGGCACATCTACGGGCTCGATGTGCTTCATCATAGGGTATTTGACGTCGAGTTGTATACCGCTTCCGCTACGTTTTTTGAACTCTTTTATGGAATTAACTATAAACTAAAGTTGTAATAACTAAATATCAATTTGTACTCTATTTATTTATGCTTATGTGTATGGTCTTTTGGACACTTGCTTCGCCAAGTGTCACCCGATCTCGATCCTGTTAATCTAAACCCTCATTATTTGAGGTTATTTGAGGTGGGATGCTACAGGTGTGTTGTGGATGAAGCCACCATTTCTCAGTGTGTGTCAGACAATTTTGCCTAACGAATATGGCAAATCACTTGTGTTTACAGGCCTATGATTTAATTAACGTTGTTCCAATAAGTCGACTATCAGAGGTGATTCGGTATCACTAAAATGTTCTGTGTAGTGAATTTTTAGTAGGAAAGTAAATTATCCATTCGAGTACAGTAATTCAGAATTAATTTTTTTCACGCTTGTGGGCCATCTTATATCTATTTGGCATGGACATATGGCACCCAATCCGCTTGAGAATGCATGAAGACAATTTGACCTCCTTATTCGGATGAGCTCGATCTTATCTTTTGGCATATCTCTTGATTCGGTGGAGGAGCAAGCACGATATGTTAATGGCAATACTCCTTGGCACGACAGTCTTGCAAGATAGCAGTAGCTTCACAAGTTCCACCTGATGTTCTTCTCCCCTGAAGGTACAGAATGGTTATGAACATGCTGATCATCTAACTGTGCGTCCCCACGTGTATGATTAGGAAAGCTTCGGGTAATAAAAGGATTTCGCCTCTTAATCGAGCGCCGGCATTAGGATTCAAGACAGCAAAGGGATAAACAGATTCATCAAAGACAACATCACGTGAAATGTAGACACGACCAGCTGCTACATCAAGGCACTTGAAACCTTTATGCATATTACTATAGCCAAGAAAACACATTGTTTGGAGCGAAATTGCAATTTGTGGCTATTGTAGGGACGGTGATTAGGTCAACAGGCACATCCAAACGTGCGCAAAACACTATAATTAGGAGGTTCATTGAACAATCGTTGCAAAGGAATGGAGAAATCAATTACTTTGCTAGGGAGCCGATTAATTAAATAAGTGGCAGCAAAAAAAGCTTCATCCCAGAATTTTAAGGACATACTGGCATGAGCTAACAAGGATAATCCAACCTCAACAATATGACGATGTTTACGCTATGCGGAGCCATTTTGCTGATGCGTATATGGACAAGAGACATGGTGGGAAATCACAACACGTTGGAAGAAAGAGTTGAGTTTGTGATACTCACCACCCCACCACCCCCCCAAATCAGTTTGCATGGCAATAATTTTTCTATCGAACATTCGTTCAACCAAACTTTGGAAATCATGAAATTTCTGGAACACTTCAGATTTGTGCTTGAATAAATAAATCCACGTAAACTTGCTATAATCATCAATAAAGCTAACATAATATTTATTTCTCCCAATAGACTCACATGCAGGACCCCATACATCAGAAAATACAAGTTCAAGAGGAAACTTGGAAATACTAGATGACTTGGGATACGGCAATTGATGACTCTTAGCTTGTTGACAAGCATCACACACCGACTCTTGAGGCGACTCAATCGAACATGGGAGATTATTCTTGCTAAGCACAAATCTAACAATCGACGACGAAGGATGACCTAAACGACTATGCCATCATGTGGAGGAGGGCTTGCCAACATTGCAGGCATGCTTATTGGGGATGGCATGTGGGAAGGGATAAAGGCCTCCTCTAGCCTTGCCTTGGAGAAGGATTCTCCTCGTGTCCGGATCCTTGATACAAAAGAAAATTGGGTGAAATTCAAAGAAAGCATGATTGTCTGTAGCAAAACGATGTACAGAAACTGGACTTTTGCTGGCGGCAGGAACATGCAAAACTTGATTAAGATGAAGAGATTACGATGTGGGGTACGAACAGTAGATCGACCAATATGTTTAATAACCATACCTGACCCACTCGCCGTGTGGACCTGGTCGCCGCCGTGGTACTTGTCCCTCACGGTTAGCTTCTCAAGCTCACCGGTGATATGATCAGTGGCACCGGAGTCAGCCAACCAGTTGGTGTCGACACCGTATGACGCGGTGGCTGACCCGGCACTCCGCTCTTCCCCGTTGTAGGAGGCGTCGAAGCGTTTCCAGCATTTGACCATCGTGTGGCCAAGCTTGCCGTAGAGTTGACACTGCAGCCTCCCACCATTGCCGCCGGCATGCGGCTTGTAGTTGTTGTTGGTGCCGCCTGCGCCACTGTTGGCGGTTTTTATGCGATAAAATTAAATTCATTAATTCCGCAAGCGCACGGATCACCATTGTAGCATTTCACCTTGGAGTATTCCAGAGTTATCGTATTTATATTTCCGCAGAGAAGTAGAGCGAAAGGGAGCTGAATAGTAGCAATGCATTGAATAATTTGGAGAAGGAATAATGTATCAAACTATACTTGAGACGGGGGTAAGATAGGCATGATAAATATGGGTGGCACACACATCCTCAAATCCGAAGTGATAAAGAAATAAAACCATAGTATACATTTGGGAGAGCAACTAGATAGAGTTAAAGCTACCTGTATGTTTACCTATTATTTACTCTTCCTAGCAGTCAAGTCTACAAAGATTATCTACTCTAGCTAAGCTCATACACATACAAGTCATGTTGTTTCGGGGCACACATGTGCTAGGTTAACCGATGATGCTAGTTCAAACCTAGGGAACCGTATGCTATAATTAAGACCCTGCTGAATCCAACCCGGACGTGGTGGATTACAGAGACCGGTGCAGCTGTCACATACACTCGCGGCTACCATCCTCCGTGGGGTTGGGTGCCAAACGCATAGGCCAAGTTCTAAGCGCCATGCTTACAACCCGCCTAGAGGAACTACTCTTGATCAACGGAGCAGTCCTATCTAAGAATAAACAAGCACAGATTTCACTCGACGTCATATCCGACGAAGGCACTCTCTCGTACTTGCCTACTCCAACAATCACGAATCCCACAACAAGACTTCTACGAGCACTTACTTAACAGAATAAATAAACTAAATAGAAAAGAACTACTAAAAGAAATAAATAAAGATAAATCTAAATATAATTATATTTAATAAAATAATATCTCAAGAGTAAGGATACAAAGAACTATACCAAGACTCCGAGAAGACTCCGGAAGCCCGAGAGAGCTCTCACTCTACTCTACTCTACTCTAACTCCCAAAGCTACTACTAGACAAGAAAATGAAAACACTTGGATGAAGTGTGAGGTGCGAGTTGCTTCTGAGGCCGGGGGGTCCTATTTATAGGTCTCCAAGGCGGTGGAAGCGCTGCTGCCGACTCTGGAGAGGCGGTGGCGCCAAAGCCGGCCGGCCGGCCTAGGGGGGTGGCCGGCCGGCCGTCCACTGTGTCGGTTCGCCACCGACTTCTGCCTCGATGCTCCAGATCACTCCCTGAAGGCGGTCTGAAGGTCGGCTTCTTCGTGGGGTCGGCAGAATTGAAGTAGGGGCCAAGTTAAGGCCCAAATAGCCCACCTTCTAGAATGGCGGTGCAACTCTGCTGGGCTGGTCTTGAATTGTGCGTGGCTGGCTAGGTTCCAATCCACTGGAGGGGGGCCCGAGGCCTGCGGCCACCAGGTCGGGCCGGCCGGCCAGGGAATTTCCCTGGCTGGGCCAGCTTCCTCCATTATTCACTCTTGCATCCAAATATTCACCAAAACTTGTGGCGTAGTGTTATTCCTATCTACTATGCACAAAAATCTTGGTGTTATGCTTTTATTTACCGGTAGGGTGGCGGTCAAATCATGGTTTAATGACTGCCAACAGCCACCAGGATAGCCGCGGCTCCCGCCACCCTGCTGCTACTACTGCTGGGGCGACCGCGAGCTCGAGGACCTCCTGCACCCGCACCGCCGTTGAAGCCACGACCAGCGCGCGCGGCAGCATTAGCGGAGGACTGCGAGCCACCATTGTTCTGCAGATCCAAGCGCATCTCAAGAGATGTCAGCTGGGCGAACAGCTCACTGAGAGAGATGGGCTCGACCCTGGCTGCAATGGATGACACCAGGGAGTTATAGTCGGAGTCCAGGCCAGGAAGGATGTAGGAGCACAGATCCTCATCGTCCAACTTCTTGCCGGCAGAAGCCATGTCATCGGCAAGCGATTTCATCTTGCCGATGTATTCCGCCACGGTGGAAGAACCCTTCTGGGTCGTGGCGAGCGCCATTCGGGTGTTGATGACCCTGGCGCGAGACTGTGACGCGAAGGTCTCCTCAATGTGTTGCCAAACCGCCGCGGCGGATGGAAGCGAGGACACCTGCAGGAGCACTTCTTTGGAGACGGAGGTGAGCAGATAGCTCAAGACCTGCGGTGCCTGGGCGCACCAGGCAGTGTGCGCGGTGTTGGGGCTTCAACGTCCTTGTTCGCGCTATCCTTGACGATGATGGTCGAGGACGGCGTGACGGTCTTCTTGTCCAATAACGTGACCAGCTGCGCTCCACGCAGGGTGGCCAGGACCTGCGCCTTCCACATGGTGTGGTTAGCGCAGGAGAGCTTCTCAGTGACGGGGATCAGCGAGAGCTTCTCGACACCGGAGCAGATGAACCCGCCGCCATGAGATCAACGACGGGAAAGCTAGATGTGTTTTTGGGAGGAAGAAGGCTCTGTTACCATGTAAAGAAAAGCTAGATGTGTTTTTGGGAGGAAGAAGGCTCTGTTACCATGTAAAGAACGTGGTTAAGCGTGGTAATTCCCGTACCCGCCTGCGTGTTAATATAGGATGAGAATAGGCCTCACCGTGGCACATACAAATCAGTTTAGATTACAAAAGAAAACTCTATCTCTAAGCATCTATCTCTAACTAGACTTGGAGTACAATGCAAGCCTAACTAGATTACAACAAACACATGACGGTGCATATGTTTATCCAACAAGCTTAAGGTTACTGGCAGACACCTTCACGAGCTTAGAAACTGTTAGCTCCTCAATTGACAGGGCGTCCATCACTAGTCAGCGGGAGTTTTCGACATCGATACTTAGCTTTTTCAGCGAAGCAGAGCGTATTGCAACGTGAGACATGGTGAGCAGGATGATCCCCATCAGTGGGAGCTCGATGAAGCACTGGTACCTCGACGACACAACCTTCTCCTGGTTGCGGATGTCAATTCTCGCCTGATGAATCTTCAAGATCCTCAAGCCCGAGAAAAAGTGTGTTGACTCAAAAATCACACACAACCGGCCTGGGAGATCTGCTTAACTCCAGTGCAGGACCATAGCTCTTTGATGTTCATGGCGTGCCAGTCAGTTTGATCCGCAACTGACAAGATACGAGGTGACGTCGCATCGGCCGGTTAATAGAAATACAATGCCGAGCCGATACAATGAAAAATACATGATGATGATGTCGCATCGGCCACAGTTAATAGAAATAGAATGCTGGGCCGATACAACCGAAACACAAGATAAACAACCAGCTAAACACTCTGGTAGAACTAAAGAATTATCTATCGGTTAAGCCACATCACAGAACTACTCTGATAAAACCCGTAGGATCGGACCCAACCGAGACAGCAATAAGGTTCTATCAGAAATAATTAGGTGGAAGACTTAACTAATAAATGATCCAATGGTGACTCGAATATACTCGATCTATCTATACTATGTTCGTCAAACAGACACTGCGTAGGATCGGACTTAACCGAGACAGCAATAACAATGCCAATTCTGTTAACAGTTCTAGATAGATCTAATATACCGGATAACTAGCAATTATGCCGACAAAGCATTAGCAGATTCGATCAACCATACAGTGAGATAATTCGATCAAAGTATGAGATGAGAAGGTTACTAGATAAGTCGGCATAATTACCGGGGTGACGAATCCTTATCTCACGCGGAGATCGGAGCCGATGCAGCCCGCTCGAGACAAGAACCCATCGAGGGAACAGGGTGGCGATGCGCCGAAGTTGTTTGATTGATCGAGAGATGATTACAATGTGCCACGGCCCTTTATATTTATAGGGTGGCGTGGACTTCGCGTACAAGAAAAGACTCCAGGCAAAACCAACTACGTACAAAGATATTATGCTAATCTATACAAGTCGGTTTGTTACTTCCTAAACAGGAGAAATCATTCTTTATTCGGCCAGACGTACGCTGAGTAGCTTCCATATCTTCATGTACGCCAACACCAATATCTTGCTTTGTATAGAGTCCCGAATAAAATATTGCGGCCACGGTGCTAATCACGCTGGATTAGGAAATCACATACGTATTGTCCTTGTTTACCAACACCTTCCTTCATGTAAATAGCACGGACTCATCTCTGAAACATGTTGGACTCCTTCAAATGTACTGCAAGCACGCCTCGCATCAACCTTCTCAACATAACTGGAATTTACTGGAAAAGCGGCCAAATTGTGGTGTCAACAGATGGTCAAGAGAATATTATCATTAGTGGAATACAAATTTTACAAATTAAATAAAATGTAAGGAATCAAATTTGTATTGACGTTAATCAGAACAATCGAATATTTCGTTCTTTTGACAGCTTTCGTGCAAAAATAGTACCAATCTGAATATAATCTGATTTACTCGCGAGGATTGTTCAGGACAACTCAGCTGCATCGAAATTAACAGACTCCAGATTGGGGCACGAAAGAGGCATGATGATTCACTGAAATTATGGATACAAACAGTCATGTGATTGTATTTTTTTCTTCTTTTTTTCTTGTTCACCAATATGTACACTTATTCTTTTAATTAATTATATTAATCTGTAGGGTCTGTAAACAATACGATATTGGTCTGTAACCTATATCCAGGTACATAATCTTTGGACTGATTAAAATAGATTCATCTCACTCAGGCTATCCCTTCCTGACGCCCACCGCCTGCCGATCTATCTGCATTTTTGTCCCTCCTGATGATGCATGACACCACCACATGGACCCCAACATAGGCTAACACAGCGCCAACGAGCGCGAAAACAATGCCAGTAGTCTTCCACGATTTGCTAGAGCCAATTGCATAGGCTACTAGAAGGCCTAGCAGGTCCAGTGCAATCGTCGTGTTCATCACCCTGATTAAGGGCCACATCATTTCCTGCAGCAGCGACTCCAGCAACAGAAGGATGATGACCACGACAGACGCCACAAAGGAGGTGGAGTTGCTGTAGAAGAAGCCCAGGTACCGGGATCTCCTATTGTCATGCATGACTGGTTTGCCGGCGCCGTGTCCAGCGCCATCGCTTTGCCAGACTCCACCGGGTGGTTCCAGGCCGGCCTGGTAGGTGACACTCGCCACTAGGATACCCAGCAGCATCAGGTACTTGCGCTTGGCATGTAACTTCTTTTTGTCTGCATCTTCTTTCACGGGAGGGGCAGATTGCTGCTGCGTTCTTGTCTCCTCCGTCACGCGGCCCTCCTCATCAGCAGTGCCTTCCCCTGGTGAGTTCCTAGGTTCCACTTGTCCTTGTTTCTTTTGGATGTGCAAAAGCGCACCAACCAGTGCTGCTAAAGATATCAGGACGAACGCCGCCAAAGCAAAGACAACGAAGGACGTTTTCAGATGCTGCGTGCTGCCAGCGGCATAGGCACCAATAAGGCTGAACATGCCGGCTGCCGTACAAACGGAAAGCGCATGGCTTCTTATGGCTGGCCTATACAGGTTCTTGTTGATGAGCAGAATGATGAGGGCGATGGACAGCATGAAGCTCACCGAGTTGCAGTAGAAGAAAGCAAAGTAACGGCGCGGGAAGTTGTAGAGGAGGACCGGGTCCCCCGCGTGGTGCCCGGACTTGTCATCCTTGACTCGGAAGCCGCCCGGCGGGGTCAGCCCGGCTTGGTAGGTGATGGTCGCCAGGAGGATTGCGAAGAGCAGCAGCCGCTTGCGCTTCTTCTCCACCGACTCGCTGTCATCTTTGGTCTTCCCGGCGATGTCGTCGTTGTCCAGGGTGAAAAAAACGACATGGATCACCACGTAGACCAGGACGGCACCGGCCAAACCCATAGCGTAGATGGACGTCTTCATGTCCCGGCAGCTACCGGCGGCATAAGCGCCGATGAGACCAAGCAGGTCCAGGATCATGGCGGCCTCCAGTGAGTTGTGCTGGATCAAGGTGTTGCTACGGACCAGGATGATGGCGACCAAAGAGGCCACGAAAGCAACCGAGTTGCAGTAGAAGAACGCCTTGTATCGCCTTGGGTTTGTGGTTAGGAGGATCGGGTCGCCGGCCATGTAGCCATCGCCGTCCTGCTCCCAGAGGCCACCAGGCGGGTCAAGACCTGCTTGGTAGGTGATGGTTGCTGCAAGAGTCGCGAGCAGCAGAACAAGAGATCGAGCCTTCTCCAATGCCTGAGCCCGTTGCTGCACGCCACTAAACAAAGAAAACAGAGTTGAATTACAGCGCCTATTATTTGATAAGGAGGAAGGAAATGGGCTATGCATTGTCCTCACCTCAAACTGTGTTGTTTCCTTTCTTGCAGCCAACTTAAAACTTTACCAGGGATGCCGTCCAGTTTTCCCGACAACGAATATATCGACAGTTGAAGGACAATGCACACAAGGACGGCAAAGATGAGAGCACTGACATAGATGGTAGTGTCTATCTGTCTGCAACTTCCGGCGGCATACGCGCCCAAGAGGCCGACGAGCGCCAAGATGATGAATCCGTAGAGACGGAGTGGAATCCATTTCTTCTCCTGCTCCAGCACAATGGTAAGAGGGGACAAAGGAGTAGTTTTAATTAATAAACACAATAAATTGGAGGTTACTATTAATCACAAAATGTTGATTATACCAGATGGAGGACAATCAAAATTTGTGTACAAACATAAAAATAGGTTTCAGCTGAAATTATCTCCAATGTAATCAACATACATAAAAGGAGCGTGCCTCCCTCTGAGATTTGGGTTCTTTCTCAGTCAATAAAAAATGATTTCATTTTCACATGAGGGAATTTCTCTGGCTCAAAAAAAATGAAGGGAATTTCTAGGAGTACGTCCAGCTTTAATACAAAAGAAATTATATTTAAATATGGGAAATTTATATCTACAACAAAAAAGATTCCGAATACTGTTCCAGCTTCACCGTAAAAAGTTCCAACTTACCAAAAAAAATATTCCCCAATTATAAAATATTGAACAGAATGTGAACATATTTAAGTGCTTCCAATTTTAACCTAAGAATGTTCCATAACTAAAGGAAAAAATATATACATTTGTTTTGTTAGCTAATGTGAGCAAGAGACGTGCAAGATCGTAATAAAAAATAACTAGCCAATCTGAATCATTTTTGTGGTCTGGGGAAATTAGATAATCTGGTTAAGAAGTATAGTATGGGGGAGGAATTGCGAGCTGTTGTCGTTTCCAATTTGTGTTGGAGAAAGAGAGAACTGTCGAGTGGAGAACTTTGGCCTCAAATGTGCCGATAGAAATGAGGGTGACAACTCTAATTTGGCTGCAAGGTTTTTATACGGGACTTTACAGACTGAACTGAAAAGGCATAGATAATGGAACCTCACCTCTTTGCTCAATCGCAGTTTGCTGTCCAGCAGCAGCACAATGATGAGCAGGGACGTGACGAAGGCCATGGAGTTGAAGATGAAGAAGGCCTTGAGGCGTGCGTCCTGGCGGCCCTTGAGGACCGCGTGTCCCGGCCGGTGGCCGTCGTCGGAGTTGTTCCAGAAGCCTCCTGGTACGCTGAGGCCGGCAAGGTACGTGACGCTCGCCGCGAACGTGGCGAGCAGCATCAGCATCTTGCGTTGCTTTTGGAGGTCCTTGTGCCGCTCCTTTTTCTCGAACTCGATATCCGTCTCTGCGACCGTAGCCCTCAACATTTGTGCCATAACATAGACGGCGCAGAGGAGCACCAGGACGATGGAGTAAATAGTCGTGAACATATCACGGCAGGTACCAGCGGCATAGGCCCCCATGAGGCTGAACAAGTCAAGCACCATGACAGTGCGCAAGATCAGAAGTGGCGCCGACCCGGCCTTCTTCTTCTCATGGAGGACGGTTAGGATGAGGATGAGCATGATGACTACGAGAGAGGAGGCGAAGGCGATGGCGTTGGTGTAGTAGAACGCCCAGTACCGGCGGTGGCTGGTGTCACGGATGATGGGGTCGCCGGCAAGACGGCCGGAGGCTTCGTCGGCGTCCTGCCATACTCCGCCGGGGGGGTTGAACCCAGCGGTGTACGTGACCGTGGCCACCAGCGTAGCCAGTAGCAGGAGGTACTTGTGTAGGTTGTACTCCCACGGGTCTGTGGACGCCATTAGTCCCATGTCGCTTCTCGTGGATGTCTGGATGTACTCTTGGAAATGGGATTTTTATAGGCGGGGTTCGAAGAAATAAATTTTGACCCCGCGCTCGTCGTGCGGGCTAGCCAGCACAACCGACAACAGCGACGACTTGATCCCTAGGTCGTGTAGGGCAACCTTAACAATGTGCGCTGAGCTCATGTAGGGCAACTCTTGGAGAATGATTGAGAATACTGTATAGCATTAGAAAAGGAGGACGAGTCAATAATTAATGTAAGTCTTCTCTAGTCTCTGGTCATAAGGTACGGGTGGTCCAGTTCACAATTGTTTGGAGTCAACACAAACCAGTTATTAGTCTTCAACTAACTTGTACAGCCAATTATTTTCACATTTATTTAAGTGGAAGGAGTTAATTACAAATGGGTTCGGCCAGCAGTGTCTAGCCTTACCCCAGACGCACCGATGACTTAACTACCTATGACAAACAAAAATAAAAGCAACCTCTGACTGGTTCATTCCTACTGCTCATGGTCACGGGCGACAAATGTTTGTATTGGGACCATGGCATGTAGTACTGATTGGTTGTTGAATGTTCTACCATTCGTTTTGGTCCATAGTTTTCACACTGTCAGGATGATTGTCCCATGAAATCCTTTGCGCATTGGTTCGCCAACCTATTGTTGAATATTCTACCATCCGGTTTGGTCCATAGTTTTCACACTACAAGACGATTGTCCCGTGAAATCCTTCGCCGATCTGTTTTCACAACCGCAGCTACTCATTCGTCAATCTCTAATCCTACAACATCGGAATCAGGGATTTCAGCCTCAGAGAATGGAGTACATTGAACCAGCATTCTTGACTGTAGAAAGCCGGGAACAAGGTGATCTGCTGTTGTGTGCACTTGATAACATAGCACGCAATTGCCGTGTGGTTGGGTACTCTGTTTTTTGTAATCAATGAGGAATTCCATGTACCTTTGCACGCAGGGTAGTGAATGTGCCATAAGAAAGTACTAGCAAATGTGCCCGTGCGTTGCTACGGGCTTAAAAAACTTTACAATGCTTAAGAGGTAATATGATGAGGACTTGAAAAGCTCCAAAGCTTTTGATCCACAAGCTGAACCCATATACATAGGACCTATGACTCGAGCACGTACACGGGAACTTCAAAACAAGGTGAATTTGTTCCTTAGTATTTTGAATTATGAAATAAATGAGAATAATTTACTGCCTAATGGATGTACTTTGCTTGTGCTGAGTTATGAAGGTTTAACATCAATGGAAGATGAGGAACGAGACGATAAAGTTGCTGGTTTGAATCTGTGCTTAACTGCACAACATGATGATGGAATCATGAGGGAGGAGAGGGAGGCCGGTTCCAGCCGTTCCAGGACATTGCAAGGGCGTGGGAGACTTTATTTTCATGTCCAAGACGACCACACGTCCATCCAATCAGATAGAGAAAAGACAGAATGTATTGAGTTCAATTCGGACTCGGTTCGGTTCAGCCAGACAGGCTCGAAGGAAAAATAGCATAACTCCCACATATGGAGTCGGTTTGGGCTGTTCAAATACTAGTTGGAAAGCTTATTTCATAACCTTTCCAGTGGGTCCAACCTCATTATCGGATTCGACGCGAGTCGGGCCCAGTAATCAAAACAATGCGTCGGTTGTAACACAGATTTTCTATTTTCTTTTGTAATCGAGTCCAAGTCGGTCCCACTTGTAATATGGGTCATATAAACTCATGTGTACGACCTGGAGAGGTCAGACCACGTTTATTCTAAAGATATTTCGCAGCTTATTGCTCTTGTTCTCATCTAGGGTTTAGCCTCTTGCAAACCACAAATTAGAGAGGGAATTGGGAGTTTCTGCCACAGATCGTTCTTGCTTTTCCGCTGGGAATTGAGGGTTCGATATAATCCACGTGTGGTCTCGTGGGTTTGTCTACAGAACGTGTGGTTGGGCGAATTTCAAAGAGGTGCAAGTCCTTGCATTGGCACGGGCGATCGCCTACGGTTCGTCAGGTTACACGGTTTACCGCTGATCCTACGTCGAGAAGATCGGGCACCCCGCATCATCTTGGTAATCAGAGCCTTGTGCACTCAGTAGGATCTTTACCTAGCTACCAAATTTTTTTTTCTTTCTGTCCTATCCACACAAAAGCAAAAAAAAATATATTAGCCATAGTTTCATTCTGTTATTCGTGTGAGTCTTGTTAAGTTTTCATCCATTAGAGTCTTGTTTAGCTTGCTGATCATTTTTTTTTCCTTCGCGTGTTCGTTGTGCTGTCCTTTATATATCCTTTTGTCGTGTGTCTTGTGTTCAGTTTATCTCTGGTTTTATTTTGTCCAAAAAAAAACAGAGAAGTGTTTAGAACATCCACAATTCTGTCCTTCGCGAACACTTTGATCCCATTTGAGACTAGCAATAGTTTTTTGTTCAGGGCTTGCACTTGTAATCTGATCGAAAGTAGCAGGACTGTTTATATTTTGGTGTGTGCAACAACCATCAAAAGTAAAAAAAAAAAAGAGAGAGAGAAAAAAATACTGAAAAGAACAAAAAAAATTAGAAAGGAGCTGTTGATTAGTTGGTAGTGATTAGTTCTTGCTGCTGTTATCAATCTATTTTTGTTTTACATTTGTGCAATCAGTAGCCCATCAAATCTGAACATTTGCTAGGGTCCCTCTATAACTTGTGCAACATTGAACCATTTGCTTTACTTATATTCAAAGTTCAGTTCCTTGGTTGCATCAAGTTCCAATATCTTTGCGTGTGTGTTGCTGTCCACTTCAATCCAATCATTTGATCAGCAACTAGGCATTGATTTCTAGCTTGGATTATCACTTAACTTGGCAACAACTAGAATTCAGATTGAGTAGGGAAACACTAAACCCTTGTAAGCTTCATGAACATTGGAGTTCGGAAACCCCAAAGGTATGAATGTTTTGGTGATTGGGTGACCATATTGATGTGACTAACATTTCCATGTAGGATATTCAAATGGTCATGTCAATGGAAGCGTCGTCTCACAAACTCTATCTTATTGACGACTTGGTGATTGGTTGCCTCGACAATTCGGATCGAGAACTTGATGGAGTCAAGGTTGAAGATGGATCAAGGCTAAGGACATGATAGAACCAAGCAAGTGTTGGCTTGGTGTAGATGTTAGCTTGAGTCCATAGGAAAAACCGGACTATCAAGAGGGATCGAATTGGTTCTCTTAGAGCACACTAGGTTAGAGATCAAATGGATGCATTGTGAGTCTCTTGAGGGCTAGGGTGGCTGAAGAGAAGAAGAGGAACCAAGGATGGAGAAGTTGGAAGCAAGGATCAAGAGTGGATCAAGTTTTCAGCTTATGCAGTAGAGACCGGACAGTACGGTCCTATGGACCGTATGGTACGGTCTTCATTGAAGATCCAGACAGAGAAGTGAAGTCTCGGGATGCTGAGAAAATGAAGACCGGACAATTGACCGGACAGTACGGTCAAGGGACCGTATGGTACGGTCATCAGAGGATTTCCAGACAGAGAAGCTGAAGTTTCTGGAAGAGAAGAAAATGAAGACCGGACAATTGACCGGATGGTACGGTCCTAAGGACCGGACAGTACGGTCTTCATTGGAGATGATCAGACAGAGAAGAAGGAAATGGAGATGCGCCTGGAAATAGAGACCGGACAGTACGGTCTAGAGGAGACCGGACAGTACGGTCCTTTGTACAGTCTCTAGTTTCGCAGGGCACTTTTGGGCAACGGCTAGTTTTGGGTTGGTAGCCTATAAATAGTTGGTTGCCCGCCCTTTGAGGGGTCTCTTGGCCATTGTTGGAGTGCAGGAAACTCAGAGGAAGCCAAGAGCAAGGGAGAGAAGCACTTGTGAAGGATTTGGAGTGATCCTAGTGCTTGAGAGAGTAGCAATTGCATCCACTTGATCTATAGGCTAGTGTGAGCTCGATAGAGTCACTTCGGTTTGTTACTCTTGGTCTATGGCAAGGCCTAAACCGGTTAGGCGTTGGTGTTGAGCTGTCCAAGGAGAGTGTGGAAGCCAACACAAGTTTGTACACGGTCTTGGAGCTTCCCGTGCGAAAGAAGCATCACTAGTAGAGCGCCCTTTGGCACGCATCAAGTGCGGAGCCTTACCTCCGGAAGAGTACCCGGGATCGAGCCTGGCGGGACGTGCCCGCGACTTCACTCGGAGGGTGAAGTGTGCTCTAGGAGGGATCGCCTTCGAGCGGAGGGACGGGGTCGAGACTCCGGCATGAGTGACCCAACGTGGAGTAGGGGAAGGCGCCATCCTTCCGAGACCACGGGAAAAATCATGAGCATTCCTATCTCTATCTCCTTTATTTACTAGCATTTACGTTTCCGCATTTACTTATGTGCTAGTAGTATTGCATGATAGGTTGTCTCTTTAATACTTGGTAGAATTGCTTGTTAGGGTGTTGCTTATTGCATAGACTAGATTGTGTGCGCGCATCGCTAGCTTCTTGTTATCACCATATCTAGTCTTGCTAGCTTCACGCCTTAAGTATGTTTTGGAGAAATTGTTGAGACACCGATTCACCCCCCCTCTCGGTGCCCTTGATCCTTACAACCCTCCCAGCTCCACTAAAACACTTGTGTCACGCAATTGGACTCCCTCTTTATATTCGCTCGACCATCAGCTTTGTGACTTTCGACCTTAATTCACTTCGGAAAGGTAAAGACACGACTTGGTAAGAAAGAGTGAGTTGAGAGAGAGTAGTTTGCATACACATAATTTTTGTTTTTTTTGCTGCATTACTAACAATGGCAGATGACGACGAGTACGATGTTGATCAAGAAATCGATCCCCAAGAGACGGTAAAATACTTTCAGTACAAGGCATTGCGGGATTATTTCAAAAGGGAGTTGCAGGCTGGTCTGAATCAACTCCAAGACAATCAAGAACAATTTGCTGCAAATATTGCAACTGACTTGCAGAATATTGGACTTGAAACTCAGCAGTTACGTGGAGATATTGCGGCACTAGCTGCATTAATGCAACCCCATGATGAAGATAGTGTGCATAATGACGGGGACAATAACGCTGGCCGACAAGTTAGACAACCTCATGTTGATGCAAATGCCTCTCGTGCTCCAAGGGGTCGAGGTAGAGGCAATGGTCATGGTCGAGGTGGGGCTGCATTTGGCGGTGGTCGTGGTGCAGATTTCAACTTGCAGCATGACAACAATCGTCGAGGACGTAATAATGAAGAAGAAGGATTAGGCAAGCTGAAGATTTCCATGCCTAAATTCAGTGGAGGTACTGATCCAGAAGATTATCTCACTTGGGAACTGAAGTGTGATAAAATATTTCGCATGCATAATTTTCCTGAAGAAAAAAAGCTACAAATGGCCTCGGTTGAATTTGATGACTATGCTTTGCATTGGTGGGAGCAAGTTCTTAACCAGCGAGAAGAAAATGGTGAACCACCTATAGCTACCTGGGCTGCAATGAAATATGAGATGAGAGCACGTTTTGTGCCCACACATTATCGCCGAGATGTATTTGACAAGCTGCAGAAATTAAAGCAAGGCACTAAAACTGTGGAGGAATATTACAAGGAGATGGAACAAGCCATGATACGAGCACGAGTTAAGGAAGACGAAGAGCAAACCATGTCAAGGTTCCTTGCTGGTCTGAACCATAATGTGAGGCGAATTGTCAATTTTCAGCCCTACAACAATACATATGAGTTGGTGCATCAGGCAACGAAGGCTGAACGACAATTGGAGGAGGATGCAAAGTTTGCACGAACTTCATCCTTTGCTGCTCGTACACCAACGACAATTGGAAGTTCTTCTAGTTCTCAATTTTCAGCTAGCAAGAAAGAAGAAAGTACCGCCAAGAAGACTGCATATCCAGCTGCTAGTAGTGCTGCGAGCATTGCTTCTACAGGTAGAAGTAGTTCAATACAATGCCGTAAATGTTTAGGACGTGGTCATATTCAGCGGGACTGTCCAAATAACAAAGTTATTGTTGTTGCGGATGGAGGGGGATATGAATCTGCTAGTGAGGATGAAAATTATGATGAACAAGGGGCTGATCACAGATTTTGATGATTCTCGTGATGAGGAAGACGAGGCTGCTCATGTGTATTGCGATCCCCACAATGTGCCACTACTGGTTTGCAGTCCTCGAGTCCTTAGTGTACAGCCAAGAAAAGATGAAGAGCAGCATTATAATCTATTCCAAACAAGAGCTCTTGTGGGAAGTGAGGGCAAAGGCTGCAAGGTAATATTGATGGAGGTAGTTGTCAAAATCTGGCTAGTAAAGAGCTATGTGCAAAGCTTGGTCTTCTGCCTTCTGCTTGACCCATGGACAGAGAACAGTCTTCTTATTCCTGGTCCACTCAGCAAGAGCAACTTCAGCTTCATCATCAGAATCAGAAGAATAATCAGCATAAGCCGCCTGAAACTGTCTGCCACGTGTATTCTGAACACGCCCTTCATGAATCGACGCCTTCTGAAAGAGCTGTGCTAAGCCATCGACTTCCTGAGGTGCAAACTTATCTCTGATTTGAGGCAATAAACCCTGATAAGCAATCTCAGCCATTTGCCGATCCGTCAGATTCAGGTTATAGCACCTCCCACGGATGACTCTGAATCTCTGGACAAAATCGGCAACTGACTCTCCAGCCTTCTGACGAACAGCTGTCAAATCTGATATGCTCAACTCTGCCATGCCAGTGAAGAAATAAGAATGGAATTTCTTTTCCAAATCGGCCCAATTCCGCACGGATCCCGCAGGGAGGGAGGTGAACCATGAGAATGCCGATCCAGATAATGACAGAGGAAACAGACGGACCTTCAATGCATCTTGTGCCGCTGCCTCTCCCAACTGTGCCAAATATCTGCTAATGTGCTCCACTGTGGATACATTGTCTTGCCCAGAAAACTTGCAGAACTCTGGCAGCTTGTAACGATGTGGCAGAGCAACTTGTTCCATCCACTCTGGATATGGACGTCGATACAAAAAACTCTGCTCCTTGGGCTTGAGGTCAAACTGCTCCTTTATGACTTCAGCCAGCCTGGCAACTATATCTTCTGATGAACTTTGCACTTGCCCCCCAGCCGTCTGAGATGGCTGCTGTGGTTGTGGCTGAACCTGAGCAGGTTGCTCCCTGGTGTAATGCTCACTGTAATCTGCCACTCTATGATAGCCTTGCGGTATCTCTTGGTTGAACAGTGCAGGATTGACATTGGGAGCCAAATGATATCTTGTCTGAGGAGTTTGACTCGTCCTTTGTTCATTAGCTGCACCGGCTACTTCCCTCTACGTGGACATCGGCGCATCAATAAGATTTGGGGCCGATACCCGAGCTGCTCCTGCAGCCAAAGCTTGAGCACTTGGAGACCACAATTCTGGCGGCATGCCATATGGTTGCCTCTGTTGACCAGCAGCACTTGTCTCTTCTTGAACTGTGGGTTGACCACTAGGAGGTGCAGGACGTGCTGGAGTAGTAGGTGGTAAAGTAAATGATGGCCCCATAAATCCAGAATCAAACTGCAAGGTCCCATCAGCAAATGCCTTGAGCATGTTGTACAGAGTGTTAACAAGCACCCCTGACTGGTTAATGAAAGCTTTGTGAACCGCAGTATTCACAACTTCATCCAACAGAGCTTGATCCGGCATCTTCGCAGCTTTGATTGTAGCCAACTCTTCTGCTCTCATCACCACTGGCGAAGCCAACACTGATGTAATCTTGCCGCGTGTCATCTTGATGGTCTCAAAGTACTTCACTTGGCAATCGTACAGATAACTCTGATATGCCTTTTTCTGATCCAAAGACATCTTCTCCCAAGCATTGAGCTCATTGTTGCTAGTGACTTCAGAAGAATCTTTATCATCTCGAACAAAAGGTGCAGGAATCATGATCTTGTTGCCCTTTGTATCAACGAGCAAAGTACCATCATCAGCAACAGCTTGAACGAACGCCATCTGCTTCTAAGAACTTGATCGGTCCCACTGGGCGTGCCAAAAAGTGTGTTGACGGTAAAATGTGTGTTCTACCGCTCGCACACGTGGCCTGAGAGATTTGCTTCACTATGTTCAGGACCAAAACTTGGAACGCGGTGAATTCTGGAGCGTGCCAGTCGATTTTCCCTGCAAATCGACAAAGACAAGAAGAGCGTGTAAAATTCCCGGACAATCGGCCCCGGACAGGCCGATGCGTAACCGCAGCCGATGTTAGTGAATAAAATTTGAATAAAATAAGCACTCGGCTGTCGGCTGGAAACGAATCGACATGTCGCAACAGTAAATACTTGCGCGATAAATAAAGCAAGGCATGCATCAGGATCGGCAATCGGCAAAGCATGCAATCGGCAACATCTATCGGCAAGCAACACAGTAAGGTGAATCGACATTGACAAAAAAAAGGTTCAGACATATACTTGAACGAATAAAAGCAATTTAAAGGCATGCAAGTATAGATCTGAACGTGGTAAACAATCGGCTAAACACCCCGAAAGAACGATTAAACCAATAATCACTAATTATACCATAAACTGACAATCGCTTCACCGAGGACACGTCAACTAAGTGAAGTAGAACAGGACACGTCTAACTGTTCTACACGATCGGCAGGTACAAGTATAATCGGCAACTACCGGCCCCAGATACTCAGTAAATTAAATCTAACTCTTAGCAACTGTTTCGCCGAGGACACGTCAACTCAGCGAAGCAGACAGGACAAGTCAAACTGCCTACCCAATCACCAAGAGCAGATCTAATCGACAAAGCACCTTAACCGTGACTCGAATAACCAGATCAAACAGAAATCGACATCAGCAATCGGCAACAAGGTCGCGGCGAGGACAAGTCAACTAACCGTGACAAAGAATTGGACCAGGTCTTAAACAATTCCATGCAGTCGATGCGTAATGTAAACCCTAGATTGATCTAGATTACCGGATAACTAGCAGCCACATCAATCTCTAATATGGACAAGTCGACATACTAAAGATCGATGCGCTTACCTGACGAGATCCAGTCGAGCCGGAGCCCCGATGGACGCCGGTGACGAAAAAACCCGTCGAGAAATTGTGGCGGTGCGCCGAAGAGTTGATTGTATTGATTGTTTTTGATTACAAGCACCTGGGTCTATATTTATACACCCGAGGCAAGAGTCCGATTTGGACTTAAGCACGACCTCTACTTGACCACAACTCGGTCAATCCTTTCTAATCTCTAGAAAATAATTAAAAAGGACACACTATCACATACGGGCGCGTGCGGCTTCGGGATTTCTTTGGCTTCATGATAACCTGCGGGCCACCACTTTGGCATATAATCTTTTCTTACCCGTCACGCACTCCATCTTCTACTGACAGTGGGCCCTAGTCCAAATTTTGGTGTCAACATAATGTGAGTCAAGTGCGAAGTTTTCATGGCCTTGCCGATTTCTATCGGCGTTTTGTGAATGATTTCAGCACTATTGCTGCACCTTTGAATGAGTTAACAAAGAAAGGAGTGTCTTTTGTTTGGGGAAAAACACAAGAAGATCTTTTAAAACCTTGAAAATAAAATTGACTGAAGCACCATTGCTTGTTTTACCTGATTTCACTAAAACTTTTGAGATTGAATGCGATGCTAGTGGAATTGGTGTTGGTGGTGTTTTGATGCAAGATCGTAAGCCAATTGCTTATTTTAGTGAGAAACTTAGTGGTGCTCAATTGAACTATCCTGTTTGCGACAAAGAACTTTATGCTCTTGTGCGAGTTTTGGAAACTTGGCGACATTATATTTGGCCTAAGGAATTTATTATACATTCTGATCATGAAGCATTGAAATATTTGAAAAGTCAAGTAAATCTGAACCGTAGACATGCTAAATGGGTTGAGTTTATTGAATCTTTTCCATATGTTGTGCGCTACAAAAAGGGTAAAGAAAACATGGTTGCTGATGCTTTATCTAGAAAGAACATTCTTTTGTCTCAATTGGAAGTTAAAGTTTCTGGTTTAGAGAGCTTGATAGAACTATATGCTGCTGATCCTGAATTATCAGAACCATACTCTAAGTTTAAAGATTGGAAAGGTTGGGAAAAGTATCATGTGCATGATGGGTTTCTATTTCGAGCTAGCAAGTTATGTGTTCCCGAATCGTCCGTTCGTTTGCTACTTTTGCAGGAATCACATGCAGGTGGTTTAATGGGACATTTTGGGAGAGACAAGACTTATATGCTGCTGTCTGAGAATTTTAATTGGCCTAGGATGAGGCGTGATGTTGAGAGGTACGTGCAATGGTGCGTAACGTATCATAAAGCAAAATCAAAACTGAACCCTCATGATTTGTATACTCCATTACCAGTTCCTAGGGCTGGACGAAAAGCTCGCAGCTTGCAAGCTGGCTCAGCTCGCTCCTAGCTCGGCTCGGCTCGGCTCGGCTCGAAAGCAAATGTTAACAAGCCAAGCTAAAGATCTAGCTCGTCTGGTTAACAAGCTAGCTCGAGCCAGCTCGTGAGCTGCTCGTGAGCCAAATGAGCTGAGAAAGATCTAGTTCTAAGTCCTATTTTCAATAATCTTAGTTCTCAAGACTATTGTGTGAATGTTCCAAATACTTAAGTGCGATGTTAATTTCTATTTGTAGCATAACTATGATTATTTGCATCTTAACCAACAAGAATTTAGACATAACATCTATAATTTTACACTGATCATCTACAATGCCCAGCTCGTTGAGCCAAACAAGCTGGCTCGCAAGCTTAATGAGCCAAGCCAAGCTAAGTTTTCAGCTCGCTTCGATAACAAGCCAAGCCAAGCTAGCTCGTTAGACAAACAAGCTAGACCAAGCCAAGCCAAGCCGAGCTCGGCTCACTCGACGTCCAGCCCTACCAGTTCCTAATGCACCATGGGAGGATATTAGCATAGATTTTGTTTTAGGATTGCCTAGGACGAACAGGGGGAGGGATTCAGTATTTGTTGTTGTTGATAGGTTCTCTAAAATGGCACATTTTATTTCCTGTCACAAGAGCGATGATGCGTCGCATGTAGCTGATTTGTTTTTCAGGGAGGTGGTGCGCTTGCATGGTGTACCAAGAACCATTGTTTCAGATCGTGATATCAAGTTCATGAGTTATTTTTGGAAGACATTGTGGGCTAAGCTCGGGACAAAGTTGTTGTTTTCAACAACTTGTCACCTACAAACTGATGGACAAACAGAGGTAGTGAATCGAACACTTTCAATGCTGCTGCGAACAATGATAAGAAAAATTTGAAGGAGTGGGAGGATTGTTTGCCGCATGTGGAGTTTGCATACAACAGGGTGGTGCATTCAACCACTCAGCTAAGTCCATTTATGGTGGTGTATGGAATTAACCCAGTAACGCCACTTGACTTGCTGCCGCTGCCATGTCAAGAACGTGCCAACATGGAAGCATCAAAGCGTGCAGATTATGTGAAGAAATTACATGAGAAGACGAAGGAAGAAATTGAGAAGAAGGCACGTTACTATGCTGAAAAAGCAAATAAACACAGGAAAAAGGTATTGTTTGAACCAGGTGACTTAGTTTGGTGCACCTTCGTAAGGACTGTTTTCCAGCGAAGCGCAAGTCCAAATTAATGCCACGAGGTGGTGGTCTATTCGGAGTTCTTGAGAAGATCAATGACAATGCTTACAAGATAGAACTTCCGGATGCTTATGAGATGAGTACAACTTTTAATGTTGCTGATTTATCACCTTTCTTGGGATCGGAAAATCCAGATTTAAAGACGAATCCTTTTCAAGAGGGGGAGGATGATGAGGACTTGAAAAGCTCCACAGCTTTTGATCCAAAACAAGCTGAACCCATATACATAGGACCTATGACTCGAGCACGTACACGGGAACTTCAAAACAAGGTGAATTTGTTCCTTAGTATTTTGAATTATGAAATAAATGAGAATAATTTACTGCCTAATGGATGTACTTTGCTTGTGCTGAGTTATGAAGGTTTAACATCAATGGAAGATGAGGAACGAGACGATAAAGTTGCTGGTTTGAATCTGTGCTTAACTGCACAACATGATGATGGAATCATGAGGGAGGAGAGGGAGGCCGGTTCCAGCCGTTCCAGGACTTTGCAAGGGCGTGGGAGACTTCATTTTCATGTCCAAGACGACCACACGTCCATCCAATCAGATAGAGAAAAGATAGAATGTATTGAGTTCAATTCGGACTCGGTTCGGTTCAGCCAGACAGGCTCGAAGGAAAAATAGCATAACTCCCACATATGGAGTCGGTTTGGGCTGTTCAAATACTTGTTGGAAAGCTTATTTCATAACCTTTCCAGTGGGTCCAACCTCATTATCGGATTCGACGCGAGTCGGGCCCAGTAATCAAAACAATGCGTCGGTTGTAACACAGATTTTCTATTTTCTTTTGTAATCGAGTCCAAGTCGGTCCCACTTGTAATATGAGTCATATAAACTCATGTGTACGACCTGGAGAGGTCAGACCACGTTTATTCTAAAGATATTTCGCAGCTTATTGCTCTTGTTCTCATCTAGGGTTTAGCCTCTTGCAAACCACAAATTAGAGAGGGAATTGGGAGTTTCTGCCACAGATCGTTCTTGCTTTTCCGCTGGGAATTGAGGGTTCAATATAATCCACTTGTGGTCTCGTGGGTTTGTCTACAGAACGTGTGGTTGGGCGAATTTCAAAGAGGTGCAAGTCCTTGCATTGGCACGGGTGATCACCTACGGTTCGTCAGGTCACACGGTTTACCGCTGACCCTACGTCGAGAAGATCGGGCCACCCCGCATCATAATACATCTAAGTAGTATGCATCATATCAATATTGGGCTAGCAGTAATCTATACAATGACCCGTGGGTAGAATTTATAGTATCTCTGATTATATCATAAGCATACATGGTAAACATAAATATACAGAGGAAAGATCCATGTCACTGAAATTATCTGGTAATGCTGATCAAAACGAGCGAGCAGTGAGTCCCATACAATGCTTCACTCCATTTACAGACTCACTGGTTGAGTGTCCTGTTTACAGCAAGTAGTATCTATTTTCCATGCAACAATCACACATGCTTTCTAATCATGCTTTGCATATAGCAGTATCAATATTTTATGCATAAACCAGTTCAGAGAAGAAATAAACTCCATCGAACCGCATAGACATGCTGTTATAAAATCCATCACCATTTCACGTAGTTATGGAGCTCCCCTTGCAGCTTGTGTTGTCACTTTTCTGCAGCCAGAAGGACATATCTGGTGTGCAATTGTATCAGCGAGCATATCATTTAAGAGAAAAGCATTGTTCATACTTTTTCACATATTTGAGTCCAAACACCAACTTTAAGTTGAGTGATTGACATGTCAAACATCAAATTATGTTACTGCTAACCTTGGTTCCTCCTTGGCACGATAGGACTCTTTAGTCAGAAACTCGGCCAAGATGCACCCTGTGCTCCAACAATAACGACATGTATTAATTATGTATAAACAATATTGTATTTCTTGTTCCAAAAAACAGGACTGAAGTTCTGAAAATTTTGATCAGTTCACCATTAAACTCAACAACTATTATTAAACAGTGCACCGAATTTTATAAGACTATATCTTTTGAACAATGCAGCAATGGACAGAATGAAATGGCAATTATCTTCTTGCCTTATGATTGTAAGACCACAGAAGGATTCAGACAGGATTATTTACTACAGCTAAGTGTTGTGACATATAGAACTGAATGGATGTTCCTAACATGATATCCACATCTTTTGTTCACAAATTATTAAAAATCAAAAAAGTTGGTTTCACATTGTGTTGTAGTGTCTGATATAACAGAGATGAAAACATATTATGCAAGATGGTGGGTCAATCAAGCCATTTGATTGGGCATTCTTGTCCAGACAAAATGCCTCAAATCCTAAAATTAAGGAGAATTTGATCAATGCTCGAAAAACAGGAGTCATCAAATGAATCAATCAGCAATGTATCCATTTCTAAAGAAGTTGGACTACAGTGCCAGATACAAGTATCTAGCATCCTTTTCTCGGCGAGGAAAACAAAACCTTCATATAAGCCTCATAAGCCTCAGAACAAGTGATTCCAACATAGGTGGTGTGCACGCATGGATGCAGTGAGCACTCGCCTCTCCGTGGTTCTAGATGATAAGGATCATCGAGGGTGGTGTGGTACTATAAATTTAATTCCGCACTCTTAAAATTGACCTCCACGGGCTGTTTACCATGAGCATGCTGTCACCATCTTTGTCCTTGTATGTACTCCGTCCTGCTGAAGATGTCGACAAGCTTCATCCTGCTTGCATCCACCGACCACCAATCCAAGAATCAAACACCAGGAGATGTGTAGAGCCTAACGAGGACCAAAAGGTGTGCGCAGGTAATCTCCAAATCAGGAATGAAGAAACCACCAACGTGAGGTAATCTGCCAAAAACCTGACTTTCTCGCTGTTCAGTCCATAACTTTCAAATTCCCTAAGAAAATACCAAAAACGAATACATTATGAGCATGTATACAGAAAATCCCACAACTTTCATAATAGCAAGTTTTGCTACAAAATTCGCTAACTGGGCCGAAAATAATTAAATAGAAAACTGCGCAGACTAAGAAGCCATAAGAAAGTATACACGACGACAATGACAAAGACACGTACAAACAGGGATTCGATAACTTGCTTCGTAATTCAAAACTAGTAGTTATCTGGCATGGATGTGGGGCAAAATATATCTACTTGGCATGCACATATGGCATCCAGTTCCCTTGAGAATGAATGTAGAATTTGATATCTGTATTCGGATGAGCTCCATCCCTTATCTTTTGGCATATCTCCTTGTTCGGTGGAGGAGCCAAGCACGACATGTTAATAAAAATACTCCTTGGCACGGTATTCTTGCAAGACAGCAGTAGCTTCACAAGTTCCACCTGATGTTCTTCTCCCCTGAAGTCATGGATCTCTACCACCTCTAATGAGTCAAGGGCAGTGTCAGTCCTTAAACTCCCTCTACGACTGCAGGGACAGCCTGGCACGCATTGAGAACTCTCCTGGACAGGGAAATAAAATGATAGTGCGAAGGTTTATTTGTCATAAAGAATGCTCGTAAAATACAAAAGATCCTGACGGATATATATAGCTGGAGGTACGGAGCAAATGGGCTATACTGTAATCATTATATCTTCAGTTATCATATCAAAAAGAAGAGCTTGATTCATTGGAAGCTTACCGTCAACGGCAAATAAACCACAAGTCTCCTAAGACCAACTGATTTCCTGAGAAGATGCAAGACACTTGGTGCAGAGGCATGCCATTCTGCCGTCAGGTTTAGTGTTAGAAAATTGCAATGGGCAGGCTTCATCGTGGACCTCAGAAAGCTCTTATATCCCTCACCCTGCATGCAAGTCCAAACAACACAATCCAGACACGTCATAAAATCAACAAATAAGTCCCAGATAAAAAAAAGTATGAAATCGATGAGCGCACCGGCGGAACAAGGAAATCTAGCTGTAGCTCGTCGATTGTAGTGAAGTGTCGCATAAGCACAGTCATCACCTGAGGGCTTCCATTGACCGACAGCCGTCGGAGGTGGCGTGCAACCTCGGCAGGCCGCTGGTGTTGTGGATCATTGGCATCATGACAATTTACCTCAGGGGTCTTAAGGCCAGCAACAGACACCTTCACGAGCTTAGAAAGCGAAATCTCCTCAATTGACGGGGTGTCCACCACTAACCGGCGGGAGTTTTCGACATCGAAACTTAGCTTCTTCAGCGAGACAGAACGTATTGCAACGTCAGACATGGTAAGCAGGATGATCCCCATCAGCTGGAGCTCGAGCAAGCACGGGCACCTAAACGAAACAACTTTCTCCAGGTTGCGGATGTCAATTCTCGCCTGCTGAATCCTCAAGATCCTCAAGGCTGAGAACGTGCCGGTCAAGGGAAGCCGGAGCTGCCGGAATCCATGTCCGATACTGAGCTGAATCGCGGTTGCCCTCACACAGATCGGAAGGTCGAGATCCTCCTCCACTTCTTGCTCCTTGTTCGCCGATTCTGGACGCCAAGGGAGGCAGATATAGATTTCGCCGGCGACGCGCTGCGATGCGAAGCGTAGCCAGCGAGCTACGCGGGCAGCAGGGACCCGGTATGACAAGCTGAACATTGAGATGCCAAGGACGCGGAGTGTCGGGGCCGAGTTGCCGGCAAGGACGCCGTCGACGACGTTGAGGATGGATCGGTTTCGGACCAGGCCATTGTCGCAGAGGACGAGTTCGGGGAGGTGCGCCCAGATGCGCCGCCAGCGGCGGGACAGGACGCTTGTCCGCGCGGCGGCGGGGACGGAGCCGAGGCGGAGGAGAATTCGGTGGAGGACGTCGTCCGGGAGACAGCTGATGCGGTCTGCGTCGTGTCCGCGTTGGCGGTGGCGCTTTTCCATCGTCGGGGTCCAATCCAAAAGTGACTTGTGAAGAGGACGAGATTTGATTAGGGTTTTGTCTGTAGGACCTTCTATATCCTGATCGTCCGTTAATAAAGCGTAGTTTGGGCCTTACATATGTCCAATATTCCCTGCCATACATTGTGATTCATCATCCTATATATTGCTTTGTACAACGTCATGTATAATATGTCAATTTCTTAACATCCCGAAAATAAAAGATTCACAATCCAGGATGAACTTTGATCCCCAAATATTTTGCATTGTACTTTCCGGTTGATCTGTAGCTGCGGGTTCGGCTCATGCCGTGCATGCATGTCAGTAGCGTTAAAACTTAGGCAAAACAAAATCGATTTAAGAACTGCAGTGTCTTTGTTTTTAATTATGAACAATAACAATAATAATCCATACAAATAACTAAATCAGTTTTATGTTAGAAACTAGTCTGAAAATGTATGAACAATGACTAATACTAGAACATGCAAGATCATATATGGTTATTTCCAAATTTTATCAGTTACCACTTTTGTTCAACAATATATATATCAATGATTGTTCCACAAAAGAAACACATCAATAATGTAGAAATAAAATATGAAACATAAAGTTCAGTCATCTAGAAAATTTTAAATGAACTTGCAATAGGTCAAATACGGTTCAAGGCATACATGTATTGAATCTAGCACATCCAGGGATTACGTCCTTTGTGCTGTTACCAATTCGGCCCGTAGACATCATGATGTGAAGGAGACAGGAGAACCCTTGCCCTTGGTGACCACATGTATCATTCGAAGTGCAAGACTCGGTACTTGTCTAATTGAGTCTACGTATATACGTGGCACCCATAGCTTCCATTCAACCAACCATGGAATTCAACCGTTGTATCACAGTGAGAGAAACTTGCAATTTTCTTGCATGTCTCCACGCTCAAGGAGCCAACAAGAGGTGATGCATGAATGGACACTCTTTTGGGGATAAACTTCCAGCTAAGTAGAGCTCTTAAGAAATCCACCTCATCTTTGTCTTCTCTGAAGCAACTGATGTTTACCTCTTCAAGAGAATTCAGGATGATGCCTTCAGAACTCTTATTCTCTGACAGACCACAGGGGCAATTATAGGCCTCATGCTGAAAAATGAGAAAAAAAAATAGAACCATTAAGTAGGCAAGTCTTGTCTCTTAACTCCTAACTGCGTTATATATTCAAGCAACTCACTTTGTGCCGCTAATCTATATATCAACAAATACAAAGAATATAATCGTTTCTGCTCTACTAAATGGGAATGGAAAAAATTGTCCCTGTCATGATAGTGAGACAGGACATTGCATTCGACAACCTGCATGCTTTTTCTCATTGTAGGTACACACCAAACGGAGGAACAGATTGGAGCAGAAGAGGCGGAATAACTTGGTGCTTGTTAGCTACAACAGAAAAATGACAAATCGATTCATCAAGCTGCGAGAGCTCGGTTCTAAGACAAAGAAAAGCAATCCCCTGATCCTTGAAGTGTTCCAATGAGAGAATGAGTATGATGCCGTTTGTGAAGCTGTCTATTAAGGAGCTGCAGATCTGACTTGGTCTCATGTAGATGATGCTGTTGTTGAAAGTCTAGGGCTTTGGGGGAGTAATTTGCCAAGGGTTGCTGCTGCTCGTGGCAGAATGCCTACCCCTGCATCAAGGAAAAGAAAGAATCATCCCAGGACTGCCCCACCTGCACCAACCCATGAAGAAGCTCTTGACCGTGGAGATGAAGATTTCGATGAACAAGATGTTGAGGAGGCTCCATCTGATTATGAAGAGGACGTGATGGATGAGGATGAGGAGGATGGGGGACATGGAACTTAGAAGTGGAGGGACCTTCCATGTGGATGGAGACCTAATTTAGAATTGTGAAATGGATGTGTTTCTGTTATGAACTACTTTTATTTCAGATTGAGATCTGAGACCTTCAATTATCTATTGTGTGATGTAATAGGCAGCTACCTTGAGAACTTGTTTAATCAGTTGTTGTTCTGGTTTAGTTACTTACTTCCCTGTCATATGATTACTGGTTGTTGTGGTTTACAAGTTACAAGTGATTGGATGATGTAAATTCAGTATTTTACAACTTCCTTTATGGGTTCGCAGGGTGCTGCTGCGTGCAAAGGGTCAACAAGATGCCAAGAATCAGTTACATATGGACAAGTGATTTCTGCATTATATTCTCTTTATGCACTTTAAATTTCTATACTTTCATGTACATTATGTACCTAGTTGTGCTGATCAGTCCAAGGGGACATGGACGATCAGCGAACTGATCCGATTAACCGCCCCAGTCGGACGATTAATCAAGCAAGTCGACCGATCAGTCCCTGGCAACCAAAATCAATCAGCCGACCTGAAAACGTGGATCTAGAATTCTGATGTCAAAATTAAGTGTGGATAACTTATTTAATAGAGTACATCATTACAGACATCTTATTGTCTCCTGGTAACTTAAAAATACACAAATTTATGCACAAACCTGTACTTTGCATTTACAGTTCAGAACAATAACGAAATAAATTTTCATGCATATTATAGGTCACAGTGGTATAAATTGCTAAACAGTAGCATGTATCTACATATGATAGGTCACATTTCTGTAACAATACAAAAACAATATCATACCTCAGAGCCAAGCAACTGAATATCCAGCCTTCTTATACCATCACATATTCTAAGGAGATGCAACACAACAGACTCAAATTCATGATATTGTGAGAGCAATATTATTCTCAATGTCTTGCACCCTGGAAGTTGCATTGTGGTCTTCACAAAGTTCTGAAAATGGATAGGTTCCTGCCAAGAGATCACAAGAACATGGCAAAAGGAATTGAGTTATCAATATATGTCGTCGTAAGAAACCCAATTAACTGAGGTGATCAGTAATGGATTGGTTGTTTTTGTAGTAGCAGACACAAGACCTAGACACCAATGTAGGAGGTACTTTGCAATGGCATAAAAGAAAAAATCCCTAAAGGACTATTGCGAAAATGATAATGCACACAAAGAAACTGAATACCTGAGGAATTTTGACACGGAGGTTCAGCTCGTCGACCGTCTCAAACCGTTGGAGCAAATCTGACACAGGCCCAGCATCTCGCGGATCACCATCAAACAGGTTCGCTTCCAATACCCTCAGATGGCGCCCGACCTCCATGATGTGGTCAAAGCGCTGGTCATAGCAACTGCGCCAGATCACCTCCACCAGCTTTGGGGCAACGATGTGTGTGGTCTTGCGGGAGCTGTTGCCATTGTAAACCCTGTAGTCATCAAAGCTTCTGAAGGTCTCAAAGCGGACAAGCTTGGGCGCCTCAACAATGAGCTTGCCACATTCTGATTTCGAAGCTTGAGCCACTCAAGTGAGCCTGAGCATATGGAGAGGTCTTGAACGCCTCTGGACTCCCCCAATCCAACCAGCGCCAGCTTTTGCAGCCGCGGGCACCGCAAGGAGACAACGCGTTCCACATCCAGCTTGGTGAAGTCGAAACAGGCGATGCTCAATATGCGCAGCGCCTCAAACTTGCCTGTCGCGGGGATGGATGGCTGAAGGTTCAACTGCGAGAGACGGATGTGGATGGCAGTGGCCTTCTCGCAGACCGGCAGCTGGAGTTCCTGCCCTTTGTCGTAACGCTGCCTTTCGTCGTCGGCGTCGCCTATGGAGAGGCGGAGCACGCCAGCCAGGCGCTCGGAAGAGAATCGCAGCCACGGGGCGACGCGCGCGACGGTGACGTTCCATTCGTTCACGACTTGGATGTCCAGGCGATTCAGCTCCGGCGCGGCGTAGGCGTCGAGGGCGGCGTCGACGACGCCGAGGATCGAGGGTGCGTTTGGAGCCCGCAGCATCGAGTGGTCCGACAAGTAGATCTCGCGGAGATGCGTCCAGATGCGGCGCCACCGGCGGGCGAGGACCCTGGTCCGCGCGGCGGCCTGGGTGCAGCGGAGGTGGGTGAGGATGACGGCGAGGACCTCGTCCGGGAGGGCGCTGATGCGGTCGACCCCGTCGGCACCGCCGCCGCCGGCGTCCATGACGGCGAGCGAAATGGAACCTGCGCGCCCACGACACGATTCAGGGTGCGCCTGGTTCAATCGCGACGGGAAGGTTCAGTACCTGCACTCCGGCGGGGAGCAGTCGGTGGATCTCGTCGTCTCTCCTTCGACTCCAGCGGCGGCGTGGCAGTTCTCGTGTGTAGCGCGGTGGTTGGTGACCGCGCTTTGGGGGTTCGGGAGAAGAGGGTGCGTGCGGTACTTGGGCTGGGAATGGGAAGCGCGGCGGCTTTCAGCCCACAGTAAACTCGATCCAGTTAGTTTTTTTTATTTTTAATCGATTTTTTATTATATTTTTATTAATAACCGCTCGTTTTCAAAATTAGCAAAACTAGTCGCCTAATCGCCCATGCGATGGGCGATATCCCCTTGTCGCCCATCAAACGGGCGATAGCAAGCAAAAAACCTGTGGAAAGGGCGACAGGCTTGGGTGTGCGGTTGGTGGGGCCCAGTCGCCCAGATAGCGGGGGACAAAGAGCCAGTCGTCTGGATACAGGGCGACAAGGGGTAGTCGCCCATACAACGGGCGACTAGCTAAGGACAGGGCGACAAGGAGGTAGTCGCCCGATACAGGGGCGACAAGCTGTTTTTTTTTTGTTTTTCGAAATTTTATGGTCGTACTAAAAAAAATTTATTTACCGCATGTATTTTTGTTTCTCATTTATGTTTGATAGATTACCATTTATGCGAGGTTATTTTATGTTTTCGTACGTGAGAAATGAAAAAATTTATTTACCGTATGTAAATTTTGTTTCTTATTTATGTTTGATAGATTACCATTTATGTGAGGTTATTTTATGTGCAATCAAAATACTGTGAAAACGTATTGTGCAATAAACACACTGTGCAATGAACGAGCTGTGCAATGAAAATACTGTGCAAGAAATGTACTGTGCAGTCGACATGCTGTGTATCCGAAAAAAGGTACGATAACTTAAGCTCGATACATAGAGTGAAGTACAACAAAGAATACAATACTGGTTGCAATGGCATGTACGGAACACGTGACGACTACTATCATAGTTGTGTTCCGCTCTAAACCTAACATGCCTTAGGGAAAAGTAAATAATAGGAACAACAAACATGCATGGCTTCGGTGACGCTTAGGAAGTTCATCTTCTGTCATCCTCAGAACTATTTCTCCTCAGTCTCTACTGAGTGCAACGGGGATATTTCCCCTTCCTGAAGGCATCAGGACCTGCTGCCCTAGCGCGGCGAGCTCTCTCGCGCATCCTCTCCCTTTCGGCCTCGCGGGCCTCGTGAGCGAGGCGATCTTCCTCTTGTTTGCGCCTGCGTTCTGCCTCCTCTCTTTGCTTGCGTTCTGCTTCGTACTTGCGTCGACGCTCTTCCTCCTCCTGCCTCATCTTCCTGCGTTCTTCCTCTCTCCTTTCCTCAGCTTCCATATCAAGCCAACGCCTTCTTGCACGTTGAGCGACACGGTAGACATGGGCTATATCCTTCGGTGTCTGCTCAGTGTCAACATACTCGATGAACTCACAGAGAGGCGGTGGGGACTGCAATGTTACGAACGTATTAGTAAGTAAAAATGAACGGTGCAAGCGAAGAATGATGAAGTACAAGTAGTTACCCTTGGCCTCCCACCGGAGAAGTAAAGACCTTGCGACGGTGGCTCATATTGGTAGTTGTTGCACATCCAAAGCCTCTTTCCGTAGTCAACACCGAGAACGAGTGACCTCACTAGCCTGCATGGAGTACCACAGAGACACATAGGAGCTAGAAGCCATCTCCGAGAGGTAACGTCTCTCTGTTGAAGGGTGGGTCGTTGGGGAACTCCATAGCTGCGGAAAGATTCTGGTGTTGGTTAGATTGCGAAGTGGGTGAACTTTAATAGACGGACGATGGTGGAGCAGTGTTGAAGGACAGAACACTTTGCACTGTGCAATCAACGCACTGTGCAATCAACGCACTGTGCGATCAAAGTACTTTGTACATTGATGACACTGTGATGCATGGTCGAAATCTTTGATGATTGAGGCTCTTCAATTAGTGAATGGCCCATTCAGCAGTGCGTAGGACGTCCTTTAGCGATTATACGGCTCGTAATTAAATCGGTTCGGACACGGGAGTCCTTTGTACATGAATGCGACCACACTGAATTCATTTGTTGGAGAAACGTTTAATCAACGGGTACAATATGAAGATATTAATTCATTGGCATGTGACAGCGCTAGTCATTTACATAGTACCATTCCGCAAATACGAAAAGAAGACATAGTGAGTGAGACTTAGGAAAAAAAAATAAAGGAGGCTACAACAAATGGCGTGAGCGGATCACTTGATGACCAATGTGCTGCCCTAAACCTAACATGCCTTAGGGAATTTAAAATAAACGATACGCTTCCGTAACTAATTGCTTCCAGAGGCGCCCTTATCCTTCTCATGGGACTCATAGTTCCTCATCATAGCTGCATATGCCTCATCGTCCGGGGTCATGTGGTCATCGATCCACTCAATGAAATTGCAACCAACAGTTTGCTGTGAGTTCTTGAACAGCGTTCTTTGAACACCCTGTACAAATGAGAGATATGTAAGTGCAGTGCAACGTTGTGAGACGTACCACGATTTGACAAAAAAAAAACCTCATTTTTTTGTTCCTCCTCCGTGAAGAACGAGAGCCTAGTTGGCTCGCTGCATTTCCAGAACCTTCTACCGTACATGTCGTAGTCGAAGGAGATACCTGATGAGCATTCTTTACCGCAATGGCAAATTGGAGGATCAACACCGGCTGGAGGGGAGTGCCCTCGCTTACGAGCATTTGCGGGAGCCCCGTTATGGAACTTCGCCAACTCTTTGCGTACCCAAAATGGGTCAACTCTCTCTTTGCGTGACATTCTATTATACGTGTAGTGCGGAATGATCTGAAACATATGTATGGCATCTCTATTTATAGACGGGTTCCTGGGCATCCGGGTTGACAAGTAACCTAACCAAGGTTACTTTTGAACCATTGCAAACGCTGTGCAATCAACGAACTGTGTAATCAAATCACTGTGCAATCAACGCACCGTGCAATCAACGCACTGTGCAATCAAAGTACTGTGGGAATGTGCTAGTGGTGGTGGCGGCTGTGGTGGGAGCGCAAAAGCCTCGCAATGCCTCTGTCGCATGGTTCGGAATAATTGGTATTACGCATCGCTGGCTAAGGTGACAGTAAAAGGAAACAAAGTAGCATCGCATAACATAAAAGGTCGTACCCAATGAGCACAAATGTCCTACGACGATGGACGACACAAATAGATGTATAACATCGTGCATAGATACATCGCACACAAAATAAAAGTCATGGTCACATACAAGTGATGCAAGAGATAGGTAGCTAATGCCTGCCACGCTTAGGGGGAACACCCCCTAACTGTGCCAGGCTTAGGCGCCTTGCGACCCGCTCTTACGTGATCGGCTGAGTACGTCAACGGCGAAGGAGGAACCACCTGACGTGCGGGACGACCTGAGCAGCAGCAGCTGGAGTCTCGTAGGGGTCCTGCGAAGACTGAGTCATCTGTGGTGCACCAGCTAACTGTGATGCAGGAAGTGTATCCTGCTGCTCGTCAGCCATGTACGCGTCGAGGTCGAAAGGCGTCGGAGATCGTCGGCCGTAACGATCAGGGTGTTCGGAGACCTCCTCGTCGTTGTAGTCGTAGTCGTCCATCCTTGAACCTATAAAAGCAAAGTTGTTGTTATGCAGAAGGTAACAATAATATGTAATATGACGAAACGTTAGTAATAGACGTTACCTGGAGTCATGCATGGCATCTGTGAAGAGGAGCCTGCAACATCACCAGCAGGTGGCCAACCGCTGTAGTTTGTACCTGCGCATAACGAGTAAGACATGACAGTAAGAAAAATATGACTATTAATTACAAATAATCATTAGAACGAAATAATACAGGTTTTTACTTGTTGTGAACATCGGACGAGGAGGAGGTGGTGCTGCAGGCCTAGGTGTGTAGGACGGCTGCTGAAACTGTGGTCGCTCCGCCCTGGGTTGGGACTGCGAAGGGTGCGGGACGGCATCGGTATGCCGACGGCAGGAACTGCAAGAGGTGAGCTTCGTGATGTCCGTGGCTGTGTCATAGATCCTCTTCATCGCAAGGGAGATCTCGTGTCCGGTAAGCTGAATGCCCTGCCTCATCCGCTGAAGAACTGATCCCGACTCCACGACGATCCGCTGTGCTAGGTCAGTCTGTAAAGAGAACAACATATTGAAAATGAGTATTGTCGTATACCATAAAACGATGTGAAAGGAATATGTTGTAAGGATTGTACCGCCAACGACGAGGCCTGGTCCCTGTGGGTCGGGTACGTGTCTCTCAGGGTCGGGATGTGCCTTGTTGGCACCGTCGGTGTGTGCGTCACCCTGGTCCGTGTGCGAGGGGTGTACCATAGTAGGTACTCCTCGTAAGCCTCTGAGGTGAACGGCCTCGTCTCCTGCGTGACCTCCTGCAACGCCCGGCCCCACTGCTGCACCCACGGCTCCATACGTATGGGCCAAACGGTGCCTGCTGCCATTCCTTTCCGCGTGTAACTGCAGAAAGAGTGGAATAAGACAACAAATCAAATGTTTCATAGATTTAGTAGATATAGTTCAATAACTTACGAGTGAGCTGACGGCGGAACAACACGGGGAACGTCCAACGGGAACATCTGGTGACGACCGAACTGGCGCATCACCCGGTGAGGTGAGTACTCCTCGACGCAGATGTCGAAGACGAGAGCCACCCGCGTAAGCCAGTACTGGCTGTCGACCGTGCAGAATGTCGACAACCCAGCCGGTGCCCGGGCAGCAACTTCGTCGGGGGTGTAAGGTCTCCAGCGCACGTCCTCGTCTCCTCGGATCCTGTCGAACGCCCAGACGTACTCAGGATAAGCCCTGTGGACCTGCAGGTTTGCCCAAGTAGGCTGCATAGAAATCAGACGAATCAATTGGATGTAACAAATTGAATACAAGTGTAGAATATTACGGCAAGTGAGCAGCACTAACCCGACGTCGGCACCACAAGGAGCCCATGGTTGGGCCATCCTCCTCGCTGTCACCGTACAGCACTCCTCCGTAAGTGGACATGTCCATGTGAGGACGTCCGATACTGAACCGCTCATATGCCCACATCTGGAGGAGCAGTGGGCAACCAGTCAGGACGGCTGAGGGGTCTGCCTTTGTGCACGCGTCACAAAGTCCTCGGTACGTCGCTGCCAAGATAGCAGACGACCAGCTGTACTGTGGAACAGCGTCAAGCGGTGCATCCGCAATCTGGCGAGCAAAGAAAACCAGCTGCTTGCCCACAGAGTTCCCGTGCGAACTTGTGAACATGATCCAACCAAACAACCAAAGAAGGTAGGCCTCCAAGTGCCTCGACACAGTGTCGTCATCTGCCTCCGGGTGAATGTACTCCGCCTGTACGTCACGACATAGAAACAAACTTTAGCCATAGGTATCGAAAACTATGGAGTTAAATGAAATATACTACAAGATGATTCACTTTACCTGAAACTGTAGTAGGCACCTCTTCGTCGGGCCGTGGTGCTGGTCACCAGGAATAGTCCGGTACGGTGGAGCACCTGGCCGGCGGACGATACCCTCAAAGCGGGCAAGAAGGTCGTGCCGCCAAGTGTCTGGCACGTCGGGAGAGGAGACCGCCTCACCAGCAGTGCGTACTCCAAGCAAGAACGACACATCCTCAAGTGTCGGTGCCATCTCCCCACAAGGAAAGTAGAAGGTGTGAGTCTCAGGTCTCCAGCGGTCCACTAGTGCAGCTAGCAGAGAACGGTCGAAGCAGAACCGTCGGGCCGGATCCGCCTGCTCCTCAGGCCTGGTGGCCTCAACAAGCCTACAAAGTGGTAGGAGTCCAGCTGCTCGTAACCTGCAAAAGCAAATGTGATTAGTTTAGGATAAAATATTTAAAAAAGTAAACACATAAATGAAAACATACTGATGCATACCTCGGAATCCAACGATCGTCTAACCGCAACAACTCAAGAGGTACCCTAGGGCGTAGAACGGGCAGCTCCGCTGCAGTAACAGCACTCAAGTAGGACCGGTGCCGTCGGTCCAAACGCGAGTCCAGTAACTCGAGCTCAGCTCCACCCTCGGTCGCCATACCTATACACATTGCTTGTAAAATCAGCAAATAAATACGTATAACAGCAAATATGTGACAATAAGAATGTAGTTTCATTACAACTGAAGGTCTTACAATACATTACAACATGAAATACAATGTCCATAATAACTTACTTCTCATAACATAGTTTACACAATACAGAATGCATTGAAGACGTAAGGTCACATATAACAACATGGATCAACCTAGGGTAAAGAACAATAATTCTTCAGCGAGCACTTCCTTCCATCCTTGCTACTCCACGACGTGCACGAGGACGACGACCATCTTGGGGATTCCCAGAAGGGCCTGCTTCAGCTGCACCCTCTGTTGACTTCTTACCGGGGCACTTCTTGTAGGTATGTCCGGTGCCATCACACGCCGTACATCGGTCCTCCTGCCTTCCTGTCTCAGACTCATCCATATCATTTCTAATACGTCGTGTCTTGCGACGGCCACGCTTCTGCCTCAATTTTTCCTTATCAGGACCACGTAGGTAGTTACCACCAGGGTTGTTTGTAAATGTGCCAAATATAGCAAAGCCATAGATCTCTGTATTCCATGTCGTCATGACATACTCTTTTGAAAAATATTGCGACACGTAACGCTTCGGGGCCAAATTTGTAAGTGAACAAGCTGCTATAACATGTGAGCATGGCCTGTGTAAGAGCTTCGGCTTCATACAGGAACATGTGCATGACTCATTGCGGACAATACACTCTTGTACCGTCCTCTCGCGGTTGCCGCCACGACGGCCCCTGTCTCTACAAAGAATCTCAAAACGATTCTCTGTTGTGCCCATTGCTCGAGCACGGTGCAAACTTGCCTTCTTAATCTTTTTCTCCATGTAAGTTGTCATGAATGTTGAAAATAGCAATCTGTTGTCAGCCATAGCATGACAAGCTGCTGCATGTCTTTCACGAAAGTACTTGCACGTCCCATACAAAATCCCCTCCACTATTCCAACAAGAGGCAATCCTCTGAAACCACGAATAGCCCAGTTGTACACCTCTGCCATGTTTGTTGTCATTATTCCATATCTAGAACCATCTGTATCGTACAACAATGACCACTTCTCCTTTGGCTCATGCTCAATCCAATCAGAGAAGCACCTGATAGATGACCCTGCTCTCCGGACGACGTTCCTCGGGCCATCCGTGGGGAGGCCACAAAGAGGAACAGACCTATCAGGGTCAGGGTTCGGCCTGTTCGACAACTCTTTAGTTTTTTTGTTGTCAACTCATCAAGCCGCTGCCACATTGCATTAAACTTCCTCTGTTGATTCTGATTGCACAGCCTTTTGAACGTGTTCATCAGATGCTTATTCTTGAAATGACTATAAAAGTTCGCACCCAAATGCCTCATGCACCACCTGGATTGTATGTCAGGCCAACGAGCTGGAACACCACGCTCAACAGAACCATGCTTTATGTCCAATATCGCCTTCAGCAAAACTGCATGTCGGTCGTGTATGACGCAAACATTAGGTCGTCCTTGCACCACTGCCAACTTTACACGCTCCAAAAACCAATACCAGCTATCGGCGTTCTCACCCTCCACAAAGGCAAATGCCACTGGTACGACTTGATTGTTGCCATCGACTCCAATGGCAGTCAAAATCTGCCCTTTATACTTTCCCGTGAGGAAAGTACCATCCATGCAAAGAATGGGCCTGCAATGCAGAAATGCCATGATGCATTGACCCAATGCAAAGAAGGCACGATGAAGGATCAATTTTCCAGGTTCTTTTGGATTTTGCAAATCCATGATATCGTAATACGTACCAACGTTTCTCTGTCTGATGCTTTGTAACAACGATGGCAGGTTGTCATAAGAGGCTTCATATGAACCAAATCTCTTCTCAATCATCTGCTGCTTTGCTTTCCAAGCTTTAGAGTAGCTTATGGTGTACTTGAAATCCTCCTCTATCATGTTGATTATAGATTTTGGCTCATACCTTATGTTGTCCACAATTCTACTATACATGTAGTCAGCAACAAATTTGGAGGTAAGAGCTGTATTGCACTTCTCTAATTCTTCCAACTCACATGTATGGTCCTTCACTATAGAGCATTTCCATAGCAGACTCCACTTTTGCTCGTAAGCGTGCACCCTGAACGGACAATGAGTGAACACGCACTTAACGTCATACAGTTTCCTGCTGGACTTAACAACTACAAAGGACCTCTTCACCGACAGAGACCAGTACTTCACAGCATTCATCACATCATCCTTGTCTTTGTACATAGCTCCCTCTGTCACCTCATTCCCGTGGTACTCCCATGGGACGGAGTACCCTCATTGATATTCAGATTTGCAAAATTTTGATTGTTCCACTCAGCTGGGACTGGAATCTCATTCTCGTCGTCTGAAGAGTCAACTTCGGGAAGATTCTCAAACTCCTCGTCGTCCCTCCTCATCTCCTCAACTATGTGTTCTATCCGCTCTCCTTCGTCTGCTTCACCCATCGGTTCCACAGATGCCAGATTCTGTTCACCCTCCTCAATTTCTGTCTCGCGATCCTCTCATCCTCCGTGTCTGGCCTACCTACCTCCTCCACGTCCACGGCATCTACCTCAACCACCTCCTTTAGGTATGCCTGAGCAAGGAGGACGAGAGGCCACCCACGTTCTACAGCCTTATCCACATATTTCCTCCATGTTGATGTTGCATTCAAAGGTATTAACTCCCAGTAAAACCCCTCACGTGCACGGCTAACCATGCCCATCAGGTTCAATCCGTGTTGGTCTGTATCCAGCTGAAACAGCCGCATCAACCAATTGTGCACACCCTTAATTGTCCTTTCATTTGGCCTTGTGATTCCTCTACAAACTGACGGAAACCCTGATAGATCAACCCCCTGTACCCCACGAACAATATCCCCTTCTCCATAATAAATTTGAAACACTATTTTATCTGACATACCTATCAAACATCGAGATTATTATTTATTTTCGTATTTGTCACGTACTAATCAAAATTAACTACCTTTTATACTGACTATCTTACTTGCTTATAATCCATCTAGATATTGCTTATAATTAATATAAACTCTTTTTTAAAAATATGCTACATCTATATATTAATATATCTATACTATCTTACAGAGTAATACATCTACAACACTTGTAAGTAAATATTAATACCACTGTATAATGCTACACTATTTATTTAAATACCATAATACTAAACTATTTAAATACCGGCAAATATTATAATGCTTTTTTTTTGCAAGGGGGCAAATATTATAATGCTGTTATTTAAATAATAACAAATACTATAATGCTACACTATTTAATGCTACATTATCTAAATCTAGATCTAGCTTAAATACTATAATGCTACACAATATAATGCTACACTATTAAATACTATAATGCTACACTATCCATTTCAATACTACTAGCTCTAAATCTGGCTTATAAGAATCTAAACCTACATCTGTATCTATTGTATTAATACGACTATATTATACTACACTATTTATTTAAATACTAGTAAATCTAGATCTAGCTACATCTAAAACTATATTTATAACTAGTCATACTCTAACTATTATACGAATCGAAAACTTACCGAAGTTACGACACGTCGAACAGCACGCCGCAACCACCTCCTCCTCCCCTCTCTCTCTTTCCTTCTCTTCTCCTCTCTTCCCTTCTCCTCTCCCTCTCTTTCTGCTCAACGCGGCCGAGGCCGAGGCCGAAACGCGCGCGGTTATAGTGGCGCGTCTTGTCGCCCCCGCGTTGGGCGAGTGGGCCCTTATCGCCCGACCGTTGGGCGACTGGGACCCACCACGCGCGCCCGCCGCGCCTTGTCGCCCGTTGAACGGGAGATTCCAGTCCTTGTCGCCCCGCCCACGGGCGACTGGGACCCACCGCGCACGCGCCGCGCCTTGTCGCCCTTCAAACGGGAGATCCGCGCCTTGTCGCCGTGCATACGGGCGACTGGGCCCCACGCGCGCGCCCCTCGCCTTGTCGCCCCTGCAACGGGTGATTTGCGGCCTTGTCGCCCCGACAATCGGCGAGAAGGTGTTATCGCCTATCCCAAGGGCGATTAGGCGACTAGTTTTGCTAATTTCGAAAATGAGCGGTTATTAATAAAAATATAATAAAAAAATCGATTAAAAATAAAAAATTCTATATTCGGGCCCATGCCGTTTACGGCACTCCAAGCCCAGGACCGGAGGCAGACCAGCAAAGCCCCTCTTCATCTTTCTTCGTCGAGCTAATGTGCCGTGCCGCACCCTGACGGTTATCTCCGACGAGAAGAAATAGGAATTGTTCCCATGATAACCATTCCCTTGATCAAAAGAAAGGTTACCATGGAATCGTGAAATTGTTCCAGTCAAAAGAATTGTTCCCATAAAGATCTAAAATTGTTCCAGGGAAAAAACCTTAAATGTTCTCGACGAAGACGATGCGGGGCCGCAGATGCATCGTGCGGCGCCAGACAGAGGGGAGAGAGGGCCCCAGTGGTGGGGCGCTGGGCGGAGTGGAGACGGGATTATGGCGGTGTGGCACTTGGCGGAGGGGAGGTGGGCAGTGACGGCGCGGCCCCCGTGGCACTTGGAGTTGAGGCGGGGCCGTGGCCGGCGGGGACTCGAGGAAGGATCCGACGAGTCTTGTGCGAGTAGCTTAAGGAAGAAGAAGGTTCTGATAGCCATCTGGTCCGCCCAATTGTGCTAATCTCAAAAGTGGATGCTCCACAGGCTGCCAGCACCCGAAATGCTAATTGGAGGATTCACTTTGAGATTGGTGCGCAAAATAAAATCATGCGGCGCGCTGCCTTTCTTCTTCCATCGTCTCTGTCCACCCCGTGCGCCCACCGACGCACGACCCTTCTTGACCTCGGCCCCACTGGCCCCGACACCGCGCCGCCCCACGGCGCGCCCAGCTGCCGCCGCGAGGGCTCCGCTCCGCTGGCCTCCTCTCCACCCAATGCCGCGCCCACACGGTTGCGTGCCGCTGCCACCATGGCCGCACCACTCGAGCTCGGGCAGCGCGCGAGAGGAGATTTCCCGAAGGTGAGTCTAGGCAATAGCTAGAACAAAGATTTTTATTTGTTGGAACAGTTCATTATGTTACATTGGAATAATCTATTCTTTTTGTTGAAACAATCGCTTCCTATGTTTGGAACATTTGCGTTCATGGCATGGAACATCACTTCATTCTCATTGGAACAATCGCTTCCAACAGCTGGAACATTTGTGTTTATGCCACGGAACATTTGCGTTCATGGCGTGGAACATTTCATTTTGGAAGGCGAAAGGCTGTGGCAGGGGACGCGACGCACAGGGAGGGCGCGGCAGTGCGACGTTAGCAGCACAGGGGCCACACGGTGAAGACTATGCTGTTCGATCTGTGGGCATGTGCTCCTTGGGTGTGGGCTATTTGTTGAGCTGAGTGCCCAGGTGCTACACGATCTCTGGGTGTTTGTATAGAGAGTCCCGTTCAGTGATGAACGTTGACGTCAAATCTGGACGTTGTTCAGCCCAGCGTACTTCCTAGATTTGAAAATACATGAATAGAGTCATATAGAATGGTATCATTGTACAAAGTTTGGAGTTGTAATGTATCTCGTGCAGTAAGATAAAAAAGTTGAAAAAGTGTGCTGCAACATCTAAATCCGAGAGTTGAAATGTGTTGTGGCTAAAACCTCATGTGTGCTGTAGCAAATTTTAGTTATTTATATGGCATAGCATTAAATTTAGAAAGAAGCTAGTAGGAAGCTTCGGCGTCGTAAATTGGGGCGCGAAGTTTCTCCTAGAGACAACAGAAGCATCCAGCAAGAGCAAGGCGCGCGATCGACGTGTAAAACAAGGGAGCTGAGACTGAGAGCCGACTTCTCCATCGTCTCTTCTGCCTTCCTCGTATCTAACATAGTACAGGGCATGGCTAATACGCGCGCGCGTGGAACGCGGCACGCGTCGAACGCGGCGCGCGCATCACCCGACAGAGCGATAGCTTTCCTTTTCTGGGTCGATCCCCCCGGCAGCGATTCCTTTTTTAATCCCGCATGCGGCATCCACCGCCAGCGTTTCTTTTTTTTTTTCATCCCGCACGCACCCTCTCAGCTTTTCCTGTTTTTTTTCCTGTCGTATGCGTTTCCGTCTGCCGCTCAAGTTGAGATTTTTTTTTCATTTTTTTTTCACGTGGGTGGGCCCGAGGCGGGAAAAAAGTATGGGTAGAAAGTTCTGCTGCAACTTTTTGAGACAAAAGTTTTCAGAAAAGTTGCATCGAAACTTTTAGAGACAAAATGTTTCCAGAAGAGCTGTACTAAAACTTTTGAAGACAAAAAGTTTACAGAAAAGTAGCATCGAAAACTTTTCCAAAATAGAAAAGTTGATGAGAATAAAACTTTCAAAAAAGGAAAGTTGCGGGCTGATCAACAGTCAAAAACTTCTGTTACAACTATTTTTGCAACTTATGACCAACCTTATGTTCTAACTTTTTAAACTTGATTAACCTTTTGTCTAAACTTTTTTTTAAACTAATGAGACAACTTCTATTGAAACTTATAAACTAATGAAACAAATGTCAGGCGCAGTACCCGAAATAGACCCGCCAGGCATGTGGATGAGAGTTTTCCTCTTCAGCGCATGTGCAGCGCGCGCATGAGCAACACATGCATGTGCAGGCAGCATAGAAATGCGTGGGCTCCAGCGCAGATTGTTGGGCGAGCCCTCCGGGCGCACTCCGCGTTGCAACGAGCGACACGCTCGAAGCCGAACACGCGCACGCGCGTGTAACAGAAATTGCGCATAGTACATATTTAACGTTCTCCGCCTTCTCGGTCTCGTCTTCAATACTTCTGAGCTGAATGAAGAACACGAAGCCGCTAGCAAAGCAGTAGCCGCGACGTCATTTATTTTTCTGGCCGGCGGCAGCCATGCATAATAAAGCACGCCCTCTCCTGCTCCTCGCCGTCGCCGTCGCGTCGCTCGGTGCTGCCATGGCAGGTGACGACCCCCCGGCATTCTGGAACTTCACCTGCTCGGCCAAGGGGAACTACACTGACGACAGCCCGTACGGGAAGAACCTCGCCGAGCTCCTCTCCACGCTGTCGACCCCGCCTCCGGCGACTGTCGACAACTGGTGGTTCCGCAGCCGCACCGTCGGCCAGGCGTCCGGCCTCGCCATGTGCTTCGCGGACTCCCACCCCGACCGCTGCCTCAACTGCCTCGCCGTCGTGCTCCCCAAGTACCACGCTTTGTTCCCCATGTGCGACCACAGCCGGGACGTCGGCCTCCTCGGCTCCGACGGCTGCGTCATCCGCTACGCCGGCGAGCCATTCCTTGGCTCCGCCGACTCCGCCGCGAGGCTCGTCCTGCGCTCGACGAGCTTCGGCGACGCCGTCGCCAGGAACGAGGCGCGGCGGGTGCTGCTGACCCGGCTCGCGGAGAGCGCAGGCGGCGACGCCCGGCGGTTCGCCGCCGGGAGCCAGGGGTACGCGGACGCCGTCCGGGGCAGATGGCTGGTGATGTACGGGATGGCGCAGTGCACGAGGGACCTGCCGCCGGGCGAGTGCGCCGGCTGCCTCGTCGACAGCCTCGCCGCGATGTACAGGGATGGTAGCGTCACCAACAGCACGGCTGCCTCCGTCATGGGGTTCAGCTGCTACCTCAGGTACCAGGTGGACGACCCATCGACATCGCCGGGATGGCTGTGCCACCGGAGGCACCACCGTCGACTCAGAAGCCTGCTCCGATAGGGTCTTCGCCTGATCCGCCGGTCAGCAGGACACCATTGGTCGTCGCTCTGGCTGCGGCTGCTGCCGTCACGCTCTTCAGTGGTGGTTAATCATGTAACGATTTCAGGCGTGCGTTGATGTACTCTCAATGCACTCATATATATGGTCACTAGGTGTATGCTCGTGTGGTGCTATGGGCTTACATAAGCTTAATACACAAAAATATAGAAACTGTTTGGCCTTACACGGACGATCATGCAAAAGCTGCCCAGCTCGGCCTCCTTGAACCTTCTCAATCTATCCGTCTACATGAGTCTAAAAAACAATCTACCCAGATAATGTTATCCAATGCATAAGCTTAGCTTTTTTTTCCGATCGAGTAATTTCATGTACCCACCAAAATTTTGCGCTGAACATTACAAACCCACCAATAGTTGAGGTTTTTTTTTTCACAAACCCCATCAAATCTTAATGGTACTGTTAAACAATCCCACATTTCAATCGCACATGTGTAAACCTAGCTCTAAATCTTGTTTTTGAAATTTACTCCTTTCTCTTCCATGCGGAGACATGAGCTTACATATGATACTGCAGCTAGGTTCAATTACTGTAATTAAAATGATGTGTACTTGTGTAGGTTGGTCTAAACAGGATTGGTGCCGGCGCGTAGATTCGGTGACACTTGTATCTCCGACTAAAATGGGATTTGTATCTATCCATTTATATGAATTTAGATTGGTGCCGGCACGGTGATTCGGCGACATTTTATTTAGTGCCTAAGCTTCTCCCGGAGACTTTCCATGTGGCAGCAAGTGGCGAACGCGTGAAAATCAAGACGGATCGTCGACCTGATGACAGCTCTGAATTCTTACTTCATCGTCTCCTCCTGTATATATAAACGAGTCAACAAACGAAGCAGCAGCCTGCACAGCAGCAACGATCATTTTGCTGGCCAGCAAGCATGCATTCAGCTCGCCTTCTCCTGCTCCTGGCATTTGCCGTGGCCGTCGCCGCGGCAGATGATCACCGCCTGGTATTCACGAACTTCACCTGCTTAGCCCCGGGAAACTACACCGACGACAGCCCGTACGGGAAGAACCTCGCGGAGCTCCTCTCCACGCTGTCGACCCCGGCTCCGGCGACGGTCGACAACTGGTGGTTCCACCGCCGCACCGTCGGAGCGGCCCCCGGCGACAAAGTGTCGGGCCTCGCCATGTGCTTCGCCGACTCCGACCCCGACCAGTGCCGGAGCTGCCTCGCCACATTGAGCTCCGACCTCGCCGTACTCCTCCCCGCCTGCGACCACAGCCGGGACGTCGGCTTCATCAGCTCCGACGGCTGCGTCGTCCGCTACGACGCGACGGCGCCCTTCTTCGGCTCAGCCGCCGCCGACGGCTCCGGCGCCCGCTCATCCTGCGCTCGCTGGGCCAGGCCGCCGACGCCGACGCCATGAGGGACGCTCGCTCGCTCGCGGAGACCGCCGCCGGCGACGCCCGGCGGTTCGCCGCCGGGAGCCAGGGGTACACGGACGCCGCCCGGGGCAGATGGCTGGTGATGTACGGGATGGCGAGTGCACGAGGGACCTGCCGCCTGGCGAGTGCGCCGGCTACCTCGTCGACCACCTCGCCGCGATGTACAGGGACGCGAGCGTCACCAACAGCACGGAAGCCTCCGTCATGGGCTCAGCTGTTACCTCAGGTACCAGGTGGACGAACCCATCAACATCGCCGGATTGGCTGTGCCGCCGGCGGCGCCGCCCACTGCTGAGACATCGACAGGCTCTGCACGTCCTCCGAAGACGCACCTGCTGGTCGCCGCTCTGGCTGCGGCTGCCGTCAGGCTCTTCATGAGTGTTTGTGTTTAATACTCCGTACTTATTAATCTTGTCGCATGTCTTGTGTGAAGTGTATCATTCCTCGTGCATTGGTACTCTCAGTGAACTCATATATGGTCATGTTGGTATCTGTACTATTATGGGAAAAAGATCGCCCGTCTCTGCTCACGAACGACCACAACACATGGCAAGAATAACAAAACATTCATAAGGAAATATATTTCTTTGCGAGTACATAAGGAAATATATAGTAGAGAAATAATAACTAACTTTGTAAACAAAGAATCATCTAATTTTTCAAACCCTCACGTCATCTATATATACATTCAGAAACTACAGGTAAAAACAGTTTTAAAATAAAAGAGACACATATATATCAAGTGCTTGTTGTATTTGTAAGCCAAGGGTTCTTTTAATTAGACTGAAAATGGAACCCTCCCCTCCTTGGTGCGAACATGGAACTCTATTTTGCTCTTCGGAAAGCATTTACGCCGAATCCTTCTGCATATCGCCTTGTTTGATGAAGGAACAAGATAGAACTCTGCAGTAATGTCGACCCTCTTGAGGACTGCTGCATTGCATCGTGAGAGCAATAACTTCACGAATTCCTCCTGTTTTCCTGAACCATTGAAGGAATGGATATCTATCTCTTCTATTGAATCAAAAGTGATGCTGTCCAATATGTAGCTTCCTTTAAGACAAGGACAATCAGACACCCTACAAGGGTTCATGATCTGAAACACAAGTACAAAGCATGCATACCAGACAAGACATGTCTGCAGAAAATGTCAATAGTAAATTGACCTGGTTGTTGTACCTTGACCTCGATCTCAATATGCATACTGGGATACCTCCATTTAAGATGTTATAACTGGCTACTCCCACATACATGTCAGTTTTGGAACACGGTAAGCTTTGGGAACACAGGCATTGATCCGTAAATGTATTATTGTCAAGAAGATGTCATGCTTAACGATGCAGTACTTTCAAGTCACATTTTGTTGATATTATATATCATTAAATAATATAATATAAATGCAGTTGTAACTGATCTCTATATGGACAACGCCGATGTCAAAATCTCTACAACAAAAAAAGAGAGAAAGTTATAAGATTAATTTACTCCCCTACAACATCAAAGAGCAGTCCCACTCCATGGAACTTTCATTAAAACATTGTATTCTACAAGGCGGAAAGCTTGTGCAAAACTATAATTGTCAGTCAAAATCACACACACTGAATAATGCATCTAATGTGTAAATTGGAAATCTAGAACTGTTTGAAGGAGACATGACTGCTTGGTAAACAGCAATGTTGTACATGGATTTGCTGTTTCTTTTTCTCAAAAAGCGGAAAATGGATTTGTCTGTCTAGTGGTTTACATTTGTTACGCAAATATGCTGGGCAGCTAATTTTACATGGAAGCACTGTAAAATAACATAATTTAACTGTTTGTTCCGGACCTAAAGGAAGAGAACACAGAATTATCAATGGAGAGAGTATAAGACAAATGATTTAAAAGTGTGGGGTTCAATACCTCCGAATAATTGGCAATATGGTGCATCCTGATCATTAGTGTATTAAAAGCCATTTTTCTATATGTGGTTCGCTGTGAAGTATATGCTAGCTAGCATATAGGGAACTTATGTTATGGGCAGCCCATGTGTAGCGGCCCATGACACTGTAGCGGCGCGGTTACTGTAGCCCCGCCCTTACTTAGCCCCCAAGTTAGGTTAATTGAGATAAGATTAGTTAGTTAGGATTAGGGCCGGCTCTCCCTCTATATAAAGGGAGGTACGACAGTCATTTGTAATGAATCAAGCAAGCAAATCAATCATGAAGAACCCTTCTCCCAATCCCCAGTATCTCTCAAGCTCTAGGCAAAGCATAAGCCCTAATTATCCATCCCCTCCATTACATTTGGTATCAGAGCTTTCATACCAGTGCTCGTAAATCTTAAAAGTATCATTTTTTACCTTCAAGGGAGGAGTTGAATCAAAGATATATATCAACTTTTGATATGACTAGATCATTCAAGAAGATGAATAGCATGGTGTTAGGCGATGGCACTCCCGACTGTTATCCACAAAGTTTGACACGTGGAAGCATACCAAAGTCCTTTTTGATAGCTTATGTATCCCGCAGCTCCATGTCATAGGAAAAGGGAAAAAGACTCACTAAAAGGGATCCAATAAATTGCACATGTATATGCACCTTAAATGCGAAGTTTCAGTTCGTTGGTTCCTACAAAATACCCGCTATTATATATGTATGAAAAAAAAAATGATGCGAACCATCTTATGAAACCAGCACCTTTCAGTAATTGCCGTTTTGGTCCTGCATCTTCTTTGTCCTTTCTAAACTCTTTGATATGCTGCTTTGCACTCATCCAGTTTTCGGACCCAGAAGATGTAACACTTTATATTCTTATAGCTATCGTCTTATGAAGAATTGTTGACACCCTAAAAGTACTTTTCTTAAATATACCAAATATAATATGACATTGATATATACAATTCTCTATGGACTTCAAATAGTCAACATAACGATCAGATTTCTTTACTGCATATTATAGAACCTCGATTTGAGGACAAACATGGTAACTTGTTTACATTGGACAAATGTAACAAGAATAATCTTTCTGCTCATGAATGCTCAATGAAACCTCCACTAACTGCAATGTGTTCCACAACATGAACGAACTGTGTTCACAGCATGAAGTGCGGCAAGTAATTAAATGACAAAGGTAAATGCTAAAAAGCCCTGGGATAATGCCTCTTGTGTTGTGAATACATACACCCAACACTATCGCAGGAATAATTAGAGAATCTCCCAGGCAATTGCATATCCCTTTTATTTACTTTCCACAGCGGATACAACCCCCCGCCCCACCACACTTTCAGCCTCTAGCCGGCTTACCATCATCCCACTGTCCATCTTCACCCACCCCCCACCATTGGTGATACGACATAATCTCTAGTGCCTTCTTGCTGTCCATTGCCGATCCGTCTTCTAACGAAAGCCTACCACGCAGCCGTACGCGGTAACGCGATAGCGCCCATCCTCTGCGTGCATGGCCCACATGGCATCAGGCTAGTCTGCATAGTGTTGTTGTGGGCTTTTTTAGCAGGTAAGTTGAGCATTCGACCCAGTGAGAAGGTGCCACACGAAGGAAAAAGATCGTGCTGATATCAGCACATTAACTATCCGATCTAAGACTTTAAAAAATGCATAACTCTATAATATGATGTCTTTTCTTTATTTTGTTTTCCACCATTGTGGTTTTAACGAGACGAACAAAACTAGATCTCACTTGTATATAATTTGAAGAATTTGTTGACTAACATAAATTACTACTATACATATATCACATTTTGCAACATGAATTTAACTAGATTGTATAAATTGACTTAGTAGGAAGTCTAGTTTCGTATTGTAATAGCAACCTATGATTGTACAACCGAACATATTGTCATAGCTACTAATATACTTACAATATACTGTGAGGTAGCAACTCGTGTTGGGATTTGGGTAACAACTTTAATATATTTGATGATAGTAACTTATATGTATGCTAATCTATATAAAATTGTCACACGTATATTACTCATATTACTAATACAATACATATAAGTTGCTACTATATCCGAGTCAGAGCAAATTCATGTACCAAGTATATTTTTAAAATTATGGCTAACTTTACTTTAAAACTTTGGTCATTTTTCAACTTCACAAAAACTTGATACTTGATGTTTAAGGGAAATATTATTTCCAAACTTACTCCTAGTGTGCCTTACTTAGGAAGGCTTAGGAAAGTAAAGAAACTGATACAAACATGCAATAATCAAGGCATTTTTGTCATTTGCACGTCAAAATTGAGTGCATTGCTTTTGTACATAATCAAATTTGAAAATGGAGGTTGATAGCATGCCTACAATACAAATTGCTACTACACGTACTATATAGGTTGCTATAGTTTTTCAGATTTTACATAGTAGCAACTTATGTTACAAATCTAGTAGCCACTTCTGTTATATTCTAACACATGCGAAAAAGGTTAAAACATTTGCAAGTGGGATCTAGTTTTTTTTTCCGTCTCGTCGCCACATACATAATGGTGCAAACCGTCAATTAATGCGCTTACATTATCACCATGCAAGTTTATCAAGATTGAACAGAAACAACGGCATGCATAAGAATTGAGATGGACACGTGTCGATGAGAGAGTGGATTAAAGAAGAAAGTTGTTTTTCCGATCAGATGCTGATGGACACATGGCAGCCAAAGAGACCGGTCCGCGGCGCTCGCCTACCGTGCGACCTGACGCGCTGTAACCACGTGCGTCTTCAAGCACATATTCACCAGAGATGATAGAGACCCCAAACCCATAGAGCTAATCGAGAAGCGTTCAATGTTCATAGGGTTGCCTAAAATTCAGATATATCTCTCAATATTTTAGGAGCCTGTGGTTTGGGAGTTGTAGTCACAGGAATTGTTTCTATTTGACGTTGGATCAGGAATTAGTTTGGTCAACCATAACAAGAGTATTCTTACTGGTGAAAGAAATAAGGGAAATATCAACCAATTTAACAGTAATTGAACTGTCTCCTCCTGATTGCATCTAATTCCCAAACTAAATACATAGTTCATTTCAGCAGAGTGAACTGCTTTCACCTCGTATAAAAATTAAAAAGCAGCATGTAATAAATGTGAAAGGTTATATGTAAAACTTAGGCAAGGGAGTCGTTTGAGTAAATGTAGGCATACCGGAGGAATTGTGTCAGATAGTCTCACTCATTGACAGCATCAAATTGCCGCATCAGCAGTGCAGAGTCACGGTTGACCGAAAGCCGAGGGAGATTGCGTTTGGTTGGAAGAAACATGTGGCAGCTTGGATCATATCTGTAGTCCGTCCAAATAACCTTTTCCAGCTTCGGAGCTACAATGCCAGGCGTCCCCATCGGAGATGCAAAAATTTTTGTCAGTCGTGGGGTGGTGACGCCGTGACGTAAAGCTTGCTAGTGTCACTGGCACGGTAGCGGAATGCTCGAGAGATGCAAAAGCTTGCTGATGGAGACATCACAGGTTGCGACTAGGTGTCCAATCATCGAGAGCTTCCGGAGCACGGGCACTGCAAGGAGAACGAAGCGCCCCAGCTCACAGCCTCCATGTTGAGTTCTTATATGTCCAGATGGGTCAGCGCACTGAAGGAACCAGACGCTTGGCGCCGGAGCAGGAGACTTGACCAGCAGGTGAAGAGTATTCTGCGTCGCTCTCTCGCAGAGAGGCAGCACGATTCCTCTTCCTCATCCTCTTCATAGGGATTCTGCTCGAACAGGGAGATATCATGATCGATGCGTGGCACCGGCACGCAAAGTTCAGCCACGCGGCGACAGGGTGGGCTTCCACGTTGTCAGGCCTAAATGTAACTGAATATGTAATCTCAAGGCGGCGCAGGGTCGGCGCGGAGTAGGCTCGGAGTGCGGCGTCGATGGAGTCCAGTGCCGCCGGCGTAGTCCTACTGTAGCGGAGGACGAGCTCAGGCATGTAAAGCCCAGACGTTGCGCCAGCGACGGGAGAGGAGGCTGGTGCGTGCGGCGGCAGCGGCAGATGAGAGGCGGACGAGGATGTTGTGCAGGAGATCGTCAGGGAGGTCGCTGATGAGGTCTTTTCCCACCCGGACACGGCGACGGTCTGGCGGCCAACTCCATGAGGAGGATGGAGGAATTCGGGATCGCAGAGATCTTACTTTGGACGGCTGTAGTTGTGGAAGGAGGGGGAGGTCACCGATGAGCCGTGGGAAACCCTGACTCCTTCCTGCCCTTGTCTTCGTTCACTCTGCCTATAGATCAATCTGGATCGGAACACGTCGTAAGATGTGCACGCTTTTTTCTGAGTGCCGGCCTCTGCCGAGTATTTTTCTTCGGACACTCGGCAAACAACGCCAAGTGCTAAAAAAAAAAAATACTCGGCAAGTATTTTGCCGAGTGTCAAAATAAACACTCGGAAAGGTTTTCTTTGCCGAGTGTTTTTTTTACACTCGGCAAAGGTTTTCTTTGCCGAGTGTTTTTTCTTTGCCGAGTGTTTTTTCTTTACACTTGGTAAAGGGTTTCTCAAAAATAAAAGTTGCAGGTGTAGAAAAGTTATGAAACTTTGTAGTTGACAACTTTTAGTTTGAATTTGTTTAGGGCTTCAAATAAGCAATTTACACTCAGTTATGTATAATATGTAAGGAATCAAAACAGAGTATTGGCACATTTGAGTGTGTGGTGCAGTGGTTTAGGAGGTTTCTCGCGGGAAGAGGAGGGTCGGTTCGAATCTCACCGGACGCATAGTGCAGCAAAAAAATGCCAACTTGTGATTTGATAACGGGGAACGGGTGGCTGGCTGTTGGGTCCCCCCTCCTCTTATCAAAAAATAAACACCCGGTAAAACGGGGATTTGCCGAGTAGTCTTTCCCCGAGTGCATTTTACCGAGTGTTTTGTGGCTTTGCCGAGTGTCTGGTAGTGATTTCCCCCGTCGAAAAAAAAGTGTTTTTGACATTGTTGACCATGATTTCCTATTTTTTCCCGATGCTTTTGTTTAGGGAATTGGGGAGGGGAGAGGCGGGCCCCTGCCTGAATTCATTGCATAAGAGCATCTCCAAAAGAGCTCCATAAACCTCCCTTAAATCAAAAATTAGGATCCAATCAAAAAACCATCTCCAACAGGACCCCAAAACCACTCTCTGTTTCAATAGCCCATAAACTTCCATCATTTGTAGCCACAAACAGGCAAAGAATTGGAGCTCCCATCTCTTCTTTTTGTTATGGGAATTAATGTTTTTGTGACCTCAAATGCTGACGTGGCCTAATAAAAGTGTTTTTAATCCATTTTTGGAAGGACTGTTGGAGAGGAGAGAAAAGATGCATCTCATAATTTTTTGGTTGCTCCTAAAAATAAGTTTATGGGACCAATTTTATAGGAATCTCTTGGAGATGCTCTAATTTACGTCGTACAGTAGTTGATAACAAATCCAAGAAGTTTCACTCGAAGGTGTCATATAAAAAACAGAGTTATGTAAGCGTCAGATATATTGGCAGCCAATAATTAGTTTTTCCAATTTCCAGTTGCGCATAGTGAAATTTGTTGTTCTCTTTCGTGCTCTGACTCCATAGGTCAACTATGTGTATGTAAATCTTACATTATGCGGCGTGAAGTTGTTAGAACATTTGTTAAAACTAACCCTTTTTCTGGATAGCACACGTTAGACATTGTTAACATTGTTGGTCATTCTGCCTCTGACTAGATTGCGATGTTATCAAGTCCGGATACAATTTTCAGAGGTAATTTAGCACTTCGTTTCTGAGTTCTAACCTGTTCCATGTGGGGGTTTCTTTTTTTTTCGGGTGCCGTCGCTTCCGCCCTGGGCGACGGAAGCCGAGCGTAGCCCACCCCGTGGCTTCAGTCTGCCTTTCTGAACCACATTTGGAGGCCCGTTTTAGCCTTCTTCCTCCCACCATTGAAGGCATTCGAACTCCAAAATTTCGGATAGACACAAGTTCCAACAAAAAAAAAAGGACAGTAATATTATTACCACCACAAAAAGAGGCTTCGGCCTCATAGTAGTTAGATGTTCACGATATGTTTGTCCCACATAAACATGCAGTTTTTACCGTATTCTATTCATAGTTCGTCTCTCTTCTTAACTTTCACCATGAGCCCATTCTTCATCTGCATAACGACTGATAGCTTTGGCTCCACGGCACTGCTCGAAACGACCTCAACATCAAAGTTCCACACCACCGCAGCGGCAATGCACGTCATCTGTGCCACGGCAATGTTCTTGCCAAGGCACGACCTGGGCCCTGTGTTGAACGCCATGAACTTGTAGGATGGCACGTAGCGCAGTCCCGCCTGTCCTCGGTGAGCCCACCTCTCCGGCCTGTACTTCCGGCAATCCTCACCCCAGATGCTCTCCATCCTCCCCATTCCGTAAACGGAGACCAGGACCGTTTCGCCGGCGTAGACCTTGCGCCCGCTAGGGAGCACGTCGTAGGCAGAACCGCCCTTGCGTTCAATCGGACCAGGAGGGTGCAGCCGCAAGGACTCCAACAAGGCTGCTCTTAGGTAGACGAGACTTTTTGTCTCGTCTGGCTCGAAGATCACCACGGCACCGCTGTTGGCGGCTGATGATTTGCGCGCAGCAATGGGCAGCAGTTCCTTGCGGATGCCAGACACGACGCCTGGGTTGGTGGCAAGGTTGTAAACAAACCACGGCAGCGCTGCCCAACTGGATCTCGCAACGCGACCAGGAAGTTGATGAACGTCTGTGCATAAACTTAGTAGGATCCCCAGCGACGCCTAAAAAGTCTGCATCACTGATGTAATGCGAAAGTATGTCGACAGTATTTACATCACCATCATTATGCAGGGCAGTTATCCTCCTCTTGATAGTTTGCGAGACACAGTCGCGTAACACTGCTTCTGCTGCCTTGAGCTTCCTCTCCGGCCCAACGTTGAGCCGCCTCAGGACCTTCCAGCAGAACTTGGGCATGGTGTGACGGAAGAATGCCACCACCATGACGGCATCCAGGGCTTCTGCGACGGGCACGGGTGGCATGTCTGCTTGACAAGCAGCCAGGGTCCTCGCCAAAGACCAGCATGATAGTTAAGTCAAAAATGAGCCTCCCGACCATGTCTTCCATGTCAAACGTTGCCCCGATGGGCGCCATGCGGGATAGCGCAACGGACAAGGCCGCCCGCCACCTTGTCACGTGCAACAGCGCGACATGAGATCGAGAAGCTTTGGCCTCGTGAGAACGTGTTTGATCTTGGCACACTGCTGGCGCCACGGCTCACCGTCACTGGTGAATATAGTGCCCGCTTTAAAACAGCAAATACTTCAGCGAATTCATCGCCTTTAGGATAGTTTGCGAAGTTTTCTGTCAACATGTGCCGGGCATTTCTTGGGTCACACGTCAAGAAGAACCTCATGCTTGTTCCCGGTGGGCCATGCGCCTTGAAATTGTGGTCGGAGGCGGCAAGGACGGTGGTGGAAAAATCATGAAAATTGTGGAGGTTGGCAGCAATGGATGGAAGGATACCAACTATTGGCCAGTGCTTAGGGATCAAATGATTCATTGATCTTCTGGACTTGATATAGAAGCAGAGCGCAAGCAGTACCACAGTGAGGTGGGCAGTACTCTGCAAAGGAGAGAGCCATTGTTATTATGTAGGAGTAGGCATGCTATTCCAATGCACTCTGCTGCGTATCTCTTTATTTATAGAGAAGCCAGCTACACTCTTCACACGAATATATCCTCTCTTTTATGTTGAGAGAGAGAGAGAGAGAGAGAGAGAGAGAGAGAGAGAGAGAGAGAGGAGAGAGAGAGATAGAGAGAGAGAGAGAGTAAACATGTAATGATCCTTAATGTGCAAACTAACCAAAATAAAATATTTTCCACCATATGGTAAAAAAAGAGTAAAACCTACAATTGTGCGGCCACTAGTTGTGGATGAAAACATCATAATCCTTGCAATCATACTGGACAAGAGGAACTAGGAGTATAGTATGTTCTGTTTCGCCCCCCCCCCCCCCCCCCCCCCCCCCCCCTGGGAAGCTCTCCTTGACTTCTCTAGACCAAGTGTTTATTTGTGCAGGAACGTGTTCGTGTCCACTTTGAAGCTGTATGTAAGGATTTTCATTTATTGAACCGTAAGTGGCCGCAGCTACACAGCCGGCAGTAAAGTCACTAGTTCAGTATTGCTATGCGCTCAATTACACTCTTTATGGTTTTGAGACTCAAAAGTAAAAGTCAAAGCTTTCTTTAATGTTACAAGCACTCTCTAAAAACAAGAGAACTAATTGCAATTAGCTTGTAGCTTCAAATCTCAATCTCAAATCTGTATGAAGATTCATATAGATGACTGCATATGTAAACACTCAGCAAATAGGCTGAGAACAACTGTGAAAAGAACGGCAGCCAAAATTCTTGTATGAGGAATTGGGCTTCTTCTTTCTTGTGTCTTTTCTTCTTCTTCTGTCCTTCTGCAACGGAAGAACACTAATCCTAAACGTCCTAACTCAAAACAATCAGACTCGACTCGGCTTGAATGGTAGACTTATTGTCACTAGCCCTTCGTCATGGTCGGATCTACTGATGATAAAACAGAGAAGGGACTAGATAATTTTATACCATAGGAGTAATATCATCCCCACCTTGATATGATGTCGTTGTTAAAACCTAACTTTCCATGTCGTCATTGAAACGAAGTTGCTGACGACAACACCACCATCATCTCACAGGGGCCGCCATGAAGAGATAGAATTCATCCAATCTCTCTCTCTTCATTGGTGTAGAGGAAAAGGAGAAAAAAAATTCTCAAATAGAAAAAACTTCGCATGGAGAAACCTAAAATCTTATCTAGGATTAGATATAGTAAAAAAGAGACGGCTACACTACCCCTCCAGCCACTAGTGTTGGAGGTGGAAGGCTGCAGCGACAGAGCTGACGAGAGCCATGTCGGCCATCGTCGACGGGACTATTGTGGTGGATCGAATGGATATGAGCTGCCTGTTTTTTATTCTTGGAGACTTGGAACGTTTTCCACACCCAAGACTCAATGATGCATACGCTCAACTAGAATCGGGACTGTTTGGTTTGGTTGCCCACGAACAATAGCAAAGCTTGTAGCAGAGTACCTGACTGACATATGTCGTTGGATGGGAGCTTAATAAATTTCTGAACCGATTTGCTTATTGGTATAGTATAGCTTCTTTCTGTGTGCTTATCAAAAGTAAGTTGGAATTGAACTGTATGTACCTCAAAAAGATGAAAAATTGCATTATATTTATATTTAGGCTCATATGTTCCATTATGACCCATAACTAGAGATAAATGAAAATTCAGTTGGGTTCTATGGATAATTCAACATTCTACAAACTGAGACCTGCATGACTGCAGACCTTCCATCCTCGATCAATGGGAGACATGACCATGTAAAACAGCAATTAATTGCTACACCGATCAAGAGTTCAAGCTGAACGAGCATCGGCACCTCTCCACCCATGAAGAACGAAACGAAAATCCAACTCGAAATTGGTTGTCCTGAAATCTTGCCTGTGAAGATGTCGACGACGAAGCCAATACCGCTGTCGGAATCTCCAAGGAGGGAGAACAAGGAGACCACAGACGCAAATCACATCGGCGAAGAAGAACCATACCCTAGCACCACAACTCAAAAGCCCCTCCGAGGAGTCAGCGATTGCACCATCGTCAGCAATGCCATATGTAAGCTTCATGACCATTGGAGCTAGGGAAACCCCAAGGTATGAATGTTTTGGTGATAGGATGAGAACCATGAATGTGACTAATACTCTTTGTAGATCTTATAGGTCACATATGAAGAAAGCTCCGTCCGTTGGTGGTGAATGCCAACACACCATGAACTTAAATGAAAAGGATGATTGGTTGCCTTCATCTACACAAGAACGGACTTGATGGAGTCGCGGAGAAGACATGGATCAAGGCTAAGGACATGCTAGATCCAAGCGAGTGTTGCTTGGTTAGATGTTAGCTTGAGTCCATAGGAAAAACCGGACTATCAAGAGGGTTCGAGGTGGTTCTCTTAGTACACACTAGTTATAGAGATCATTGGATGCATGGTGAGTCTCTCAGGGGCTAGGGTGGCAGAAGAGAGTTGAAGGAACCAAGAAGATCAAGTGTGAAGAAGAAGATCAAGAAGAAGAATCGAAGCTGCGAAGGCAGAGGAGACCGGACAGTACGGTCATGGAGACCGTACACTACGGTCTACAGAGAGTTCCAGACAGAAAAGCTTAAGTTTCTGGAAGTTGGAGAAATAGAGACCGGACAGTTGACCGGACAGTACGGTCCTAGGGACCACACAGTACGGTCTCTATTGGAGTGTTCCAGACAGAGAAGCTGAAGTTTCTGGAAGTTGAAGAATGAAGACCGGACAATTGAGAGGATGGTACGGTCATGGAGACCGTACAATACGGTCTTACAGGAAAGAGCACAGAGAAGGAGAAGTTTCTGTTGGCTGAAGAAGAAGTTGAGACCGGACAGTACGGTCCTAGGGACCGTACAATACGCTCTGGTTTGAGAAGATGGTCAGCACTCCCCCGGACGCCAGTCTGATAGAGACCGGACAATACGGTCACATGGAGACCGGACAATACGGTCCTATTGTACGGTCCTTACGCAGACTGGCACTTTTGGACAACGGCTAGTTTGAGGTTGGAGGCCTATATATAGTCGGTTGTTTACCTCTTTGAGGTGCTCTTGGACCCAGGAAAGAGGGGAGGTGCTGCCAAGAAGCCAAGAGGAAGAAATGTGAAGCACTTGAGAGGGATTTGGAGTGATCCTAGTGCTTGAGAGAGTAGCAAGTTGCATCCTTTGATCTCTAGGCTAGTGTGGGCTTGAGAGAGTCATCTAGGGCTGTTACTCTTGGTCTATGGCAAGGCCTAGACCGGTTAGGCGTCGGTGTTGAGCTGTCCAAGGAGATTGTGGAAGTCGACACAAGTTTGTACACGGTCTTGGAGCTTCCCGTGCGAAAGAAGCATCACTAGTGGAGCGCCCTTTGGCACGCATCAAGTGCGGAGCCTTACCTCCGGAAGAGTACCCGGATCGAGCCCGGCGGGACGTGCCCGCGACTTCACTCGGAGGGTGAAGTGTGCTCTAGGAGGGATCTCGGCCATCGAGCGGAGGGACGGTCGAGACTCCGGCGGGAGTGACCCAACGTGGAGTAGGGGAAGGCGCCATCCTTCCGAGACCACGGGAAAACATCATGAGCATTCTCTATCCCTTCTCCTTTACTACTTACTACTCGCATTTACTTATCGCACTTCATATGATTGCTTGTAGTACTTGAGTTGTGCTCATATCTTGCTTGTGTGTTTACCTTGGTACCTCTCTAGCTTCACTAGGTTTGCTTGATTGCCTTGCTCGTGTGCTTACTTGTTATAGCCTATCTAATAGCTCTAAGGACTCTACTTAGTGTGCCTAGTATCTTGGTTGCCTTGTCTCTAGTTATCTTGTTCCTTGCCTTGCCTAGCTTAAGTCTTCCGCTATCTATCTATCTTGTGCTAGGTTGCTAGTGTGGTGTGATTGTGTTATCTATGTGCACTAGCTTAATATAGGTTAAGGATACTCCTTAGTGTGCTTTACCTTGTTACTAGAACTACTCGCTAGGAGTTGTTTGGGTGCAAGTGTTTGGAATAGATTCCAGAGTGCACCGATTCACCCCCCCCTCTCGGTCACACGATCCTTACAAGTGGTATCAGAGCCAAGTGCTCATTATTAGGGCTTAACCGCCTTGAGTCGTGACCGGGATTTGCGTGTGGGAAAATGGAGTCCACTCATGATGACTTTTTAACACTTCCATTGCCTCTACCTTGATTGAGCCTTATGATTGTGTGCTTAATGATATTTCCTACTATAGTGTGCGTGATGAGTATGATGAGTTTGTTTTGAATGATAATGAGGATATCACTAACTTCGCATCTCGCTTGTATGTTCTTGCTAGGAAACTCATGTCACGAGGCTATCCATCTATATGCACAAGCATGTTGTGAAGAAGCTTATTCGATCTCTACCACTCTCGCGGTTTCGTATTCTTGCTTTTGCTCGAGTGGATGAGTTTGTGAAACATGCCCTATGATGAGGTGGTTGCTATTCTCTCCTCTCTTGAGGAGGATATCAAAAGGGCAAGGATATCTCTCATGCAAGTGAAGATCACACCATTGAAGCTCACCCTCTACCTCAGCTCAATCATCATCTCGTGTTGGTGAAGGTTCTTCTTCTCGGGATCAAGAGGATGGATATCTCAAGCTATGTGATGAGTTGGATCACATCTTTATGGAGCCGAATGAAGATCTTGTTGAGTTTGCTCTTCAGATGGATTCTCTCATCAAGAGGATAAATGAGAACAAGCTTTGGATAGTCACTAAGGGTCAAGGTCTTAGAAGGTTTCTTGATGCTCTTCCAAAGGACAAGTATGGTGATCACATTGAGTTTGAGAGCTTTGAGCTTGAGTCATATTCAATTGAGCAAGTCATTGAGATCGTCACAAGAAGAAGGGCTCGCTCTTTGCTCTCTAACACATTCAAGACCCCAGTGATGATGAGGAAGAAGAAAAGATGATAGAGTTCCCGTCTTCTATTGTGATGATGACTATTCAATGCTAGTGATGATGAGCCGGAGCCTATCAAGGAATATCACATGAAGAGAGAAGTCTTGCCATCCCTCTTTGAAGAATACTACATCTTGTATGAGCCGGATCTTGCGATCGGCCTCACTATCACCTCTTCGACATGTATGATGTGTTCTATAGGGAAGATGGAGAGTCTCTTGGCTTGATTGTTGGAAGAGACTTCTTGTGTTGGTGGCTAGAGTGAACTCTTTTGAAGGAGAAGACAAGATTAGTATGAGCATGCTATTCACACGGTGATCTCTAGATACCATACAATAGGAAGGTCCACATTCTAAATGATCTCAATGATGATATTAGTGGTATGACTCTCAGGACATGATCTTGATGGCCTATCCTATGAGAATCAAATCTCAACACATTCTTGAGTACTTCAATGCTAGTGGAGATGTGGGAAGGTTTCAAGGTCTTCAACTTGGAACTCATGTCCACACACATGGGTGTTGATCGGACCATGTGGAGACACAATGGAGTCCCACAGGCAATGATGACGCCTGGATGCATTGGACTTGGGACTTTCTCAATGGAGTTCCTATGGCCTACATCAAGAGCAAGCAAGAGGTAAATGATATGTCAATTGATTCTCATGATACTAACACTCTCTTTGCTTGATGGCTACTTCCAAGGTGAACTACAAGATTGGTGGCAAACATTGGGTGTTGGATAGTGGGGTGCACTCAACACATGACCGGTATTCATCCATCTTCACCAACTTGGAAGAAAATGAAGATCATGACAAGGTCCACATTTGGGGACAACTCCAAGCACAAGTGAGAGGTCTTGGTAAGGTGGCTATCTCAAATGACCTCTTATCTCTAATGTATTGCTTGTTGAGTCTCTAAACTTCAATCTTCTATCCGTTGCTCAAATATGTGATCTTGGCTTTTCTTGTAACTTTGATGCTAATGGGTGGTTCTTCATAATGATGCTATGGTCCTACTATCAAGGGCTTTCGTCATAATAATCTATATGTTGTTGATTTGAGACTAACATGTTGCCCCTAGCACTTGTCTCTTCACTAAGTCCGCTCTAGGTTGGCTATGGCATCGAAGGCTTGCTCACATTGGTATGGGTCAACTCAAGCATGTGATGAAGAACAAGCTAGTGAGAGGAGTCAAGGATGTCACCTTTGAGAAGGACAAGCTATGTAGTGCATGCCAAGCCGGAAAGCAAGTGGCTTCACCTCACCCATCCAAGAATTTCTTGTCAACTTCAAGACCTCTTGAGCTCCTACACATTGATCTCTTCGGGCCTACACTTATGTGAGCATTGGGTGGAATCTCTATTGCTTGGTGGTAGTGGACGACTACTCAAGATATACTTGGGTATTCTTTTCTTGAAACAAGGCACAAGCAATTGGGATATTCAAGAAGTTTGCTAGAAGAGTGCAAAATGAGTATGGGCATCACATCAAGAAGATTCGGAGTGATAATGGGACGGAGTTCAAAACTCTATCATTGAAGACTATTGTGATGAGATTGGCATAAAGCATGAGTTCTCGGCTACATACCTCCTCAACAAAATGGTGTTTGTTGAGAGGAAGAACAAGACACTTATCCTCTGCTCGTGCTATGCTTGATGAGTACAACACTCCGGAGAAGTTTTGGGCGAAGCTATCCAC